>CM073136.1:9342295-9942295 GCA_037039145.1 Fundulus diaphanus | reverse complement strand
ATTTACTACAGGCATGAAGCTTTGAGTGACTATTTCATGCAACACAGTGTCATGGTTTTTAGGTGTTTGGCCCACATGCAGAACACAGTCGGGAAACAATAAGCAGTTAAAGATGTTTATTAGGCTAATCGTACAAATAATTGCTCACGAAGTGAGCCGCAGACGAAGATCAGAACGTCAGGTTGTTATAAGAATTATTATTCTGAAGTCACTATGGCCTCACACCACTCGGACAGAGGAGGCCTGGAGACAAGATGTCTGTGTATGTAATCCACTGTTGCTGAGTGCAAGGCTGAATGCTGCGTAGATACTGTGCAGCATGGTGATTGTCAAGGGATAGACTGTCTTTGTTATGTCTCAAGCCAAGGCCACTGTGCAGTATTAGGGAGAGCCGAAAGCGAGGACGGGGGGAGACAGGGCAGACGCAGGCTGCAGCGGGACCGTGGGTTGCCATTACTTTCCATCTATGTGATCTCTGCTCTGTTTCTCAATAAAGGTGCTGGAACGTCATCACCGCCGTCTCCTTATTCAGTAAAGATGGGAACTCAGTTTTATATGGTTTAGAATTCCTATAACACAGGTTCGGAAGCACTGCAGGAGGGAAAGGGGACAGGTTAACGAGCGCTTAGTGTGGGAGCTGAAGCTCAGCGTACCACTAGGTATGGAGAACCTCTCCGGGGAGGGTGAGTGGAAGAACGGACTCTGCAGTTCTCTACTTCTGGTGGAACGAGGTGACTGAGCGACAGGTGAGCTAGCAGGTGGAGCAAAAGCGGGGAGCCCGAGCAGCACCACAGCGAAGAGCAGGCACGGTGAGCAGCTGAAGGAACCAGGGTGAATCCAGGGAAGGGAACTCTTGTCCGGCTTGGTAACACCAAGTGGGCTTGAGGGAAATGCCAGAGCAGGATCTGAGCGGTGGGGATTCATGAATCAGTCTTACTCAGGACGCGTGAGTAATCCAAAGCACAAACGAACTACGAGAAACAGGATACAAAAGTTAGAACTAGGATCTGGAATATCAGACTCACAGGAACGAGGAACTGTCGATAGGACAGTGGCCACTAAGCGTACCACAACGGTTTAACACTCCGGAGTCCTTCAGCTGACTGAGAACTCCTTTTAAGTTCCAGCCGGAGCTGCCGAGACGAGCTGCAGGTGCGGGCCACGCCCACCTGTCAACTACAGTCACCCGTGAAGGAGAATTAGCAGAGAACAGACCGTGCAGACAGCACGGCCTGCAGAATCCTGACACACAGTAAATCATATTTAAAAAATTACTGACTTTCGAAACTAAGTATGAGTCCTAGCAGAGCCTAAAGACTGTTTTACATGCTTAGGCTTCTCAGTAAATGTGGTTGACCAGTGCAGCCAACTGACTTACTAAATCCCTATTAAAAAAGTCTGTTGTGTCTGCCTGTACATACAAAAATGGAACCACGGTAGCACGCGGTGGCAATAAAAGATACTTCATTCTTATGATACTTCATGATACTTCATTCTGTTCTAACAGTATTGTTAGAACAGAATAATTGCTGTAACAGGAAACTATTGGTTTAATAAATTTTGACTATCTTAACTGTGGTCATCTGTGTTTTTTGTATCAGTGATCGAATCGTCTCTAAGAGTTAATGAATCATCCCTTTGAGTTAACAAGACAAATATACATAGAGACATTTTTCCTTTGCTTGTGGTTAATGATTAGTGATTCCAATTGCAGTTATAAGTCAAGGCTGGCTGACCTAACCCAGTTTCACAACTGGCTAAACACCCATCTTTTGTGGTAAATAAGGATAAAAATTGTTATTTGACAAGCCCAAATGCTAGTTCTAATCATTGAAGGCTGATAGCCCTTAATCACAACCATTTGGAAGCATTTCCTTTGAATAGATTAACATATTATTAATTATAATATCTAATAATTATTAATAATATGCATAATCAAAGAGAAAAATTGCACAAGTGTCTTTGTCAGGACTCAACGGGCAGCGTCGGGCAGGCCTCTGCCTGCTGCCTTTTCTTCCTCTCCCTTTCTCCCGCAGTTGGCTGCAGTTTGACAGGGGAAGTGGCGCACAGCTGCGGCTCGTTCAACGGCGTGATGACAAGTGTACTTAAATGGCGGGCTGACGGCTGGAAGACGCCAGAGTGTTAACCTTGAGTGGTACACCTCAGTTGGCCACTGTCTCCTGACAGATTACATTCCCTACGTAATCCTTCTCTCCTGTTCTCTCAGGTTGCCTCACGCTTTGGATTTTGTTCCAAGCGCTCGCTCGTGCTCTGACGTCCAGAGTCAAGCCTTCAAGCTCTCACCGCTCTGGATTCGGTTCCAGGCGCTCACTCATGCTATGACGTCCCAAGTCAAGCCTTCTGGCTCGCGTCATCCCTGGATCCTGCTCCTTCGTGCTCAAGTTTCCACTCCGAGGTTCCCTTGGTGGTACCAAGCCAGGCTGAGGACCCCACTGGATCTCCCGGACCCCTCCAGCTGTCAGCCAGCCGGCGCTCCTCGCCGTCACGCCGTTCGGACTCCGCCCACCCTCCATCAGCCAGTTCCCTGTTACCTCAGCCACTGAATTCGGGAGCTCCACCTCTAGGAGAACCCGCTGAGTCCGCTCCTCCTCATTCCCCCCGGGTTGAGTCCGCTCTACGCGCATGGTAGGACCGTGATCAGTCCTCCTTGTCCCATACTAACTCTCTAATCTCTTCCGCAGATAGTGCGTCTACCCAGCCATCCACGGTGCCGGTGCCCCCCCGTGCTCTAGCTCCGGCCCTGTTGCGCTCTCACCGTCCTGGGCCTGAATAAATCTGTTAAATCGCTCTCCGGTTTCCTGTGTGTGTGCTCTGCATGTGGGTCAAACAGTTGAAAACCATAACAGTCTTAAGCAGGGAAGATGGTGGAAACAGAAAGTTCTGATTGGCTGATCCACCACTTAAACAGTGGAGGAAATGAACACCAAATTCTTTAACAGTTATACAATGATTATTATGTAGATAAGATACACTTTATCATCTCCATAGGAAGAAATAAATTATTTATAGTGAGAGGATAGGTTAATGGTAATGTCATTTAGTAGATGATAAATGATAAATGGATAAATTAATAAGTGCATAAATGTACAAAGAATATAGTACCCAAGATTTTTTTTAAATATTAGACTGTTAAATGCTCTCAATAGCAAACATTTTAGACCAGATTAGATTAAGATTAGGACAACTTTCCTTTTTGATAAAGTTTATAGTTAGATTTAATGTAGTTATGCTAGTATGGCAGCTGGAGGACGTAATGATGTTATCATTCTAGCCTGTCTGCTGTTGTATTCATCCACACGTCTCCTGCTCCAAGTTATTTAAGAATTATTCACAGCACCTCTGAGGCTGCCATTGTGCTGTGCTTAATCAACTCATTCCATAAACCTGTTTCAAGTTCCTTATAATCTTTGCCAGATTATTGTAGATAATCTTCATGGCTGTTTATCAATTTGAAAACAACCAAATTTTTTTTCTGGATTTTTCCTTGAACTTGGCATCAGACAAGACCTGGAGCTTGCCGAGAGATGTGACCTGGAGCTTGACGTCAGATGGGAACCCTCGAGAGGATATGGAAAGGACAACCCCCATAGAAGTTTTGGAAAAGGGAGCGCACATAGAAGCTCTGGAAAAGGGAGTTCACCTAGGAGCTCTGGTAATGGGAACAAACATAGCAGCTCTGGAAATTTGAGGTTATGGTGGGACCCTGGTAATCTGGAGTCCCACCATCATTACTCCAAGCCCTGGATGCTTGGAATAATGATGAGGACCTAGGTGGTTGGAGTGACAATGAGGACCTGGGTGGTTAAGTCATATGAAGAGCTGTTGTCTGATCTCTGGAACAAATGGTACTCCCACTTGAATTCCCTTGTTGAAAGTCTCTAGAGCCTAGACAGGATGCAGTTCCACCTGAACCCCCTCCTCTGTGAACTCTGGAGCATTGACGGGGGGGGGGGGTGGTCCACCTGCATTCCTTCCACAGAGAGCACAGGAACCAAGACAAGAGGAGGGTCAACCTGCACCCCCTCATCAAAGAACCCAGAAATCTGGACAGGAGGTAGGTCCGTGTATATTCCCTTCTCTGTGAATTCATGAACCTGGACTGGGGGTGGGACCACCTGCACCCGATCCTCTGTGAACTTGGGAACATGGCTTGGAGGTGGATTCACCTATGTCACTCCTCTGTGAATACTGGGACATGGATAAGAGGGAGATCCATCTGCACCCTCTCTGGAAGGGAGGTGCAGATGGTGCTAAGGAGACGATAACCTGGTTCTTTGGCTATCCAAAGACGACGCCAAGGCATTGGTCAGATCATTGGTGGCATGATCAGAGGATGAGGTGTCCACCTGACCCTTAGTAGCATGAGTAGAGGCGTCCTCCGGAACCTCAGGGGCGTGGGGAAAATCCTGGGGAGAGGGAGATGATGGGCTGCAATAAAAAAACCTGACTGCCACATCATAATCATGTTTCAATTCCTTACGTTTTTTGTTTTTTTTGCCAACTCAGGATGAATGAAAGATAGTGAGCCCCTGAGCTGCTAAATATTACAAGCATACGCCGTCAACGTCTCCTCCAGCTCATCGGGTGTAGCAGTGGAGGGATGGACTATTTAATACCCTGTGCAATAACCTGTGCAATAATCCTGCTAAATAAGAGACTTCAGCTGTTATAGTTATCTCACTACATCACTGTTCTTTACCTGTTACCACTTTACAGTATGCCAAATCCATATGTATATGTCACCTTAAATGTGCATAAGTCATCTTAAATCTCTGCCTCATTTCCTTTTTTTATTTATATTTTTTCGATCCACTGTATATATGTGGACACACTGTATATACATCATGCACCTTTTCCTCCTTTTGGCACCTTCTTTTGATTATTGAGCCGATGTGACAAGTACATTTCTCCACTGTGAGATCAATAAAGTCTATCTTGTCTTATCTTATGTGCAGGGTGGCTTTATGGCAACAAAAAAAGGAGCGGACCCCGTCAGAAGTGAGTAGGGACGCAGAAGCTGCTGCTGAAAATGAGGATAAAGTTTCAACATGGAGACCGACACAGGCAGTGGCATGTAAGCTGGTTTAATAGTCAGGGGATCGGGGTTATAACTGGAAGGTGAATGTCGGCATGTCTGGCAATGAGAGGATGGGGAGTGTTTTATCATAGCAGCCAGAGTATGTTATGGAAAAAAGTGGCTCTCGGCGACGAGAGCCAAGCCGAGGCTGGAACGGGTTGTGATGCTCTCTCTAGCCAGTGCCAGGAAAGAGCATAGCCAGCTTGGATACCTGAAAGGCAGCCTCCCTCTCCGTTTCTTCCAGCGCCAGAGGGGAAGGCAGGATATTCAGATCTTTTGGTCATCTCATAGCTTCCTCCTTCTGCTGAACCAAGAAGTCTAGGTGTAGGGTTAGGACTCTAGAATGCAACATGCATGCCAGCGACAGGTTAATGGTGACCAGATTATTCTGTAATGTCCAGATAGGCAGATGACCCGATATTCAAGTCGGACACAGTGTTGCATTTTAAAAAGGTTTATCAAAACGCAACAAAATAATAACAATTCGCATACTTTTTAGTTTCTCAGGAAGCGTTGTTTGGTACACTCAACTTGAACATTTTATTTCTATCTGAATATGATTTCTTATTTATTAACAATTACACGGTATTTTTCTGCTTCTGATAAGTCATTCTCTTCTGCTGTACAACTTAACTTTAAATATAGCTTTTTTCATTTTGTGTTTCTGCATTTTTGAAGGTGTTCTTGTCGTGGATGGGCCTCCACAACGTATGATTTGTGCTAAGTCCTTCAAAAATTCTAAGTTCTTGGTAAGGCAGTTAAAAATATCCAACAGTAGTCAAAAAAGTGAGCAGAGGTAGCTGAATTTCGGTCCAGTATGGTTTATTGCAACAATACAAATCAACCACAAATGAGATGCTCTCCGGACAACATCTGACAAACAAAGAAAGTGGTCTGCTTATATACATTCTCTGGGTCTTGGGGGCCCCTCCCCGAGTCCCTCCTATTTACTACGTATTTTCAATTACTTTTCCACTAATATCTTTGTTATTTTATTACATATCGGTGGAAACTTCCCGAGGGTGCATATTTTTTAAAACATGATTACACATTAATACATCCTTCCAGATGGCCCCACCCCATTATGTTAACATCATCTACATCACGGCTACCCGTCATTACCTTCTTCCAGATTACAACACCTCATTAAGTTAACATCATTTTGGCCATTCTGGACAGCTGCACATGATCTCCTTTTCCGGACCTTTACCATACACATTTTGTTTACAGTACAGTATAATTTGATTACTGGTCTGGATGTTTCCGTGGTGCATCATGTATTTCTCCCCCTAGCTGGGCCTGTGTGCATCAATTCTCTAGATATCAATCCACTACATTCTCTGTGATTGCTCATTCTTTGTTTTTTCATGGACGTCTTTAATTTGTGACTGTGCATTATATGTAAATTCTGAGCCTGTGTGTCATGGTTTTGAGTTGTTTAACCCACATGCAGAATACACTCGAGAAGCGCGGAGCAGTTTGAGATGTTTATTGAACACAAGGGAGCTCAAGATGATCTTTGTGAATTACAATGAATGGAGCCAGAGAGAGAACGCACGGCCGGGCTCGGGAGGTCTGTGAGTAACAAAAAGTGTGTTAGATTTCTTCACGGAGAGAGAAGAAAAGTGATGTTGCTGATCCACTTACCGCCGAGCACCGCAATCTAGCCGGGGGGAATGGAGCGGAGAAACGGACCCGATCTGAGACCCTTCGAGGTGGTAACAGGTGGTGGAGTGACCGGTGGGTGGGCAGGAGGGGTTTGTGAGGGTCCCGAGCAGCAGCGGGGCGGATGGGTGGCACGGAGTCAACTGGAGTAACCAGGGCGATTTAGTTGAAGTTCTCAGCCCGGCTTGGTAACACCAAGTAAGCTTCGGCAGGTGAGTTGAGCACGGAGGGACGTCTGAGACCAGAAGAGCACTCGAAACGAGAGGTGACCTGAGGAACAGGAGACGGGGGTTTACGCAGGGAATAATAGCTTATTCACGAGACAGGGGCCACTGAAGCATACCAAACAAGGTTAACACTCTGGAATCATCCAGCAGTCCGAGTGCGGTTTTTATAGCGCAGCCACGCACTGCTGAACGAGCCGCAGGTGTGTACCACGCCCGCCTGTCAACTCCAGCCACCTGTGGAGAAAGATCAGGCGGGGCCGGCAGAAAACTGCACGGCGCCGCCTGGTGGTTCGTGACACTGTGTCTCACCAGAAATGTCATTACAGTAACATAATGACAAGACTTTTGATTTTGTGGTACCTAACACAAGTTTTTAATATGCCAGAATATGTGAAACAGTATGATAGCAGTTGAATGAACACCAGTATTTGTGTTTACTCACAATGTTTCATTTATAAGTTGTATAGAGATATTACACTATTCTGATCATTTTCCAAGATAAGGAGAACAGATTTTTTAACTAATGTTGATTTTGGATATTTTTATATGATGCCATTACACAGTAAGTTAATGTGTATCAATGGTTTGAATCATGCTCATTTTTATATATTAAACTTAGTTGAACCAGTGACAGTCCTATAGAGCAATCTTCTATCCAGTCTCACCTCTCCTCCTTCCTTCTAGCCACATCTCTCTCTCTCACACACTCTCAACTTGGTACATACTCCATGAGGTCCTGGGTCCCCTCCTTTTCAATATCTACATGCTCCCTCTAGCTCAGATAATAAAAAACAACAACATCAGCTACCATAACTATGCAGACGACACACAGCTCTACATCACCATGTCCCCAGGTGACTATAAACCAGTTCAAGCACTGAGTAGATGCTTAGAAGAAATCAATGCCTGGATGGGCCAAAATTTTCTTCAGTTGAATAAAAACAAAACAGAAGTAATAATTTTTGGACCAATAGAGGAGAGATCAAAGGTTAGCACACAGCTTCAGCTGCTTCAGCTAAAAACCACGAATCAGGCCCGAAATCTGCGAGTAGTGATGGACTCAGACCTGAACCTCCAAAAGCACCTAAAGACAGTTACAAGGTCGGCTTTCTATCACCTGAAGAACATTTCTAGGATTAAAGGACTGATGTCTCAGCAGGATCTGGAAAAACTAATCCATGCGTTTATTTTTAGTAGAATTGATTACTGCGACGGTGTTTTCACAGGTCTGCCTAAAAAGTGGATCAGACAGCTGCAGCTGATCCAGAACGCTGCTGCCCGCGTCCTCACTAAGACTAAGAAAGTAGAGCACATCACCCCAGTTCTAAAGTCCTTACACTGGCTCCCTGTATCTCAGAGAATAGACTTTAAAATACTTCTGTTAGTCTATAAATCCCTAAATGGCTTAGCACCTAAATACATCACAGACTTGTTATCGGTGTATCAACCATCCAGACCACTCAGGTCTTCTGGCTCCAGCCTGCTCTGCATGCCTAGAACTAGAACTAAACAAGGAGAAGCAGCATTTAGTTCCTATGCTCCACTGATCTGGAACAAACTTCCAGAAAATTGTAAAGGTGCGGAAAACCTGAGTTCTTTTAAATCAAGATTAAAAACACATTTGTTTAGGATTGCCTTCAACTGTTCTAGTTAACTGAATCACCACTTTTTTGCTCTAATTTCTATCTACATTTTATTCTTACTTGCTTTTATTCTGTTTTAATTTGCTATATTTTAATCATGTAAAGCACTTTGCATTGTCCATGTACTGAATTGTGCTATATAAATAAATTTGCCTTGCCTTGCCTTGCCATGAGAACAAAGAGTTTTTTCTCAAAGTCGTTGTGGTAAGAACATGAAAAAAGTTTGTTTTGGCTCTGTCTTTTCATAATGCACGAGACACTCAGCTGCAGAAGTCAGCCCCATGTCACGGAAGATCGGGCGGACAGCCGAAGGGGTCAGACAGCCAAGCACTGGGGATGTCCCCACAACGATAATTCATAGAGTAAACGCTGCAAGTGAGCTCAAACCGGCAGAGTTGAACTGCAGGACAGCGCAACTGCCATTCGACAGACATGAGACATTTCTGTTTCTCCAACCAAACCACACCCATCTAAATCCTGTCCAATCAAGGTACAGTAGTCAGACAGCCCTTGAGAAAAAAGTTCTGCCCAGATGTTGGGGCTAGAACAAGCAGTGAGACTCTAAAAGATGGGGATGACAGAACAAAATGGACAAATTGTCTCTTTTTTCTTGGAGTATGTAGCGGCCTTTAGGCTTTCGTTAAGTCCTTAGACACCCTTATGACTTGGCTCTTAAGGTTTGTCTTGCTCCTTTTAGCACTCTGCTCCAAGTTTTCTGCCAGTGCTGCCAACTCTTTTTTAACCTACGTTCATCTTCCTGCATTCTTCTGAATAACAGCATCACTGTTGCTTGGCACCCATGAAGTAGCCCATCAGTGGGTCTTATTTGCATTACCGAGGTAAAATATTGGAATAGTCCAGCAGATGGAGGAAAGTCTTCTGGTATTTCATAGTGTGACGTGACCCTAACAGTAATAGTACTAGTGTTGCAGCAAGGAGAGTGAAGGTTGTTTTATAATTTAGACTAGTTTATGCATTTAATACAAGACAGTGTCTCATGTTTTTCATCTAGTCAGTGAAACTTCTTTTGACTCACTGTTTTAAACTTTCCTTCCTTTGCACTAAACATTTTTTATGGATTCTGTTCTTGCTTCTTGTTTGTGGCCAATTCAAAAGACAGAAATATTTTCTTTTCTTTTTCACCTCTGAGAAGGTTGGAGGCTTGGGTTTTTACCTTCATTTATTCATTTAGTGGAGCTGTAGGCATAAAAAAAATTTCAGCAATACTTCTGTTTTTATTTTTTATTCTTATACTACTCAGGGTGGGGGACATTGTGTTTTCCAAATGCGCCACCAAGATTGTTGGTTTAGGCCTTAATCAGTTTTATAGCAAAGCTGAAAACACAAAAGGGATACATGAGGGCAAAGGCTTTGTGTTTAGTTGTTGTTTTACCCTAAATCAAATTTGGTATTTGGTCAGATTTGTAATGGCAGAATCAATAACACCTATAATAATACACATAAGCACCACAAAACTTTTCACTTCAATAATGCATTGGAGCAAGGCCCTTCAGCCTTTCAGTTCATTTTGACTTCCTCTGTTTATATTTATCCTCATTGCATGATTGGTTAATTAAATTAAATGTTATTTAGATAGCGCCAATTCATGATACATGTCATCTCAAGGCACTTTCGAAAGTCAAATTCAATCAGATTATACAGACTGGTTCAGATTATACAGATTGTATTAGATTATACAGATGGTCAAAAAGTTTGCTATCTAAGGAAACCCAGTAGATTGCATCAAGTTTTGACAAGCAGCATTCACTCCTCATGAAAGAGCATAGAGCCACAGGGACAGTCATCTGCGTTGTCCATGACTTTGCAGCAATCCCTTATACTGAGCAAGCATGAAACGACAGTGGAGAGGAAAACTCCCTTTTAACAGGAAGGAAAAACCTCCAGCAGACCAGGCTCAGTGTGAATGGTCATCTGTCTCGACCAACTGAGGGTTAGAGAAGACAGAGCAGAGACACAATAAGAGAGACAAAAAAGCACAGACGCACACAATGATCCAGGAATATTTCCTATGTTATATGGTAATAGCGGGTGATCTGTCTTCCCTGGATGATGTCACAGCTAACAGAACACCAGACCAGGTGTATCTACTAGTGGAATTGATTACTGCAACGGTGTTTTCACAGGTCTGCCATAAAAATCAAATGTGCTACACAAATAAATGTGCCTTGCCTTGCCTTACAATGAAGAAAAAAATGGCAGAGAACAAAAAGGTAAAAGATGAAATAATCAAGCAATGCAAATTGGAGAACAGTAGGAGAACTCAGCAGAGTGAGAAAACCCTGATGTCCTCCAGCAGCCTAAGCCTATAGCAGCATAACTATAGAGATAGCTCAGCATAAGCTAAGCCACTCTAACTATAAGGCTTGTCAAAAAGGAAAGTTTTAAGCCATAGTCTTAAAAGTAGACAGGCTGTCTACTTTTAATTCCACAGGAGAGGAGCCTGATAGCTAAAGGATCTTCAGCATCATCCCTGGACAGAATATTTCTAATTTTGGCAATATTCCGGAGGTGAAAAAACGAAACTCTGGAAACCTGTTTAATATGGGATTAGAATGGCATGCCTTGGTCAAACATAACACCAAGATTTTTTACTTTATTACCAGAAGCCAATTTAATGACAGCCAGATTAAGTGATTGATTAAGAAGTTTATTTTTTCAGGACTCTGGTCTAAAGATTACAATTTCTGTCTTGTCAGAATTTAAAAGCAGGAAATTTAGACTTAGACTTAGACTTTCTTTATTGTCATTTTGTATACACAGAGTGCATACAGAACGAAATTTCGTTTTCACACAGCTCAGAAAGATTGCAGTAACTCTACAGGATACCTTGCGGTGAATTACAGTACAGGATAAAGTGCAGTGATAAATCGCAGTCACTTACAGGATAAGTTTCAATTGACTTCCGGATAAAGTGCAGCAGTGAACAGTAGGCAGTTGAAATGTAAACAATGTAAAACAAATGTAAACAAATATGCAGTAAGGTGCAGCAGTGATTTAAAGGTAGACAGTTGCATTGTACACAGTTTTGCAGTACGTTTCCCGGTAAGGTGCAGCAGCAATTTTGCAGGATACAATACAATGTGCAAATGTGCAAATCAGCGAGTCGAGTGTGGTACACAGTTTTTATACTTCAGCAGTTCAGCAGTTCAACAGTCTGATGGCAGCAGGGAAGAAGCTTTTGCAGAACCTAGTGGACCTGCAGCGGATGCTGCGGAACCTCTTTCCAGAGGGCAGCAGGGAGAATAGTCTATGGTGGGGGTGTGAGGGGTCCCTGAGGATGTTACGGGCTCGAGACACACAGCGCTGCGATGAAATGTCTTTAATGGAGGGAAGAGGAGCCCCGATGATCCCTTCTGCTGTCCTCACCACTCTCCTCACGTTCTTCCAGTCGGAGGCACTGCAGCCTCCACACCACACAGAGAGACAGCTGGTCAGAATACTCTCTATGGTGCTTCTGTAGAAGGTCGTGAGGATGGGCGGGGGCAGGTGGGCTCTCCTCATCCTCCGCAGAAAGTACAGTCGCTTTTGTGCCCTCTTCACCAGTGACGTGGTGTTCACAGTCCAGGTGAGGTTGTCCGTGATGTGCACCCCCAGGAACTTGGTGCTGCTGACCACCTCCACCGCTGAGTTGTTGATGAGCAGTTGAGCATGGTGAGGCCGGTTTTTCCTGAAGTCGACGATGATCTCTTCGTCTTCTCCACGTTCATGATCAGGCTGTTGTCTCTGCACCAGCCCACCAGCTGCTCCACCTCCTCTCTGTAGTCCTGGTCGTTGTCGTCTCTGATCAGGCCCACCACGGTTGTGTCGTCTGCAAACTTCACGATGTGATTGGTGGTGGACCTGGGGACGCAGTCGTGTGTCATCAGGGTGAACAGCAGGGGGCTCAGGACGCAGCCCTGAGGGGAGCCCGTGCTGAGGGTGATGACATCAGAGGTGTTCTGTCCGACCCGGACTGACTGAGGTCTGTTGGTGAGGAAGTCTAGCAGCCAGTTTCGTAGGGGTGTGTTGAAGCCCAGATGCTCCAGTTTTCCCACCAGATTTTGTGGGATGATGGTGTTGAACGCTGAACTGAAGTCCAGGAACAGCATCCGCACGTGCGTGTTCTTCTCCTCCAGGTGTGCCAGGCTCAGGTGAAGAGCGGAGGAGATGGCGTCCTCAGTGGAGCGGTTCCGTCGGTAGGCAAACTGGAACGGGTCGAGTGTTGGGGGGAGACTGGAGACGATGTGTTCCTTTACCAGCCTTTCAAAGCACTTCATCATGATGGGAGTCAGTGCAACAGGCCGGTAGTCGTTGAAACAGGTGACTTGAGGTTTCTTTGGCACCGGAATGATGGAGGCAGACTTGAAGCATGCTGGCACTATGGCTTGGTCCAGCGAGGTGTTAAAAATGTCTGTGAGGACACCAGCCAGCTGACCTGCACACTCCTTGAGCACCCGCCCAGGTATGTTGTCGGGGCCTGGGGCCTTCCGCGGGTTGACTCTCCTCAGAGTCTTCCACACGTCGGCGGTGTCAAGGCAGAGGACCTCCTCTTCCTGATGGGGAACAGCCTTCACTGCTGGTGTGCTGTTTAGTGCCTCAAACCTCCCAAAGAAGTTATTTAGTCCATTGAGGAAGTCAGCATCAACTTCACCCACCGGGGGGGAGGGGGTGTTGTATTCAGTGATCGCCCGGATGCCTTTCCACATGCTCCTGGGGTTGCTGGCGTCATGGAAAAGCTCCTGGATTTTCTGACTGTGGTTCCGCTTAGCTAACCTGATGGCACGGTTCAGGTTGGCTCTCGCTGTCCTCAGTGCCTCCTTGTCACCAGACTTGAAGGCTGAGTTCCGTGCTTTTAGCGCTTGACGGACCTCCGCAGTAATCCAGGGTCGTTGGTTGGCTCGGGTGATGATGGTCTTGGTGGTGCTGACGTCCTCAATGCATTTGTTGATGTAGGCTGACACAGTCATGGCGTACTCATCAATGTTGATCTTGTCCTCATAAGTTGCAGCAGCTTTGAACATGTTCCAGTCAGAGCACTCAAAACAGTCCTGGAGCGCCTTCATTGCTCCCTGACATGTTTTGTACTGAGACTCAAATGCAGGTAGCAATTACAGACCAGTAGCAGGTTCAAAAGGTTTATTGAATGAACAAGATGTGGGCGGAAGTCCAGTTCCGCACTAGAAGAGGAAAGCATTGTTAATGCTCAGCAGGAGTGGACTTGACAGGACTTGACAGGACAGTTCAGGTGCGGCTGCTTACTGTTCCGGTAGTGAAAAGACGTTGGAGGGTGGACAGACAGGCGACGGGTCAGAGGAGCCTTCAGGTGAGCGTCAGTGAGCTGGAGGCAGACGGAGGAGCGGAGACTTAGCAGTCCGCCCGGGATTCCAGCGTGCGGCTCAGGTGCAGCCCAGAAAAAAACACGGATCCAGGGAAAAATCCAGGAAGAGGAACTGCGAGAGGAGGACAAATTCAGAAGGTCAGTATTGGGCTATAGCTCAATCTGAGCTCAGTGTGCGATCACCGGGGCCTGATTACCACAGGATGTGATTTAACCATCTGGTGTCTGCTTCAGGAATGCACTCCTCCTTTAAACCCTCGCTAATTCTCTGATGAGGCACAGCTGAGGATCAAACCTGCCTGTCACGCCCTGCGGAAGGAGGAGGTGAGAAAAAAGAAAACACTACACGGACACATGGGACATGACAGAAATTTAAAGTCATCCAGGTTTTGATGACATCAAGACATGCCTGTAGTTGAAGTAATTGATTGGATTCATCAGGATTTATGGATAAATATAGCTGAGTGTCATCAGCATAACAGTGGAAATTAATCTGATAATTTTGCCAATCGGAAGCATATATATATATAGTGAAGAGAATTGGTCCAAGGACTGAACCCTGTGGTACTCCACAAGTGACCCTAGAATTTGAAGAAGATTTATTATTAACATGAACAAACTGGAATCTGTCCGACAGATAAGATTCAAACCAGCCTAATACTTTCCCCTTAATCCCTACAGTATGTTCAAATCTTTGTAGGAGAATATTGTGATTAACTGTATCAAATGCAGAACTGAGATCTAACAGGACAAGTACAGACACAAGTCCATTATCTGAGGCCATGAGAATATCTTAGTGACCTTCCCCAGAGCTGTTTCAGTGCTATGATGAGCTCTGAAGCCTGACTGAAACTCTTCAAATAGGTCATTACTTTGTAAATGTTCACATAGTTGATTAGCAACTATTTTCTCAAGAATTTTAGATAAGAAAAGAAGATTAGATATAGGTCTGGACGATAACAATAACAATATATATCGATCGATAGACGTGTGGCGCGATAGGAAAAAATAGGGTCGATAAAAGTTCGATAGAGAGTTTTCCTTCCTTCCTTTCAGCCTATCATATTAGTTGATGCTACAGTCACTACTTCCTCTCGACCAATCGTAATCGTGGACCCAGGCACACCGTCACAAAGCGCCGCCCTCTCAAACCACAACACAGAGCATGTGAATATGTCGCAGCAAGTAGCGGCGGAGGAAACGGTCCCAAAACGGGGTTTTACTAGTTCGCCAGTCTGACAGAAATAAACCACAGTGATTTGTAAAACTTGCAAGTAATCGGTAAAAACAAAGTCTGGTAACGCAACCAACTTGTTTCATCACGTAAGCCGCTCACTACCGCAGCAGTGCGAGCTGTGTCAGCCCCGCGCTGCTGCGGGTCTTCTTAGGAATCTTCTGGAAGTTCTTCCAAAACAAAGCAGGTATAGCAGCTAAACTGGGCTCCCTTCTTTGTGATAAAATTAAAAAGCGTCCAAGCGGCGTAAGGACATCGCGCATGCAGTAAAATGCTTCATAGTGATGGATATGCTGCTGTTGTCTGCAGCTGAAAAACCTGGCTTCAAACAATTACTCGCCACTCTTGATCCGCAAAATAAAGTTCCGGGACGCAAGTTTTTCTCTAACAGCGCTCCCTAAATTGTGCGACTAAAGCAGGGAATCAGTGCAAAATGAGCTGCAATCTGTGTCTTCCCACGCCACACAACCTCGGACCTCAGCCCTGCGTCAGCCTCTCAATTATGAAACCTGAGAAGTAACTACTGTACTGTTCCCACCTAAATAAGCTATTTTATTTATTTATTTGGTATATTTATTTTGGTCATTTTACTGGTCACTTTAGTTTATTCTTTGTCAGTATTTAATAACATAACTCAGGTCTCTTAAGTTATTTTTCTTTAAAAAACTTCTGTTATGGTTAAAAAAGTTGGTTAAATAAAGATTTAATTAGAATTCTGTGTTTGTGTTCTTTACTAAAATTAAATCATTTAGCAATATCATAAAATGTCCAGGCAGAGCTGCACATAAAATATGGTTTTAAATATTTTCAATAATTATCGATATCGATCAATATGCATTTTTTTTATCGATAAGCTTTTTTTCTACAGCTACTTTAAAAGCCTGTGGTACATATCCATTTACTAAGGATAGATTAATCATGTCTAAAATAGGGTCACTGATCAAAGGGAATACCTCCTTAAACAACTTGGTTGGGATATGGTCTAACATACAAGTACAACAGTTCAAACACTGCACAGGTTCTAAAAATTCCTCCAATGCTACCTATGCTGAGGACAAGGTAATCATTTGTATAACACACTTCAGTACAAAGACAATGCAAAGTGCTTTACATGATTAAAATATAGGAAAATAAAAACAGAATAAAAGCAAGTTGGAATAAAATGTAGAAAAAATTAAACAAAATAAAACATGGGAAAATGGAAACTAAAAGCAACTATTAAAAACAGTTGGACTACAAATTTAAACTAATGGTATTTCAGTAAAACAGCTTAACTAGAACAGTCAAAGGCAATCCTAAAAAATGTTTTTAATCTTGATTTAAAGGAACTCGGGCTTTCACTTTTACAGTTTTCTGCTTGTTCCAGATTAGTGGAGCACATGAACTAAATGCTGCTTCTCTGTGCTTGGTTCTGGTTCTAGGTATGCCGACTTGGCTCGAGCAAGAAGACCTTAGTGGTCTGGAAGGTTGATACAGTGATATATTTAGGTGCTAAGCCATTCAGATATTTATAGACTAACAGAAGACTAAAAATAAATGCATGGATTAGTTTTTCCAGATCCTGCTGAGACATTAGTCCTTTAATCCTGAAATGTTCTTCAGGTGAAAGAAGGTTGACCTTGTAATTGTCTTTAGATACTTTTGGAGGTTCAGGTCTGAGTACCCATATTTCGGGCCTGATCAGTGGTTTCTAGCTGAAGCGACTGAAGATGTGTGCTAACTTTTGATCTCTCCTCTAATGGTCCAAAAATTATTACTTCAGTTTTGTTTTTATTCAATTTAAGAAACTTTTGCCACATTCATGCATTGATTTCTTCTAAGCATTTACCCAGTGCTTGAATGGGTTCATCATCACCTGGTGACATGGTGAAGTAGAGCTATGTCATCCGCATAGTTACGGTACCTGATGTTGTTGTTTTTTATTATGTGAGCTAGAGGGAGCATATAGATATTGAATAGGAAGGGACACAGGATGGACCCTAGGGAAACTCCCTAGGGTCATCAGAGATGATTTTTGTCATCTCTGATGTTAAGTTACCTACTGACACAAAAAAGTCCCTGTCCTTTAAGTAGGATTTAAACCAGTCGAGTGCTGTACCAGAAAGGCCGACCCAGTTTTCCAGGTGCTCTAACAGAATGGAGTGATTGACAGTATCAAATGCTGCACTAAGGTCCAATAATACCAGCACTGTGGTTCTTCCACAGTCTGCATTTATATGGATATCATTAAACACCTATAGGACTACTACTACTACTACATAAATACTGTGCGACGTGGATTTAATAATGTTTGGTACAACATCAAGTTTTAAAAGGGTTTTCATGGTGTTTTGTAATGTTTATCTTGAAAGACAAATAGGCTAAAAAATTTTTTTTTTTTTCGCTTAACCAGCTTTTTTTGCTTAACCAGACATAGAGACATTTGTAATTTATATATATATATATATATATATATATATATATATATATATATATATCAGTGACGTGCAGTCAGGGGAGGCAAGTGAGGCCAGGCCTCACTTGTCATCATGAAAAAAAAGAAAATATATAATAATGATAACATAATATAAATTGTGATTCACTCAATCATTTGTAATAAAAGTTATTTTTTTTATCTAATTTCATCATTGTTTTTATCATATTCTCTTTAAAATCACAGACTTTTCGCTATTTTTCATGTAAATCCGTGGTGGCACTTGATAGCGAAGCCGGTGAGGCCGCAGCGAGCTTGGCCTCCCCTGGAATTGCGCAACCCCATGTTAACTGCACTGGCTTTCATTCTGTGAATGCATCTTCCTGTCTCTAGATCATAAATGCAATTGTTCAAACAGTTATGAACTGATTTTCCACAATTTAATATATGTGGATTACGAATTGTGTTTTGGTCATCAAACTGTGTGCAGATAACATGTTTTCGTGTGCTGCTGGGCGATCATAAACGGCAAAGACTGGTTGTAGGTGAGGCCGGCAGTTCCTTGGCCTCTAGGCAGGGGGCGCTCAAGGGGCACCGCTCGTGATCCCAAAACTGTAGAGTCACAGCAAGTTATGGATGTATTATTAGCGAGTTTTGCTAAACAAGTAAAGCACTAAAAAGACTAAACATACAGCCGGAACAGGACTGATCAAGGAAGGCTTTCCTCCCTGGTAGTGATCTCCATTGAGACTGAGAGAGGTTTAAAACTGAAGAAGATAAAGAAAACTTTTACCGGAAAATTACCGATATTTTTGTTCAGAAAGAGCGCGGCATGGACGCTCTTTCTGATTAACTCTAGTCGAACCAGGGGAAGTCTCCAGATGCTGCAATGCTTACTTCTTAGTTGAGAAGACCTATCCGGGGAGGATTAGTGGGAAAGGAGTTCTGTGGCCGAGAGCTCACTGATGGTAGTAGGTGGCTGGTGACGGGAGGGCTGGCAGATGTTATTCTGGCGGGGAGCTCGAGCAGCCCACAGCAGCGGAGGCGAAAGGAGCAGCTGGAAGAACCAGGGTGAGTCAAGAAGTACCAGGGTGAATCCAAGAAGGGGAACCTCGTGCCCGGCTTGGTAACACCAAGGGAGTACCAGGGGAAGATTGCCAGAGCAGAATCTGAGCAAGCAGGGATTCAGAAGACTGGTCTTCGGAGCACAGAGTCACATGGGTGAGTAAATCCAAAAAACACAACGAACTGGAGAAGACAGGAGACAAAGTCAGATCCAAAAACAGGGATTTCAAAAACTCACAGGTACGAAGGTCAGGAAACAGGTTCATGGCCTAGGCATACCACAACGGGGTAACACTCCGACATCTTCCAGCTGAGTGAGCACTCCTTTTAAACCAGAGCCGAGCAGCCCTGATGAGCCGCAGGTGTGGGCCACGCCCACCCGTCAACTGCAGCCACCCGTGGAGCAGAGTTAGTAGAGCACAGACACACAGAATCCTGACAGTTATATTTTTAGAATGTGTTACAAATGCAGAAATCCATCATAACTCATAAACTGTTACCAATCAAATGACAAATAATTTAGTATAATCAATATTTTTTCTATGTCTCTTGGTGAATTTATTTGGCTCAATCAGTCTCCTTCAACACTTTGTAATGAGTCTACTCTGTAGAGTGTATATATTTGTAAATCTGACTCTGATGACGTCAGTGCCTCACCAGCCATGAACCCCACCGCACTTCACTGATATATATATATATATATATATATATATATATATATATATATATATATATATATATATATATATATATATATATACACTACCGTTCAAAAGTTTTGGGGTCACCCAAACAATTTTGTGTTTTCCATGAAAAGTCACACTTATTCACCACCATACGCTGTGAAATGAATAAAAAATAGAGTTAAGACATTGACAAGGTTAGAAATAATGATTTGTATTTGAAATAAGATTTTTTTTACATCAAACTTTACTTTCGTCAAAGAATCCTCCATTTGCAGCAAATTCAGCATTGCAGACCTTTGGTATTCTAGCTGTTAATTTGTTCAGGTAATCTGGAGAATTTGCACCCCACGCTTCCAGAAGCGGCTCCCACAAGTTGGATTGGTTGGATGGGCACTTCTTGCGTACCATACGGTCAAGCTGCTCCCACAACAGCTCAATGGGGTTCAGATCCGGTGACTGCGCTGGCCACTCCACATCCCCAACCAAAGCCTGGAGATCGGGTCAGTCTGAAGGAGAGGGAGACACGGTTAATTGTGGGAGAAGCTAAGGTAACTCTACGGGGAACCGAACCGAGGAGGAAGTGGTGTGGACTCAGCCCGGCCTGCGGATGGAGTGACAGGCGTCCGGGAGAACTGTGAGCGGAGGCGGATGGGGTCTGAGCAGCACCGGCGGGTCCAGGGATCCGGAATGAACAGAGGGAGGAACCAGGAGAGTCCGGGGTGACCAGGGTGAATCCGGGGAGGGGAAACTCGCGCCCAACTTGGTACCACCAAGGGAGTTTCAGGAGGGGATCGCCAGAGCAGAATCTGAGCGGGTTGAGGATTCGGGAGCCTGATCTTCACAGCGCAGAGTCACACGAGAGAAGGGTTCCAAAGACACGAGTGCACTGGAGAAAACACAGGAGACAAGGATTAGATCCAAAAGCGGGGATCGAAAAACTCACGGGTCTGAAGCTCAGGAGGTGGTTTCTGGCCTTTAGGCATACCGCGACAAGGTAACACTCTGGCATCCTCCCTCTGTTCGAGCACGGTTCTTATAGTGCGGCCCGGTGCTGCTGAAGTGTCTGCAGGTGTGTGCACTCCGCCCACCCGTTAACCACGAACACCTGTGGAGAGAGCGGAGGCAGCAGAGCCAGCAGCAAGCTGCACGGCCCTGCCGACTGAGTCCTGACATAAAGAATATTTTTTCAGATCAACCACTATTGCAAATGTCACTATGTTTGAGTTATAAGTGGTAAAACAAAGGAAAAAAAGGAAAATTTTTGGGCCTCGCCTAAATTTTCTTCAAATTAAACATAGTGAAACCTCCTTTTGAAACATAGGTCGAAGCCTCAGATTTATAGACCCATATCTTGAATATAATTACAGCAAATCTGGACTGAATCAGCTGAAGCATATTTGTTCCACAAAGGTTTTAGTGGGCAGTGTGGCAGGCGGACCTCCGATTTTGGCACAATTTAGCCAAATGTGCTAAAACTGTGCCAAATGTGTTTTTCACTTCATAAAAGGGAATATGGTCAAATAAAAGGGCTAATTTCCATTGTTGAACTTCAGCACATGACAAAGCCTTTGGTCATACGGCTCTGTGTTTCATTAAAATGTGTCATGATCCTTATGAGTTTGTGTTGGGATTTTGTTATTTTTGGATCATGATTTCTTTGCATGCATGTCACTACATGCATGCCCAGTATGCAGGATTGCTGCAAAGCCATCTACAATGCAGACGACTGTTCACTGTTGCTACAAACGTTTTCAGAAGGACTGAATGCTGCTTGTCAAAGACTCAATGCAATCTGCTGGGTTTCCTTAGATAGCAAACGTTTTGACTAATCTCTCTCTATGATTTGATTGAATTTCACTTTGAAAAGGGCCTTGTGATGTGTTGTATATTGGCGCTTTATAAATAAAATTTAATTGAATTCCTTTTAGCAATATCGATTTCGTTATGTTTCAGGGTCTTCCTATTTTGATTCTTCTCCATTGTCTCTCATTTTTTTGCTCGGTGTTTCAGATTCTCCTTCCCTGTCTGCCCTGTCAGTTCTTCATGTCTTTCACCTGCCTTTGCGTCAGATCCTCTGTTGTGATTACTCCTATTATGCAACCTTCCGTTTGTTACCCCCTGTTTGCTACCTCTGGTTTCTTTGCTGTCCGTTTGTGCTCCAGTTTGTTTCCGTACCTGTGATCCATCCTGCAAGTTCTCTTTTCTTTAGAGCTATAGTGTGTAATCCTGTTCAGAAACACTTTTTGTTATACTGGGTAAAATCATCCTTCCAATCTGAAAGTAGTTAATGCATTATGTATTCACAAAAAGGAGGTTAAAAAAAAAACATTCTCTGTTGGAGCTGCAAGCCTGTAAAAACTCTAACTGATTTTTGCCATTTGGTCTGAAGGGCAGGGATTTGTAAAAGTTCTGTTCCTGCTCTCACCCATAGACATTATATCCCCCCCCCCCGCCATCCCTCAAGTTCTGGGGGAATCGCCTCATCTGTTGGTTGTCCCACATGCTAATCATTTTGATGCGCTCCACGTAACGCCAGTGTGTGCTTGTTCCTTCTAAGTTTCTGCTTGCTGGCTGCAGGATACATAAACACTAGAAGGGTTTATGTATCCGGTTAGCTTAGCGGTTAAGTTAGTGGTTAGCCATTCATTGTAGCTACGCTGATCTCACTGTAGACGTTGAACATGGCTGAGAGTCAGAAGAAGCAAAACGAGTTCATGTTTATAAGAAGAGTATCGCGTTACATTTATGTCATAAGTCACGGGAACAAAATAAACATATTTGCATGTATGTTAAACTACTTCTGCGCATGGTTTATCTACCGCCGCGCAAGACTGATTTTCTCCTCGCACAAAGGAAAATGTGTTTTGACAGGCTGGAGAGAGACAAACCTCTTCTGTAAGCCTCCTCCTGACTGGGCCTTGCAGACACGATCACACGGGAAGTAGTGTCAGGAAGCCTTTGACTGACAGCTCGTCATCCATAAGGGAAGACGACGGCTGGGAGTGGGACAGTGGCGGAGGCTTCTCCAACGTTTGCGGTACGTGGGGTAAGTGAAATTCACAACCGTTCTTGCCCCCAAAAAAGTACAATTATTCCTCACGGAGTAGTGCTATCTTCGAATAAACAGCATAATTAGAATGACATAATTCTATTTGGTCGAATTGTTCAGGGATATATAGTTAGCAGTTACAATGTTTGGGCACGAGAAAAAAATGTTGACTGCTGTATGGTAGCCATAGTTACTGCGGCGCTTCAGTGATGATGCTAACCGATGCTAATGTAACAGGTTAATAATATGACTTAGATTAAGCTTCAAATTCCACCAAATAAGTTATTAATGTTACGTAAGCAGGTTTTATTGTGTTAGTAGTTGCTAGATAAGAGCAATGAGTATGTCCTACTGCACTTGAACGCAGCTCAAGCAGGCAGGCACGTAGCCCGACGCTCACAAGGGGCGAGTTAATGCTGCTTTCGGCTGTTAGGGGTAAGACGTGCACAACTTTGGGTCCTGATATAAAAACATTTTTCTTGTTTGATTTACAGTTCATAGGTGATATATTCTTCTAATTGAACGAGAACGCATTTTGATTATCTACTGAATGTTAAATGGCAGATGTGAGTCGAAGTCAGTGTGTTGTTTGAATGTACAATAAGTTAACTTGCATTGTTGTTTTATAGTGGAGATACGGTTAGCTTAACGGACTTTTTGTATTAATTATTCTTTATTTTGCACGTTATTTTCTTGTTCAGGAAGGTGTTTTGGACCAAATTGTACAATTACTCATCGCAGTCTGTCTTTTTCAAACAGGTACAGTTCAATTCAATTCAATTCAATTCAATTTTATTTATATAGCGCCAATTCATGAAACATGTCATCTCGAGGCACTTTACAAAGTCAAAATCAATCATATACAGATTGGTCAAAAATGTCCTATATAAGGGAACCAGTTGATTGCTTCAAAGTCCCGACAAGCAGCATTCACTCCTGGAGAAGCGTAGAGCTACAGGGAGAGTCGTCTACATTGTCCATGGCTTTGCAGCAACCCCTCATACTGAGCAAGAATAAAGCGACAGTGGAAAGAAAAACCACCCATTAGCGGGAAGGAAAAACCTCCAGCAGAACCGGGCTCAGTATGAACGGTCATCTGCCTCGACCGACTGGGGGTTACAGGTTAATTAATGTAATCTATGTTGGTTATATCTATGTTTAGGTTGTTTGTTAGGAAAATGTAAAATGTAATCATTTTATTTCTATCAAGTTACAGGTATTTGGTTTGTTTTAAGAATTTGCTTTCAGGAAGGTTTTGTTGTATTTACCCCTAGGCAGGAATAACAAATGGTTCCTTCTTTGCTTTTATAACCTCCTGACTGTTTTTAACCCCCATGCTGTAAATTCCTGAAACTTCCTGACCCAACCCTCCTGACCTTTGATGTGTGATAATAAAGACAGAAGGACAGAGATGACCCGGCGGCAGACGATCCTAAACTTTCCAGGGAGTGCAGTTCTCCGTTTGGGTTCATCTGTCCTTTTCTATAGAAAATGTCTAAAACTTGTGTTGTGTGGTTTTCATTCTAGGATAAAAGGGGTTATCTTTAATAACCCTATCATTGTTACTATTGTTATTTTCTAACGAGGGTGACTGGATGTTATCTTTTCTATTAATTTAAAAGAATTAATAATTAAATTATCTGTCCAAGACCTGCATGTAGTCTAATGCTGCTTTCCGAAGGAAGGTGTTTTGGACCAAATTGTACTATTACTCATCGCAGTCTGTCTTCTTCAAACAGAGAGAGATTAAATGTCAAGTCAACCCAGATCCAGCCTCTGTCCTTCTTCGAGCCACACGCGAACAGAACACAACGCAGGGTGAACCAGTTACACTAACTCTGATGTTAACTTGTATTTCAATGTTTGTAGTGTTTTTTCACGGTTTAAATTATTCTCTCTCTTTCTCTGATTGTTTGTGCATGTGTGTGGTTCATTTTGGCATTGCAGTATTGACATTCACCCCTCGACGATAAGTAATGGATAGAGATACGTCAGCAACATTTGAGGATTTGTGTGAGTGACAGCAAACGTCTTGGTTTTATTAAACTAATGATATTCACATTTAGAGATGACACTGAAACTTACAGTGCTAAGGTAAAATGCTAATTCAATATACTGTAATGGTCAGAAGTTGTATTTACCCAGTTCCCATTCAAAAAGAATGCTAAACACACTGTGAAGTCGTAGATAAACTTGGAAACTCGGGTTAGACACATCACCATCCACTTATCCCAATACAGATGGTAGCCTAGCTGACATATCTGCATAAACTAATAAAACATTAATTTTATCTCTTTAAAAAATCTAAATATTTTGTATTAAGTGGACATACATCAGTGGGACATTTTATCTTTTGCAGCTTCTACCTGTAGACTAATGTAGTAAATTGTTTATTTAATCAATAATGGGATATTCTCAGGTTTTGATGCTAAAAATAGGAGAAGAAGCTAACTTGGTTAAATGTGTTCTGGTCAAAATCTATCATATTTAGACTCTTCACCTTAAGTTACACAGACATACATGATGTAAGAAATCATGTAGAGTTTTATGCTGTATAATTTCCTAGTCATGCTATTGGATCTTTAGTGAATGCGCTGCAGGGTCAGAGCTGACCAAGGGGTAGAGAATGTTGAAATAGCCCAATACATGTTCACAGTGTGTGAAAAACAGATCGAGGAAGCTTCATCTCTGGAAAAAGTGTCCACAATCAAAGGTTTCACGCTTCTGCATGTGTTTCAAATATAATTACAGAAAAATGTTGACTGTAACCATACTGATATTTTATTATCTGACAAGTCTTTGAAGTTAAACATAATTATGTTATTTTCTGAGTGTGTAGGATTGTACGGCTATGGCGTGATGTCAGAACTTGTGTGACCTCAAAATACTACAGCCCACTACACAACCTAGAGACTGATCACCTTCTTGATATTTCCTCCAGGGGTTAGTTTCATGATTGGAAAGAAGGGACGAATTTGCCCTTTATCTTTTTCTGTTTTGTTTTGCATATGTTATAATGCAGTGCAAACATCTTACATGGAATATTATTCAACAGTACTGACTGGAATATCACAACAGTAAAAGCATCAAAGAATAATTAAGGAAAGTGTATGAATTATTATCTCAAGCTACAATGTGATGCAGAAAACACTGTTGTCTCTTAGCAGGGAGATTCATAGTTTAAACCTCAGCTGGGAGATTACATTGTTAGGTTACATGTTGCCCTTTTTTTTCCTTCTACTGTCCAAATGCATGCATGTTAATTTCATTGTTATTTAAAATGTATTCCTAGCAGGGAAGGTAAGTTGTGATTTCACTCTGTGAACATCCTGATTGGCGTACAGGACTTCCTGTTTCCGGTAAGGTGTATTGTGTCACTTCCTGTTGTTGCTGTGTGAACGACGGATTTTTGCTCCAGGCTCTAACGCTTTTTATCTTTAAACCTCTTTGCTGTAACATCTGTTTCCAAACATAAGCACTTTTAAAAAAATTTCTGTGGCTGCTCATCACGATTGGGAACTCCTTGTGTTTCACACGGTTTGTTCTTTGGCGTGATAACAGGGCGCTAGCCTAGCCTTAGCCTAGCGTTAGCCAAGCCTTAGCCTCATAATGGCTTCTCCGTCTCTGACTAAGTCTCCTATCTGCTGCTCTCTGTTTCAGATGTTCAGTTATTCCTCTGCCTCCTTTAGTGATAATGGTACATGTAATAAATGTGAGGGTGTCAGAACTGGAGACCCGGCTCCGTGCTGTTGAAAAACCAGCTGATAGCCGCTCCTTTGCTAGCGCGGAGCCACAAAGAGTAACTTCACGTAGCAAACCAACAGCCGCACTGGAACAGCCGGTTAAGCTGGGTGACGGTTCGTAGGAAGCATAGCTCTAGATTTCAGCCCCCAGATCACCACCAACCCGTCTGCGTTTCTAACAAATTTTCCCCTCTCAGCGACAGTCTCGCTGAGGAGCCGACCTTAATTATTGGCAGCTCCATAATAAGAAATGTGGCACTAAAGAAACCAGGGACCATAGTTAAATGCCTACCAGGGGCCAGAACGGGCGACATAGAATCCTACCTAAAACTACTGGCTAAGGATAAGCGTAAATACCGCAAAATTGTTATTCACGCCGGCGGTAATGACACCGGTCACGCCGATCAGAGGTCACCAAAGTTGGTGTTGCTTCGGTGTTTGAGTTTGCTAAAACAATGTCGGACTTCTCTGGTCCCCTGCCTGATCTGACCAGTGATGACATGTTTAGCCGCATGTCGTCATTCAACCGCTGGTTGTCTAGGTGGTGTCCAGAAAACAACGTGGGCTACATTGATAACTGGCAAACTTTCTGGGGAAAACCTGGTCTGATCAGGAGAGACGGTATTTATCCCACTTTGGATGGTGCAGCCCTTCTTTCTAGGAATCTGGCCGGATTTATTAGTTCTCCTAAATGCTGACAACCCAGGGTCCAGACCAGGAAGCAGAGCCGTAGTTTAACACACCTCTCTGCTGCTTCTGTACTGTTACCCACCCATTATCCTATTGAGACGGTGTCTTTCCCATGGCCAAAACTTAACAGATCAAAAACTGATCTAAAGGGAACAAATCATAAAAATCTAATAAAAATCCATACGGATCACTTTGAACCAAAAAATAAAAGAATTAAATGTGGTCTAATGAATATAAGGTCTCTCCCTCCAAAGACTTTGTTAGTTAATGAATTGATTTCTGATAATCAGATTGATTTGTTTTGTCTCACAGAAACCTGGCTACAAGAGGACTACGTTAGTATAAATGAGTCAACTCCCTACAGTTATTCAAATTTCCACATTCCCAGATCTGTGGGAAGAGGAGGAGGAGTGGCAACTATCTTTCAGTCTGATATATTAATTAGTCCCAGGCCAATTAATAATTACAGTTCTTTTGAACATTTAACCCTCAGTTTCCCTCATCCAAACTACAAAGCAATAAAACCTCTTCTGTTTGTTGCTTTGTATCGTCCACCAGGCCCTTACACTCAGTTTTTGGATCAGTTGTCAGATTTCTTATCTGATTTGGTGTTAAATACTGACAAGGTTATTATAGTGGGTGATTTTAACATCCATGTTGACACTGAAAGTGATAACCTTAGTGTAGCCTTTAAAACTATCCTAGATTCAATTGGTTTTGCTCAAAATGTACATAAGCCAATGCACTCTCGGCTCCATACTTTGGACCTTGTGCTGACATATGGCATTGATTGTGAAGAATTAACAGTATTCTCTCACAACCCTGTCCTATCTGATAATTTTTTAATAACATTTGAGTTTAATCTAACTGAGTTCTCCACCCCCAAAAGAGGGTTCCATTATAGTAGATCTTTATCGGATAATGCTGTATCAAAACTTAAACAGTCTGTCCCCCTTTTAATATCCTCAGTATTGCAGAAATGCCCTGTAGATGGCAGCAATGCTGTTTCTTCCCATTCACAAATCTATACCTTTGCTAACAGTGTGACTTCCTCATTGCGTTCTGCATTAGACAATGTAGCTCACTTGAAAAAGAAAGTGATAATTCACAGGAAGCTGGCTCCCTGGTTTAATTCAGAGCTGCGTTCCTTGAAGCACAATGTTAGGAAATTGGAGAGAAAATGGCGCTCTACACACCAAGAGGAATCCTACTTAATCTGGAGGGACAGTCTATTGTTGTATAACAAGACCCTTCGCAGAGTTAGAGCAGCATATTTTTCATCATTAATTGAAGAGAATAAAAATAATCCTAGATTTCTCTTTAGTACAGTTGCCTAACTTACTCAGAGCTGCAGCTCTGTTGATCCATCCATTCCCTTAGCTCTTAGTAGTAATGATTTTATGGGATTCTTCATAAATAAAATTGATGCCATTAAAAATAAAATAATTGGGATCCTCCCAAACATGATTACCTCATCCTCAGTAAGTAAGGCAGCATTGGAGGAATCTTTAGAACCTGCACAGTGTTTGAACTGTTTAGAAGCAGTAGAGCTTTCTGAGCTATCTAAAATCTTAGCTTCATCTAAACCTTCTACCTGTATGTTAGACCCAATCCCAACCAAATTGTTTAAGGAGGTATTCCCTTTGATCAGTGGTCCTATTTTAGACATGATTAATCTATCCTTAGTAAATGGATATGTACCACAGGTTTTTAAAGTAGCTGTTATTAAACCTTTACTTAAGAAACCTTCTCTTGATCAAGATGAGCTAGTAAACTACAGACCTATATCTAATCTTCTTTTCTTATCTAAAATTCTTGAGAAAGTAGTTGCTAATCAACTTTGTGAACATTTACAAAGCAATGACCTACTTGAGGAGTTTCAGTCAGGCTTCAGAGCTCATCATAGCACTGAAACAGCTCTGGTGAAGGTCACTAATGATATTCTCATGGCCTCAGATAATGGACTTGTGTCTGTACTTGTCCTGTTAGATCTCAGTGCTGCATTTGATACAGTTGATCACAATATTCTCCTACAAAGACTTGAACATACTGTAGGGATTAAGGGGAAAGCATTAGGCAGGTTTAAATCTTATCTGTCGGACAGATTCCAGTTTGTTCATGTTAATAATAAATCTTCCTCAAACTCTAGGGTCACCTGTGGAGTACCACAGGGTTCAGTCCTTGGACCAATTCTCTTTACTATATATATGCTTCAGATTGGCAAAATTATCAGACAGCATGGGATTAATTTCCACTGTTATGCTGATGACACTCAGCTATTTTTATCCATAAATCCTGATGAATCCAATCAATTACTTCGACTGCAGTCATGTCTTGATGACATCAAAAGCTGGATGACTTTAAATTTCCTGCATCTAAATTCTGACAAGACCAAAGTTGTAAGTCCTCAAAAAATAAACTTCTTAACCAATCACTTAATCTGGATGGCATTAACTTGGCCTCTGGTAATAAAGTAAAAAACCTTGGTGTTATTTTTGACCAAGACATGTCATTTAAATCCCATATTAAACAGGTTTCCAGAGTTTCCTTTTTTCACCTCCGGAATATCGCCAAAATTAGAAACATTCTGTCCAGGAGTGATGCTGAAAAACTAGTCCATGCATTTGTTACTTCAAGGCTGGACTATTGTAATTCTTTACTATCAGGAAGTCCACAAAATGCAGTTCAAAGCCTTCAGCTGATCCAAAATGCTGTAGCAAGAGTTCTGATGAAAATCAACAAAAGGGATCATATTTCTCCAATTTTAGCTTCCCTTCATTGGCTTCTTGTTAAATCAAGAATAGAATTTAAAATTCTTCTTCTAACGTATAAAGCCCTTAATAATCAAGCTCCAACATATATCAGAGCTCTGATTACCCCGTATGTTCCTAACAGAGCACTTCGCTTTCAGACTGCAGGTCTGCTGGTGGTTCCTAGAGTGCTTCTTTGCTTTTTTGTCTCTCTTGTTGTGTCTCTGCTCTGTCTTCTGTAACCCCCAGTCGGTCGAGGCAGACGACCATACTGAGCCCGGTTCTGCCAGAGGTTTTCCTTCCCGTTAATGGGGAGTTTTTCTTCCCACTGTTGCTTCATGCTTGCTCAGTATGAGGGATTGCAGCAAAGCCATGTACAATGCAGACGACTCTCCCTGTGGCTCTACGCTTCTCCAGGAGTGAATGCTGCTTGTCGGGACTTTGATGCAATCAACTGGTTTCCTTATATAGGAACATTTTTGACCAATCTGTATAATCTGACCCAATCTGTATAATATGATTGAATTTAACTTTGTAAAGTGCCTTGAGATGACATTTTTCATGAATTGGCGCTATATAAATAAAACTGAATTGAATTGAATTAAAAGCTTGTAACCCCATCATAAAATAAATGGGTTTTGCAAACTAATGTTCCCGTCCCTTGCTCCATTCTTACTGTAACTCTTCCAGGGTATAATGTGACAGACATTTCAGGGGACTTTCCTTAAACAAAAACTTTTGTGTAGAATATGTATCATTTTAGGTTAAATAACTCAACACAAGACTTATTGTATCATTTATTTGTGCAGTAACTGCTGAATTTTGTTGTTTTTGTTTTAATAAGGACATCCAAGAGCCTGGCATTGACTGGGACGTTGCTGCTGAGTATAATGGACATGTGGATGGTGCAATAGTGGTCCCTGAATTTCCATGTCCACTCAATGATCAGCAACTGGCTGAGGTGCAGTTGCTGCTTGAAAATGAAGCTGAAAGTGATACTACAGAACTTTTTCTACTATGTCGTGAATATGTGACTACAGCTTTGTCAGGTGCTGAGTAGCCTATAAATGAACAATGACATATTTGGACCCAACATAAATAAACATTGCCCATTATGGCCACGACTCTGTTTTTTTCCTATTCAATACAAAAAAAAAGTTTTTGTCATAGGGCAATAAAAGCTGAATGGTTTGTTTTTGAAATGGATTTCCAGGCCCAAATTTATACTGAAATAATTATGCTCAAAGAGAAGTTTTTTTAAACTGTGATGAACTAGTGATCTATCCAGAGTGTGAGCTTCTTGCCTGTAGCCTGTTGATAGACTCAGTGCAACATAAACAAAGCAATACAGTAACTTTTCTTTTTTGGTAGGTGGAGGGGAGATGATGCACAAGTAATGCACTATTCTCTGGGTGCTGTTGAGAATTAAAAAATATATCTTAGTGGGGGTGTCTCCCTTCTCTGTTGCTGGGTAGAATAAGAGGGCGTTTTATTGCCCCGAGGGGGTGGTCAGAAGGAGAGGGGGTCAGTCATCCTCCCACTGAGTTATGCAGGAGGAGTTTAAAGTTGATAAAAGGAATGTCTTGGTAAAACTTACTTCAGACAGACAGACAGACTTCTGGACCGCGCGGTGAAAGATCTAGATTGGTAATGTAACTCTGTCTCCATATTTAATTTCTATGAATTAAATATGTATTTAAACCGTTTTACCTCTGATCAATGCTTCCCCATTTATAGCCAAATCCGGAACTGGGAAAGATGGGTTTTTAATAGACATGTAACAGCAAGCCGGTAAAACCCCATCTTATCATGGTGCCGAAACCCCTCGGATTTTGGCTGTGAGTGAGGGTCTGTTTGAAAATTGGACACGAAAAGAGGACTAATTCTGCAGCATCACTGGTCGACCGGAAAAATGTAAGGAGATTTTTCTCCATTGGCAGAATGTTAGCTGTTTAGGCCAAATTTCTGTGGTGCTGTGGTTTAAGTCTCTCTCTTCTCAAAATATCAGAGGCTGAACAGTACAACTAGGTTTGAATGGAATTTATGTTGAAACCGAGAAATGATTGAATGGGATTTATTTGTATGTCTATGTCAAAAAAATGTAAAATAAGGTAGAAACGATAAAAGAGATAAAAGCCAAGAAGCCAAGTGGTGAGGCTGTCGAAAAATAAAATAAAAAGACAATAAAAAGGTTAAAAAGCTAAAGAATAAAAAATAGTCTCAGGAAGTTGGTCGCTCCCCCCCCCCATGACTGACGAGTCTGGTGAATTTTAAGACTGGGGTGGAACGTTCCCTCGGAGAAAGGGGACTCTCCACAGAAACGTAGCGATAGGCACGGCCAAGAATACGTAATATCTTTAAGTTGAGGCTAAGAGCAGCAAGACCTTAAGAGTGAGCTGTTATAGAAGATAAGAGATTGAAAAAGGGGCCCCAAGGGAACATTTACATTGTTCTCTAGCATCAGAACGGGGATTCTGATTGCACGACGATTAGACCGAGGTGGTATTAAAATGAATAGTTGGTTTCGTCGAGTGGAAGGGTAATAAAAGGAGACCCTCTGCGCGCGCAAGGCTGTCTGTCTTAAATGTTATATTTGTTATGTCTTGTCTGATGTTTTGAAAGTCTCGGTAATATGGGATCCATGGTTTTGAGAGAAGGAGAGATTGGTTGGACCCTGCAACTCAGCGGAGAGTGGGGGTGTGTATGTGTGTGTGTGTGTGTCTTCATGAGGGTGTGAATTTCTCCGTGTGCGTGGGCCTGAAGATAAGAGTAGTGACTGGGGAGCAGTTTAATTTTGTTAAGTAAAAGTGATAAGTAAAAATATGGGTGAAAATAAAAACTAAAGGGGAATTTGGAAATTAAAAAAAGGTGGATGCATTAATGATGTTTGTTGAAGTGCAGGACAAGTTTCAATGCAGTAAAGCATTTGAGGTATTAGCAGCAAGCTGATTGGGTGAGTTGCATTGGAGAGAGACCACGGCCTGCAGTTTGGTGAGTTTTGGAGAAAACTTTTTATTTTGAACTGTAGCCTAAAAGTTAGAAAGTGGTTAGAAGTTTGGAAAAGTTGTTAAAAATTTGGCAGAACATTGAACATCTGTTTGAGGCATTATAAATTGGGAAAACACAAAAAAGGGAAGATGCCTTCTCTTAGGGTTGTAATGAATGGCCTCTTTGTCCTGGAGGGAAAACCAACACGGACACGGGGTTTTGCCTCTGTCCCCTTGTATTTATTGTCACACATCACATGAGGTCAGGAGGATTTAATCACAGGCTTGAGTTTACAACATGGGGGTAAACACAGAAGGGAGCAAGTTTCATTGTGGGTGATCAAATCACCAGCTTTATGCACAGTTAGAGAAAGGAGACATTCTTTGTCTGAGGAAACCATTTTATCTAAGGTTAAAAACAATGGTACCTTCCTGAAAGCAAACTCTTAAAACAAACCTAATGCCTGTTGCTTGATAAAATAAAATGATGACATTTATATTTTTCTAACACCTTCTGTTAGGGTGTAATGGTAACTAGCGTTATCTATTGCAAAATAGCATTTTAAAATGCCTAATGAATGTATATACTTTCAGACATAAAATATTATTTGCGATAAAATAGTTATTAAAAGGTTTTCATTGTTTGATAGCCCTAGTTATAATAGATAAATAAATAAATATAATCCGTCAGACTTCGATCTAGCTGTTTAATAGAGAGTAGTAAATCCTATCAGCTTTTGCTCATTTGCAGGCCTGGGAAAACCACATTAAGCAGAACTAAACAGAGTTAAAAGTTGGGTTAAACTGTACCTTAATAGTGTGTGCAAACTGATATTGCGGTTGATTTGATCGATTTTGTTAACCCTGCATTTAGTCATGAGTCAGTTTCGAAGTTATCCTGAAATAAAGCAGCTAAAATTGAGGAATCTATGACAAATGTTAATGGCGTGTATCATTTTATTAAAGATACTGGTGTTGCAGAGCGCCAAAACCTACTGGATACAGAAAATATTACGGGATCATCACAGGACGGTCCCCAAATTATTCATTATATGTAATCACATTTTCATGGTCCCACAAACTGCAGATGCCCTTGTTACACAGTAATTTAGAGCCCGAGGAATCTTTTTTCTTTGTTCATTTGGTAATGTGCGAATTCTGGTGAATAAACTTTTCAACATCAGTTGCTGGTGATTGTTTGTGGCCGGCAGAATTTGACTTAAAAATTTACTAAACACAGGCGCATAACTGATTTTAGAGCTGTTTTAAAATGTACCTTTGGTGTTTTTTATATTTTCTTCCTTGATAGATGGAGTTACACAGCATTTTCTTTATACACTTTAGCAGAAGGTTCCTGAGTTTGACTGGGACTCTTGATATCTTCTGAAAAAATCAGTAGGATGGATCAAACACACAGGTGTGGATCCTAAATAAATCAGTCCAATTCAGGGGAATTATTTGGAGTAATAGTGTTAAAAAAAAAAAAAAAAAACGTGTCCTATTCAATATCTCAGCTGATGATTTTAAATCTTGATACACTCGCTCAGACAATATTTGATACACCATTTGTCTGTGACTCAAAGGAAGGATGATACACAACGCTTGAGTTTGTTAATTGATAACATGGTGAAATTACAGTTATTGGAAAACAACATAGGAAGGAATGAGAGTAAGCAGCTGATTCCATCGAGAACTGTCTCTATTTTAATTTAAGGTGGGGGAGTTCCCTTCCCCCCCTGTTTTTCTTTTTCTATCTTAATTTTGTTACAGGTCTGTTCGTTCTGGAGTATGGACACGGCTCACATGAGACGCAGATCGGTGCCGATTTGGGGTTGGAAGAATAAAACTGAGCATTTACAGCCGATATGTGTCGTGGGGCACCCATCACATCTGGGACAGTTGCTTACGCTGGACACTGGACCAGGGACTGTTTCACATCACTAATTCCTGGCATGAAGTCCCAATACCACCTCACCTTCAAGAAGGTCAGTGCCTCATCTAAGGGATAACGCACCCATGAACAATGTTTCCTCACCCTGGAACAATGGCCAACGCCTATGAACAGCACAGATCCTAAGCTGTCAAGGGAAAATGACTGTCTGCATACACTGGAGTTGAATGTCTCATCCAGTTTCTGAGTCGTGGACCAGAACTTTGTCACTGAGGTGCATCGACAGCGAATCACTGCAACACGTGGGGGATGAAATGTGGAGTTCCATACATGGAAGCTGTGAGTGCGACGTCTAAACTCCAATCTCTTTTCTGCCTGATCTGCTGTACATGTCAGTCCGAGTCCATCTCAAGGACCACAGACTGATAACAGACTTTTTGTTAAGGTAATTCAGACTGTTATTTCTACCAATATACTTCTGACCAAATTTAATGGAATGTGATTTCTAATATTTTTTCTGTGTCTCTAACTCTTGAGCTTCCAGGCAAATGGATTGGTGCAGGTAATAACTTCTTAAGGCAGCCAATTGAGCAGATACCAGCAGTACAAGTTTGCGGTTTTGAAAAATATACTACTGTCTCTTAAAATTTTTTACTATATAACTGATATGTTCCTTTTAAACATGAGTTTTAATTCTATTATGTCCAGGACCGTATTGCTCATAATTAACAGCAGCTGGTGTATTTTACCATATCTTCTATGGGCAGACAATCCACAGGGGTGGGAATACTTTCACATGCTCCACTTATACTTAGGTTTCTGTGAGTTCTGGTTAACAACTGCATGTCATAAATTTCCACAAGGGGGGTTGCAACGTCCTGAGGGGACAGGTTTATTACATGGGCCTCTCGGTAAGCACAGATGTGTCCTGCTTAGGGCATTCTGTTTTTAAACAACATAGGTTAAACGGATCTGTTAGGTTATCTCTTAAATATCTCATAAGTATTGAGATTTTTCTATTGTACAATATAACTGTTGCCTGCTAAAACATATCAGATTTTCACCAGAATTTGCCGTTACCAGGTGTTTTATTCAGGTAAAACCCAATATTTTATCAGTATGTAAGTACCTTGGAACATTCAGCATTCTCATACCATCAACTTGCTGTGAGCAAATTAGTTTACAGTCATCATTTCAATGGATACACTGATCTTACACAACTTTTGGAGGACTTCTTGTAGATCTGTGGGATTATGACATTGCATTAAGTTTTGATCTGAATCCAGGATTTAGGGCAGTGTTTTTCATACTTCAATTCAGATAATTATTTGCAGTTAATTGATTCCCTGTGATGACTAATACTATTCTTTGTTAATGTTTTGTAACAAAATTAATTTTGTTCCAAGCAGAGGGATATGACATAAACATTTATATGATAAAACTGTAGCTTAAAGTAATATAGATGTTAACTTTAACCCAGTGACCTGAACAGATGAGGATGTATGTAGAACAAAGGTTGGTTTCACACTTCAGTGAGCATGTGTCAGAAACAGGATGCACCGAGGCCATATGACAGTCTTGTGAGCAGATAAGTGCATGTCACAAGGTTTTACGATTGTTCCAGTTTCCCCAGGAACCGAGCTAAGAGAAGAGATTAAATTTAACGGTCAAAGGTTAGGCAGCAGACTCACTGTCTCAAGGAAACTTAGACAAAAGGTTGGTCCAACACAAACGGGCCCCAAATGCGTCTCGTTACTATACTTTGATTTCACAACTGCATTAACTAATTTTTGATTTTACAGACAGGGGGATCTACACCAGAGATTAACGTATTTGTGTGGTCGTTGCATTTTCTTACAGGACAGCGTAAGGACGGGGAAAGTGAAATTGCGATAAAATGTCTCATTAACTATTACATTTCTAAAATAGGATGGAGATGGAACAATGGAAGATGTGAAGTGTGTTTCTTGTGGGAGTGTTCAGTTAATTTCATTACAGGATATGATTACATATGACTGAAAGGAGCTTTTCGGGATCGAAGTCAACCTCCGGAATTACAGGTAGCACACGACATTTGATATTTAAACGGTTGTCGTGTAAGTTTCAGGTTGTATTGGAGACATAAAATTAGGAGAGTTCAGGAATGGGAGGGGGAGTCCACTGACCCCCGACCTCGAAGGAGTGCACGCTAAGGTTATCGACAAGCAGATGTGGTGGGCCAGAGGTCAGGGGCCCATCAGACTCCAGGAGCCATGTGTACCAGCCACCAGAGGGTTTCAAGGAAAGATCACCGGAACAATTTGACACGCAGAGCCACCCACGGAAGGGGCAGCTGGAATTTTATTTTGTTTTCGTTTTTTTTATTTTTAATAAAGATTAACAGATTACAGTTGTGTGGAGACCGCGGTTGGAAGACTGACTCTTTAAACCATCTTCTTTAAAGGCGAGAAGAAGACATCTCCGAGATGCAAGACATCATGACAACAATTGAATGCATTGTGTAAAAAAGACAAAAGAAAATGAGAGTTTTGTAACCACTGCATATGTCTTATAAGTTCCATATTCATAAGGTGTTCAATATTAGTATCGTTAGAATCTTGGTTCTGGATTGCATGATAATCTTTTTATTCTGTGGTTTGATCTGAGTGTAGTGCTTTCATGGGTTATCTTTATTTCTAAGAAGACATTTTGTTAATCTAGGTTAGGACTCTTAAAGTCATATTTAGATCATATAATAGTTTCTGGTAGTTGCACATTTATCTTAGCCTTGCACCTCTCGGATAAAGGTACTTACTTTTCTTAATTCTAGTAGGTTAGAGATTCAGATAGGTTTAGTAGCTTTTTAGCTTATACTTGGGTTATTTTACACTTAAGGGGAACATTTGAACTTCATTTGATTTCATAAGTCGCCAACAGAGGGCATAGTGGGTTACAATATTACATCTTACCATTTACACTTTGTTTAAGGGTTTCAAGACATGGACTTAGTTTAGCCTAGTTATTGGTTTGATTTGTTAATCAAAACAGAGGGAGTTGTTGAGAATTAAAAAATATATCTTAGTGGGGGTGTCTCCCTTCTCTGTTGCTGGGTAGAATAAGAGGGCGTTTTATTGCCCCGAGGGGGTGGTCAGAAGGAGAGGGGGTCAGTCATCCTCCCACTGAGCCATGCAGGAGGAGTTTAAAGTTGATAAAAGGAATGTCTTGGTAAAACTTACTTCAGACAGACAGACAGACTTCTGGACCGCGCGGTGAAAGATCTAGATTGGTAATGTAACTCTGTCTCCATATTTAATTTCTTTGAATTAAATATGTATTTAAACCGTTTTACCTCTGATCAATGCTTCCCCATTTATAGCCAAATCCGGAACTGGGAAAGATGGGTTTTTAATAGACATGTAACAGCAAGCCGGTAAAACCCCATCTTATCAGTGCTGATGTCTGATTCAGACAATATCCCTGGATTACGGTGTTCATTTTAGGACATCCTCAGACTCAGGTGTCAGCGTCAGAAAAACCTCTGTCATCTTCAGACAAAACTGCCTCAGCGTCAGAAAAACCTCTGTCATCTTCAGACAAAACTGCCTCAGCGTCAGAAAAACCTCTGTCATCCTCAGATAAAACTGCTTCAAACCAAACGGCCTCAGAAAAACATCTCAAAGGAGTCAGGTCTCAGAAAAAACGCCGTCGGAAAAAGTGGAGTCAGGTCTCAGAAAAAACGCTATCAGAAAAAAGGAGTCAGGTCTCAGAAAAAACGCTATCAGAAAAAAGGAGTCAGGTCTCAGAAAAAACGCTATCAGAAAAAGTGGAGTCAGGTCTCAGAAAAAACGCTATCAGAAAAAGTGGAGTGAAGTCTCAGAAAAAACGCTGTCAGAAAAAGTGGAGTCAGGTCTCAGAAAAAACGCTATCAGAAAAAGTGGAGTCAAGTCTCAGAAAAAACGCTATCAGAAAAAGTGGAGTCAGGTCTCAGAAAAAACGCTATCAGAAAAAAGGAGTCAGGTCTCAGAAAAAACGCTATCAGAAAAAGTGGAGTGAAGTCTCAGAAAAAACGCTGTCAGAAAAAGTGGAGTCAGGTCTCAGAAAAAACGCTATCAGAAAAAGTGGAGTCAAGTCTCAGAAAAAACGCTATCAGAAAAAGTGGAGTCAGGTCTCAGAAAAAACGCTATCAGAAAAAAGGAGTCAGGTCTCAGAAAAAACTCTATCAGAAAAAGTGGAGTCAAGTCTCAGAAAAAACGCTGTCAGAAAAAGTGGAGTCAGGTCTCAGAAAAAACGCTATCAGAAAAAGTGGAGTCAAGTCTCAGAAAAAACGCTATCAGAAAAAGTGGAGTCAGGTCTCAGAAAAAAACGCTGTCAGAAAAAGTGGAGTCAAGTCTCAGAAAAAACGCTGTCAGAAAAAGTGGAGTCAAGTCTCAGAAAAAACGCTGTCAGAAAAAGTGGAGTCAGACGAAAACGTCTCAAATGAAAAGTTCTTCTACTTCTTCTGTTTAATTGGCAAACAACTTTTGGTGCATTACCACCACCAACTGAAATGAAGTGTGGATCGGGATGACCTAATCTAATATCTTACTACTATAAATAAAAATAATAATAATAATAATAATAATAATAATAATAAAACAAAAATAACTAAATAAATAACTAAATCCTTTTTATCAAATTAGTCTTTTTAAGAAATCTCAATAATGAAGAATAACCCTCTGATTTGGTGTCCATGTCTAAAAGATATTTTATGTTCAACTTTAATTTACTGATTTGTAATCTATTTATCAAGTCATTCCTCTCAATATCATATTTACTGCAAAATCATATAACGTGCTCCACTGTTTCTTCAACAAAACAAAAATCACACTTTCCTGTATCATGAATCCCCATTTTAAATAATGTGCTATTTAACCCTGTATGACCAAAGCGTAATCTTGACATTACTGTTTCTTCCCTTCTATTCCTTGATGTTATCCTCATTAATCCTACTTTTCTTTGAATATTATAAAACCATCTTCCATTTCTTTCTTCTTCCCACTGTTTCTGCCACCTTGTTCTAATCCTTTTCTTAATCACTAATTTTATTTCACCTTTACTAAATGGAATTATTATATCAATTAAACTGCGTTTACTTGCTCTTTTTGCATATTTATCTGCCATCTCATTCCCTTTTATTCCTATATGAGAAAGAATCCATATAAAAGAAACTATTAATCCCATTGCTTGAATTCTGAATAATAATTGCTGAATTTCTACCAATAAATCCGGTCTGCTGTCTGAATGATTATGTTTAAATGAATATAATGTTGAACTAGAATCTTAACAAACTACACTTGTTAATGGTCTAATTTCTTCAATCCATTCTAATGCTAACATGATACCAAACATTTCTCCTGTATAAACTGAAACTTCATTACTAATTCTTTTACCTGATTTAAAATTAAATTCTGGAACTACAAATGAAACACCATTCCAATCTTTTGAAGCATCTGTATAAATTTTTACATATCCATAATATTCTTTATCTATATATTGCTCAACCATATTTGAATCAGAAATATCCTCTTTGTTTTTCCGCTTATACAACAAGGTTAAATCTACATCGATTTCAGGTCAGATAGATGGATGAAGTATTGATCTAATAACTGTTTTACTGCCATTTATTTGAGATAATTCAAGATCTGTTATATTAGAATCCGCTATCCACCCAAGAGAATTTAATTTCCAGTTTATAAAAGTGGAGACAAGCAAATATTAACAAATTACAGGCCAATATCATTGCTACCACAATTTTCAAAAATTCTGGAAAAATTATTTATGAAAAGACTGGATTCCTTTCTCAATAAAAATAATATATTGAACGAGCACCAGTACGGCTTCAGGTACAACTGCTCCACAACTTTAGCTGTGATGGAGTTTGTGGAGCACATTGCAGCAGCAGTTGATCAGAAGCTTAATACCGTAGGTGTGTTTATTGACCTATGTAAGGCTTTTGACACTATTGACCACGCAAGACTATTGGGTAAATGTGAACTGTATGGCTTACGGGGAGTTGCATATCAGTGGTTAAAGAGTTACTTAGCTAATAGATTACAATATGTACAAATTAACAACACTAAGTCACAGACAGACATGGTAAAATGTGGTCTTCCTCAAGGCTCAGTCCTAGGACCTAAATTATTTATACTTTATTTAAACGATATTTTTACAGTATCCAGTCTGTTAAAGTTTGTAATGTTTGCAGACGATACAAATTTCTTTTTTTCTGGAAAAAATATGGATGAAATAATAAAAACTGTAGAAAAAGGGTTAGCTGAGTTGAAAACATGGTTTGATTACAATAAGTTATTGTTAAATGAAGGAAAAACTAAATTCATGGTTTTCTCTGGTGATCGGAATTATAATAATGTAAAGTTATGCATAAATGGAGTAGAAATCGAAAGAGTTTATGAGACAAAATTTTTAGGGCTTATCATAGATAATAAACTTAGTTGGAAGCCTCACATAGGATATATTAGAAATAAAGTTGCAAAAACTATTGGAATACTGTTTAAAATAAAAGACTTAATAAATGTTAAAGGCTTGCATGTTATATATTCCTCTTTGGTTATGCCTTATTTGTCTTATTGCTCAGAAATCTGGGGAAATGCAAGTAAAACAACTATTGATATATTAGTTAAGTTGCAAAAAAAAGCTATAAGGGTTATAAATAAGGTGGGATACCGTGAACCAACTGATAAACTCTTTATTCAAAGTAAAATATTAAAATTTAAAGATATTGTCTATACAAAAATTCTGGAAATAATGTATAAAGCATTGAATAAAAGTCTTCCTTCTGGTATTCAGAAATTATTTAAGTTAAGAGAAAATAAATATAATTTGCGAGGTTTGTTTATATTTGAATGTGCAAAAGAGAAAAGTCAGATAAAGTCTAGATGTGTTTCAGTTATTGGTGTGAAACTGTGGAATGAATTGAATGATGAATTTAAGCTATGTCCTTTCTTGGTGAACTTTAAAAGAGCTTTAAAATGTAAAATGATAAAATCTTACGCTGTTATGTAGATCTATATATGTACTATGTACTTGAATTTGAATTTGTAAAAATCCTGGTAGGTTGTAAGGTTAAAAAATAGGGTAGGCAAGAATAAGCTTTGCTTCGGCCTATTCCTTTTTTGGTAAACTGTGGGTTTGTCTATTGTTCTTTTCTTTTTTTTTTCTTTTGCTGTTACTTGTGTTTAATGTGGACAATTTACCAAAATAAATAAAGTGATTGATTGATTGATTAGTTTTATGGCGGTCGCATTTTGATGACGTATCATGTCGCGCGTGATATTTTTCAGCTTCTGATAACGTTTTATCTGAGACTTGTTCGTCTGACTCTGTTTTTTCTGAGATATGATTTTCTGAGACCTGACTCCACTTTTTCTGACAGCGATTTTTCTGAGACTTGACTCCACTTTTTCTGATAGCGTTTTTTCTGAGACTTGACTCCACTTTTTCTGATAGCGTTTTTTCTGAGACCTGACTCCACTTTTTCTGACAGCGTTTTTTCTGAGACTTGACTCCACTTTTTCTGATAGCGTTTTTTCTGAGACCTGACTCCACTTTTTCTGACAGCGATTTTTCTGAGACTTGACTCCACTTTTTCTGATAGCGTTTTTTCTGAGACTTGACTCCACTTTTTCTGATAGCGTTTTTTCTGAGACTTGACTCCACTTTTTCTGATAGCGTTTTTTCTGAGACCTGACTCCACTTTTTCTGATAGCGTTTTTTCTGAGACCTGACTCCACTTTTTCTGATAGCGTTTTTTCTGAGATCTGACTCCTTTTTTCTGATAGCGTTTTTTCTGAGACCTGACTCCTTTTTTCTGATAGCGTTTTTTCTGAGACCTGACTCCACTTTTTCCGACGGCGTTTTTTCTGAGACCTGACTCCTTTGAGATGTTTTTCTGAGGCCGTTTGGTTTGAAGCAGTTTTATCTGAGGATGACAGAGGTTTTTCTGACGCTGAGGCAGTTTTGTCTGAAGATGACAGAGGTTTTTCTGACGCTGAGGCAGTTTTGTCTGAAGATGACAGAGGTTTTTCTGACGCTGACACCTGAGTCTGAGGATGTCCTAAAATGAACACCGTACTGGATTTATTTGGACATTTTAATTGGCTATCATCCCAGTCATGCAAGACCATAGAAAATGTTAAACTTGCAGGAGAGCTTGGGTTCCAGGAAAATCAGAGGCACAGTTAATGCTTTAAAGAAGGTCCTTAAACATTTTCCACGGGAGTTTATGATAGGCCCTTTTTGTGTATCCTAGATTTAATTCTAAATGCGGATTTTTAGAGATATATGGAATGTTATTTGAATTACCATGGAAAATAAGCAAAAGTAGTTTTGTGTATGGGTCACAGTTCACAACGTTGCTCCCCATTGTGCTAAAATAAACAGAACATGTAACAGGTTGATAAAGTTGTTTTTAAACTTGCAAGTTAATGTAATTCTTTAAATCTAACCCTTATGTACTATTAATAATGTGTCTTCACATTAGTTAATTTTATTTTATTTTTAACTTGGATAGAGTGGGGATTACAGTATTGTCACAGTTTTTTGTAACTCATAAAAACAAATACACAGTAGACTGGCAAGCAAATTTATTTATAAAGCCCAATTCAATCCATTCATACTGCAATCAGTCAAAGTTTGGATGCACTTTTCAGTTGAATCCAAGATAAAGTGCACCGAAAGATTTACTGATTCTGTATTTAAATAATTTTGATTCAGTGGGAAAAAAATGAAATAACTAGATGACTCCTATTTGAATTGTGCTTATAGCCGAAGGAGTGGAGACTTGTAGTGAATCCTTATAGTCTTATCGACTATTTAATTGTTAACATATGGGCTCTGGGTACTCATTTCGGAGATAGACTTACCACTAGATAAAACTAGGTGGTTGCCTAGGGCCCCAAGTACTTACACTAAAAATGTGGTTAATATACATATTATTTTTTAGCACATATTATGTTTTTGACTAAATTCCTTTTGCTAAAATCCCTTAAAAATTGTTTATTGTAATATGTGTCTTGAGATCCAACCTTGAGTCTCCACTACATTGGATCAGTCCATTTTACTGCACAAATCAGCAGGACCCAGAAGACAGCACAACATATGAAAAACAGAAAAGCAGAGCGGAGTAGCGTTATGTCCACACCCTCTATGGGAGCTTCCACCTGGTTTGCATCATGATGAGAAAATAATCTTGTCCTTAACTCCACATTATAGAAATAAGATAGGGTTATAGAGTTTGATCAATTTATTAAATTAAATTTAGGTGAACTACTTAAAAGGTCCTTCAGACCAAAACATTGTTTCAAATTCCTGCAGCCGGTTCAATTCTACATGTAGACAGAAAGTGTTGCAAAATATAACAAACTGATGCCAATAATATAGTACTAGTGAGTGTAAAAGTCAGACACCTTTTTATATTTAACATGCAGCTCTGAGTTTTTTAAATATGCACTGTTAATAAGAAAAAAATATCACAAGCAATCACAAATGTACCATTATTTAGTTAGCTGTTTTATCTTTCTGTATATGTAATATATGTAATATAAAGTAAAAACAAAGTATTAACACTTATGGATGACGAGCTATCAGTCAAAAGCTTCCTGACACTACTTCCTGTGTGATCGTGTCTGCAAGGCCCAATCAGGAGGAGGCTTACAGAAGAGGTTTGTCTCCGCCCAACCTGTCAAAACACATTTTCTTTCACGCGAGGAGAAAATCAGTCTTGCGCGGCGGTAGATAAACCATGCGCAGAAGTAGTTTAACATACATGCGAATATGTTTATTTTGCTCGCGTGACTTATGACATAAATGTAACGTGATACTCTTCTTATAAACATGAACTCGTTTCGCTTCTTCTGACTCTCAGCCATGTTCAACGTCTACAGTGAGAGCAGCGTAGCTACAATGAATGGCTACAACGAGGGCAGAGAGACTTTGAGAACGCAGCCGTCCTCGAGCGTGGCCGCTGGATAGAAAATCGTGCATGGAGAGCGATTTTCTCCTCTCGAAGCAGCAGTTTCTCGCGCGGCGGTAGATAAGCCATGCGCAGAAGTAGTTTAACATAGATGCGAGTAGGTTTATTTTGCTCGCGGGAGTTTTGACATAAATGTGACGCCATAGCGGGGAAGGACTCAGTAGAAACAAATAGGACCAGAGTGCATTTGGGAGATTTTTTTCACGCAATCCCCCTGAAGAGCAGAAGAGCAAGGTAAGATGTTCTTCCGCATGCGCAGTTATTCAAAAAGGGATTTGGGGAAACTTCCGGAAAAGCCCCGACCATAGCTTTAATTTAACATCCACTTTATCTCCATACAGTCTGCATTTGGGTCCTCCCTCTACTAGACCATGAAAGAAGGCACCAGTCAGAGTTGGACCGAGCAGGCAGCTCAAACTCTGCAGTGGAATTAGCAGCAGTTGAAGGAGGCACAAGAGTTTTACAAGGACAGTAAGGCTATTTTCACAGTGCAGGTATTGAGACTAAATTCCAATTTGTTTGCTGAAATCTTAATAAACAGAAACAAGTCCACAGCTCAGAGGGTCCTGACATTATCCCCCCCTTAAAGGCGGATTCCAGACGCCCACTAAAGTCCATGAAAAGAAAACAACCTGGCCAGGGTGGGCGGTGGAAAAAAGAAAAGAGTCTGAGGTGAGCGTCGGGGAGGACGACCCCGGCGGCGGAACACCCCCCCAGGCGGCCTGCGGAACCCTGAAGGCTGGCGGCAGAACCGCGGGGGCTTGAGCACGCTGGAGAACTGCGGGGGCTTGAGCACGCTGGAGAACCGCGGGGGCTTGAGAACAGGAAGAGGCGCAGCCAATGGTTTGAGTGCGCGGGGAGGCGGCGCGGCAGACGGCTTCGGTGCGGGCAGACCCTTCAACGGCCAGTGCGGGAGCATGTGCACCCACGCAGGCTTGGGGCATGGCGTACGGTGCTTCCGCGTCGGCTGGAGCTAGGCGGCGCCGATCAGCTGGGGTAAGGAGGGGAGTTGTCGTTGATGGCTGTCCACCGCGGGGTGAAAGCGGGACGACAGCGCCGAACACCACGATGGCCGACAACAGGAAAACACACAGAGGAACTTAAATACAGGTGCTAATCAGAGGAACACAGGTGAGACCAATCAGTGCCGGCCCGAGCCTCTTGGGGGCCCTAAGCAGAATTTGATTTGAAGGCCCCCCTCCCACCACGCAGAATCACCTATGCTAGAAAATTATTGACACAAACGTCACGCTATAATGTAATAGCGAATATTAGAAACGAATACAGTGAGGTTATGTATCAATACAAAATGAATAAACGATACTTAAAATACTTCACTCTTTTATTAAATCTTCTGAATACAAACTGTCACAAACCATATTAAATTTCATCATTCATTCATTCATTTATATCAGTGGTCCCCAACCTTTTTATCCTTTTTATCACCGGGGGGGATGGGGTTTATATATATATATATATATATATATATATATATATATATATATATATATATATATATATATTAGGGCTGTCAATCGATTAAAAAAAATAATCTAATTAATTACATACTCTGTAATTAATAATCTAAATTAATCGCATATAATTTTTGCTGTGAAAGTATTTAAAATATTTAAATTCAAATGTTTCAATGAATAATCAGCATTTGATACATTAAAGTGCTGTTTTCAACAGCAGTCAAACTGAACTAAACAGATGCCAATGTCAAACTGAACTCACGTCAACAGGAAACGTCAACTGAAATGATAATAAAAAAGATGAATTTAACAGACGTCAACATATTCCATATTCCAGTCTACTTTTTAGGCTAATTATACATAATTTAGACCTAGTGCTATTTTAACAACCAAGCATTTTATTAGTTGTTATCTCTTATCTGATGTATTTCTGATGTTTGGCACTTTGTTTTACCTCGTGTTAAAGTGCTCTTTAAATAATAATGACATTCATGATGATTATGATCAGAATAAACTTTTGCATAACCTCCCAGAAGCTGGAAAGAAAAGAGACAAAAACATTTTTCACAGCTCACTTAGTAACTCTAATATTTTAGTCTAAATACTTTAGCCTAAATATTTTAGGCTAAAATATTACACTTTTTATTTGTTTTTCTTCAATCCCTCGGTGATGTTTAGTAATTTCTGCCAAAGGCTGCAGCATTTTGATTTAATTCATCTGAATGCAGTATTTGCAAGCCATACTCTGATTGACTGGGAAAAAAAACTGTCTGTGATTGGCTTTAACAGCCGAGCGAGTGCACAGCTGGTGTTGAGTGTGAAACGAGCAGGTGTGCACGAGCAAAGTAGCGCGCGAGCAGAGATGGAACTCACCGCCAGGACAGCGGGTTGAGAAGAGTTTTTCAGACCGTGCCAGACCGGTTTCGAGCGTTGAGAGTTCTTTCACTGCGCGCTTGGATTGGTTCCTGCGCGCTCAAACAGAAGGCACGAATATCGCTACACTGTTTCACAGAGTTGAGCGGCAGATATCGCTACACTGTTTCACAGAGTTGAGCGGCAGCGCTGTCTTTTTCTCTGTCTTCATGCGCCTCCCCTGTGACTCTTTGGGGGCCCCCCAGGGGAGGCGCGCCTCACCTATTGAAAACCCCTATACGACATCGATTAATCTGCGTTTATTTTTTTTAATCCGTTAATTTTTTAAAAATTAATTAATCGAAATTAACGCGTTATTTTGACAGCCCTAATATATATATTATATATATATATATATATATATATATATATATATATATATATATATATACAGCGTTTTCCGCAGGAATTTGGTTTATGCGAGGCGGGGGGGTTGTTGGACGACACGTTGCCCGCGGACCGACTCGCGGAGCGGGGGGTGGGGGGGGTGAGACGACGACACGTTGTCCGCGGACCGACTCGCGGAGCGGAGCGGGGGGGGGGGGGGGTGAGACGACGACACGTTGTCCGCTGACCGACTCGCGGAGGGGGGGGGGGGGTGAGACGACGACACGTTGTCCGCTGACCGACTCGCGGAGGGGGGGGGGGGGGTGAGACGACGACACGTTGTCCGCTGACCGACTCGCGGAGCGGGGGGGGGGGGGGGGGGAAGAGACGACGTCACGTTGTCCGCGGAGCGGGGGGTATCCATGTGTTTTTTCCCTGCCATTCACGCACGCGCGAAAGCAACAACAACAAACCGCGTGTTAACGTCACTTTTTTTTTTTTTTTTTTTTTTTTTTTTTTGGGAATGTTGGCGAGGCGGGAATAGCGTGAGTTTGGCGAGGCGGCCGCCTCGCCAAGATAGCGCTGCGGGAAACCCTGATATATATATATATATATATATATATATATATATATATACAGGGGTTGGACAATGAAACTGAAACACCTCTCATTTTAGTGTGGGAGGTTTCATGGCTAAATTGGACCAGCCTGGTGGCCAATCTTCATTAATTTCACATTGAACCAATAAGAGCGTGTGAAGGTCCAATTAGCAGGGTAAGGGTAAGAGCACAGTTTTGCTCAACATATTGCAATGCACACAACATTATGGGGGACATACCAGAGTTCAAAAGAGGACAAATTGTTGGTGCACGTCTTGCTGACGCATCTGTGACCAAGACAGCAAGTCTTTGTGATGTATCAAGAGCCACGGTATCCAAGGTAATGTCAGCATACCACCAAGAAGGATGAACCACATCCAACAGGATTAACAGTGGACGCAAGAGGAAGCTGTCTGAAAGGGATGTTCGGGTGCTAACCCGGATTGTATCCAAAAAACATAAAACCACGGCTCCCCAAATCACGGCAGAATTAAATGTGCACCTCAACTCTCCTGTTTCCACCAAAACTGTCAGTCGGGAGCTCCACAGGGTCAATATCCACGGCCGGGCTGCTATAGCCAAACCTTTGGTCACTCGTGCCAATGCCAAACGTCGGTTTCAATGATGCAAGGAGCGCAAATCTTGGGCTGTGGACAATTTGAAACATGTATTGTTCTCTGATGATTCCACCTTTACTGTTTTCCCCACATCCGGGAGAGTTACGGTGTGGAGAAGTCCCAAAGAAGCGTACCACCCAGACTGTTGCATGCCCAGAGTGAAGCATGGGGGTGGATCAGTGATGGTTTGGGCTGCCATATCATGGCATTCCCTTGGCCCCATACTTGTGCTAGATGGGCGCGTCACTGCCAAGGACTACCGAACCATTCTGGAGGACCATGTGCATCCAATGGTTCAAACATTGTATCCTGAAGGAGGCGCCTTGTATCAGGATGACAATGCACCAATACACACAGCAAGACTGGTGAAAGATTGGTTTGATGAACATGAAAGTGAACATCTCCCATGGCCTGCACAGTCACCAGATCTAAATATTATTGAGCCACTTTGGGGTTTTTTGGAGGAGCGAGTCAGGAAACATTTTCTTCCACCAGCATCACGTCGTGACCTGGCCACTATCCTGCAAGAAGAATGGCTTAAAATCCCTCTGACCACTGTGCAGGACTTGTATATGTCATTCCCAAGACGAATTGACACTGTATTGGCCACAAAAGGAGGCCCTACACCATACTAATAAATTATTGTGGTCTAAAACCAGGTGTTTCAGTTTTTTTGTCCAACCCCTGTATATATATATATATATGTATATATATATATATATATATATATATATATATATATATATATATATATATATATATATATATATATATATTAGGGCTGTCAATCGATTAAAAAAATTAATCTAATTAATTACATACCCTGTAATTAATTAATCTAAATTAATCGCATATAATTTTTGCTGTGAAAGTATTTTAAATATTTAAATTCAAATGATTCCATGAATAATCAGCATTAGATAAATTAAAGTTCAAAAATTCTTATTCACATTTCATGCCTTCTGACGTTTTAACATGTGTCGTTGTGGCATATGTGGCACACAGTAACGTAGGGGACACAATGAAAATAAATGAACACTCCCCTCAATATCAACACTTTACAACAGTAAAGTGACGTCCGCGCTACTTCCGGATTACGCCGGTAGGCAAAAACAGGACTGTTCTCGCCAAACACCGTGACAAAACGGGTGAATTAGAGTGTGCTTTTAGTTTATGCCACACAGAGGCATTCGCAGGCGCGAAAAAACCCGGATGAAAACAATAGCAGTGAACTACCCTATACGATTAATTTGCGTTAATTTTTTTAATCCGTTAATTTTATTTAAATTAATCAATCGAAATTAACGCGTTATTTTGACAGCCCTAATATATATATATATATATATATATATATATATATATATATATATATATATATGTGTATATAGTGTATTAGCAACTTCCTTGTAAAATTGTTCCGGCGTTTGTTTAGCATCAAAGTTTAACATAATCTCTGCACGTAAATGAAAATGCATGTGGTAAAATAAATAAAGAAGGCGAACCTGCAAATTCACATTTCTTTCACTATTATCTTAATATACGTAAAACATTTTTTTTACTATAATTATAAAACACTACATGAATGTTGTTTTTAAACAGTTGAAATAAAGTTGTCTCCTCCTCTCCTCTCCCTTACCCCCTCTGTCAGCATCCAAAGCTGTAACGCTCTGACTCTGGTTACTATGGTAACGTTTAAACACGCCGTCAAAGAAAGATACAGACACTCCAAAAAATAAGAAAAAGTGCATGAATTTTAACTCACCATAACACTAAATCAATGGGAGCCCTGAGCTTGTTTCTCTGCAACAAGATGGTCCCATCTGGGGGTAATGTCTTCAGAAAGTTCATCAAAGTGATGTTTAACTTTTCTGGCCATGGTTGCTTCAAACTGTGTTTAACTCTATTAAAACTCTGATGGCGTTGTGCAGAAGAGTTGATGCTTTCAGAATATCCGCTCTCTACTGTCTCTACTGTCATAGAACTGCTTCACTCCGAGGCTCGATCAGTCGGGAAATATTCCAGATGAGGATCTTCATCATCCCGCGCCTGTCACCTGTTGCTGAGACCTGCAGCTGCTTCAATTTCAGTATACAGCGCATGTTGGGGGGGGCGCGGCCATACCGCCAAGAGAGAGAAAGGGAGATATAAGCTAAGCGCCTGGGCTTCGTTTACAACAAACTCACACATTATAAATAGTGATTATTAGTTGGGCTACGCGTAATTAACTCGCCTCCCTTGCTGTGTTCAGGTGGGGCTGAATCGCTGCCAACAATTATGTCAACTTCATCTCCTGGACAGTTTTTGTAACTTGTCTTTTCCTTGCTCTCTTTTTTCCTTTTCTTTTCACTTTGCTGCTCCACTTTTATGCTTATATGAAGCGCTCATGTTAACTTAGTAGTTAAAATGCTCCACGTATTGTACAAACAGTTGCCAAGTGACCGAAGATGCCGTTGGTGGATGTTTGGTGATGATGAGTTTTACCCAAAATGCACTTGGAGAAATTATCGGCAATCCACTTAAAAAGTTGCACCATAAAGTTAAATATAAGAGTGAAAATAAAGCCAGTCATGCAGAAAAACATTTTATTCAATATTTTACACCTATTACATCACTAAAATCAGGCAGTCTTTTACAGTTTGTGAAACCATGACTGAGTTCTTACTGTGTAGCAGTTATAAACTATTCTCCGCCACAAAGAAATGTTTCACTGATGCACAAGTAGCGTTGTTCCACAAACTGGTACCAGTCTGTGAGATGGGGTACGTTGGTTTTAATACTTGTTAAAGGTAGTTGATTGCTGACCTGAAAATAAAATTTAATTGGGGCGCCCCCTGATGGTCTGGGGGCCCCAAGCGTCCGCTTAGTTCGCATATGCCTCGGGCCGGCCCTGAGACCAATAAACAGAAACAAGTCCACAGCTCAGAGGGTCCTGACAGATGTGAGGAAGTGACGTTTCTCCCCCATGTCACTGAGTGTCACCGAGATTCCTTTATATAGGAAAACAACATTTAAGCAAAACATTTGCAGTTGACATTTCTAGCGAAAAGTATGCATAATATATCATAAGCTTCATTCAGGGAAGGTAGACAACCTTTCCTTCATTAATTTTGCCGAAGATTTCAGTACGTCTCAGAAAGATGTGAGCAGTCATGTCAAGTTGCTAGACTGTTGCCAAGGACGCAGCCACTTACGTCATCGATGTGCACGGACTTGAAAAACATTGCAGTTCTATGCATTTTGCTGACATCTCTTGCAAAATGTATGCATAATATATTTATAATCTTCATTCAGGGAAGGTAGACAATCTTTTATTTATTAGTTTCGCCAAAGGGTTCAGTGTCATGTGTTCTACCGTATGTAAGCAGGACCAAAACTGGGGTGCATTCTATTTCCTCTATGTCCATCCACTGTACTTGGAGAGGGAAATGCAGCATTTAAAGACATGATCTGCAATACTTTACCTGTTTTAGCTACACCAGTTTACTTAATATAAACTTTTTAAAACATTAACTCCTTGTGTTGGTTAACGTTTGATAAAACATTGTATGGTGATTTGGTCAATTATTATTAACTGCCAATTGTAGTTATAAATCACAATTATTAACAGTTACTAGGACTAGAGAACTAATATAATTGTGGTTAATAATAATTAATAATTCCAATTATTAATTGCTAGTAGCCCAATCATTACAAACCTAAATTGGACATGGTCCTACTTGCGTATGGTTTTAGTTGAATCCACTATAAATGCTTGCTTGATGTTTGGCTTATATAATTAATAGATAAACTTGTAAATTTCTCTCAGCCTATTTTACTCTGCACAGAATTTAAGCATAATCAAAGCCAATGACTTTGCTTAAAATAAATATGGCCAGCATTGCATTTGCATTGTTAGAGGTATAATGGATACATTCTTTCTAAGTATAACCAATAACAAATAGAAGGAAATTTAATTTTATAAGGAGAACGAGATGAGTTAATGTGAAGGTCTTTTTTTAAGCGCTTTATCTCTCTCCACAATATAGCTACAGAGTAAACCCCTTGAAGCTCTGTGTCTGAGATGCTGCAGCCTCACCATGCGACTCGACTTTTTATGTTTGCTCCTGAGGGAAAATACTGTCCTGATTTCCCATCAGCTATCAGTGCTGCAGCTACAGACCAAAGGTTGTCAGACTGGAGCTGAATTGTAATTGTTATAAAACCACCTACTGAGAAACTTTTTGCTGTAGAAGAAAGACAACATGTTATAATCAAAAAACAAAAATCTTGAAAGCAAATACATGCAGAGGGAGTCAGGAGGAACCATTTTTCACCAACAGTTTAATGTATGAGTTAATTTCTTCAGTAGAGGTACTGGGATACATTTCTTTATCGTTTGTCTAAAGCACTTCAGGTACGTTCTGTTCCCCTACCTTCTAAAAATATGCAGTTAAAGCCCAACATTGCATATCACCACCAAAGTGACTTTTTTTTTTTGAAATGCATTCCTTTTTAATAGACTCACAGGGGAAACACCCAACACCTTCACCTGTCTAATGGCATTCTTAGCCTTGATATACCAATTTAGTAGATACGAGGGCCTCTGAAGATCATCATAACATTTTGTCCAACTTTCTTTATTGCATTTTACAACTTGACACACATCAATCATTAGTACACTGAAAACACAGTGGTTATAGATGGAGAGAGAAAGAAGTTCAAGCTCATTTCTCCCAGAACCCAGCCCACCCCAAATGCACCCCGTCCAGGTCCAAGCACAAGACAAACAGCCTGCTGGGATCCAGTCCCTGTAGCAGATTCTAGCAACACGACATACACACACATCCATCCACACACATTCAAGGGAGGCAAGAAAAGAAATAAAGAAAAAATAATATTACTGATACTAAGTAAATAAATGAATATATACTTGAGAATACATGTTATTAAGTTAAACAAGTATACAAATAAATTGCAAATTAAGAAGGAAAGAGAAAGGAAAAAAAGATAAAATAAAAATAAATAAATAAATAATAATAATAATAAATAAATAAATGAATTATAAGACGAAGAATATATATCGGTTAAAAACCAAAGAATTGGATTGGATATCAATGAGAAGGCCTACAGATAATTTAATTTTCTTCTGAATCAGGTAGCAAGGTCATGGTACCCACAGTAGATAGGAAAGGTCTCCAAGTCTCCATAAATTTACTGGTGGAACCCTTAAGTGAAAATCTGAGTTTTTCCAGCTTCAGGTTGTAAAGAACTTCTCTGACCCAGTAGTCATGAGATGGGGGGACGTTTAGTTTCCATCTAAGTAGGATAAGTCTTCGAGCCAAAAGGGTAGTGAAGGCTAGGGCTTGTTTCAGAGAACGCGAAAGGCCCGGGTCTGGAGGGATGCCAAATATAGCCGATAATGGATTGGGGAGAATTGTCTGGTTATATGCTTGACTTAGTGTTTTAAAAATGTTATCCCAATACCCGATTAGCTTTGGGCACGCCCAAAACATGTGGGTATGGTTAGCTGGCGACTGTCCGCACCTATTGCAAATGTCGCTGACTGATGGGTAAATCTTTGCTAATTTTGCATTTGTGTAATGCACTTTATAGAATATTTTGCACTGTATTAAAACATGCCGGGCACAGATCGAGGACTTATGAATTAAATCCTTGGCAGTCTCCCATTGCTCCTCCTCCACCCCAGCACCCAACTCCCCCTCCCATGCCGTTTTAACAAAGGCTTCAGGTCTTAAGGTGTTATCATTATTAATAGAATAATAGATGAATGAAATACATTTTTTCTGTTGTGGGTCTAATTGTAGAAGGGTATCTAAGAGTGTTTCAGGGGGTCGATTAGGAAAGTGTGGAAACACTTTTTTAACATAATCCCTGGCCTGAAAGAACCGAAAGAGATGAGAATTGGGCAGTTGGAATTTGGATGAAAGTTCAGCAAAGGATGAAAAGGTATTATTGTTATAAAGATCCTTTACAGTCTTGATCCCTCCGTCGTGCCACGAGTTAAAAACTAAATCAGTGACTGAAGGCATGAAGTTACAATTTTTAGCTAGAGGAGTTTGTATCGAGGGTCCATGCAGGCCAAACTGTTTCCTGAATTGGATCCAAATCATTAATGTGGCTTTAACTATGGGATTATTCTCTATCAGGGAGAGGGGAAGGGGGAGCTGAGAGCAAAGCAGAGAGGACAACGAATAACGGCTAGATGCCCTTTCAATCTGCACCCAGGCAGGTGAAGCCTCAGCATCACACCCCCAATATAATAGTTTCTGTATATTGGCTGCCCAGTAGTATTGTCTGAAGTTGGGAAGAGCAAATCCACCCTCACAAGTTGGGGACCGTAGCACTAATTTACGAAGTCTGGCAGGTCTTTTAAGCCATAAGAATTGGGATATTTTCTTATCCAACCTGTCAAAAAAGGACTTTGTAATTAGGAACATGTTGGAAAAGGTAGAAAAATTTGGGTAAAATTACCATTTTAACCAGGTTCACCCGTCCCATCAAAGATAATGGCAATAAGGACCACCTGTCGAAATCTTTCTCCATGTTCTCTAATAACGGTAAAAAATTCTTATTCATCAAGTTGGACATAGAAGAACAAATAAATATCCCTAAGTAACGAAACCCTGCTTCAGCCCATTTAAAAGGTGAAATTGAGCGAGGAAGGTTTCTTGCCAAAGAGTTCAAGGGAAATAATTGGCTTTTCTGGTAGTTGAGCTTGTAACCAGAAAGCTTGCTATACTGTTCTAGAATGTTAAAGAGCACTGGAAGAGATGTATGAGGATCAGAAATGTATAAGAGCAAGTCATCCGCATAAAGGGACACTTTATGGGTTACACCAGATCTCAGAATACCCTTAAAACCCTCCTCCGCACGCAACCAGATTGCCAGAGGCTCTATCGCGATAGCAAATAACAAGGGAGACAGAGGGCATCCCTGCCTAGTGCCCCTTCCAAGAGGAAAGGGTGAAGACACCGTGTCATTTGTTTTAATTGAGGCCACTGGCGATGAGTACAACAGCTTAACCCAAAGGATAAAATTGTTATCAAAACCAAATCTTTCCATTACTTTATATAAAAATCCCCATTCGACCCGATCAAAAGCTTTCTCGGCATCAAGAGATACAATTATTTCAGGAGATAAGGTGTCTGGCGTATGAATAATATTTAGAAGACGTCTGGTGTTATGGAATGATTGTCGCCCAGTCATAAAGCCTGTCTGATCTAATGAAATAATGCGGGGAAGTACTCGCTGGAGGCGGGTTGCAAGAATTTTAGATAGAATCTTCAAATCTACATTTAGGAGGGAAATAGGTCTATAGCTACTACACAGTGAGGGGTCTTTATCATTCTTAAGGATCAGCGATATTGTAGCCTCTGATAAGGTGCTAGGCAGGCGCTGGTTTGAGAAGGCCTCATTATACACATCCGTTAATACTGGCGCCAGAAGATCCCCATTGGCCTTATAATATTCTGAGGTGAAGCCATCCGGGCCAGGAGATTTGCCCAAACTTAAAGACTTGATAGATTCTTGCACCTCCATTATAGTGATAGGCCCACCCAGACCTCCCCCCAGTTCACCATCTATCCTTGGAAAGTTGATATCATTAAGTGTATCATGTGACAAGGAAGGGGCTAGGGAGGTATACAGTTCAGAATAGAAAGACGCAAATCTATCATTTATCTTCCTGGGATCAGAGAGAATCTCCCCTGTCGCTGATCTAATGGATGGAATTAATTTGGAGGTTGCTTGAGCTCGCGCTTGGAAAGCTAAAAGCTTCCCCGCTTTGTCACCAGATTCAAAGAAGCGCTGCCTTGTCTTGGTTAGCTGTAGTAGAACATTTGTAGATGTAGTCAGATTGAAATCGGTTTGAAGTTTTACACGTTCATTGTAAAGGTCAGGATCCGGGTTGATTGAATATCTAGAATCCACCTCTTTAATCTGGTTCAGTAAATCATTGGTGTAATGTAACCTCTTCCTTGTCAAATTAGAAGTAAAGCTAATGAGCTGGCCTCTTATATATGCTTTGGAGGCTTCCCAGAGGGTCACCAAAGTGACTTTTAATATAACCTTTTAATTTAATCTATATGCTTCATCTGACAGGAAGCAGAAGAAATATATTACGGGAGCATCCCTGCCTATGTCCAGAGTAGCGAAAATCTGTGGATGAAGCTAAAGATAAGAGTAAAGAGATCCACCAACCTCAAAGACCAGGAACGTATTGCATAAAATGGTCAGAACAGCCAGAGAGAAAAATGCTAAAAGCTTGACAAGCAATTATAAAAAGCATTTTAAAGCTCCCAAAACAATCCATTTAATGTTGATACATTACTTTTGTCATGTTAGTTTTTGATAACATTTAAATAATAACGAGAAGTTCTATTTAATAAAGGAAATAACTCTTGGACTGTTTTATTATCTTTTGAGAATTTCCTGTCAGAAACAAACTTGTTTGAATGACAGACATCTTAAAATCTAATTTTAACTGTATAGCATCTTTATTTTTTAAGGAGTGAATCTATATTAAGCATGTCTAGACATACCCGCTACTTTCTCCTTGATATAATAAATAATGCTTGGCCTTATTTGCCACTGTCAACTGGTTAACAAATCCCCCTGTGTCCGTGGCTTCAGAACTCCATTCCACCAGGGTCTGCAATGAATTTGCCAACTTCTTTACTGAGAAAATCCAAAAGATTAGAGGGACAGTCTGTACATCCATATCAAGTTCAGAACAAAAGCTGTCTACAACTAGACCTTATCTTGACAAAATGTCTCAATTCAGCCAAATAAACTACTAAAGCTTAATGGAAATCGTTCACCAGCTAAGATGCTCCTCCTGCTGCCTTGATGTTTTACTCACAGCTTTCTTTAAGAAAGTTTTGCTTGTCATAGCGTCTGATTTGAGTCGGATAATAAACACATCCCTTCTGTCAGGTGTTTTCCCCCAGTTCCTAAAAACAGCAATTATCAAACCACTGCTGAAAAAGAACAATTTGGACAATCTACTTTTGCAGAACTACAGGCCATTCTTAAACCTCCCTTCTATCAGTAAGATTATTGAAAAAGCTGTGTTTCAACAATTAAATATCTTCTTAACAATGACCAGCCGCTTTGACGTTTTCCAGTCAGGTTTCCGTGGTCACCACTGTACAGAGACCGCCCTTATCAAGGTGTTTAATGACATCCATATAAATACAGACTGTGGAAGAACCACAGTGCTGGTTCTATTGGACCTCAGTGCATCATTTGATACTGTCGATCATGCCATTCTGTTAGAACGCCTGGAGAACTGGGTCGGCCTCTCTGGTACAGCTCTCAACTGGTTTAAATCTTACTTAAAGGACAGGGACTTTTTTGTGTCAGTAGGTAACTTTACATCCCAGACGACAAAAATCACATGTGGGGTTCCCCAAGGGTCCATCCTGGGTCCCCTCCTCTTCAATATCTACATTCTCCCTCTAGCTCAGATAATAAAAAACAACATTAGTTACCATAACTATGCAGATGACACACAGCTCTATATCACCATGTTACCAGGTGAACCCATTCAAGCGCTGAGTAAATGCTTAGAAGAAATCAATGCATGGATGTGCCAAACGTTTCTTCAATTGAATAAAAACAAAACTGAAGTAATCATTTTTGGGCCAATAGAGGATGGATCAAAAGTTAGCACACAGCTTCAGTTGCTTCAGCTAGTAACCACCAATCAGGCCTGAAATTTGGGTGTAGTGACTCAGACCTGAACCTCCAAAAGACAATTACAAGGTCGGCCTTCCATCAGCTGAAGAACATTTCCAGGATTAAAGGACTAATGTCTCAGCAGGATCTGGAAAAACTGATCCATGTGTTTATTTTTAGTCAAATTGATTACTGCAATAGTGTTTGCACAGGTCTGCCAAAAATAGTCAGTCAGACAGCTGCAGCTGATCCAGAACACTGCTGCCCATGTCCTCACAAAGACTAAGTAGAGAACATCACCCAAGTCCTTACACTGCCTCTCTGTATCTCAGAGAATAGAATTTAAAATACTTCTGTTAGTCTATAAATCACTGAATGGTTTAGCACATAAATACATCACAGACTTGTTATCAGTGTATCAACCCTCCAGACCACTAATGTCTTCTGGCTTAAGCCTACTCTGCATACCTAGAACAAGAACCAAACATGGAGAAGCAGCATTTAGTTCCTATGCACCACTTGTCTGGAACAAACTTCCAGAAAACTGTAAAAGTTCTGAAAGCCTGAGTTCTTTTAAATCAAGATTGAAATCACATTTGTTTAGGATTGCCTTTGACTGTTCTAGGTAAACTGTTTTACTGAAACATCTTTAGTTTAAGTTTGTAGTCCAGCTGTTTTTAATATTTGCTTCTATTTTCCATGTTTTATTTTGTTTACATTTTTCTACATTTTATTCCAACTTGCTTTTATTCTGGTTTTTTTCCCTATGTTTTAATCATGTTAAGCACTTTGCGTTGTCTTTGTACAGAAATGTGCTATACAAATAAATTTGCCTTGCCTTACCAGTAGGGCTGCAACGATTAGTCGACATTATCGACAATGTGGAAAATGAAAAATTGTCAACTCAAGAATTAATGCATCGACGCGTCGTTTAAAAATATATAAACATTGCGGCGGTGGCAGTCTCGATATTTCACTTTCAGTGGTAGACAATATAAATCACATGCAGTCCACTTAGGCTGCAGCAGAGGGCAGTATAGCGTCAGTGTGAGTAAACCCTATCACATGACCCTCTCACATGACTCCAGCACCAAGAAACTAAATTTAGTAAAGTTTCGTAAATTACACTATCTTTGATACAAAATTAACTTTTAGATTGATTTTAGGTGAGAATATGGATGTGTAAAACCAAAATATCTGCTTGGTTTATCAAGATACGGCTTAGTTGTGAAATGTCCGTTATGTCCGTTCTCGCTGCGCTTCACCCAACTGTAAACTGAGCAGCTCATCAAGCTCATCAGCCCCAGTGTGGGCCCGGCCTCCAGTGGATGACTGTTTTCAATCTGCAATTCAATTAGACGATAACTAACGGTTATAATTGGGTTTATTTCAGTGTCCATTTATCACTAAGATTAATGGTTGAGATTAAAAAGAAGCTACATGACGGGATGGTTTTATTTAATTTTAATGTCTGGCTAGAGCAATGGAGTTCATTTAGAAATAAATAATTTGCTAGTTTTTAATATTGATGCTGGTGTCATGTTTTTGAGATGTTTAGCCCACATGCAGATAAGGACGGGTGACCAGTTTAAGGAGTTTATTAAAGGAAAGTGCAGTAACAAAAATACGACAACTAGTCGGCTGAACGAGGCCTGAACGTCAGGGCGGGGTTGACTGCAAAAGGAGAGAGTAGAAAATGAGTACAAAGCTAGAACCAGGAATATGCCGAATAGTACGCAGCTTACCATGAAGCAGGGCAAGACCTAACCGGGGAAGGGTTGGTGCCGGGGGAACTGAGTGCCTACTCTAGTTGGTTGTAGTGGCTGGAGGGCGGCAGATGGAGCTGGCGAGTGACCCGCAGCAAACCTCAGCGGGCGGGAGTGACAGACGGATTGACCAGAGTCCAGGAGTCTTGGGAGTACCAGTGGAATCCGGGAAGGGAACCTCGAGCCCGTCTTGGTAACGCCAAGGGAGTAAGAGGGGGAGCGCCAGAGCAGGATCTGAGCAGATGATTCCACTGGTTCGAATTCTTCTCGGGACTTCAGGACAGGTAAGTGCATCCATGCACACAAAAACTGTGACAAAAAAGGAGATCCAAAATTAATCCAAGGCTGAGAGACGAAAGACTTACTAGCAAGTATTCCAAGGCTTGGTCGGAGGCCACGTCGTACCACGACTGGTTTAAGGCTCTGGCATCTTCCATCTGTCTGCGCGCTGCTTAAGAAGCCAGAGGAAGCTGCCTCTGATGAGCCGCAGGTGTGGGGCACGCCCCCTCAGCCACTACCTGTGGAAGCAACCAGAGCAGAACACAACAGAACCCTGACACTACCCCCCCTCAACGGCCGCCTCCTGGCGGCCCAGACGAGGAGGTACTGGGCTGAGCGGACCAAAAGTCATCAATCAAGTCTTTATTCCGGATGGTCGCGGCTGACACCCATGAGCGTTCCCCAGGGCTGCGACCTTCCCAATCGACGAGGTATTGATGGCCTTTACCTCGTCGACGGGCGTCCACAACCCTCAGGACGCGAGGGTCTTGACTGTCCTGGGAGGGTGGAGGGGGTCCGGAAGGCGGGCATAAGTTACAATCCAAAATCGGCTTGATATGGGAGACGTGGAAGGTCGGATGTACTTTCGAATGAGGTGGCAGGCGAAGACGGACTGTGGTCGGGCTAATAATAGTCTCTATCTCATAAGGTCTGGAGAATCGGGGGGCGAGTTTCTTGGCAGATGGATTGGTGAGGACATCCCTGGAGGATAGCCATACCCTCTGACCGGGGTGGTACTGGGGAGCAGGTCTACGGCAGCGATCGGCAAACCTCTTAATCTGCTCTGCGGCGCGAGTGAGAGCGGATATGGTGGCCTTCCAGGTATCCTGACAGCAGGTGATGTAGTCATTAACGGAAGTGAAGGTTATACTGAGTTCGTCGGTGGATAGTAGAGGAGGCTGGTAACCTAAGGAGACTTCAAAAGGGCAATGACCAGTGGAAGCGGAGACATGCGAATTAAGGGCGTACTCAACCCAGGGCAAAAACTTATTCCATTCAGTGGGGGACGAGGATGTGAGGCAGCGAAGGGTGGTTTCCAGTTGTTGGTTCATACGTTCAGTCTGTCCATTGGTTTGAGGATGATAGCCAGAGGTGAGGGTGTAACGGGCGCCGAGAGCAGAGCAGAAATGGCGCCAGACCTGAGAGACAAACTGAGGACCCTGGTCAGAGAGTATCTCAACAGGGATGCCATGGAGCTTGAAGACATGTTTGATCAATAACTGGGCTGTCTGGAGTGCGTTGGGAAGTTTACAGATAGGAATCAGATGGCAGGCCTTGGAGAAACGATCAACCACAGTCAAAATGGTGGACATTCCTTGAGATACGGGGAGACCGGTAACAAAATCCATGGCAATGTGGGACCAGGGACGTCTAGGAATGGGCAGGGGGTTCTGTTAAAAGCCTGAAGGTCGAAATATTGTTTTAAAAACATTTTTACAGTAGAAAATCTACTTTGATAGAAATATTAAATATAAACTGAGTTTAATTTAAAATTAATATTTTATGGCAGATCATTTATAAAGCTAATAAAAGATAGTGACAATAAAAGGCAATAAAGAGGTGTTCAAAGGTGTGTAGACAAGAACAGGTGAGTCAAAAAATGTTTTACAAGCAACTGAAGTGATGATGGAGATCTTACAAAAAATAATTGTGAGAAGTCGACCAAACGAAAAAATAGTTGATAGATGGGTCGACTATAAAAATAATTTTTAGTTGAAGCCCTACTTACTAGCCACATTACCAGAAAAGAGGCAGAAAAGGCAGCATCCAAGTGGCTTATTGGTGCAAGGGATATAGGAGGAAACCACATGACATGGGCAGTCTCATGTGCAAGACAAGTATAGCTTGGTGACTAGGTTTAGATAGACTGGGCAGATTGTGGAAATGAAATGAATAAAGAAATACTTTATTATTCGATTGAGGGAAATTGAAACTGAAAAAATCAGGCTCTGCTCATACCGAGATTGGGCCAGAGGGGTATAAAAGGTTAACGTCCCAGACTTTGGTTTACCCCGGTAAACCAAAGTCTGGGGGTTTTGGTGTTCCGATCTGCTTTCCATTTCCTGCCACTATTCATATCCTGCCACTCATGCTGGCACTCAAGCTGCCATTCATGCGGACTCCGGAAAAACAGGAGGACAATGCGCAACTGATGGCATTATATCTCCTTAGCCCGTGTCTCTGACACATGGAAGAACACATAATGTATTTGCCGGCCACTCATATTTCAGATATATTACCTGTCCAGGTGTACCCTGCCTCTCGCCATTGACTGCTGAAGATAGGCACCAGCACCCCTCGCCATCCCAACAAGGATAAGGGTGTAGGAAAATGGATGGTAATAAATTAGTACAAAAAGTATGAATAATGTTTTTATTTTTCTAATCAACAGATTGTGCAGCTTTTTAAGATAAAAGTCTGATCTTTTGTTCATTGATGCTGTTTAAGGTCATTCAAGTTTGGGTAATGTTCTGTCAAAACACCACCTCTTCCTGTCTGTGGATGTGAGCACACCATTCTATAACAGTTTAATCTTGAATGGCAAGTTGGATAAGTACATCAGGAAGATAAGTAGAAAAATATGGACGGTTTATAGTTGTCACTATAAACTATCCATATTTTATATAAATATGATGACACCAAGTACTGTAATATAAATAAAAAAATAACTGTTCCTTTAACTTTGTTAAAAGGTGCAGTTTGCCGTGGCCAAAGGTCTGACTGGATTGTCCTGAACAGATGAGCTGTGCCGTCCCCAAAAGGCTGAATGATGGATGTTTCCTGCACCACAAGAATTAAACGGCCTACAAATATGCCATAAGTGAAATGTACTACATTTAATGTAAACAAATTGCATTAATTCAATAAATGAAATACTCTTATCTTTTTGTCAGTTTATGTACATAAGATACACTTTAGTTCTTTACATATGCTTAGGACAACATCCACTTGATCTAAATATGAATGAATGCAAATTACATTAGCAAGTGAAATAGATTGGAAACTTTAATAATATACATTTAGTTGGACACAATTTATGTATATGTAAACATTTAAATGGTCTAAAACTAAGGATATACAATACTTGAAAAGTTTTAAAAAATTAAAAGTAATTCCAAAATGTAAAACCTCAAGGTGCTACACAAAGAAATATTTAAAAGCAGAAATCCAAAACAAATTCTAGTGTATTATAATTGCACTGATTTACAGTAGAATATAACTCATCAGGATCTTTTTGACATGTAAACTTCTCCGCTCAATCAGCATCCTCGTGGATGATCTCCTGCATGTTCTAAGGGGCTGCACAGACTTGAAAGATTTTGTCCATTTTATTTACCAAGTTGATAGTTACAGTCTGGGGGATTATTGTCAAAACTCTGAGCCTCCTGATAACTCTTTCCACATGTATGTGGACATTTGCAATCCTCCTTGCTGCAGTTACATCCTCATCAGACAACTGCCCTCCTTTTATGGGTGAATGCTGGTAGAACAAGGTTAAATCTCCTCTCAAACAGCAGATCTCAGATGGTAAAGCCTCTGTCTGCCGTCACTTCATCACCAGGACAAAGGCACTCGAGAAGTCAGTGTTTTCCCTGCCACATACACTGTTCTTCTCTTCTCGTAGGTGTGATCCTTCGGTGCCTGTAGTATCAGCATCTTTCTGCATAGGTGACTGATTACGGAGCGGTCCAGTCAGCCTCTGCATCACAGCGGCAGTCATCTGTCAAAATCAAGACCACAATCAGTTTAGCAAACAGCATAAAACATATCAAGACTACTTAAAACTATGTTAACACCAAGCTAATAGAGCAGCACCTGCATCATTACTCATACTCATTCAAATATTCATATCACACATTCCTTCTAGTTTTTACAAACAGCCTATGCTAGTACCTGGGATACCATTGGTAAGGTTACACAGTCAAGATATAACAGCAATAGTTTGGGTTCTATAAGAGGAAAAAATGGGTTTTATACATTTTATAAATGTCACCGTTCCAAACTAAATATTTAATTACACAGCTAAATGTTTAGATTGTAAATTATATATTAAGATGCAAACCAAGCATTTAGTTTTCAGATGAAATATTGAACTCCAAATTAAATGTTTAGCTTACAAACTAGACGTTTATTTTGGAGCTAAATATTAAGCTTGTTATTTAAATATTAAACTGGGAACTGTGACTTATTTAGAGATTTATGAATAACAAAAATATGAATAATGAACCATGCCTTTTATGTCATATGACAGGCTAAATATTTTGCTGTAAATCTCTCATTGTATAACTTTACAAACGGAACCCCAAAAACCTACCAGCAGAGATGAAAAATATTCAGATAATAATTGACAGACAGAACAAAGCTAAAAGACGGCTGTCTTAATGTGAAAGCATATGTTTTATCAAGAGTGACACAAACGTAAACACTGTACACTTCCCAAGCTTACCTGTCTGCTCCCCTCTTGACGTCTCCACGGAGATTTTAATGGAACTTCGTAGCCCGGCCACTTTTCTGGCATCGTGTGGTCTTCTGTCGGTCTTTTGTCCACGAAATTAAAAGAACAAACATACCTTTGTTTCGGTGGTTTCTTCAAATTTACAACTTTTAGCCACAGGCGGAGGGATATCTCATTCTTCGGCTGGGGGTGAAGAAAGTAGGGCGCCTGGTATCTACAGCTCTTGTACGCGGTCAATGATTAAAACACTCCTGTCCCACATAAACCTTTCGTTTACACCCGTTATCATGACAGCCTCTAACCGGACAAACGATCCCGGCCTTCCATGAAATCATAAAGACGAGTAATTTGGTACGAATTAGCTGCGTGAGTCGCTGTCCAGCTGACTCGCCAGTAACAGGAAATGACGTATCGGACGTCTCGCACGGAAAACCGCCACTCACTGTCTCCGTATTTCCGTTGAAAATAAGGTGATACTAGCGAGCATAAAGTAAAACTTGATCCATTCCCATAAATTTGCCATTTTAGTTCTCGAGTAGATGACGCACATGCTTCTTCTTCGTCTTAAATGAGTCAGACTAAAAGCATACTAGCGCCACCATCTGGATAAGTTATCACGTTTTTACAAGATAATTTTCACGTTTATACAAGATAATTATCATGTTTATACAAGATAAGATCACGTTTATAAAAGATATTTATCATGTTTATACAAGATAATTATCACGTTTTTACAAGATAATTATCATGTTTATACAAGATAAGATCACGTTTATACAAGATAATTATCATGTTTATACAAGATAAGCAACAAAAAAAATATTTTGTCCAGTGGCAGCAATACGCTTCCATACTATTCTACTCCTGTTGGTATAAAACATAAAAATAAAGCACAGCTTCTTTCTGCCTCCAGAAGCAGAGAGGAGACGAGACTGATCTTATTACTTTATTAGTATAATTTTTCCTCAGCCATGGCTGGAATGATCAAGGACATTTTTTAAGCATAGCATCCTGGTCTTTTGATCACAATAAAAATATTTTTATATAGGTTAAAGGCTATACATACTGAGGAGGTCTTCTCCTCCTCTTTCTCTGCCACGGAAAGCGAGCCTGCTCAGCGCACACACATGCATAGTGACAAAACATATTATAATTAACTCAAAACGGCAAAAACATTCAGCCAAGATTTTCACATTTGATGTTTATGTGCAGATATTCCCCACTTATTTAGTAAATGCTTTATAGTGACTTTTCAGCTGCGACGAACAGATCCAGTCTGCGGGAAATCACAGATGGTCTGGCAAACATCACTGCAGCCTGCCCGGTGAGACAAGCTTCCGACAAGTCCGAGCAGAATGAAATTGGCTCACAATCTTGATGAACTGACTGCACAGATGAAGTTTGGACATGTAATTTCTCACTTAAAATAACTTTTTCTGATGAATGAAGGTTGTAAAATCGATAGGAACTTATCATCTTCTTACTGCTCCTTACTTTACTCTTGTGGCGGATAGTTTTTCTTGCTGCACACAACCCCACCCCTTCAACAACCCCCTTGAAAGCAGAGAAGTACTGGGTAGCTTCAGGGACCAAAGCCCCAGGAAAGTAATATGTGGTGAAAGTGAAATTAGTCAGGTAAATGTGTATAGAAATGATACCTGTGGTTTGCAAAGATCCAGGCTTCTCAAAAGCCTTGTGTGGCAATGGAAAAGGGGCAATACGCAAGTGTTCAAGTTTTGTATCTCTGCATGTTTTTTGTCTGCAAGTTGCATCATGATTGCAAGTTGATCTTAAATAAACATGTTGCTACATTGTTAATGCTGCTCTTTAACTGTTCATATTGTTTTTGTTTTGTTTTTTAATTAGAAAAAGTGTTTTATGGGCACTTGTTAAAGGGTAACTCGTCCCCAAATCAACTTTTTATTGCTAATAAACTGTTAACATGGTTGATTTATAGTACTGTCTACATATCCTGGTCATTATTTAGAAAACTTAGTGCATATTTATTGAAATCCTGCTTTTGTGTCTAAAATCGTCAGTGTGGCACCCTTCTAGAGTTAAACAGTGGTCTTGCATTGAATTTAGAATCCGTATTGCTTTTGGTTGCTGAGACATAATTTGGAGAGAGTCTTGTAGGTATTTCTGTCTCTGCAGGGTATAAAAGCAGCTCACTCTTAAAAAAAACGCAGCTCCATCTTGTGCCTCCACCGTTGCACTTTTTAAACTTTCTAGCATTTTTTTTTCTTCAAAAAAGCAACTAGAAACAAATCTACAAACTTTTTATGGGTTATTGGTGAATTTACATGAAAGCAAGCAATTGTTCTGCCATTAGTGTCTTTAGGCACCTGGGAAGGGGCTGATGTGATTCCATGGTCAAGTTGGTTTTGGGTTGGATATTGGATATTCATGCGCCGCAGCTTCAACAGTCAGCCAGCAGAGAGAGTGGCAGCCCCAGATCAGCCTCCCTGTATCGACTCAAAAAGGAGACAGACGCAGCTGAAGCCGCTGAGCGTGAATGTCCACTGTCCAACCTAGAACTAACTTCACCGCAGTTCAATTCAATTCAATTCAATTTTATTTATATAGCGCCAATTCATGAAACATGTCATCTCAAGGCACTTTACAAAGTTAAGTTCAATCATATTATACAGATTGGGTCAGATTATACAGATTGGTCAAAAATGTTCCTATATAAGAAAACCAGTTGATTGCATCAAAGTCCCGACAAGCAGCATTCACTCCTGGAGAAGCGTAGAGCTACAGGGAGAGTCGTCTGCATTGTACATGGCTTTGCTGCAATCCCTCATACTGAGCAAGCATGAAGCGACAGTGGAAAGAAAAAACACCCGTTAGCGGGAAGGAAAAACCTCTAGAAGAACCGGGCTCAGTATGAACGGTCATCTGCCTCTACCGACTGGGGGTTACAGAAGACAGAGCAGAGACACAACAAGACAGACAAAAAGCACAGAAGCACACATTGATCTAGTAATCTGTTCTACATTAGATGGTAATAGTCGGTGATCTGTCCTCCCTGGATGATTTCACAGTCAACAGAACGTCAGACCAGGTGTACCTACTATGAAGAAAAAAGAGAGAGAACAAAAAGTTAAAAGCTGAAATGACAATAGTCATTTCAATGTAATGCAATGCAAATCTGGAGAACAGTAGAAATCAGTAGAGTGAGAAAAATAGGCCCTGATGTCCTCCAATAGCCTAAGCCTATAGCAGCAAAACTATAAAGGTAGCTCAGAGTAACATGAGCCACTCTAGTTATAAGCTTTGTCAAAAAGGAAGGTTTTAAGATTAGTCTTAAAAGTAGACAGGGTGTCTGCTTCACGGACCAAAACTGGGAGTTGGTTCCACAGGAGAGGAGCCTGATAGCTAAAGGATCTGCCTCCCATTCTACTTTTAGAGACTCTAGGAACCACCAGCAGACCTGCAGTCTGAGAGCGAAGTGCTCTGTTAGGAACATACGGGGTAATCAGAGCTCTGATATATGATGGAGCTTGCTGTTGCTGTGAACTTCCTTCTCTGCCATTCCTCACACACAGAAAAATGGTGCATCATATTGAAAACTGCCTACAGTCAGAGCAGAGAGAATATCAACCATGCTCTGTGTCCACATTACAAATGAATCATGATGCGCAAATCTGCTGGTCATCCCGCCTGAATTACAAAGCGGGAAATAAATCTGATACATATAACTGGACCGATCCTGTCCTCCATTGCCCCGCTGGGCTCCACAAAGCCTCCCTCAACATCTGGGGACAAGAGGGGTGAAAAATCCTCCACCTCAAAAGACCAAACCGTGGCGTAACTACCAACATAACTCTGCTCACTCTCCATGATTCAATATGGCAAATCAAGCTTGCAGCTACTCCCCCCCCCCCCCATGCTGAACATAGCCCCCTCTCCTACCGTTCCCATGTATCCCTGCCCACTTTGATGGAATTTTTTAACATTTTCTGGGGGCGTGATTATGCTTTTACATGGGGGTGAGTTACACTTTAAGATAAAATTTCTCATTGCCATTTTACAATAAAAAGAAATCCCATGGAGCAGTCTTCCAGGTGGCTGCAATCAATCACTCAATAGGAGGGATTATGCATTTTTTTTGGCTAAAATACAGCAGTTTGTGGGTTGGTGAGGCAGGTATGAATAGAGGTGTGTTCACACCTTTAAATAGATCATGGATTCCCAAAGTGTGGTGCATGCATCCCTGGTGAAAAATGTAATGGCGATTTGACAGTGTTTTTTCCCCACACAATAAAGATGTGTAAATAAATATTTCCTTTGTAAAAAAAAAATTAAATAAAAAATTTAATTTATAAATAAAAATGTTTTCACACGAAAAATTTATTTATTTAGAATAAGTCTTCTTCTAGGCTTAATTTTAGATGAAATAAAGAAGAAGTTATCTTCTTCTATGCATTGTAGTACAATGTGCATATACAGTTCAATGATTGTACTGTATATGCACACCTAGATTGTGGCCTCTCTTTCATTCATTCTCGCAAATATGCTCAGTTGGTTGAAATCAGGGAAACTGTCATGCAGATGAGACATCTAAGGTCAAAGTTAGTGATGAAGAAGGAGAGGAAGCAAGAGAGAGTGAAGAATCGGAGGCAACAGAGGAGAGAATTGCAACGTATCTGGGAGAACGAGCAAGAATCAGAAAATCTCTCTCTCCTCATTTCACGTCGTTTTTGTCGGTAAAGGGAATATTTAATTCAAGCCCAAAGTTTTATTTAAAGGATTAAACTGCTCTCTTTATCGATTGTTCAGCACCTGCAAACAGTGCAGCCCATGGTGCTGTCACTCTGAACCAGCAGCAAACACTGATGCGCATGTCATGCCTACACCCTGATGCGGGCGGTGGGAAAATTGGTGGTAGACGCGATTTCTTGACTGAGTAAATCAGATCATTCGTTATCTACAGACCAGTCCAAAGGATTATATCCTATGGTGCAGGTTGCAAATCCTAATGTAGGAGCTCAGCAGCCTCAAACAATCCCAGTTTTTCGTCTGTGGACGTTAGAGGAGGCTAGAAAGACTGTAGAGGGTTAACTTCTCAGCAGGAAGATCCAGAAATATGGATCCAAGACATGGAAGGAATTTATAACTCATATGGTTTAAATGGACATGAGTTCGAACAAGCCTTACAGTCGTCAGTGGGAAAACATTGGGAAAAATAAGGGCGAATTATACAGGCAGAACCCCTCAAAGCGAAATATTTGAACATCAAGCGCAAATGGGGATTGAACAATGGACAGCTGTTGCAGACGCCGCGCGTGCAGTTTTCCACAGGAGGGCGGATTATGGACATTTGGGGTCTATAAAACAAAAAATAGGGGAAGACGTAGACTTGAAAAAGAATATAGGTTTCACAGCGGCATCACCATGTCAGCAACAGCTAAAAAAATGTTAATGAGAGGTTTCCAGCCGCATATATCCGCGTGGGTTAAAAAACATTTAGTTACACTGACAACGTCTAATGTAACCACAGTAATTGAATATGTCCGTCACGCCGAGAAACACGCTAAAAAAGGAGGTGGTGCGTGGGGGACACATTTTCTGGGCAGATCCTACGTGTGACCCAGAAGAAATATTTGCTTTCCAAGCCACCGGACCCCTCAACAGCGTCGAGGAGGTTTCCGAGGAGGCAGGGGCGGTCCTAGCGACTGAGGGGGCTTTCAGCCCAAATCAGTAAAAACAGATGGGGGATGCTGGAATTGCGGGTCACCCGACCATAGGTCTAGGGAATGTCCCAATCAGATACAAGCACCTCATCCGTGGGGACGGGGAACAGTTGATGTGTATGGAGCATGGGAGCTATTAAATGCAAAGAAAAACCATACATAGTGCTTACAATCAATGGGCAGCCAGTTACTCTTTTATGCGATTCAGGAGCCCGTAAAACATGTATAAAAGATAATCTAGGGGTAAAGGTATCTAAAATGCCCATTTTTGTAAAATCAGCAAACAGTCAAACATCCCTAGAATGGATGTTAAAAGCATTAGAAATGAAGGACCCTCAAACAGGAAAAAATGTTGTATGCTCCTGTAGTAATGTCACCAACTTGTCCCATTAATCTGTTAGGACGGGACTTGATGAAAACTTTTTAAAAGGTATTCCATATGCCTTGTGGTCTACAGGACCAACTGATGTAGGATTATTGACAACAGTAGAACCAGTTAAAATAGTTCCTAAATCAAAGTATAGGCCGTGGATAAAACAGTGCCGGCTAAAATATGAAGAACAGGAGGGTATAATGGCAGTTATAAACATTTTATTGGATGCAGGAATAATTAGACCATTCCCAGATTCCCAGTTTTGGTTTGCTTTTACTTTCCAAGGGAAAAAATATACGTACACACGCTTGCCACAGGGATTCGCAGACAGTCCTACAATTTTCATCCAAGCCATTTTAACATGCTTAAATTGCTTTAATCCAAAGCATGGAAGTAAGGTGTTAATGTGCGTAGATGGCTTTCTAATTGCGTCTAAAACAGCTGAACACTGTAGAGCAGATTCTTTGCAGCTGCTACATCATTTTGGCTAAAACGGGAAACAAAGTTAGCAAAGATAAAATGCCATGGGTGCAGAAACAAGTCCGTTACTTAGGCCATGTTATCTCAGAAGAAGGTAAAAAGATACAGGAAGAGCGAAAACCTGCAATAGCAAATGCGGCAAAAACCAGTTACTAAAAAACAAATGATGACAGCAACTGTCTTAGCTCTACCAAATTGTCAAAAACCATTCATCCAAATGGTCGACTGTTAAGCTAGTTTTATGATCTCTGTGTTGTTATAGCCCCATGGTGATAAGCTCAAACCTGTAGCCGCAACCCTGCCCCCGTGTCTGCAAGCTGTTTGTGCAGCTGCCATGGCTGTAGAAAGTTCAGCTGAAGTGGTCTGGTTTCATTCAACCACTTTATTAGACCCACATGTAGTAGATGTACTACAATTTGGTCCTTCTGATATTTACCTAGAGCAAAAAACAGAACAAATCATTGATCTAGAAGTGTTGTTAAACAGACAACAAACAGCGCCAACTGCAGAAAAACAAATGTGGGTAAAAAATGGAGCAACAATGGATCTAGAAGGATTCTATACAGTTTGTAACAAAGCAGTTCTCCCTAAAAGCTTATTCAAAGCAGCAGTTTTGAGCCATGGGCATTGCCATGTCTCAAAAAAGGAGGGATAGCTATAATACAGCAACATATGGATTTAATTCATTTACAAAAAATTTTTGTAAAGCCTGTACGATCTGAGTTAAAAATTACCCTCAGGGTAATTTTTGATCAGAACAGTGAAGGTTTCCAGAACCAAAGGAACCTTTTGAAGTGACGCATATGGATTTTATTGAACTGACAAAGTGGCCCTTACACATACTGTCCGGTAATGATTGATGCATTTTCAAAATGGGTTGAAATAATCCCAGCAAAGCATGCACTGGCAGTAGCTAAAGCAATATGCAAAGGTTTGGCATCCCACAGAAAATTTACAGTGACAATGGTCCTCATTTTGTGAACCAGGTGTTTCAGCAAATGGCAAGCAGGTTACAAATAACCTTAAAGAAACACTGTGCTTATTATCCACAAAGTGCAGGACTTGTGGAAAGGACAAATGGGACATTTAAATCCAGGCTTAAAAAGTGCATGGAAGAAACAAAAAGGTCGTGGCCAGAGTGCCTGGACCTAGTAAAACTGTACATAAGAGAAATGTTGCAGTCTAAAGAAGTGTCCAATGCAAATTTACTGCCAGGAGAACCCTTTTCTCCACAGGATCCACAAGCAGTGGAACCAGGAGACTGGGTGTTCATCAAAGTCATCAGAAGGAAGAACTGGGCGAGCCAAAGGTGGGAAGGACCTTTTCAAGTGCTCCTGTTTTATGAAATGTTTATTTCAGGATCGGGAGAGATCGGCAAACACAAATAAGGACTCAAACACTGTTTCTGTTAGAATATAAGGCACACATTTATTATTATTCCCCACAGAATACAGCACATCAAAACAACTAGCTCTTCACACACGCAAAGTAGCAAGCAATCAAGCAACAAGCTTTCAAACAAACGTGACGCTCAACAGATTCTCAGAATCAGCTCTTACCATTGACACGAACCGGGAGCCCTCAGTCCTAGGTTAAGATCAGCGTTCACGATGCCGGTATCCACACACGAACTCACGGCAGACTCACCGGGCTGAGGGCAGTCTCCTCTTTATATACTTGTAAACAAAGAGTCAGATGTGGAGCCAGAGTGGCCATTTCTCCCTCCACAGCTGCCCTGCCTCCCAAAGCATGTTTCCCAAACAGAACCCGTTCCCAGCATCTCAGCAGTGTGCGAAGCAAAATAATATGAGTGCACTCAGAATACAGCAAATATAAACAAAATAAGGAATACAGAATCAGTCTTTCCCACAACACATTGTCATAAGTTCCCACCACAACTTAAAACAAATTATAACACAATAACACATGTGGTTCTTAGTTTCATGTGAACTCAAGTGCGAACACCACAACAGCAATAATCAATGTGTGAACTGGCCAGTCCTCTCTCTTATTTAACTGACCAGTCTTCTCATTTATATATCAAAAGTTAAAACAAGTTATCAAACTGAGCAGGTTTTCCCATAATACATTGTTAAAGAGCAAAAATAATTCTTTAATATATCACTCCACCCCTTGGTCTTTGACAATCCTAATTTTGGGAAAACCTAATTTTAGAAAAACTGTCCCCAAGGTCTATTTTAAAGTTATTCTTTCCGTCCAATCCAGGGAGATAGTGAAATTGGTTAATTGATAGGTCACGTTATTCCAACTCCAGATGTATACATCAAAACACCCAACGAAAGGCACCTGAGGTAATTGAGGATGACTCTTTATTGTTTCTCTAGCTGGTTCATGAGTCCAATCACATAACACCTCGTCTCCGGTTAAACATGGGTTAAGATGTCCTTGTTGTAGCATACATACCATCCCTTTATCAGCAGTCTTGCATAGATCCAGGTTCATAGGTGTAGTTTGTCTGTAGGCCAAACCAATCACCATCCAGTTTCAAAAACCAATACCCCTGTACAGTCACTACGGGCAATATATAATAATGACACAGTAGTACTATTGGTAACATCATATTGTGTCCAATGTCCTTCACACATAGTAGCATTACAGCAGGTCTTCTGTTCTAGTTGTAACCAACTTTTACTACTAATGTTCCATAGTTGTCTCCATTCGTGGAAATTTCCAGTAGTAACCACACGCTTAAACCATTCCTGTTCTATGTGAGCGTGCATCATTTGTACGTTACATACCGTCCAGTTCAAAGCTACAGAAATGTTCGTTAACACTTCTGCTGTCGTGTTCCACATCTTTATTTGCCGGTTCAGTTCTTTAAGGATGATCTTTGCAGTTTCCTCCTGTGATGTTACAACAGTAGGCATCCATAATCCAACCTGATGAACAGCTCTTGATGCATGCTGTCCAGTGTTTAATAACATAGTTCTTGTTATGTTATTGTCAAAAACGTTGGAAACACTTAACACGGTACCTGTTCCACCAAGCAAAGTGTCCCACCATGCACGTTTCGTCCTAGTGCATGTTGGCAGAGGAGGGGAAAAAAAAAAAAAAAAAAATTCCAGTGAACTTTATTTGTTATCGTCGATTGTGCCATTTGTTGACAAGTGTGTGCAGCAGGTGCAATTTGAGTGTGTGTCTTCTTACACGCTCGTTAGATGATTCATATTGGCACAAACCTCTCCTTGAAACCACTTTAACGTTACATCCCTTGAAGACTACTGGTATGCTTCTTACACGCCACCGAGAGCACGTGTCATCCTGGGTTCCGTTGCGCGTGCTGTCTCCCCATCACAGTTGATACGGCTGAACCACTTCTTTCAGGATCCGGCTTGGTGCTTCTGCTCAACAGAGGTGTGCCAGCAGGACCATGGCAGCGAGGACACGGAGGATGATGGTCCCAAGTCCTGCACCTGCCCTGTGGTGCCTCCCGCGGTTTGGGATATCCGCCATCGCGCTGTCCCTCGGGTCGTCCAATCAGCAGATCCCACCGAAACATGGATCTGAAATCAAAATTAGTACTGCTATAAGACAAAAGAATTTGATTAGTTTTCTCTTACATAACATTTATCCATTTTTTTTCCTGAGTAAAATACTGACACTGTTGCATCACTGCCTTGTGAAATGATTTCAGCTGGTCTAGGTGGACCATTTTCTTGTCTCACCCAAACTTTGGCTCCTGGTTTATCTGTTGAGCAAAACCCTCCTGCTCCTCTTACAGTGATGTTAGTGGGGGCAGCCACCCCTTGAACCTCTGTCATTTCACAGGGTTTCACTAGCAGTTGTGCTAGTTTTTCTTCTTTCTCAATTACCAGGGATTTTCTCCTTGATAATCCCCATCAATCACTTCAGCTTGTATTGTCATTAACAGCTGATGCCTGCAACTCCACAGGCCCGGACATCATCTTTCCCAATTACACAACTTGTTGTATGGCTTTCTTAGCCAAATCTAATGCTCTTTGCTGTGCTTCTTCCCACATAAAATTTTCTTTTTCAGACACTTTTAAAAATTGGAATGACCACATCCTTGTGCCATAAAATGATAAATTCTAGTCAATAATGCTGAAATAATTTTAACTCCTGTATTAAGCATTCACATATACATTAATACATTTTCCATTCAGATAAAATCACAAGTTTGATTGTTCATTTATTTTTACTCTCTTATACACACATATAATCCTGAGCGGTTTCTCAGTTTGTCAAATGCAGAGACAGTAAGACTGCCCCTGGAGCAATTGGCCTATTATTCAATTGGGCCACTGCTTGCATCAATTTAGGCTTCCAATCTGTTAAGTCATGATTATCAGACACACGCGCTCTCCTGCGCGGAAAAAAAACAACAACATACAAACATAAAAACTTCAATCTGTCCTCCTACGAATTTCCATGCTGCACAATCCTAGTTAAACTCCATCAGATCCGTCAGATCAGGGTACATGTTGCTCCTCCTTCTATCTTTGTTCTTTCTTTTCCTTTTTCTCACTCTCCTTACTTTCACCTCTTTGCCCGAGGATTCCTCAGACTCTGACACCTCAGTCTCAACCACCTTAGCAGGTTCTCTGCCCACAACAGACTCAGATTCTTCAGCAGGTGGAGCCGATGGTGTGGGATGAATCGCCTCTCGCAACAGCTGAATCAAAGAATTTAATGGGTCCAGCTCAGCACCAAATCCTGCACAGTTAACTTTTAAGCCTCTCCTTTGACACCTCTGTCTCAACTCATCAGTAGGTAATGCGTGTATCTCTGAAGCAGGCACCCCAGCATTAATCAGTGCCCTCCACAACATGTTACGTGGTGGACCCTGTTCATTTATCCCCCGCTCCCTTTGCGGCCTGCGGACCGGAGTTTGTTGAACTCGTGGTCTGCATTCCTCCTGCTTGCCCCATTCTCCCAGATTCCCCAGCTCCATGATTCGAGCCTTAATGGTTTCCATCGGGGCATCTGGAGCTCCCAGCATCACAGTAAGCATAGCTGCCCGATAATGCTGTGGGGCAGTTTTAATCAACTGATCTCTCACCACCTTCGGAACAGCCACTTGCTGATATCCAGCCACCATCCCCACTGTTAACAGATCGCGCACACACAGCCTCGTCAGCCTCTGCACACACTCCTTTAATGTTAACCATTGTCCAGAGATTTCGGGCCAATCAGATACATTGGGACACGTTGCTCGTACTGCCTCAGACCACACGTCAAACAATGATCTCGCCTGATCCCCCAAATTTCTCACTTCCTGCCTATAATTAGCATTTACATTCCCATCAGTGCTCAGACCACAAAATGCCATGCCATCTCCGTGATCTATTTCAAACTGTTCTGCACCTTCATCCAGCAGTCGAGCCACCCATAGATCAATGGGTTTGCCCGGATGCTGCCTTAATTCTTTAGTGATATGAGCAACTTCATCCTGCGAGTAATCTTCTGTTATGGTCCGTGACACCGCCGGCGGTTGCGGCTGTTCCACCCATTCCATAACATGTTGTCCCGCAGCATCAAGTACATCATTACCTTGAGCATCTATCCGCTGCCGGAAGGCTGCGGGTACATGATTCTGCTCTCTTCTCCTTCGGACGACGGGTTTAACCCCCAATGGAGGGAAAGAACGTGGATCTGGAGGACCTCCAGAATCACTGTCCTCCTCATCGTCCCACATATTACCGTCCCCGCTCTCGGGATCCTACCCAGACCCCAATCCAGCTACAAACGAACTGACTTTTTTCAGAGGAAAACGGCGGGGTTTTTTCCCCTGTTTTTTCCTTGTTAACACAGACACCTGGGCCACAGCTTTTTCTGCAACACTGGTCATCTGTTCCAGCTGATTAGTCAGCATCACAGCTCCTAACCACGCCAACAGCTGTGAAGATCGCTGGAAGACCATCCTGGATTCACCTCAGCCACTGTAAGTTACAGAGAGTGTTAAATACCTAAGGTTGGAACAGTGGGGAAGTCCAACTACAAAGGGGTTTGGTTTTTTAGGGCCACTCGTCTCAACGTCGGTGAAGAAATCAACTGATCCCTGTTCTTTGGAGTCCTGGGTAAAATTAACATCTCTGTTAACCTAGCAAAAATGGGGTTCCCATGGAGATGGGGCTTCCTTTGCGTTGTGGCTGTTGCATGCATGCCATGAAGATTTGGCTGGGAAATCTCCCAGATCATCACCCAGACAACTTGTGGCAGATGTATGTGACAATGTTGGCTAAAGAGAAGAACATGAGTAACTGCTATGTATGCTCAGTGATGCCCAAATCCACCAGACAACCCACCCTGTATGCTAAGAGCATGCAGGCAGGAGACGGAACGTGTTTCCTGCGGACTGCCCTCGTACCTGTGCTTGCACCTGGCTACATAAAAAAATCGCACGCCGTGCATACGCTCATTGAATGGATCATATTGTGATGCGAAGTTATTTTCCACCTTCAACAACACCACCCGGATTTTCCCTTTCACCAGGAAAATCAGAAACTACATAGGAAGCCTGAAGGCCCAGGTGGATTGCGGTGATAAACATCCTGTGTGCATACAGTCACCCTTCAAACCTGGCTGCAAGAAACTGGGCCAGGTACAGGGGTGCCAGGCTAACCTTACTGATCTGTTTCCAAACTCCACGTTAACCCGGGACTACATAGCGTGGGCATCTATACTTACAGAAGGAGGATGGTTCCTATGTGGTGGAAACAACATTTACCCATCACTGCCCCTCAGCTGGTCAGGTACATGTGCACCTGTGTTTGTTTTTGACCACACCGTCATCATCTCAGCTCAAGCTGTGAAGGAAAATCATCCTTCTAATAGGAGGAGAAGAGAGATCAGCTCCAGCTCAGTGTTCCAACCCCATGATCCCATATGGGGTTCCAATGTTCCCTCTGAACATAAGCACTGGAGCAAAGGGAACAAAATAGGACTTTCACTTTTCCCGTGGTTCGGAATGGGTAAATCTATGCTGATGATTGAGACAATGGACTACAGAATGAAGACCCTAGTAAACATGACAATGGACATTAATAAAGGACAAAACAAACAATTAAGTGAAATGCGTTTAATGATACTACAAAACAGAATGGTTTTGGACATTTCAACTGCTAGCCAAGGTGGCGTATGTGTAATGATTGGAATATCCTGCTGTACGTACATTTCTGATGTTAATGAGACTCATATTACTGAAGCTATGTCTGCTTTGAAGAATCTGCAACAAGCAATGTCCCAGGATGCTGTTCCGATAAAGAATGGACTTCCTCTCCTGGCACTTTTCAGGCTCTGGTGGCTGACGCGGGGGAAGGAGATCAAGAAATTAACACTGGGGAAGGAGTTTAAATAGGAAAGCAAAAGCAGTCAGAACGTGACATTGAGGATGTCATTACTTATGTTGAAGAGAGTAAAGACAGTCAAACGACTACACAAGAAGGATTACAAGAAGAAATGGATGTTGGTGAATTAGTTCATAGTGGGAGAGATCTGATTAGGGATGATGAAAGTGTTTTTAAAGTACCAAACACTAAAAGAAAATCTAAAGAACCTAAAGGGGTAAAACCTAAAAAGACTCAGTGGAAAGAAAGTGATTCAGAGGCTGTATCTGATTCTGATAGTGATAGAGAATCTTCTAATTCCTCTATTCCTAATGGCCAGAGTACTAATGGATACAGTCTAGAACAGATTAGAAGTTATTTGGAAGTGACAAAAGGAAAACAGGATGTGGTTATAGATGATTTTTTCCCAAGTAGAAAATTGTTTATTGACTCAGTTAAATGGTTAATGAGACAAAGGACATCTGATGGGTTAAGGGACACTGAAGTTTATAGGCTTCGAAAACTGGTGCAAAAGATCAGAGCTCGATTGAAATGAGTTACATGAAAGTTAAAAAAACAGCTGATAAGACGCTGTATTTTCTTTTTTCTTTGGATCTTTTTTTATGATTCTGAGTAGATTTAAAATCTCATCTTTGAACCTCAATGGGGCAAGGGATGTGAAAAAAGGGCTGTATTTTTTGAACTTTTAAAATCTAAATGCATTGATATAGCTTTTGCTCAAGAAACTCACAGCAATGTTGATAATGAGGTTGATTGGAAGAAAGAATGGGATGGGAATCTTGTTCTGAGTCATAAAACTTCGCTAAGTGCAGGAGTAGTTATTCTTTTCTCAAGGAATTTTCTTCCAGTTTCTATTGAAATTGAAGATGTTGTAACTGGAAGATTGTTAAAGGTTATTGTTAAGTACGAAAATATAAAGTTAATTTTACTGAATGTATATGCTCCTGTGAATTCAAGCGAACGTTGTGTTTTCTTAGAAAAGTTAGCAAATACACGATTAAATTGTGGGTCAACAGATTACTTAATTTTAGGTGGTGATTTTAATTGTACAATAGATGATTTAGATAGGAATCATTTGGAACCACATATACATTCAAGGAGAATATTGAAACGTATTATTGAAACTTATGATTTAGCTGATGTGTGGCGTTTTAAAAATGGAAAGATAAGGCAATATCCATGGGCTCATTGTAAAGAGAATTATATTACTTTGGCAAGATTAGATAGGCTTTATTGTTTTGGGCATCATTTACAAATATTGAGATCATGCACTTTGTGTCAAGTGGGCTTTTCTGATCATAGGGAATGTGTTTATAAATAATTTAAGACCTAACCTTTTGTTAAATGATGGTTGTTTTAAGAAAGGATTTTCTTTTTTTGGAAACAGTGGAGACTGATGAAATGTCAGTTTACATCTGTACAGCAGTGGTGGGATATTGGTAAAATTAAAATTAAGCAGTTTTGTAATCAATACACTTACAATGTTACAATTTCAATTCAATTCAATTTTATTTATATAGCGCCAATTCATGAAACATGTCATCTCGAGGCACTTTACAAAGTCAAAATCAATCATATTATACATATTGGTCAAATATTTCCTATATAAGGGAACCAGTTGATTGCTTCAAAGTCCCGACAAGCAGCTTTCACTCCTGGAGAAGCGTAGAGCTACAGGGAGAGTCGTCTGCATTTTCCATGGCTTTGCAGCAATCCCTCATACTGAGCAAGCAATAAGCAACAGTGGAAAGAAAACGGGAAGGTAAAACCTCCAGCAGAACCAGGCTCAGTATGAACAGTCATCTGCCTCGACCGACTGGGGGTTACAGAAGACAGAGCAGAGACACAACAAGAGAGACAAACAAGCACAGAAGCACACATTGATCCAGTAATCTGTTCTACATTAGATGGTAATAGCAGGTGATCTGTCTTCCCTGGATGATGTCACAGCTAACAGAACGCCAGACCACATGTACCTACTATGAAGAAAAAGAGAGAGAACAAAAAAAGTTAAAAGCTTAAATGACAACAAGCAATGCAAAATTGAAGAACAATAGACCCTGTTGTCCTCCAGTAGCCTAAGCCTATAGCAGCATAACTATAGAGGTATCTCAGGGTAACATGAGCCACTCTAACTATAAGCTTTGTCAAAAAGGAAAGTTTTAAAATTAGTCTTAAAAGTAGACAGGGTGTCTGCCTTACGGACCAAAAGTGCGAGTTGGTTCCACAGGAGAGGAGCCTGATAGCTAAATCATCTGCCTCCCATTCTGGTTTTAGAGACTTAAGGAACCACCAGCAGACCTGCAGTGTGAGAGCGAAGTGCTCTGTTAGGAATTACGAAAGTTGGTACACAACATACACATGTGGAATATTGCTAAAGTGTTACTTTAGCAATATTCCAATTGCTAAAGTGTTACTTTTACATTATTACTTTTGGGTGTGTATCCACCAATTTAACTGTCAAACTTTCATAAAAGCTGTCTTAATGCAAGAAACGAAACCCTTAAACACATGAAATAACAATTAACTTTAAATAACTAAAAAGGTTTTGTTAACTTTTACATGAAGCTGGATTAACAGCTAGTAAAATACTTTTAATTAAATTGGTATACTAATATTTCAACCAGGGGTGTCAAACGTGCGGCCCGTGGGCCGCATCCGGCCCGCCGAACGATTTAGTCCGGCCCGGTGGCCAAATGTATTATCATTATTCATCAGCTTTATCTTCTTCGCTGCATCAACCGATCTGCACCAGATTTTTTGTGAGTCGTGGGGGAGCGCTGCCCAACGCGTTCGTGTGTATCGCCCGATGGACAAGCGGGGAAAATGTGTGACAGCTTCTTCGGTGGCTGGCGGCCCGCGGTGGTCAATAGGCCAGAGGGGCGCTTGGCTGCGAGGGCCGATCGACGCCGCTTGCAGCTTTAATTATTATTAAGCGAAGCGCTGCGAAGGCTTATTGTTTCTGTGTTGTTTCTTATTATTAGGCCCGAGCAGCGAAGCGCTGCGAAGGCCTATTGTATCTGTAGTGTTAATTATTATTAGGCCCAAGCAGCTAAGTGCTGCGAAGGCCTATTGTAACTGCAGATTTTATTATTATTATTATTATTATTATTATTAGGCCCGAGCAGCTAAGCGCTGCGAAGGCCTATTGTAACTGCAGATTTTATTATTATTATTATTAGGCCCGAGCAGCTAAGCGCTGCGAAGGCCTATTGTAACTGCAGATTTTATTAGGCCCGAGCAGCTAAGCGCTGCGAAGGCCTATTGTAACTGCAGATTTTATTATTATTATTAGGCCCGAGCAGCTAAGCGTTGCGAAGGCCTATTGTAACTGCAGATTTTATTATTATTATTAGGCCCGAGCAGCTAAGCGCTGCGAAGGCCTATTGTAACTGCAGATTTTATTATTATTATTATTAGGCCCGAGCAGCTAAGCGCTGCGAAGGCCTATTGTAACTGCAGATTTTATTAGGCCCGAGAAGCTAAGCGCTGCGAAGGCCTATTGTAACTGCAGATTTTATTATTATTAGGCCCGAGTAGCTAAGCGCTGCGAAGACCTAATGTAACTGCAGATTTTATTATTATTATTATTATTATTATTATTAGGCCCGAGCAGCGAAGCGCTGCGAAGGCCTATTGTATCTGTAGTGTTTAATTAGGCCCGAGCAGCGAAGCGCTGCGAAGGCCTATTGTATCTGTAGTGTTTAATTATTAGGCCCGAGCAGCGAAGCGCTGCGAAGGCCTATTGTATCTGTATTGTTTCTTATTATTAGGCCCGAGCAGCGAAGCGCTGCGAAGGCCTATTGTATCTGTACTGTTTCTTATTTTTATTCTGCCCCCCTAAAGAGGGGCCTTTTTGGGGGCTTTATCATATTCAAAAACTCACCAAACTTGGCAGATGCATGAAGACTGTTTAAAAATTTTGTATTTTAAGGTCGTCACAAAAATCAAAAGAAAAATGCCTCAACGGCGCCACCTAGCAATTTTCAAAGGACCCTTTGCTATTCACTTACTTCATCGTAGAAACATGAGATTTGCTACAGTGGTAGTGCTCATCAAGACGCTCAGAATTTACAATTAATGTCATAGTGCAAGTATCACAGGAAGGGGTCAAAGTTCACCTACTCGCCACAAAAAATAAAACTGTTATATCTCCTACACAGAAACACACAGAGGCACCAAACTTTCTGTGATTGAACAAACTTATCTAGCCCCCGACAGGAATCCATAACAAACTTTGGTGGGTGTGACCTAATGCCTCAACGGTGCCACCTAGCAATTTTCAAAGGACCCTTTGAATTCACTTACTTCATCGTAGAGACATGAGATTTGGTACAGTGGTAGTGCTCATCAAGACGCTCAGAATTTACAATTAATGTCATAGTGCAAGTATCACAGGAAGTCGGCCATTTTAGATTGAAGGTCGTAATTTGACCTCATTTTTGACGTTTACAGCATTGGTATTTGATCGAACTCCTCCTAGAGATTTCGAGCGAGCGGCTTGAAACTCGGGCAGTCTGATCATAAGGCACGGCCAATTAAAAGTTATCAAAACGGTGAGTTTTTGAGCATGTTGAAAGGGTGTTAGCAGGGGTCAAAGTTCACCTACTCGCCACAAAAAATAAAACTGTTATATCTCCTACACAGAAACACACAGAGGCACCAAAATTTCTGTGATTGATCATCAACGGGTCTTCTTTAATATCAAATGGTCAAATAATGACATCACTTAGGCCACGCCCCCTGACAACAGGAAGTGTCATGTTTTGCTGTAAACGGTCGCTATGTTACCCCTCTGAGCTAATCAACATGAAACTGTGTCCAGAGACAGAAGACATGTTGGTGTGTTGTGGATTCCAGCCCCAAGTGGATTCGATGGAGCAGGGGAGCGTGGCGGCGTGGCGAAATCACCTCAAACGCCGCTGCCATACGTTTGGCTCTGAATTCCACAGTTTTGGGCCGAGCTGCTTAAAACTCACTTGGATGCATCCTTATCTACCCCCCGAAAGGAATCCATAACAAACCTTGGTGGGCGTGACCTAATGCCTCAACGGCGCTACCTAGCAATTTTCAAAGGACCCTTTGCTATTCACTTACTTCCTCGTAGAGACATGAAATTTGGTACAGTTGTAGAACTTAACAAGACGCTCAGAATTTACAATTAATGTCATAGTGCAAGTATCACAGGAAGTTGGCCATTTTAGATTGAAGGTCATATTTTGACCTCATTTTTGACGTTTACAGCATTGGTATTTGATCGAACCCCTCCTAGAGATTTTGAGCGAGCGGCTTGAAACTCGGGCAGTCTGATCATAAGGCATGGCCAATTAAAAGTTATCAAAACGGTGAGTTTTTGAGCATGTTGAAGGGGGGTTAGCAGGGGTCAAAGTTCACCTACTCGCCATGAAACACAAAACTGTTATATCTCCTACACAGAAACACACAGAGGCACCAAACTTTCTGTGATTGATCATCATCAGGTTTTCTATCATATCCAATGGTCAAATGATGACATCACTTAGGCCACGCCCCCTGACAACAGGAAATGTCATGTTTTGCTGTAAACTGTTGCTATGTTACCCCTCTGAGCTAATCAACATGAAACTGGGTCCAGAGACAGAAGACATGTTGGTGTGTTGTGGATTCCAGACCCAAGTGGATTCAATGGAGCAGGGCGGCGTGACGAAGTCACCTCAAACGCCTCTGCCATACGTTTGGCTCTGAATTCCACAGTTTTGGGCCGAGCTGCTTAAAACTCACTTGGATGCATCCTTATCCCCCCCTCCAACAGGAATCCATAACAAACTTTGGTTGGCGTGACCTAATTTCTCTATAGCGCCGCCTAGAATATTTTAAATGATCAGCCCCAAGCTATGCTTTAAGCTAGAATTACGAAAGTTGGTACACAACTACATGTGGAATATTGCTAAAGTGTTACTTTTACATTATTACTTTTGGGTGTGTATCCACCAATTTAACTGTCAAACTTTCATAAAAGCTGTCTTAATGCAAGAAACGAAACCCTTAAACACATGAAATAACAATTAACTTTAAATAACTAAAAAGGTTTTGTTAACTTTTCACATGAAGCTGGATTAACAGCTAGGATCCGGCCCGCCGAACGATTTAGTCCGGCCCGGTAGCCAAATGCATTATCATTATTCAACGGTTGTATCTCCTCGCTGCATCGACAGATCTGCACCAGATTTTTTGTGAGTCGCGCGGGAGCGCTGCCCAACGCGTTCGTGTGTATCGCCCAGTGGACGGGCGGGGAAAATGCGTGACAGCTTCTGTGGTGGCTGGCTGCCGGCGGTGCGTGAACCCCCGCGGTGGCCAATAGGCCGGAGCGGCGCTTGGCTGCGAGGGCCGATCGACGCCGCTTGCGGCTTTAATTTTTATTGTCCTCTATTAATGATGGAAAATAAGCTGCTCTAACTCTGCAAAGAGTCTTTCTATACAACAGTTGACTGTCTTTCAATATTAGGAAGGATTCCTCTTGATGTGTTGAGCACCATTTTCTCTCCAATTTCCAGACGTGCTTGAAAGAACGCAGCTCTAAATTAAACCACGGAGCCAGCTTCCTGTGAATAATCAGCATTACCTGATAAAGAGATACTATAATGATATCTTCTTTTGGGGATGGACAACACAGTTAAACTGAACTCAAAAGTTATTAAAAAACGGTCAGATAGGACAGGGTTGTGAGGAAATACTGTTAATTCTTCGCAATCAGCACAAGGTCCAAAGTATCAAGGCAAGAGTGCGTCAGTTTATGCATATTTTGAGCAAAACCAATTGAATCTAGGATAGTTTTAAAGGCTACATTAAGCTTATCACATTCAGTATTAACATGAATGTTAAAATCCCCCACAATATTCAACTTGTCAGTGTTTAACACTAAATCAGATAAGAAGTCTGAGAACTGATCCAAAAACTCAGAGCAAGGCCGTGGTGGATGATACAAAATAACAAACAGAAGATGTTTTATTGCTTTGCAGTTTGGATGAGGGAAACTAAGGGTTACATTTTCAAAAGAATTGTAGTTATTAATTGGCCTGGGACTAATTAATAAATCAGACTGAAAGATGGTTGCTACTCCTCTTCCTCTTCCTGTATTTCTGGGAATGTGGAAATTAAAATAATTAGAGGGAGTTGACTGATTTATACTAACATAGTCCTCTTGCAGCCAAGTTTCTGTGAGACAAAATAAATCAATCTGATTATCAGAAATCAATTCATTAACTAACAAAGTCCTTGGAGGGAGGGGACATATATTTAATAAACCACATTTAATTGTTTTATTTTTTGGTTCAAGTTTAATCTTATCTATTTTTATGAGATTTTTATGATTTCCTCCTTATAAAATCAGTTTTTAATTTGTTCAGTTTTGACCATGGGAAAGACACTGTGTCAATGGGTTAATGGGTGGATAACAGTACAGAAGCTGCAGAGAGGTGTGTTAAACTACGGCTCTGCTTCCTGGTCTGGACCCTGGGTTGTCAGCATTTAGGAGAACTAATAAATCCGGCCAGATTCCTAGAAAGAAGAGCTGCACCATCCAAAGTGGGATGGATGCTGTCTCTCCAGCTCAGACCAGGTTTTCCCCATAAAATTTGCCAGTTAGCAATGTAGCCTACGTAGCCATGTAGCCTACATTATCAATGGGGGTTGTCTGTGGTCACCACCTGCAGAACCACTCCTTTGCTCGTTCATATACAGCACTTTGAATGTCTTGTTACTGAAAGTGCTATATAATGGAGTTGTTAGTTATGCGAATCATAACTAACAGTCTCTAAAAAAAAACAAGAGTCTGGTGGACGTCCCGGAGGACGGCCCCGGCGTGACGGGTTCTCCGGCGGACGGTCCCGGCGTGACGGGTTCTCCGGCGGACGGCTCCGGTTGACGGGTTCTCCGGCGGACGGTCCCAGCGTGACGGGTTCTCTGGCGGACGTCCCAGGCGAGTCAGGATCTCCGGCGGTCATCCCGGCGGGCGGCCCAGGCAAGTCAGGATCTCCGGCGAACGGCCCAGACGAGGCAAGACCTCTGGAGGTCGCCGGCGGAGCAGGGCGACAGGAGGCCGTCGGCGGAGCAGGGCGACAGGAGGCCGTCGGCGGAGCAGGGCGACAGGAGGCCGTTGGCAGAGCAGGAACCTCGGCCCCCGACTCCTGAAGAGGGAGAAAACAGAACCGGGTACCAGACTACATACTAAGGAGGGCACCAGACTACAGGCTGGGGAGGGCGCCGGACTACAGGCTGAGGAAGGCGCTGGACTACAGGCTGAGGAGGGCGCCGGACTACAGGCTGAGGAGGGCGCCGGACTACGAGCTAAGGGAGGCGCTGGACTACGAGCTAAGGGAGGCGCTGGACTACGAGCTAAGGGAGGCGCCGGACTACGGGCTAAGGGAGGCGCCAGGCTACAGACAACTGAAGAGGGAGCCTGGCTACAGGCGACTGAAGAGGGAGCCTGGCTACAGACGACGGAAGAGGGAGCCTGGCTACAAGCGACGGAAGAGGAAGCCTGGCTACAGGCTACTAAGAAGGGAGCCTGGCTACAAGCGACGGAAGAGGAAGCCTGGCTACAGGCTACTAAGAAGGGAGCCTGGCTACAGGCTACTAAGAAGGGAGCCTGGCTACAGGCTACTAAGAAGGGAGCCTGGCTACAGGCGACTGAAGGGGAAGCCTGGCTGCAGGCGACTGATAAGGAAGCCTGGCTACAGGCGACTGATAAGGAAGCCTGGCTACAGGCTACTAAGAAGGGAGCCTGGCTACAGGCGACTGAAGGGGGAGCCTGGCTACAGGCGACTGAAGGGGGAGCCTGGCTACAGGCGACTGAAGGGGAGCCTGGCTACAGGCTGCTAAGGTGGGAGCCTGACTACAGGCTGCTAAGGTGGGAGCCTGACTACAGGCTGCTAAGGTGGGAGCCTGACTACAAGCTGCTAAGGTGGGAGCCTGACTACAGGCTGCTAAGGTGGGAGCCTGACTACAGGCTGCTAAAGTGGGAGCCTGACTACAGGCTTCTGGAGGCCCCGGGCAACAGGCTTCTGGAGGCCCCGGGCTACAGGCTTCTGGAGGGCCCGGGCTACAGGCTTCAGGAGACAAAGTCAGACCCTTGGTAACCAGAAGTCTCAGGACCAGCTTCTAGAGGGTCTCAGAAAGCGACATCCAATACAGTCTCTCCCAAAGTTGGCTGTCCATGAGGGTAATAAGGGGTCTAGGCTTATACACCGAGAGGCTCAAAGTATCCAGGGGACCACGGTTGCTGAATCCTCTTCTGAGGCCCAGGGTGCCCGAAGAGCGAAGGATCCCCCTGGGTCCCCGCCTCACAGGTCAGCGACGGACCCCTCTGGGTTCCCACGTCACACGTCAGCGACGGACCCCTCTGGGTTCCCACGTGGCGGACCAGCGACGGACCACTCTGGGTTCCCATGTCGCAGGTCGGCGACGGACCCCTCTGGGTTCCCACGTCGCAGATCGGCGACGGACCCCTCTGGGTTCCCACGTCGCAGGTCAGCGGAGGCAGGTCCTCCCGGACCCCCTCAAAGGAATTGGTTGAAGGCAGGTCCTCCCGGACCCCCTCTCGTGGCTTGTGCGGGGCAGGTCCTCCCGGACCCCCTCATTGGGCTTGACGGGAGCCGAGGCATCGGCCGGACCCTCGGGGACAGACTCGGGAGCCGAGGCGTCGGCCGGACCCTCGGGGACAGACTCGGGAGCCGAGGCGTCGGCCGGACCCTCGGGGACAGACTCGGGAGCTGAGGCATCGGCCGGACCCTCGGGGACAGACTCGGGAACCGAGGCGTCGGCCGGACCCTCGGGGACAGACTCGGGAACCGAGGCGTCGGCCGGACCCTCGGGGACAGACTCCGGAGCCGAGGCGTCGGCCGGACCCTCGGGGACAGACTCCGGAGCCGAGGCGTCGGCCGGACCCTCGGGGACAGGTTTGGGTCGGCTATAGAAAGCCTGGAGGGCTGACCTATAGTGTCCCTCAACCTCTTTTAATTTCTGTTCCAGCTCCTCTGAATAATGCAAGAATAAAGCCTCCCTGAGACACTTAATGATGGGGGCAAACGTCCTTACTTTATTCTCCAGGGTCACATACTCCGAGTCACGGATGCCAGCAGGGGGAGCTGTAGGCTTCTCGGCTCTGGGAGGCGAGGAACTCCTGTCCGCTGGACCGGAAGTGGCCCGAAGCTGGGATTCGGCCCGAAACGGCTCGTCGGGCGGCTGCCCGCCTATGCTGGACGGATGGCCGGCAGGCGAGCGCTTCTTCCTTCGGCTGCGAGAGGGCGGTTTTTGCAGGGAAACAGGCTGTTCATGTCGGAAAGGGGCCGAACAAGACCGCGGTGACAACCGCTCCCCTCCATCAGGAGAGGAAGACAGCGGCGGACCAGGAAAGAGATCGGGACGGAGCTCCCGCACCACGTCCTCACCAACCTCTTCAAAAAACTTCGGGTCCGGCTGGAACCGCTGCGGGGAAACTGAGCTCACTTCTTCTGGTAAGTGAACTGCGGGAGCCAGCAATTTGGGCGAAGTGCCGGCCTCAGCAAGCATAGCTCCTCCGGAAAGGAGAGAACGTGTCGGTAAAGGATTCATGTGTCCAGAACGTACTGTGATGATTTGCTGAGGTTGAACCCAATGTGAGCCAGACACGGAGCTGATGCTTGATGGACTTATTAAAGAGATGATGGGTTATCTGGGTAGGCAAAAAACAATCCACAGAGGTACAGGGCAGACATCCAGGGAAAGACAAAAACTGGGGCAGACTCAAAAACCAGGACAAATCAGGTCGGGCAACAGACAGGTAATGAAACAGAATAACTGAGGTTTGAGTGATCTTACCATGAACATACGGGCAGAGATCAGAGGTGACGTTCTGGCACTGGAGACTGATCAGAACGGGGTTTAAATGGAGGTGAGAACAGGTGAAAACACTGGAAGTTAATTGCAGGCAGGGTGGAAACTGAACAGGTGTGCTGAGTGGTAATTAGATCAGCTCCAGTGCCAGAAACGTTACATATAAATAAACTTACCTTACCTTAAACTTATCTTACCTTTATTAGGGGTGTCTTGCTAATTGCCTATAGTTTCCACCTGTTGTCTATTCTGTTGCACAACAGCAGGTGCAACTGATTGTCAATCAGTGTTGCTTCTTAAGTGGACAGTTTGATTTCACAGAAGTGTGATTAACTTGGAGTTACATTGTGTTGTTTAAGTGTTCCCTTTATTTTTTTTGGGCAGTGTACTTTTCACACAACGCCAGGTTAATTTATAGCATGCTTCTATTACTACTTTGTTGAACTATCCCCAGTGGTGTTACTGGTTACCTTATGATGTAGAATAAGCCTGAAGTCACACCCTGAGTTGGTGACAAAAAAGATTCAGCTCACTCAATGACTGAGTCTTTATGTCAGCCAGATTTTAATGTTTATGTGTTTTTTATGTTTTGAAAATACCTTTGTTTATATATATATATATATATATATATATATATATATATATATATATATGACTAAGCAACATACTTCTACTGTAAAGCTCACCTCTCCACCATTTTACCTTATGTGGAGTGTAGATGTTTAGCTGAAAAAACAGAAAGTTGGAAGAGGGGAAAGGGCTGCATAATGTCAACTTAATTCAGGAGCAGGAGAGTGTATATCTACAGAAACAGAAGGTGAATTTGAACCACTGCCACAACATATTCTTTTGACATTTCTTTGTAAAAAAAAAACAAAAACATCTCCAAGTCTGTGTCAGAGTCGCTTGAGATATTGCTGGATTGGCTGGATTCCAGTGCCACATTATCAGTTGACAAAAATGTGTTGAAGGAACACATGGTAAAATGAAAAGTCTTCACTTACACAAACATAGTTTAGCCTACTTCAACAAATCTAAGAGCTGCTCTATATGGAAGATAGGCCATGAAGCTGAAGCATACAGCTTAAAGAACAGACACAGATTTCTTGCTGGCAGGAACAGACTGACTCCTGACTCCCTCCTGACTAAAAGTGACAGTATCAGTGAAACAGTGAGAACAGATGTGAAAACTGGATGAGCTTCTCAGGTGGTTGGATGTTCAACACACAGGATCAGAAATGCTATGTGTCTATGCTTCATCTCTACAAGCCTGAAATCAGAGCATTAAATGTTTAGTTGAATCCATTATATGAATATAACATGACATCAGAATAACAGATGTGATAAATGACCAAGGTTAAGTGATTTTTTTTATGCTTTTGACATTGGTCAAATCCATTGGTAATAAATTCTAAAAGACAACCAAACTGCCTATCACTGTAACTTGTTATGATTTTTTCTTTTGATACAAGGAAAGATAACATAATTTAATGTATGATGGTAAGACATAAATCAAATTAAAATTTTAAAGGCTTCAGTTATGCAAATTATTTGAGCTTGTGAAAATCACCAGCAAACGAAGTAAGCCCATTTGACACATTGTGTCTGCATAGCAGTGCCTAATTCAAAATGAGGGAAACGCTTCCCGATGATTCTCTTCGGTGGACTTGCCACTTTCACTCTTTCCAGACTGAGGCATTGTAGGCTTGTAGAGATGCAGCTGGTCAATGTGCTCTCAATTGCCCCTTCTTAGAAAGTAGTAAAAATGGATCCAATGCAGAAAGGGCAGACGCTGCTGTGTTCTCCTCACAAGCACAGTGGTGTGGAGGGACCAGGTCAAAGTGTCTGTGATTTGCATCCCCAGGAATTTGATGCATCATTTATGAGGGGTGTGTAAATTGGCAATTTTCTTTGTGAAGTCAGTGGTGACCTCTTTTATTTTGTTAACATTCAGGATCAGATTGTTTTTAACACACCAGTATATCAGTGCCCGTATTGAAAAAGATTTTCAGAGTCCTCTCAGAGAGTTCCTATCTTAGCCCAACAATTCCTATCAAGGAGTCTTAGCTTGAGAGTGATTCACAGCTGCTGAGAGCGACTCTGAGTGAGGAAATGAGTTGACAGAAATTTTTATCTCAGTGACAAGGTGTGGTTGACCCCTTTGCTAAATGTAATGCTGTCTATTAAGAGCTGTGATTGCTTGACAGTACAAGAAGAAAAAAACAACAGAAATGTGCTCCCAGTAATCAAAGGAGATGAGTTAGACTAGATTAAGAAATGTCTGTCATGATGGGGTGACAGCAGCGCAGGAGTTAGGGAGTTTGTCCTGCAATCGGCAGGTTGCTGGTTCGATCCCCCACTCCGACTGTCTCAGTCGTGTCCTTGGGCAAGACACTTCATTCAAATTGCTTTCTGTGGTGGTGATATATGAAAGAATTATTTTTGCTCTTTAACAATGTATTATGGGAAAACCTGCTCAGTTTTATAACTTGTTTTAACTTTTGATATTATGGGAAAGACTGATTCTGTATTCCTTATTTTGCTTATATTTTGCTTTATTATCTGAGTTTGCAATATTATTTTGCTTCACACACTGCTGAGATGCTGGGAACGGGTTCTGTTTGGGAACATGTTTTGTAAAGGAGGGCGGCTGTGGAGGGAGAGATGGCCACTCTCGCTCCACACCTGACTCTTTATTTACAAGTATATAGAGAGGAGACTGCCCTTAGCCCGGAGAGTCTGCCGTGAGTTCGTGTGTGGACACCGGCATCGTGAACGCTGATCTTAACCTAGGACTGAGGGCTCCCAGTTCGTGTCAATGGTAAGAGGTGATTCTGAGAATCTGTTGAGCGTCACGTCTGTTTGAAAGCTTGTTGCTTTAATGCTTGCTACTTTGCCTGTGTGAAGTGCTTGTTGTTTTGATGTGCTGTATTCTGTGGGGAATAATAATAAATGTGTGCCTTATATTCTAATAGAAACAGTGTTTGAGTCCTTATTTGTGTTTGCCGATCTCTCCCGATCCTGAAATAAACATTTCATAAAACAGGTGGTTAGAGGGTGCAGTGGCGCTGATGTATGGCAGTCTGCCCCAGGGCAGCTGTGGCTACTAACATAGGTCACCACCATCAGGGTGTGAATGATAGATTGTAGTGTAAAGCACATTGGGGTCGTCAGGCTACTTAAAAGCACTGTACAAGCCATTTACCATGATGAAAACTAGCAAAGCTTAATGTTTATTACACAGCATCAAAAGGTTTTAAAGCACCTTATTTTGATCCTCATCATTATTCTAATTTACTTAATGTTATGACTCGCCATTCATTTTACTACTTTATATATTTGATATTAATGCGCACTCACTCATCAGCATTTTACTGGGATTTCCTGCTTGTATAAAGCAGTTGTATTTGGCAAAATTACTAACATGAAATGGAGAACAAAAATGGAAAATTGAACAGCAGTGCACCTGTCCAGTTATCACTGTGAGGAGAAGGAGTGTTGAAAGGTAAAATGGTCCCTGGATCATGGCAGAAGTACACAAGCAAAAGTGAGAAGAAGCGCTCCTTGCAGCAATCAAAGTAAGGAGATGCAAACACAAGTAAACTTAGATGACCATTTAGGCTACTAAATTTATCATGTAATACAGAATATACTTTCTCACCTCTTTTATGTATATTCTTTGTAAATTTCTCCACTTTTTAATCATGATTATCCCAAATTTTCCTATTATTTATTTATCCTCCATAAAATTACATTAGGTAAAGTCGTGCATTTAACTCGACGGGCTGCTGAAACTAATTAATTTCCCCCTATGGGAATTATAAAGTTACCTAAATATTATAATTGTACGGTTGTTAAAAAAGTATATATCCTTATTGCCTCCACTGTGTATAATCTTCCGGCTTCAGACTCTCTCAGACACTGGCTAAAAGTCCCTCTCAGTACTCCTAAAATTTTTTTACTTTAGGAGCTCTCTCAAAGGAGCTATAAAAACAATATTTACTGTAAAATCAACCTAAATCATTTGTCACCTGGGATGTAAGTAGCATTCCCCATAAACAATTGGTCCTCTCCATCAATAATGTCTTAGTAATGTTTTTCTCCTTTCAAACTTAGAGGTTCAGAGCGTGGCTCATGTTTACTTCCAGGTTCCTAAGCCAATCATATGAAAGCTCCCGGAGTTCCCAAAGCAGAGCACAGCATTTGGTATTTTGACTTAGCAAAAGATCAGCAACCTGCTAACATGGAAGCCAGTAAGAGAAGCGGAACAGAAAAAGAACAGAATACAACATCATATACCTATCCTGAGTAAGTAAAAACTCAGTGCCATAACGTGCTTTTGAGTAAACGGCAGGTCTCAGTGAAAGGCATTGTATTTGTGTTGTTCCAATTTTAACCACTAGGTATCATTATTGCTTACTTTTCCTTTAAGGCCTAAGGTGCTTTGTGAATAACTTGCATCTTACCGAGGTCAAATTCTAAGAAAGATCTTCGAATTTGGGAAATTCACAAACACAAATATTAAAGGCGCATTCAAGGCAGCCCCCCGCCCCCACCTTGGCTCTTCAGATCATCTTTCTGTGATGCTATTCCCTGCATACAGGCCCCTGCTGATCAGAGCTAAACCTACAGCGAGGCAGGTGAGGGTGTGGACTGAGGGAGCAATGGAGGCGCTCCAGGACTGTTTGGAGTGCTCTGACTGGAACATGTTCAAAGCTGCAGCAGCTTATGAGGACAAGATCGACATCGATGAGTACACCATGACTGTGTCAGCCTACATCAACAAATGCATTGAGGACGTCAGCACCACAAAGACTATCATCACCCGTGCCAACCAACGACCCTGGATTACTGAGGAGGTCCGTCAAGCGCTAAAAGCACGGAACTCAGCCTTCAAGTCTGGTGACAATACGCAATACAAGTACAAGCCATTTACCATTTACCATTTTTGCCAATCCTGGGGTCTGTCTGTGAGGAAATCCAGCAGCCAGGGGGGTATTGAATCCCAGGGGACCAGTTTGCTCACCAGGTGCTGGGGATAATTTTGTTGAATGCTGACATGAAGCCCAGAAACAGCATTTGCATATGGGTGTTTCCAGGTGTTTCAGGCACAGATGAAGTGTAGAGCTGTGGAGCACTAAGAAAACTGGAGCAGAAAGGATTTGGTCCTTTACAAGCCTCTGGAAGCATTTCATTATGATTGGTGTGACTGCGACAGGGCACTAATTGTTCAGTGATGAAATTGTGCGGGTTTTAAGCAATGGTATAACTGTTGCAGTCTTGAAACACGATGGGACAATAGTCTGGGTCAGTGATGTGTTAAATATGTTCATGAGGACGTGAGCCAGCTGCTCAGCATAGTTTTTGATCTCCTGTCCTGGTATGTTGTCGGCGCTCGCTGCTTTCCCTGCATTGAGTCTTCTCAACATTCTCTGGAGATCAGCTGCCTTTTCCATCTGTTCAACAAGGTCAGCTTGCCCTTCTAGGTGCTTGATTTGAGTTTATTTTAAAACTCTGGATTAGCCTGAAATATGATAAACTACTGGGTTTCCTTAGCAGACCACAGCAGATTCTTTATGTTTAATGCCATGCTTGTCGTTTCTTTGTCTTCACTTTGACTGGACCAAAATTGACATCACGAATGATGTCTCGGTTCACGCTGAAAAAACAGCTTTTCTGTATTGCCCAAGTTGAACCCCAGTTTGCTCTGTGGAACCTCTTTTTTTCCAGGGAAAAACATGGCAGTGGTTTGAAAACATGTTCGAGACCCGGAATGGTCTTCTAACTGCATTGGTGGAAATCTGAGGAGGACCTGCTGGCTCTCTCAGCATCAGAGGACCAGGAATGTTTCAGAACCTAATGCCCCTCCCTGCCCGAGAGCCATCTGGGACTTTTCCAACACCCTTCTACCCCGCACCGCTCTACATGTTCTGCCAGAGCTCCGCTCCACTGTACCGCTTTTGGTTTTCAACAGAAGTAAGGAGGTAGCTTTAAGCCCCTTCTTCGTTTTGTGCCCTGCTGCTATTAAGCATTACTGTGTGGCATTAACTCTAAAGAAAGATGTGAGAAATTGTAGAATAAAAACCTAAAGAAATCAGTATAAATAACAACATAAAACAAAAAATATAAATAATGTAAATGCAAGAATGTCAGATTCGGTGGAGAGTTCTTTGGGTTAGATCCACTATCAGCGGCGAAGGAGCAAAGCTCCAGGATCCGAGAACGGCAGCCGCTGGGGCAAGGAGTGAAGCTAAGCTGTCCCCCAGCAGACCCCACACCGCCGGCACCTGGGCTTCATCCACGCCTCTCTCAAGTCTTCTCTCTCCTGCAGAAGGCAGCTGCAATGATTGCTCTGCCCTTTACCGCTCATGAGGAACAACTTTTTGAACCACACAGTCTTTAAAGACAAAACTAGACAAAAACCTGAGATGGCCCTCACGCAAAGACTTTGAATGGAAGAAGGTCCAGCAGCGATCGACTTCCTGTAGCTACATAAGAAGCACAACCATTGGAGGGAGCTACTGGTCATCTCCAATACATTATTCAGTTGGTCCTGTGTTCACCCATCACTGTGTGGTTGGCCCATCCAGAAAACAGGACAGGGCTATACTGCAACAAACAGTCAGGTGTGCAGAGAAGTTAATTGGGGCTGACCTTCCCTGTATCCAGGAAGTCTATAGATCTAGGGTAAGGAAACACCCTTGTTGATCCCATAAATCCTGAACATAGTCTGTTTAAACTTTCACATGCAAGAAGAAGCTAGAGCGCCATGTGCAAAAATCAACTACCACTGATAGTATCTTCACCCAGGCTGTTACTGTGAAGAGAAATTGTGACTCAGTGGGTAGTGTAATCTTCTTGAAATCGAAAGATTGTAGGGTTGATTGGATTCCATCTTACTCTTGTTACATGCTGATGTGGCCCTGCACAAGAATATAGTGCATATGGGTGAATATGGCTCCATTGTAAATCAAGAATTTATATTTCTATACTATATTGTTATTATGTTATTAACATTTGGTGCTCAGAATGCGCATATATTACACATGTGTCTGCATATTACAATATGCAGACACAACAAGACATTATGTTTTCACATTTTTAAATGGTATAACTAGAGTGGCTCATGTTACTCTGAGCTACCTTTATAGTTTTGCTGCTATAGGCTTAGGCTACTGGAGGACATCAGGGCCTACTTTTCTCACTCTACTGATTTTTACTGTTCTCCAGTCTACTGTTCTCCAGATTTGCATTGCATTACATTGAAATGACTGTTGTCATTTCAGCTTTTAACTTTTTGTTCTCTCTCTTTTTTCTTCATAGTAGGTACACCTGGTCTGACGTTCTGTTGACTGTGAAATCATCCAGGGAGGACAGATCACCGACTATTACCATCTAATGTAGAACAGATTACTAGATCAATGTGTGCTTCTGTGCTTTTTTGTCTCTCTTGTTGTGTCTCTGCTCTGTCTTCTGTAACCCCAGTCGGTCGAGGCAGATGACCGTTCATACTGAGCCCGGTTCTGCCGGAGGGTTTTTTTTCCCGTTAATGGGTGGTTTTTCTTCCCACTGTCGCTTCATGCTTGCTCAGTATGAGGGATTGCAGCAAAGCCATGTACAATGCAGACGACTCTCCCTGTGGCTCTACGGTCCCCCAGGAGTGAATGCTGCTTGTCGGGACTTTGATGCAATCAACTGGTTTCCTTATATAGGACATTTTGACCAATCTGTATAATCTGACCCAATCTGTATAATATGATTGAACTTGATTTTGTAAAGTGCCTTGAGATGACATGTTTCATGATTTGGCGCTATATAAATAAAATTGAATTGAATTGAATTAAATGGCCTGTGCTTGTACATCAATTTGTGAAGACCTGAGGACCCCAAAAATGCTTTACACTACAAGCAGGCATTCACAAATTAATATTCTGGCAGTGGTAAGCTATATTGTAGCCAAATCTACCATGAGGAAAACGGACAGAATATAATCAGTGCCACCGAACTCTCTGACCACTAACAACAGCCAAAGTGTTTTGACTGAGAGGGTTGGAGCGCTGGTTCAAACCGGCAACTCAGCAGTTACAGGATAAACTCTGAGCTCCTGCGCCATATGTAAAGCACCTTGTGTGGTCAATAGGACTAGAAAAGCACTACCAAAGGTTAGGTCTAATCAACTGCAACAATAATGGGCGATGGTGGCACAGAGGTTAGGGGGTTTGTATTGCAATTGGCAGGTTGCCGGTTCAATCCCCCGCTTTGACTGTATGGCAGCCTTGCCTCTGTCAGCCTGCCCCAGGGCAGCTGTAGCTACTAATATAGATCACCACCATCTGGGTGTGAATGGGTGAATGACTGAACTGTAGTGTAAAGCGCTTTGGAGGTCGTCAAGACTAGTTAAAAGCGCTGTACAAGCCATTTACCAATAAGCATATTTGCAATCTTCAGTCCTGTGTTTGAAATATTTATTTACTGGGTATACATACATGTATATATTTCAACTTTTTTATATAATTTTTCTCTTCTAAAGGTTATATATTTATATTAAACATCTATATGCTGACTGTGTGGTAACCAGTGCCATATTCCTTGTTTGTGTGCTCAAACTTGCCCAATGAAGCTGATTCTAACGTTGTCATTCAACAGACTCCATAGAAAACTATACTGCAACAAGTTTTAACTTAACTTATTTTATAGAAATTTGGAGTAATAGCACAGTTCACTATATCCCCTCTTTTTATTGCAAAAGTGTGCTGTGAGGGTTATACAAAAAGTAGGATTTTGTGATAATACCAACAATTTATTCTTACAGTCCCACCTGTTTTTTTTTTTAATTAAGTGGATTTTTACACTGCACACCTGCTATATGATGCCAATAAAAATATACCACCTACTAATGTCCTAAAGCTCTTTACACAGGGGAAAGGAAGTTACAATCTGAGGGGCTGTGGTAACTTTAAGATTAAAGCAGTGAGAACCACTAGAAAAGTTTCTGTTTCTGTGTGAGGTGTTAAAACTTTGAAACTGACCGGGGTCACAGTTCAAGCAATGTCCAAATATTCATCAATTTAATTCAAGATACAAAGGCATTGTTTGCTATGGAAGGGTTTATCTGCCACACATAATCCATACATTTAGGGGCAGTATCTCCTTTAAACTCATTAAAACAAACAGCTTTAGCTGTTCCTAAGATTGCACTCATCTGGACTGAGATTTCTGATGGTTCTCCAGGTTTCTGTTGGAACCACTTCTCCAGAGTGGGGGTTACTGTCCCGAGTGCTCTGATGACAATGGGCACTACTGTGCTACTTTTAACTTTTAATTGTCTGTCATTTTTTTCTTCATAGTAGGTACACCTGGCCTGGCGTTCTGTTACCTGTGACATCATCCAGGGGAAACAGATCCTCCGCTATTACCATATAACATAGAAAGGATTCCTGGGTCAATGTGTGTTTCTGTGCTCTTATGTCTCTGCTCTGTCTTCTCTTAGCCCCAGTCAGTTGAGGCCGATAACTGTTCACACTGAGCCTGGTTCTGCTGGAGGTTTTCCACCCTGTCAAAGGGGAGTTTTCCTGTCCACTGTTGCATACATGCTCAGTATGAGGGATTGCTGCAAAGCAATCGACAATGCAGACAACTGCCCACTGTGACTCTATGCTCTTTCATGAGGAGTGAATGCTGCTTGTCATTGACTCAATGCAATCTGCTGGGTTTCCCTAGATTTAACATTTTTAACCAACCTGTCCGAATGATTTGATAGAATTGAATTTGTAAAATGCCTTGAAATGGCATGTGTTGTGAATTGGCACTATATAAATAACATTTAATTGAACTGAACTGACATCACTTGGTGGAATGTGTAAGAATTCAGGAAGACAATGGTAGTCATCTGACTAACGTGCTATAGGGTTATTTTCAAAATGTTATGCTAATGACAAGTTATTGTGCAATTGGTTGAATCCTATTCTCTTATTGGCTGTTGTGACGGCCAAGGCCGCCTTTATTGTGAAGAGACTGCTCCTCTGGTTTGTGCTTCCAGGAAGTGGGCGGCGGACCTGAGTACCACACCTGCAGTGGCCTCCTATAAATTGGCCCAGAGTACATGGCTGGGTCTCTCTCTCTGGCTCTGCTCTCCATGGACTCCTCTGGCCTCCTGCTCCAGCTTTTAGTTTAGTTTGATCCATGTACACTTTCACACACCTTATACATCTCAACATTACATACACCACTGACCTACACTAGCACGTTTAGTTACTTTAATAAATTGTTAAACCTTTCTTTTGTGTGGTCTCCCCATCATTGTTCCTACCCTCCTGAGCCAGGGTAGTAACATGTGGGGGCTCGAACCGGTGATGCAAACCTGGACTTTTTGGTGAGTTTGAACATTTTTCATACTTTTTGTCACAATTCACCCAATCAGGTTAAAAATAATTAGTCTTTTTGGGGAGATCACACATGTTCAGTTAGTATTTGGTCAGTTTTTCCTATGGAGCTGGTGTGCCATGAGTTTGAGCAGAGTTTTGTGCAGACCTCATTTTTTTTATTTTTGAAGCCTATTTGAGTTTTGAATAGATATTTTGTTTTGCAGCACCTTTGTTAGGATTGGGGCTAGTCTCTTGTAGGCCTCAGGAGCATTTCCCCCTAGGGGATTTACGGATTTTTGTTTTGCTTGAGAGCATTAGTGTGGAAGTACGTGCGGGTTGCAGCATCCCTTTTTTTCCCTTACCCCTTCCATCGGCTCGGGAGTGCGCCGTGGTGTCAGTAATTTCCAGCTTGCTGGTTTTGCTGCACCAGCGGTATAAAACGGGGCAGACAAGCTGCCTCTGGCACATAAAAACCCACCGCCAGGCTTCCTGAAGACTAGGGTCCAGTTAGCCAGATTTTTGGATAGGTAGATAGTGGGACTGCCTCATTTCCTCGTGCTGAATTCTTCTAGGGAAAATGGCTTCCATTGAGTTTTTCACCCAGTCACCATCAGAGGAGCATCTGAATAGCTGTACAAAAGATCAACTTTTGCAGTTAGTCGAGCACTATGGGGTTGACATTGGGGATAGGAAATTAAAAGATGAGATTAAGTTGTGTTTGAGGTCTGTTTTGGTCCATAGTGGGATTTTGCCAGGGAAGAATATTGGTTCTGAGTTAACTTTTGAACAGAGAGAGAGATTACTTTTGTTGGAGATGGAAAGGGAGAAAATTTTGTTAGAAAGGGAGAAGTTGTCAGCTTCTACTAACGTCTCAAGGAGAGAGTTTGATGTGGTGTCCAATTTGAGACTTTTTCCGAAATTTGATGAAGGTGACCCGGACACATTTTTTTCACTTTTTGAGAGGATTGCAAACTCAAGAAATTGGCCAGATTCAGACAGGGTTGTGATGTTGCAGTCAGTCTTTACAGGGAAGGCGCAGGCAGCATATTCAGCTCTTAGTGAACGTGACAGTAAAGTTTACAGGATTGTCAAAGAGGCTGTACTGAAGGCTTATGAATTGGTTCCAGAGGCCTATAGACAACGTTTTAGGTCATGGAGGAAGTCTGAAAACCAGTCACATGTTGAGTTTGCCAGAGATTTGACCAGGCATTTTCAGCGATGGTGTTTGGCTTTGGATGTTTCTACTTATGAGAAACTTTGTGATTTGATTGTTCTTGAGCAGTTCATAGATTGTGTCCCACCAGAAGTTGCTATTCACATAGTTGAACGTGGCCCAAAGACAGTTTCTGAAGCAGCTACGATAGTAGATGAGTATTTCTTGTCTAATAAAGTTAAACCTAGGAGAAGTTCTGATTTTGTTCCAGCCAGACCTGTTAATAACTCCGCCAGATTTCAGAGGTTTGAGGGTTCTAAGCCTAATAGTTTTTCAAAGTCTCAGAGTTCTGGACAGTTTTGTAACTACTGCCGTGAGAGAGGGCATTGGAAATCTGAATGTCCTGTGTTGAAATCTAAGGGTGGTCATTTTAGTAGCAGAAGTGTTAAAGCTGCAGTTTTCACAGCACAAGCTAAGACCTCTTCAGTTTCCAGTGAGAAGGTTAAAGGCTACTTTGGATTTGAAGCTTTTGTTTCCGATGGTTTTGTGTCCCTTAGTGGAGATAGCAGGAAAGTGCCTGTGAAAATCTTGAGGGATACAGGGGCAACAGATTCATTTATCAGTGCTTCAGTATTGCCGTTCTCCAAAGAAACGGATACTGGTGAATGTGTTATAGTTCGAGGTGTTAGTTTAGTTCCACTTACTGCTTCTTTGCATAAGGTGTTTCTCTCTTGTGGTCTTGTCGAAGGAGATGTCCATATTGCTGTTAGACCAGCTCTTCCTTTAGAGGGAGTGGATGTTATCTTAGGGAATGACTTGGCTGGGAATCAGGTTTGGGCTACTGGTTCCCCTGTTAAAATTTCAGCTCTGAAGGAACCAGACAACTGTGAGCAGCAATTTCCAGAAGTGTTCACAGCTTGTGCGGTCACCAGGGCCATGACCAAGGCTAAGTCTATGAAACCTGAAGTTAATAGTTGTGACTTTAAACTTGTTTTACCTGACTTTTTTTCAATCTCCCAGCAGGAACTTGTGTCTGAACAAAAAGCAGATGGTTCGTTGAGTGATCTTTTTGAACAAGTGAAACCTATTTTGGAGATTCAAAGTTCGGCATCTGGGTATTTTCTACAAGATGAGGTACTCGTTCGAAAATGGCTTCCCCAGGCCAGTGAGATCCTGGGAAATCCAATTTTCCAAATTGTTGTTCCAGTTAAATTCAGGCAGAAGGTTTTGTCAGTTTCTCATGATCGGACAGGTCATTTAGGAGTTAAGAAGACCTACAATCATATCCTCCGTTATTTCTTTTGGCCTCGTCTTAAACGTGACGTTGCAGCTTACATTAAGACCTGTCATACATGCCAAATTACTGGTAAACCTAATCAGTCGATAAAACCAGCACCGCTTCATCCAATACCGCCTGTTGAGAATCCATTTGAGCATTTAATAATTGACTGTGTCGGGCCTTTGCCAAAATCTAAATCAGGATCTCAATATTTGCTAACTGTAATGTGTTTGGTTACTCGCTATCCAGCTGCTTATGCACTTCGCAATATTACTGCCAAATCTATTGTCAAGGCATTGTCTCAATTTATTGGCATTTTTGGAATACCAAAGATAATTCAGAGTGATCAGGGATCAAATTTTTCGTCTCACCTCTTTGCCCAGGTCTTGGATCAGCTCAACATTAGGCACAATCAGGCTTCAGCGTACCATGCACAGAGCCAGGGTGCACTGGAGAGGTTCCACCAAACTCTCAAATTGCTGTTACGGTCCTATTGTATAGAGTTGAGTAAAGATTGGGAAGAGGGGTTACCGTGGTTACTGTTAGCAGCTAGAGAAGTTTTCCAGGAAAGCACTGGGTTTAGTCCTAACGACCTAGTCTTCGGCCATAAAGTCCGAGGTCCGTTAGCAGTACTTCATGATAGTTGGGCCACCGAGAAACCTCCCGTAAACTTGTTGGAGTATGTTAATGGTTTCAGACATCGTCTTTACACAGCTGGACAATTGGCAAAAGAAAATTTGGCTAAAGCACAAGGGAAAATGAAGTCACATTATGATCGTCATTCAGAAAAGCGTCAGTTTAGTGAGGGAGATCAGGTTTTAGCGTTGCTACCTATTGTTGGTTCTCCATTTCAAGCAAAGTTTCATGGTCCTTACACTGTAATCAAGCAACTTTCTGAACTTAACTATTTAATTTCTACTCCAGATAGAAGGAAAAGTCAGCAGCTTTGCCACATTAACCTTCTAAAACCCTACTTTGTTCGTGAGTCTTTGCAATGCACGGCTGAGGCTCCGGTTCCTAATACAGTTCTGACTGCCTGTGACATCCAGCAGCCAGCTCTTCATGGGGGGGAGGAAGGTGTAATGCCAGATGAAGCTATTCTTTGTGGTAGGCTTAAGAATTCCGAAACATTACAAAAATTAGATTTGCAACTTTCCCATTTGCCAAACGATCAAGCCTTTCAGTTGTCTGCTCTAATTAAGGAGTACCCTTGTTTGTTTGGAGACACCCCTTCAAGGACAAATTTAATAGAACACGACATTGACGTGGGTGATGCCAAGCCTATTCGCCAGAGGTTCTTCCGAGTCTCAGAGGAAAAGCGGCAGGTGATTGATAAGGAAGTTAAGTACATGCTTGACAATAATTTGGCTGTTCCTTCTTCCTCCAGTTGGGCATCTCCATGTTTGATTGTGCAGAAGGCTGACAAGTCTCCTCGAATGTGCACAGATTTCCGTAAGGTAAACTCAGTTACCAAACCAGACTCTTTCCCATTGCCCAGGGTTGAAGATTGTGTGGATCAAGTGGGTAGCGCCCGGTTTGTGAGTAAATTTGACCTTCTTATGGGTTATTGGCAGGTTGCCTTAACTCCAAGAGCTCAGGAAATCTCAACATTCATTACTCCATCAGGCCTGTTTTCCTATACAGTAATGGGTTTTGGTTTACGAAATGCACCTGCAACATTTCAACGTTTAATGAACAAAGTTGTAAGCGGTTTGAAGGGTTGCGCAGTTTACTTGGACGATGTGGTTGTTTATAGCCATAGTTGGGATGAACATTTGAACCAGATTCGGGCACTGTTTGATCGCTTGGCCAATGGAAACCTAACACTGAATCTTGCAAAATGTGATTTTGCTAAAGCTACAGTTACCTATTTAGGCAAAGTTGTTGGGCAAGGTAAAGTTCGTCCTATCTCAGCAAAAGTTTCAGCAGTTTCGGAATTCCCAGTGCCTACTACCAAAAAAGAACTTATGAGGTTCTTGGGGCTCGTAGGTTATTACCGTTCATTCTGCAGAAACTTCTCAAGTGTAGTCGCTCCTCTTACTGATTTATTGAAAGCAAAAGTTAAGTTTATTTGGTCTCCGTTATGCCAGAAAGCATTGGAAGATGTAAAGTCTCTTCTCTGTTCAGCTCCTGTACTGCTTGCACCTAGTTTCAATCAGCCGTTTAAGCTGCAGGTTGATGCCAGCCATGTTGGGGCTGGAGCTGTTCTCTTACAGGCTGAACAGGGGATTGACCATCCCGTCAGTTTCTTTTCCAGGAAATTTAATTTGTACCAGCTTAACTATTCAGTAATCGAAAAGGAAGCGTTGGCTTTAATATTGGCTTTACAGCACTTCCAGGTGTATATAGACTCTGGAACATGCCTGACAGTTTATTCCGATCACAACCCTCTAACATTTCTAAACTCTCTCCAGAACCCGAATCAGCGGCTCATGCGTTGGGCCCTATTCCTGCAGACGTACCATCTTGACATTAAACATATCAAGGGAACAGAAAACGTCATGGCTGATGCCCTGTCCCGTGCCCCTGTTTAAGACCTCGTCTCTTTCCTCTAGTCTCTCCTCTTAATTTGCTCCCAGGCGCCGGGTTGCTGAGCAGACTGTGACTGGAGAAGGGGACGACTGGGCCGGACTTCTTTCGTTCACTGACCCACCGTGCTATGTTATTCCGGGACAGCACGGTGGTGACCCCATGTCCCGGGGCCATCATGGCCATAAAGGTACAGCGAAACTGGAACCGGGCTTCTCTGGAAGGTCCCGCTGCGGGGCCCTTTTCTTCTGGGGGGGAGTGTGACGGCCAAGGCCGCCTTTATTGTGAAGAGACTGCTCCTCTGGTTTGTGCTTCCAGGAAGTGGGCGGCGGACCTGAGTACCACACCTGCAGTGGCCTCCTATAAATTGGCCCAGAGTACATGGCTGGGTCTCTCTCTCTGGCTCTGCTCTCCATGGACTCCTCTGGCCTCCTGCTCCAGCTTTTAGTTTAGTTTGATCCATGTACACTTTCACACACCTTATACATCTCAACATTACATACACCACTGACCTACACTAGCACGTTTAGTTACTTTAATAAATTGTTAAACCTTTCTTTTGTGTGGTCTCCCCATCATTGTTCCTACCCTCCTGAGCCAGGGTAGTAACTGGTAGCTACACTCCTTTTTAACATGAAAAATCATAAGAGAGCTAGGCCTAACATAAGGAGATGTTCAAAAGTTTCCCAATAATTGTCCTCTTCCATCTCTGTCTCACAAACGCTGCAGAACTAGCATGAACGGTGCCACTTGGGCCCATCTGCACTAACCCTATGACAACATTCATGTTTCATGTTTCCAAACAGTGGGACATTGAGCAGGAGGCTTTGGATGCCTTTCTTCGATCATTTCTCTCGGTCAAACACCTCTTTAAAGTGTCAGCATTGTGCCAGCCATTCTGAGAAGTGCAGAGTGAAAACAGAGGGAGTTGATGTCCAGCCTGCTGACAGAGCGAAGATTGCCAGTAAGTCCTCAGTTCCAACAGACATTATTCCAGCCAAAGCAGGCCGAGCATCCTCACATATAATGACTATTTGAATCTGGCTATGGCACAGAGGCTTTTAACAGCTTCTGGCCATGGACGCAGAAACTGCGGAACGTCTGATAAGTCTAATTTAAAACAGGATGGCATTCTCTTTAGTTTTGATTACAGGAAATATAAATATCAACTTGCTCAGTTGTGAAGCTGCTCTAAATCAATACTTTGGGGTTATGAAAAGAATGAACGCAGTCCAATTTAGGCACGATTCAACGATGCCCTCAAGTGGCCCAAGTGCACCAGCTGCAACAGAGCAGAGATGTATGTGACTTCTTTTGTGTTAAGCTTTGATTTAAGACTGTCCTCAATTCATAACACATGGCTGGTAACATTCATTATCATAACCCGCCTGCCTGTATTTTGCTGTGCGCCAGATGAAAGGTAGAGAATAGGATGTGGCATGACCTGCTTTTGATAAGAAGTAAAATCAGCAGATATTCAGACTGTTTTAAAGCTGAACTATTGTTCAAGCCAAGAGAATGTTTGGACACTGTCCTACTACTCCATAATTTACACCTGATGAAGTAATTGCTCACACAGATGGCAACTGACTCAAACACATAATAGCAACTCAAGGGATTTAGGCCTCTAGATGACATGAAGACAATTTCCTGAAGCTCAAACTAAGCATCAGAATGAGGAAGAGGGATGCATGGGACTTTGACTGTGGCATGGTTGTTGTTACCAGACAGGCTGGTCTGAGTGTTTCAGAAACTGCTGATCTCCTGGGATTTTCACACAGAAACATCTCTGGTTTTACAAAGAATGATCTGAAAAAAAGAAAATATACAGGGAGCAGCAGTTTTGTGTCTTGTTGATGTCAGAGGTCACATGAGAAGGGACATGTTTTTTGGAGTCAATAAAAAGCCAAGAATAGCACAAATAAAAATGTGTTACAACCATGGAATGCTGAATTCCATCTCTAACTATACAACACGATTCACTTTGAAGCAAAAGCATTCCCTGGACTGATGGGTTCTGATTTCTTCAACATTTTAATGGCTGGGTCAGAGTTGAACAAAACCAACGTCAAAGCCTGGATCAATAGACTGAATGCATCCGATAAATCAACCAGGCTGCTTGAGTATTCTTTACCATGTCCATCCCTGTAGGGTCACAGTGTGTTCATTTTTAGGATAATGCAGAATAACACCATTACAAAGCTAAAATCATCTCAAACCAGTTTCGTGAACATGACTATGTACTCCAATTTTCTCAACTATAGAGCACATTTGGGATGTAGTAGGATGAGAAATTGTAATTATGGATTAGCAACAGTGTCTTGCTATCATAACGATAAGGAGAGTCTCTGAGGAATATTTTTGACACATTGTTCATCTATGCCGCAAAGAATTAAAACAGCTCTGAAGTTAAATGTGGGTTCAAGCAAGGTGGTAAAAGCAAGGTAAAAATTAAGTGGCCTGTGAGTGTAACTAACTTCAAAGGAACTCACCTTTAAAATTCAGAAATACAAACCTCAAATTTGATTCATATAGTTGCTCGACACACAATACCTAACAAAGAGGTGTATCAATTTTATTGTATAAAAAACTAAACTCATCCCTTGCAAACATTTATGGACAAAATAATGATGACCCATAATTTTTTCATAACTTTTCATCATTTATAAACAACTCAATGAATAGTAAAATAGGTAGAAATTTTAATAGTATTATCAACCACAAAGTAGACCACTCAAATTCCAACATCTGCAAAACCTGGCATTCAACAGAATTAATAAACCAATGTATGAACTGTTACATAGAGGTGGGCCGATACTGTGAACTTTTAACCGATCTGATACCAAGTAAATACAGGGTCAGTATTGCTGATTTCAATACCGATACTTTTTTATATTTAAGCTTGATGTATCATGAAACGGTTGACCTTTTAGTGTTTTAGTGATTTTTACTTTATTATTACAATTGAATAATAATAATATTCTGTTCATAGTGTTTTTTTCATAATCCACCTCTTATGATATTATATCTTTTAATCCTTATGTAATTTTGTTTGTGTTGTGTGCACTTGCCAGTTGCTTTAATTCTATAATTTTCCCCGTTGTGGGATAAAAAAAGGATTAGCTACTGTTATCTTATCTTAGATAACACTTTTTATTGGGATAAATGTACTGGGTTCTTACAAGGTCTTAATTACAATTTCTGAGTTGGCCTCCAGTAACATATGACATATAATATCTACTTTGAAAGTTAATATGAACTGCTGCTGAAGAAGACTACTCTTATCTACCTGGATATTCTTTGGAGGACTGAAATGCCTCAGTCAATGACGTCTGTCTGTGGGTGGAGGGTCTGGGTCAGTCGGGCTAGGCAATGAGTAAAGTTTCGTCTCCTCTCTGTTTTTGTAACTCGATGTTTTCTTGCTCATGGTTTTTCATGTGCTTATATAAATGTGTTGTTTCCAATGCATTTAGCTGCCTTTTTACAAACCATACAGCTTGCCGTTGTATCATTTACACCAGGGGTCACTAATTAAAAATCAGCGGGGTCCGAATAACGAAAATCAACAACCAGTAAAGGTCCGGACACATTTTTTATTACAATCCGTTACTTTAAACAGTATATAACACTGAAATAAAATGTTTATGCATCCACCTTATACATTGACTTTTTAAACAAAAAAATAACATAAAAATAGAAAGTTTTTCTATTTTAAAATCCAAAGTGCTTTTTGAAATAGAGAACCACAATCTTTCACAGTTTGGTATATAGACAATTTCTTGAGTTTCACATCTTTTATAAAACACCTGAACTTTTTTTAATTTCTTTTTTATGGCTTAATGATAGAAGTGAGCTTTAGGCTGCCCTCTAAGGATTTTACACCTGGGTTTGATTGGCAACAAAGCCAACCTCAAGCACATATCAAGGTGCTCATTCGTTCTGCGCCTTTAAATCAGCTATTTTCTCCGTATGTATGAGCAAGCGGATATGTTTGGGAACGCTCCGGAGGGCTTTGCCATATTAACAAGTGAAGTTAGCACAGGGGTTGAAGCAAAAATAATGTTTGACTGAAAACATTTTCTCGCCAGCCCATATATTCCCGGGCCGTGGACATCATGCTGCATTAGTTGGCTCACTTGCTTAGTGTGCAAAGTCAACTAAATCTGATACTTTTAAAATATCCTTTGAAAATTTCTGTATCTCTGCCACCTTTCAGCTTTAGACCCTTTGCGTCATCCTGGACAGCCTCTCCATCACTTTCCACATCCACATCATCATCTGGGTTACTTTCATCTCTGCAGCATCAAGTTCTTCCTTCACACTGTTGACAAACTGGTCCACAGTCCACTTTACAATCCCAGCTCCCTTTCCTCCCTGTCCTCCAGAAACCCTCAAGCAGCTTGCATCATTACATCATCTACTTCACACCTGTACATCAACTCCACTGGCTCCCTGTCACATTCAATATAAACCAATATTATGATCATACAAGGCAAACACAGCCTTGGAAATGCAGGACACATCACCAACACTATCATGACATAATACATTTTAATTTGACACAGATTGCACATGACAATAATTCAGTCTCTGCTTTGCCCGTAATTGTTCACCAATTAATCATTACAGTTTATAAAAAGGCATGATTTAACTTTTTTGAAGTTTAATAAAATGGTTATATTTTAGCCCAGTGACTGGAGACCTGTCCAGGATGAACCCTGTGTCCGCGCTCCACTTTAACTTCATAAAAAAAACTCTCTGAGAATCGCCTTTCTCTGGCCTCACCCAGGTAGAACCCGTTCTCCAGTCCATATTGTAGCTGCAGTTTATTTGTTTTATCTTTTTGATGTAGTTTTCTTAACAATCTGTAAGCATCAAAATCCTTGTCATTTTATTTAGTGTCCTGGAGCGCAGCTGCTCATCGGGTGATCACTGCTGCATACCGACAGCAGATACAGCTCTGCCTTCTTTGTTTTCAGAACAAAGAAGGCAGAGCTTTTTTTTTTACTTTTTCTGAATCGAACCCAGTCAAATGCGGCACATTGTTTCACATTCCGACTCTTGTTCTTCAAGGGTCATGCTAAATTAGCCTGATCTAGCGCGTTACTCTTCTTTGTGTTTAAATAAAACATAACAGCGAATCACGAGGAGATTCCTGGTTGGTCGCCGTGTTTATCAGCGAGGGAATAAACGCTGACAGGCCACAGGTGGAAATAATTCATTAATTAACAGCCGGAGTAGATTGACGCTTACCGAGGGAAGTTGTTGTCAATTGCTGAATTTTCTGACCTGCTGGTTTGCATAAATCCAAAGAAAACCTTTGACCACCGCTACTTTCATTCATACCATCTGTGGCCAGTTTAAAATGCTCTCCCAAAGGTTAAAATGATGAACACCGATAAACCACAGACTGGCCATGTCCGCTTTGGAAAGACCCGCCCTGCTCTCATTCTGATTGGCTAATGTCCCGGCTCTGCCAGGTTTGATTGGTTGAGAGCAGCTTCAGATTATAACCTTGAATAAAAAGTCTAAACGGGACTTTTTGCGCTCAATTTCCAAATGACGGAAATCCGTCGCAGCGACGGAGAACTTTAACCCCTGAGTTAGACACTGTCGTTGGACAACATGCAGTAATATATAAATGTTTTAAATGAGGTTGGGTCCGGATTAGGTAGCAGCTGGGTCCGGATCCGGACCGTGGTCCGCTAATCCGTGACCTCTGATTTACACCATTAAAATATAGCCAAACGGTGCTTCTTTCCCTATCCTCCATGATTTTTCTGCTCCATCAGTCATCTTTCTCTCCGAGTCTGAGGAACAGCATTGCAGGTGTTTGTGTGTCGAGTGGAGAGAGAGCTGAGTGGAAGACAATAATTCAAGATACAAAGGCATTGTTTGGTATGGAAGCGTTTATCTGCCACACGTAATCCATACATTTAGGGGCAGTATCTCCTTAAAACTCATTAAAACTTACACTCTAGCCTGTGTGCTGATTGGCTGGTGCCACTGAGCCACGTAATGGTGGTGCCACTGAGCCACGTAATGGTGCAAGACGGTGACGAGACAGGAAGGGAGGAGCAGCAAAGTGTTGTGACACAGTCAGGGAGACTTTGGTGGATCTGCTGCAGTCAGTACGTGCAGGAGAGAATAAAAAGTATCAATCTTTTTATACAAGTATTGTTCAATATCAATACCAGCATTGGTATCGATATTATCGATGCTAGGATTGATCCGCCCACCTCTACTGTTACAGACTTGGTGATAGTTACAGAATAGATAATCCAATAACTAGACTGTACACATTATTACTCCACTACCCATTAATCCTTTTCCAGATTTATTATTTTCTTTTTCGTTTTTTCTTATCTATAACACAGTTACTCAATACATAACTGAAAATACAAGACATACTCATGGTTACTCATACTGAGTGACCATGCTCCTATTTCTCTCATGCAATACAATAAACCATGTAACAAACCATCTAAATCTGTTATGATTTGGGTTTTTGTTTATTTTGCTTTTGGACTTATCTGGACTTTTCTCATTTAGCCTCTAAATGGCTAAATGAGAAAAGCCACCAGCGATTATCCAATCAGCTCAGTCTGCCTCCTGCCACCACCCTGTTCTAGATCATCTCTATTCTGGTCACCTGTTCACCTGCTTACTTATACCTGCCTCTGCTAACACTTCCCTGCCAGAATGTCTCTCTTCTCAGCTAGTTTGATATGCCCTTGCTCTACCAGCTTGTGTCTGCTCTGCCTGCCTACTCATTCAGCCAAACCAAGCCAAGATAAGTTGCCTGAGCCCTGTCTGTTTCTCAGTGAGTCCCAGCCGCTTGCTCTGCTGGGTCGGGTGGTTTCCTGGCCTATACCACCTGTTCTGGTCTCCTGCTCATCTCTGCCTGCCTGCCCCTCCAGCCAAGACTCATCTGCCTGGTCTGGTTCTGTTGGCCTTACCCACCACGATTCATCATACTCACAATAAACTTTTTAAGCGTTACTCTGTGTCTGGTTGAATATCGGGTTCACCTGCAGAAAATCATGGCTCTTTGATACATTGCTTCTCAAAGATCCTGACTGTGACGACTTCATTCAAAAAGAGTGGACGTTCCTTCAGGAGATGAACGACTCTCCAAACATTTTCCTGCCTTTGTTGGGGGAAACAGGAAAATCAGTATTAAGAGGTAAGATAATAGCACAAATAGAATCAGAATAACAACAATAACAAATAGTTAAACTAGAATCGTTCAACTTCTGAAGAAGTTGAAGAAGGCGCCCGCCTGATGGTGGGCGTGACCGTCAAAGGCAAAGCTTCCGAATTCCTTGGTCGTAGGCTCTCATCGCTTGGGGATTTTAAATCAAACCTTCTGAGTGAAAAGGATTTGTCTTCATCAAAACCTGCCGACCGGGAAAACTTTGCGTCTGCAGAGCTGCAAACTGCGTATTTCGATCTGAGACGCAGCTAATGAGCTAATTGGCGACAGCCGACGGTCAACGTTTCCCATTCATTTGCTACGGTAGTCCTAAACCACTACTGACATAATACACTTTTTGGCCACAAGCGCCATTTTGGGGGCGTTGTTTCCACCTCTTCTCTTAGAGCCGTTTTTAATAGAAAGAAGAAAAGGCAAAAACGGTCCAAACAAAAGGTTGTAATGTTTACATTTGTAACCTCTGCCTTACATAAACACTAGAATTAAATCTTAATAAATAAAAGTATAGACAATTATTTCAGTAACTCAATTCAGTAAGTGAAATACAATATATACAGGGGTTGGACAATGAAACTGAAACACCTCTCATTTTAGTGTGGGAGGCTTCATGGCTAAATTGGACCAGCCTGGTGGCCAATCTTCATTAATTGCACATTGAACCAATAAGAGCAGAGTGTGAAGGTCCAATTAGCAGGGTAAGAGCACAGTTTTGCTCAAAATATTGCAATGCACACCACATTATGGGTGACATACCAGAGTTCAAAAGAGGACAAATTGCTGGTGCACGTATTGCTGCCGCATCTGTGACCAAGACAGCAAGACTTTGTGATGTATCAAGAGCCACGGTATCCAGGGTAATGTCAGCATACCACCAAGAAGGACGAACCACATCCAACAGGATTAACTGTGGATGCAAGAGGAAGCTGTCTGAAAGGGTTGTTCGGGTGCTAACCCGGATTGTATCCAAAAAACATAAAACCACATAACTCTACTTATAACTAACTTTCTGAAATATAAACTAAAGGTCACCAATCAGTTCTAAAACATCTTTAGTAGGGGTGTCAACAATAATCGATTCAGCGATGCATTGCAATGCGGGGCATGCACGATTCAGCATCGATGCGGCAACGTGCCATAATCGATTATTTCACTGTTTATTTTCTGGCCTCAAATGGACAAGTTGCGAAGTTTCAATTACTTCCGGGGGCATTACTTCCGGGGGCATAACAACAACAATCAAGATGGCTGAGGCGGAGGGAGATGACCGCGATAGACGGGTAGGCCTAATTAAAAATGCACCAAAAGCTTGGAAAGCAGATATCTGGGCACATTTCGGATTTTACGAAGTCAATGGGAAACTAGATAAGACTTTTGCGGTGTGTAAAACCTGCCACACTAAAATCAAGCACGTTGGCAATACAACGAACTTCATGAACCATGTTGATCGTTGGCATCCTGAGTTGGCTTCAACAACAACACAAAAAGTCGACACATCCCAGCCAAGAATTGATGAGTCGCTAGTGTCAACGTTGCCACAAAACTCCGAGAGAGCAAAGAGGATCACACGATCCGTGGCATGTTTCATAGCGAAGGACCTACGACCCTATTCTGTGGTAGAAAATGCGGGGTTTCGCCACATGCTTAAAACACTTGAGCCCCGGTATAAGCTACCGACAAGAGCTACCTTCACTGATTCTGCACTTCCCGCATTGTACAAAGAAACCAAAGCAAAGGTAATGGAATCAATGTGTAAAGCCAGTCGTGTAGCCATTACAAGTGACGCCTTCAGTTGCAACAGAGTCCTATGTAACTATAACGGCACATTATATTAGCGAGGATTGGCAGATTGTATCACATGTGCTGCAGACGAGAGCAGTTTATGAGAGCCACACTGGTGCTCATATGGCAAGGCTACTCTTGGATGTTGTGGAGGAATGGCAGCTAACAGATAAAAGTGTTGTGCTGGTGACGGACAACGCCGCTAATATGATTTGTGCTGCTGAAATTGGGAAGTTCCCTCATGTTAAATGCTTCGCGCATACGTTGAACCTCGCGGTGCAGCGGGCGCTTAAGCTACCGACGGTCTCTAGGCTTCTGGACAGAGTCCGACGTGTCGCAGCATACTTCCACCGCAGCACAAAGGCAAAGCACCTGTTTGAAGAAAACCAGAAAGTTGTTCTTAAACTGACAAGTCCACTTAAACTGATAACAGATGTCGCCACAAGGTGGAATAGTGGTCTTGATATGATGGAGAGGTTTTTGCAACTGCAAGCTGCAGTGCATGCTACCCTGCTGTCGCCTGCCCTAAATGTAGATGAAGGTGACATCGTCACTCTCAGCAGAGCAGATCTGGCTAACGTGGAGGAAGCAGTGAAGACATTAAAACCAGTGAAGGATGCCACTGTTTTTATGTCAGAAGAGAGCAGTCCTACAGTCAGCCTCATTGCACCAGTATATGCCCAACTCCTCCAGAGCATGTCAGACACTATTGGAGACCAACCACTGATCCGCGATGTGAAGAATGCCATCAAAACAGATCTCCTTAAGAGGTACAATAGTGGGGCAGAGAAGAAGATCCTTCATACATCCTCTGCGCTGGATCCTCGCTTTAAGGGGTTACCTTTCCTGACAGAGGAGGAGAGATTGGATGTCTACGCAGGAGTGACTTCAGAGGCTGCATCCCTGGAGGTAATTTAATTTCTACTTGTAAAACTTATGGAATAACTTTCAATTAAATTGTAATAACAATGTAATGTTAAATAAGCAGCTACATAGTCAGTAAAATGTTAAGACTGAGAAAAATAGTTATATGTTGTGATGTGAGCTGCAGTATTGTCTGAGAAAGTGCTGCTAACTGCTGTTTTTTTGCTCTTATTTATTTTGTTCAAATACAGTATGAGAGCAGACGTAGGACAGAAGCAGATGAAGCGCCTGGCGGAACAGGAAGTTCAGGAACCAAGGAAGATTTGCTGTCCGTGGATGACAATGTGTCAGACTCAGCAGGCCCCTCTGCTCCCAAAAGAAGGGCCTCATCGCTGCTTGTGAGTTTGCTGGGACCTGCTTTCAATGCCATCAGTGAACCTGCAGTACAAAGTAAGACCGCCGATGCCATTGCTGAGGAGGAAATGGAATTGTACTGTAGATGCCCAGCTGTGCCTCTCTCTGAGGATCCCTTGGACTGGTGGCATCGCCATAAGGGCACATTTCCTCTCCTCTCTAGGTTGGCAAAGACATACTTGTGCATCCCAGGGACAAGTGTGTCAGCAGAGAGAGTGTTCTCCACTGCAGGAGATGTTATCACTGCAAAAAGAAGCGCTCTCAAACCGGACCATGTCGATCAGCTTGTGTTCTTACACAAGAACCTTGAAATTCCCAAATGCTGAACAGTGAAAAGTTATGATGTAGGCTTAGGTCAAACTATATATTTCCTCACTCTGAAACGGATTGTTGATGATGGTGATGTTGAACTCAGACGGAAGAAGTTGTTTGCACAAATTTGGTAGTAGGCTAAGCCTACACACTTTATTTTTGGTTTACATTACAACGTATTTCACATCTTGATATGTTGATATATTTGTTGTATGCAGCTGATGTGATTGCCAGATAGTATTCTCATCTCAGGTATGTAATTCTCATTGTCTTAAAGCTGCTAAGATGTTGTTTTGTTGAGAATAGTTGCACTTGACTTTACTACTTGAAAAATGTTTGACAGTAATAAGTGGTTACTGTGTGTTGCACTGACTATTATTATTGCTGGGTGCCTGTATGGTTGTTGTTATAATAGTGTGATTACTGATTAATGTTTGCACAGGAGTTCAGGAAGTGCCCTGTCTTAGAGCTGCTATTTTACTGTGTGTAAAAAAAACACTTATGGTCACTGCTGGAAAAAGTTGGCTGTTATTGCTCTATTTAATTTTAATTTAGGTTCTAAAGCAGAGAGAATGTCATATCCAGTATCCCTGTACCAATTTTATTTTATTTAACATTGACATTTATGTCAAAGATACAGACATAGCAGCCAATAAAATATGTTATTATCTGATTGCTTTTGTTGCCTCATGACTGATGAAAAATTTGCCTTGTTTGCAGTAGAATTTTGATGCATCGCAATGCATCGTAGAATCGAATTGAATCGAATCGTTACCTGGTGAATCGTAATCGAATCGAATCGTGAGGGCAGTGCCAATGCACACCCCTAATCTTTAGATGAACTCTTGTTGAGCCGTGGAGTATGGAGGACCAAGTCTTCCATATTTAAAAATAAATACAGAAATAAATAAATGCTCAATAAATAAATATGCATACAATTATGTGCCACCAAAAATACAATGCACAAATAAATGTAGATAGAAAGTGAATTATACAGTGAGACAAAATGTATATATTTCCTTTAATTAGCCACTTTATTTATTAATTACTTATTTTTTTAAGTATTTATTTATGTGCATGTTATAATATTTTTGTCTGTTTTATTCTTTCTTTGTATCATTATGCAAATGAGGGGGGCTGTGTCTTAAGGGCTCAACTTCTTCCCATTGGTTGGTTAGCATTTTACTGCGTCGGTAAAATCTACATGGCCTTTCCCCGACATGAAGCATTGTTTAATAATAACTCAGCAGGCAGACGTTCAGTGTCCGACCTCTTACGGGAAGCTGCTAATAGACTGGAAGAATTAGAATGCTGTACATTTGGGATCTGAAATGTTTTTCGGTGGTTTCAGATTCGGCTTTCCAGATCAATAACTCATCGGCGGATGATTTATTCTACAAAACAGACACCTCTCCACAACCACCGCAAGGCAGACACTGAGCTACAACCGTAGTTTCCTCAAAACGAGTCCGTGGGCCAGAATCTGTGGGACGTCTCCTTAAGAAGTTTCGTATGAACTGTCAGACGGCAACTTTCTTGCACTTAGATAAGTTGCTACACATAGCAGTGATCTCAAAACACCAATAATCCCACGTTTTCACTTGCACATTAATAAGTTATTGCTGATAAAAAATCTAAACTGTTGCGCTCCGGTCCGAGAGGTCACGTGATTCGATTTTTGCTGCTCAGCCAATCAGATCGCTGTATTGTCAGCTGAGTGCGTTCAATGTGTAAGGTGTTGTAAACATTTGTTTCCAGACGAAGAAAGCCCAATAATAGCATTTTCTGGCGCCAGTTGGCAAAGATCTTGATGGCAAGGAAAAAGAAATAGCCCAGACCATCCATCATCCATTTTCTAACACGTTTATCCCTGCTGGGTTCGGACCGGTGCCGATCTCCAGCTGTCAATGGGCGAGAGGCGGGGTAGACCCTGGACAGGTCGGCAGTCCATCACAGGGCAGAAATAGCCCTGTGATGGACTATAATATACATATTGTGGCAGGCTGGACCCGATATTTTTTGTATCCCCTTGTAACTTCTTCATTTAAAGAGCTAACAGCTTCAAATTTTCTACAGTGGTTGGTGATTATAAGAGGTGTTTATGTGCCAAGACTCAAGAATGTGGGCTACTGTTAGTCCATTTTGGAAGGGGATACATAATGTGGCAGGCTGACCCCGATTTTTTTTGTATCCCCTTGTAACTTCTTCATTTAAAGAGCTAACAGCTTCAAATTTTCAGCAGGTGCTTGTTGTTATAAGAGATGTTTATATGCCAAAAATCTAGAATGTGGGATACTGCTAATCCATTTTGGAAGGGGATACATATATGCTCAGCATGATAGTCTGTTTCCAGCATACATTTCTTGGCTGACTTTGTGCAAGATGAGGACAGCATTACTTAAAAATCCAAAGATTGATCTGATGGTGCACGGGTATATATATATATATATATATATATATATATATGAGAGGCCTTAGTCCTCGACTTAGCCTGAGGTCCTTTACCGCGTGTCTTCCTCCCTCTCATAACCCCTATCCTTTCAGCCTACTTTGAAAAAATTAGCCAATAGAACCTCTAAATCCCAGTAAAAATGCAAGGATCAATTCTCACAACCTAAGGATAGCAGTTTAACTTATGAATATGAAGCTTCGTGCATGCTCAGTATGAGGGATTGCTGCAAAGCCATCAACAATGCAGATGATTTCAGGAGGAGTGAATGCTGCTTGGAGAGACTTGATGCAACCTGCTGGGTTTCCTTAGAGAGGAAAACTTTCAGACCAACCGGTCTGGTCAGCACATATAACAATTGGCTGCAGTGTTTGAAATCAATAAAAATTTTAATGTGAAGTCCAAATATTTTTTAAACATCCTATTCTAATAAAATTGTAATATATATATATTTTGAAACTCCTCATATACTGTTCTTTTTTTTTAAAGCGACACATCTTGTTTTCTTAATATGGTTCTTGGCTGAATTAAAATATCATTAGATCTGATCATTTTGGCAGTAACTTTATTCTGTGTTCATTTGATCACACTTGGAATCAGCTTTATGTAATCCATTCATGCGGGTCTATCCACACAAAAAAACGAACAAGTAGACAGCTGTGATGGACTCAGGAAGGTGGGTTTTTAGTTTCAGCAGACAGACATGCAACAATCTAATGACATAAAGCTAATACTTTCGTGACACATCTGGAGATGACCACAGAGCCGTTTACTTTATCAGAACGTGTTATACTGAGTGATCAGTCTAGTTTTAACCGACATAGCAATCCCTTACGATCGTACTAACAAGTGTTATGTTTTCAATTTTAACCCATTAACTGAACGATAATGTAAAGGCACTATTCCTATATTTCGCTAAGAGAAATAAAACATCTTGATTTTCACGCCGAATTGGCTGGAAATGAGGCGGAGTTTACTACGTTCAGCAAGCTGAATGCGCGCTCCCGACGCAGGGGATACAAATCCTGGCGGGGATACCTAGTTTGGCACGACAACTGTCGCCAGCTTACCTCAAGTTCTTTCTGTAAAACTGGCAGACCGTAGTAGTCATGTTTCCTCAGCCATGTGATTCTCCAAATACGTCGTCGCAGTGCGTTTCTCTCCGGTAATGTTTACAGTAGCCATCGACACTTCCGTCTTCTCCTTCTTCTTCTTCTTCTTCTTCTACAGTATGAGCACTCTGGTGGCGTCCGAGCGTTGCGCCGTACACAGATCGTGAGCGGTGAACTTTTAAACCTGCGGTTCCGTCGTACAGTTTGAGATGTATATAAGCACCACGATTGAAAAACTCGTACAGTGTATGCCCGGCTTAACACACTTACCATAACAGCTCCGCATCACCGTTTATGACAACGAACTTCCACTTCTTCTTCTGTTTTAAAAGTGATGCGCCCTTCTTCTTCTTCGTGTTTTAATGGGTGCTGACCACATCCAAAAGGATCATTACCGCCCCTCTAGGTGTGCGCTCTGTTCCTCATCTTTATATTATCAGCAGCGCAACCAGCTACCGTAACACCTGTTAAATGTATCACTGTTATAGCTCTGAAGGTCCAGTAACTCATGTGTGCTATAGCGCAGCAACGCGGTGCAGTTTTGAAAGAAAAGATACCCAGTGTGGTATTAGCTTTAGCCTAGCACGCACCCCCCTCCGCGGTTCACAGGCTTTGTTGACGTTCTGGTCGCCGGCTGAGTTGCACTTCCGCCCGGCCGGGAGAAGTCGGCAGGATCCAGTGTTCTGGAGATCTCTAGGATGACGGGAATATCGGCGATAATAAATGTATCACTGTTATTGCTCCGAAGGTCCAGAAATTCATGTGTGCTATTGCGCAGCAACGCGGTGCAGTTTTGGAAGAAAAAGTCTGGTGAAAAATAGATTAAAAAAAACTTGAAATATTATATTGCGCCTGCTAATGAGCAGTAGTTCTTGCTGTTGCAATTTTTTCATCATTCATTTATATCAGTTGTTCAAATTATTTATTTGTTACTTGTAAAAAAAAATAATATATATATATATATATATATATCCATCCATCCATCCATTTTCCAAACCGCTTTATCCCTCATGCGGTCGCGGGGGTTGCTGGTGCCTATATCCAGCGTTCACTGGGCGGGAGGCGGGGTACACCCTGGACAGGTCGCCAGTCTGTCGCAGGGCAACACAGAGAGACAAACAGGACAAACATTCACACACAGACTCACACCCTAAGGACAATTTGGAGAAGCCAATTAACCTAACAGTCATGTTTTTGGACTGTGGGAGGAAGCCGGAGTACCCGGAGAGAACCCACGCATGCACAGGGAGAACATGCAAACTCCATGCAGAAAGACCCAGGGGTGTACTCGAACCCAGGAACTTCTTGCTGCAAGGCAACAGCGCTACCCACTGTGCCACTGTGCAGCCCATATATATATATATATATATATATATATATATATATATATATTGGGTATCCCCAGCGGGTTGCGAACCTGCGACCTTTGGTGCACCAGCCCAACACCTAAACCACTGTACCAAAAAAAAGTGTCATGCTGAGCTCTGCATTATGGAGAGGTCAACTGTGTCTAGGAAGTGGTTTTGAGAAGTGGTTTTTGGTTAATTTTGTCACCACGTTAACTTTAAATGGCGTCAAGTACAAAAAGCCCGCTTCACGGCGTCGAGACGAATGTTTTGATATATAGTTTGTGGGGGTAGACCCTACGGTTCGGCCTGTATTAACGGTGACGGATGAAAAATAAGGAATAAAGAACCCCTTATTAGGTGGATAGTATAAGGCCTCCGCCATGCATTTTCAATGCATAGGCGGGCGCCTAATAAAGAAATCCTTATTAGATGCATAACATAAGGCCTCCGCCATGCATTTTCAATGCATAGGCGGGCGCCTAATAAAGAAATCCTTATTAGGTGCATAACATAAGGCCTCCGCCATGCATTTTCAATGCATAGGCGGGCGCCTAATAATAATAATATTAAAGAAACCCTTATTAGGTGCATAACATAAGGCCTCCGCCATGCATTTTCAATGCATAGGCGGGCGCCTAATAATAATAAAGAAACCCTTATTAGGTGCATAGCATAAGGCCTCCGCCATGCATTTTCAATGCATAGGCGGGCACCTAATAAAGAACCCCTTATTAGGTGGATAGTATAAGGCGAAAAAAATAAGTAATAAAGAACCCCTTATTAGGTGGATAGCATAAGGCCTCCGCCATGCATTTTCAATGCATAGGCGGGCGCCTAATAAAGAAACCCTTATTAGGTGCATAACATAAGGCCTCCGCCATGCATTTTCAATGCATAGGCGGGCGCCTAATAAAGAAACCCTTATTAGGTGCATAGCATAAGGCCTCCGCCATGCATTTTCAATGCATAGGCGGGCGCCTAATAATAATAAAGAAACCCTTATTAGGTGCATAGCATAAGGCCTCCGCCATGCATTTTCAATGCATAGGCGGGTGCCTAACTAGAAACGTTCAACTTGAACGTTGAAGAAGGCGCCCGCCTGGTGGTGCGTATAACTGAAGTAATTTAATTGTTGTAAAGAAAAAAAAAAAAAAGGAAAATTTAGGGGCCCCCCCATTGCACCGGTGGGCCCAAGCGGCCCCTTAGTACGCCTATGGCTTTGACCGGCCCTGGCTGGCTGTCTGCAGGACGGAAAACAACTGCAGCTTACTCGCTCAATTTGGGGAGGGTTTGGGGTTGTTGCCGGTCTGAGGTGATTTCCAAAAAATCTATAAGTCCTACACCAATGAGGGTTACAGTAGAGCGTAACGGAAGATAAATAAGGAATAATAATAAAGAAACCCTTATTAGGTGCTGTTACGCCCTGGCTCGGTGGGTGCAACATAGTGGAAGACAACCAAACATTTAGCATACCAGAAATAGAATTTATTACAAAACTAAGGGTTAAAGCATACAAAAAGGGGACAAGGAAGTGGTAGAGAGCAGCAGCTGCTGCTGCTGTTCTGGCTGCCAGTCTGGAGAGAGAGAGGGTGGAGCCAAGGCGGACCCTTAAAGACTCCAGCTCAATGAGGGTTCAGGGCAGGCTGGAAAACCTGGAACTGGAAGACAGGCTTAGTACAGCTCCATACATAACACCCCCTCCCATAAGCAGGTTGATCACATCAATCAACATGCAACATAAGCAGTGGACAATTCACGACCTCGAAAGGGCGTCTGCAAGGACATTATCACGTCCTCGGATGTGGCGGATGTCCAGGGTGAAGCCTTGCAGAAACAGGCTCCATCTCATAAGGCGCTGGTTGAAGTTTTTCATGCGACCAAGAGCGACCAGTGGATCATGGTCAGTGTAGACCACGACAGGTTGGCTGGAAGAAACATACACTTCAAAGTGCTCAAGTGCTAGAATTAGAGCTAAAGCCTCCTTCTCTATGGTAGAGTATCTGCTTTGATGGATGTTAAACTTCCTAGAGAAGTAGCAGATAGGATGCTCGACTCCTGATCTGTCTTGCAGGAGGACAGCTCCAGCACCAACCTCACTGGCATCTACTGCAATTTTGAAGGGCTGACCAAAATCAGGGGCTGTCAGGACAGGGGCACTGGCCAACAAAGCCTTCAGATTATCAAAAACAACTTGACATGCTTCAGACCAGACAAAGGGAGCTTTAGGACTCAGCAGGTTTGTCAAAGGAGCAGCAACAACAGCAAATTTTTTACAAAAACTCCTGTAGTACCCTGCCATACCGAGAAAACGCTTAAGTCCACGCCTGGTACTAGGAACAGTGAAGGTAACAATGGCCTCTATTTTGGCCCCAACTGGGCAAACCTGTCCATAACCCACGACTTTACCCAAATAAGTGACAGTAGCTTGGCCAAATTCACACTTAGCTAGATTTAAAGTCAAATTGGCAGCAACCAGCCTTGAGAAAACGTCATAAAGTTTAGAAACATGTTCGGACCAAGTTGAGCTACAGATGACCACATCATCTAGATAAGCCTCACAACCATCAACACCTCTCAGCACAGTATTTACAAGGCATTGAAAAGTGGCCGGGGCATTTCTCATGCCAAATGCCATCACCCTATACTCACAAAGTCATCAGGGGTGACAAAGGCTGAGATTTCACGTTCTCTAGGGGTCAAGGGGACTTGCCAATAACCTTTCAATAGGTCAGTTTTGGTGACAAAAGTGGCAGACCCTACCCTATCTATGCAGGCATTGAAAATGCATGGCGGAGGCCTTATAATCGAGGTAGAGGATAACAATCAGGCTTAGTGACTGAATTTACTTTTCTGAAGTCTGTACAAAAACGTGGTGACTTATCAGATTTCCCTACTAGCTGACATGGTGAGCTCCATGAGCTAGAACTGGGCGTAACTATACCATGTTGCAGCATGTACTGTACCTCCTTTTGCATAACCTGGCGCTTCTCAGGGTTCGCTCTATATGGATGTTGCTTTATAGGGGCAGCGTCACCAACATCTATGTCCTGCTGTAGGACGCTGGTGCAAGATGGTACATCTGAGAAGAGCTCAGGATGCCTGTGGAGTACAGCAATAATGTCATCACGTTTGTCAGAATCTAAATAACAGAGATGTTCGTCTAGGTTAGACAGAAGCTCAGAGTTCGGCAACCTTCTCTCAGGAACTGATTTTTCAACCATACCAGACACGTCCTCAGGCTCTGAGTCTGCGGTGGTCAACACAGAAATAGGCCTGGATTCAGAGAGGACATCTTTTCTGTCAAAATATGGCTTCAGAAGGTTAACATGGCACAAACGTGTTTTCCTTTTCCTGTCTGGGGTCTTAACCAAATAGTCAGTCTCACTGACCTGACTCTCGACCACAAAAGGCCCACTATACTGAGCCTGCAAAGTAGACCCAGGAAGCGGCAGGAGAACGAGCTCCCTTATGGGAGTAGGGTCAGGTTGACCTTTTTTCCTGTTTTTCGTCGATGGTATTAAAAGGAAGCATCTGGAGTCGGTTTATACTAGGACTGTTCCAAGATATGTCAAAGAGTGGAATTAATCGCTCTGTTTTTGTACTTTTGTGATAAACACTTCCCAGAACTTTCGTCCAGTTGCCAACTGGACGTCATTAGCTTGTAACACACACACACCAATGGAGACACACAGACTCTTGTGTTTAACGCACACACATTTGTAGGCTTTAAAAAGACAAGGTCTGTATCTGCATTTTTTAGAACTCACGCTTCTCACCCGTGCGTACGTGAGATGATGTAATGGAAATAAAAGTGAGTCCTCGTTGTTAAGACAAAAGGAACGCCATTTTCTCTGAGTCTTTCTTTCTTTTTAAAAGGTTAATAGTTAAGTAATTCTCCCACAAAATTGGTGAACCCCGACGCGATAGGAAAAAGGGAGTTTTGCCTTCCCGGACAGACGGCTTGGGTTCCCCCGCACGGAACTGGCCCCTCCGCGCTGGGGTGGAGGAGAGAGGACAGAGGTGAGTGAAAATACATTTTTTACTGCTCTGTCTTCTGCTCTCTCTGCTTGTTAGCGATGAATCTGCCGCCTGTGTAATTTGAATTGGGAAGAGCGTTGTTTGTGATTGATTGACGGACGGGAGTGGTCGTTCCTTTGGCTTGACATCTATTTGGTATTTTTCTACGTAGAAAAATAAGTTGTCTTAAACATCAAAAGATTTGGAATGATATTGGCTTCCTCCACAGTTGGGCACACATGACAACTTAAAGAAGTGATTGGTTACTCCCAGCCGCTTTTATCGGATGTCCCGTCAAATATGACGTTAGAAGCGACGGCGTATAAGAAATGAATCGGACCAGTACAGGTCTTTGCTGAAGTTTTTCTAATATACATAACTTTTTAGAATCAAAGAGATCATTCTGAAAGAATTGATCTTATAAATGTTCGGTTGGTCGGAGTCTTTAGGGCGCGGCCCTGTTAATGTAAGCGCTTGAAAAAGGAATAAGGCAGTTCTCGGATCATTCCATGCGTGGAACTCCGATGAAAATGTGGCCTTAACAGAGTTGACTGCAGTCTGTTTTTGGTTGAGTACTCCAGGTTTAGGCAAACGAGGTAAAAGCCTCCTATCAAATTTGAAGCAAAGAGGCCTTGCTGGTGCACGTGAAGTATAAATGTTTATTTTTAACTTTTTTTTTTTTTTTTTGCTCTGGGTCCCATAAAAACCTGATTTAAATTGTCTGTGCGCACAGTTAAAATCCAGGAACATTGAACATTTGGACCATTAAGAAAACAAACAATAAGTTTCCCGGGAGAGTGAGAGTGAAAGTAAAACGTGAGAATGTGGGAATGATGAGAAGTTATGAGTAAGAATGACTGATTGTGTTGTTGTGTGTCAGACGTCTATGTGTGATTATAAAAGATGAGAGCTCTATTGTCTGACTAAAATGCATGGGTGGCTTTGCTCTGTTTTTTTTTCTTTAATTCAAAGTTCCATTGATAAGGTAAACAGTGCTTGGAAACTTCTATTTTTCTTGTTGTAAAATATCGTGGTGGACCAAAGTTTATACTTATCTAAGCTGCTGTGTGGGTGCAGATACTTAAACTTTGTACTTTGTGCTTGAAAGTTGGATAATTGTGCAAGATTGACAATTGGCAATAAGATCTGCAAACTTCTTTGGTTTTTCCTTTTTGCCTGTCAGTAGAGAGAGGAAAACAGCAGGCTGAGTTATTTTTAGCCCTCAGTGACCAGTGACCAGTGCCAAATTCCTCAGCCCCCACCGAAGGAAAGTCTTACACACAAAGGAGGGAGCACACACACTGTGTTTCACACACAGCTCAGCAGGCAGAGCAGGAAACACACATACAGTTCTACGCAGGCAAGGAGAACCGCACACACACAGCTGTCCCGAGCCAAGAAGCCCCCACCTCCCGCTCCTCAGACAGCTGCATTGCTCAGCCCTCACACACACATTTGAGAAAAGGCAGTACTAGTTTTTCTTAACTTGGCCTAACGAAACTAATACAGAATAAAATGGCAAACATTCCAATTGTTGTCATAGGATTAAAGAACCCCGAAATTGCGTCAAAAATTCAAAAGATTTCAAAGAAATGGAGCAAACGGACGGAACGTTTAACTTCCCCGTGGCCAGAACAGGGCAGTTTTGATACAGCTCTTTGTGAGCAAATGGAGGTCAGAGTTCTAGATTACAAAGCGAACAGCAATACTAAAAAAAGAAAGGAGAAACGTGACCTCGAGCTGAAGATTTTAAACCTTTTTAAAACAGAAGGAGAGGCTTATAGACGCGCTTTAAAGCAAAAATATATGGAAATGAAACAGCAATCTGTAAATGATAAGGCAGGAAAAACTGCTGGAATTTATCCAACACTTTCCGGGACCGTCAACATACAGGGAGACTTCCAGTACAAGAACAAAGATTCTCTGATTTTAGATGAGATGAGAGAAGGAGATAATACTGGAGAGGAGTCTACATCACATAAAGAGATTATGACTAAAGCCTCACACATCAATGTTACAGACGCAGGAGGGTCACCTCACCAAAAAGATCCCGGCCTAGCAAACATATATTCGTCTGTGCATAAGTCAGGATCTCCAGCTGTTTCAGTTGCAAACCATCAGAGTAATGAAGGCCCAATAAACTCAGATTCCCCTGTATATGCAGACAATTTAGCACCGATGCATTGCAGTACCTCGAGAAAACAGATAATACCTGATGACAGGAGGTCGTTGACCTTGAAACCGATGGGTGGGATAGACTGTTATGCTGACTATGCTGGAAATAAAAAGAGTGATTCATTTTGGGTAAACCTAGATCACGAAGGGATAGATTTGCAGAGAGAAATTAGTCGCACTGTCATAGAAGAGTTGGAAAACGAAATTGAGGAAGAAGCAATGAGACTAAATATTGTGCCAGGAAATCCCAGCGAGCTCTCAATGGAAAACCAACTAATAGCAGAAAAACAGGCATTACAAAATCCTGGAGCAGGAGCACAAGCCAGAAGGAGAAGTGATTTTAATTTGAGATACAAGCCAAACATACATGCACCGGGGAAATGCACAGATCATAAACAATTACCAATATTAGTAAAAGGGAATGTCGCGAACTACTTACCTTGGGCCAGTCAAGATCTTGTCGGAGTGGTCGCAAAATTGCCAGACATTAACGAGGGTGCCAGTAAGTGGATTAAGGTGTTTGAAGAGTTAAATGTGGGGAAAATGTTGGCTATTGGGGATCTAAAGGCTGTCCTTGCACAGTGCATGGGAACACATAACATGGAAAACGTCTTGAAGGAACGTTTTGCGTGGATGCTCCAACAGAGAGCAGATGGAATCGGATTCAATTTATTTCGCACAGCAATGTGGGAAGTACTGCGAAAGGAATTTCCAACGAAAATTGATCCGAAAGCCTTAAAAGCGAATCCCATTGATGCCACAGAAAACCCAGCAACTTACATCGCAAATGAGATGAAAAGATGGAAGCAAGAAACGGAGGAGGAAATTGATAAGAGTCCTGTGCTGACGACTCTGTTCCGGAACTCCATCGTTGAAGCAATGCCGGCTTCAGTGAGAAGCAGGTTAGAAGACGTGGTGGCTCTGACATCAATGCCCCATAGAGAGTTCCGTGACCATGTGATACATGCAGTTGAGAAACACAGAAGAGAGGAGATGAAGATTGCAGAACAAGATAAAAACGTTCAGAGAAAATTGGCACAAATGCAGCTTGGAGAAATGACAGGGAAAAACAAAGCCAAGACTCAAGCCATAATGATTAATACGACTGAACATGTGGCACCACCACCCCAAGGATTTTCAGAACCTGTACCTGATGTGGCAAATCAGGCACAAAGGAGTTTTCCAGCTCCTCAACCAACCCAGCTGCAACAACCGGTGGTGAATGTCTATCCTCAGGCATTTAACTCACAGCCATACGGACTTCGCGGACGACAACAAAGAGGTCCCGCCTGGACTAACAGAGGCAGGCCTGGCGCACCTGGAATAATGGGAGCATGTTGGACATGCAATGAACTTGGACATCGTGCCGAGCATTGCCCAAGAGGCAACAGCACCAACCGAAGGCAATCGCGTGGCCGGTTCCGTCCAGGTCTGACAAGACGCCCTGCAAACCCACCAAATTTTGGTTACTAGGGGTGCCCAGAGAACCTTACAGGGGAGAACCAGTGCCCGATCGTAAGCGAGGGTGCTGAAAATGAACCAATGTTAAAAATTCTAATTGAAGAAAAAGAAACACCAATGCTGGTCGATACAGGAGCAGCTTACACGTGTGTAAGTCCAAATTATGCAAAGCACCTCCCCATGTCTGATAAATTCATTTCAACAGTAGGGTTCTCGGGAATAAAACAGCTAATACAAATGACAGCTCCTGTACGACTGGCAACTGATGAAGATGAGATAAGAATACCAATTCTTGTCTCTGACCAAACACCAATTAACCTGTTGGGAAGAGATGCATTATGCAGGATGAAATTAAAAATCTGGTGTTCTCCTCAGGGTTTGTATGTTGATAAAACAGGTTTGGATTTTCAAATGTACATGCAAACACATGAAGCTAAAGTTTATTGGCTAGGTGACATTTCAGGCCCAGTTGAAGGTGTAGTCACTAACTGGGGCCGGTACATTAAAGCTCAAATTTCAGAAGCCAGAAAACCTTTTCTAGATTACCACTGCACCATGTTCTATGACATCTCAAAGAGCATGGAGTTTGAAGAGAAATGGGACAGTTCTACAAAAAACAGAACTGTTAATCTTGAAACAGAATGCATTGTTATTGGTAACCAAGGTGCAGCTTTAAATGTGAAACAAAATGATTTCATTTCAGAGTGGTACAATGTTCCAGAATCAGTACCACACATTACATTGTTTGTAAATAAAGGATTTCATGCAAAAGATCTGGGACCAATGATGAAACTTGCAACTGAAACAACATGGGAAGACACAGACAACTCATTAATTTCACAATCATGTGATGGAACAATGATCAAGATCTTATGTGAAGTAACAATGACAGCAAAACCACAAGTTGTGACAGTGCCAGTTGATCTTAAAGATCAGTCTAAAGAAAATGGTTCCTCTGAAGATCAACCAGCAATGCAGGACATGCTAAAAAATGTCTCAGAGCACTTATGGTCTAAACATGACACAGATGTGGGCTTAGTAAAATCTGCAGAGCCGGTGTCAGTTCAAATAAAACCAAATGCACAGTTTCCTTTTCGCCAGCAATACCCATTGAAACCAGAAGCAGAACAAGGCATCCAGAAAACCATTGATGGATTGATGCAAGCAGGTGTGCTGGTGGAAGTAGAAAGTCAATGCAACACTCCAATTTTTCCAGTTCTGAAAGCAGACAAAAACAAATACCGTCTTGTTCATGACTTAAGAGAAATAAACAAGATAATAGTAGATGCAGAATCGGACGTGCCAAATCCAAACACTCTCTTAAATTCAATACCAACTGGAGCTCGTTTCTTCACCGTTATTGATCTCTGTTCAGCGTTTTTCAGCATTCCGCTATCAGAAGAGTCACAACATTTATTCGCATTTACCTACAGAGGTAAAAAACTCAGTTATACCCGATTGCCTCAAGGGTTTAAACTCAGCCCGCACATATTTAATCAAGTGCTAAAAAATGATTTGGAAGGACTCAATTTAACTGGAACTGTGTTACAGTATGTGGACGATTTGTTAATCTGTGGAAACACACTAAATGACTGTCATCAGGACTCAATCAAAGTTCTACAAAGATTAGCAGAGGGAGGACACAAGGTCTCCAAACAAAAACTACAGTATTGTCAACCGCAGGTAGATTACCTAGGAAGACAAATCTCACAAGGAACAGTTGGCATTTCACCTTCTCAACTGGAAGGTGTCAGCAAAGCTCCAAGTCCGCGGACAGTCGGCGAAATGATGACATTTTTGGGAATGACAGGATTCAATGCAGACTGGATTGAGAACTATGCGGAAAAAACAGCACCGCTTAGGGAACTCATAAAAGAGACAGGAAACCAGTCGTTGAAAGCAGTGTTAAAATGGACAACTGAAGCTAAAGTAGCCTTTGAAACACTAAAACAGGAAATGCAAATGGCACCAACTTTGGCATTGCCAGACTATGATAAAGTATTTTATCTGTATGTGTCCAACAGAAAAAACATGTACGTGTCAGCTGTACTAATGCAAGAAACCTGTGTAGGACGACGGAAGCAAGCCATTGCTTATTACAGCACTAAACTAGACAATGTGGCCCAAGGCTGGCCACCATGTTATCAAGGTCTAGCAGCAGTCTACTACGCTTATGAAAAAGCATCAACCATAACAATGGGTTATCCGATAATAATACGGACCCACCACAAAATCATAGAGCTGATAAATCAAGGAAAGTTTGTGATGACTCAGGCAAGATGTTTACAGTACATGCCACTTTTAACATATCCAGACGTCACTGTGCAAAAGTGCACAACAAACAACCCTGCTGACATGGTACCTCTAGACTGTGAAGGAGAACCACACGAGTGTCTTGCAGAAACAATGAAATACACAATGCTAAGACCCGATTTAGAGTCAACTCCGATAGTGAACGCGGAAGTCACTTACTTTGTCGACGGGTCATGTTTCAGAGATCATCTTGGAAACCATGCAGGTTACGCCGTGGTAGAACAAGTAGGTGACAATTTTGTAACAGTCAAAGCAGAAAAATGCGAGCAACCATGCTCAGCTCAAAAAGCAGAACTAAAAGCACTGACAGAAGCATGTAAACTAGCAAAAGGAAAAGTAGCAAACATATACACAGACTCGGCTTATGCCCATGGGGTGTGCTATCTGTTTGCTGCAGTTTGGAAACAAAGAGGTTTCAAAAGAGCAGACGGCAGTCCAGTGTTACATCAAAAACAGCTAAAAGAACTGATCGCATCGATGATGCTGCCATCAAGATTGGCAGTAATTAAATGCAACGCCCATCGTAAAGGTAATGATTTAGTCATTAAAGGGAACAACGCCGCAGATGAGGCAGCAAAACTAGCGTCTAAGTGCCAGATGGCTATCTTGGCACCAGTGGTCACCTTGGAACCAATGGTGACACCAGAAGACATCATTTTGATGCAGCAGGAAGCAGGTGCAAGTGAGCACGCTCTCTGGGCGCAGAGAGGTGCGACAATGAGTGAAAGTGGTTTGTGGAGATCACAATGTGGACATTTAGTTGCACCAGTAGCATTGTTGACAATGTTGGTCTCAGAAGCTCATGGTTTGGATCACTGTGGTAGAGGGAAAGTGATGGAGAAGCTTAAAAGGCAAGGTTATTGGTCACCTTACATGCAAGCAATGGTGGATGAAATCTTGAGTCAATGTGAAATATGTGCAGAAAACAATGTTCGAAAAGGCATAAAATCACCGATTGGTCACATTCCGGTCCCTGAGGGACCCTTTAAACATCTTGTGATAGATTATGTTGACATGATAAAGCCAGTACAAGGGAAAAGGTACATGCTGGTTGTGATCGATCGATTCAGCCGATGGGTTGAAGCAGTCCCATCAAAGACATTGGGAGCTGATACAGTGATTAAGTTTCTGACAAGAGAGGTGATTCCGAGATTTGGCATCCCATCAGAAATCAGCTCAGATAACGGTTCAGCATTTATCCAAAAGGTGTTGAAAGGTGTTTTGTTAAAGCTAGGAATTAAACAACGCCTTGGAGCAGTCTATCACCCCCAGAGTCAGGGTATCGTTGAGAGGATCAATGGGACTTTGAAAGCTAAGCTAAATAAAATCTGTGCTTCTACTAAACTAAACTGGATTGATGCTTTGCCGCTTGCGCTAATGAGCTATCGCATGCAGTTGCATCGCAGCACACATTTAACCCCGCATGAAATGCTAACAGGCAGAACAATGCCAGTGCCCGAATGGAGGCTTCCATTCAAAGGCCCGGCACTTGAACAGCTACAAACAGAGTTGAAAGCATATATGGATCAACTAACTGCTATCCATAGAGCTATCTATCTGCAGGAAAAAGCCAGAAGTTCCTGTCCAGAGACGGTGGTGAAGAGACCAGTCGAACCAGGAGACCTGGTGTACGTGAAGGTGTTCAGACGAAAATGGAACTGCTCGAGATGGGATGGACCCTTTGAGGTCAAACGAGCAACCGCAACCGCCGTCCAAGTTCAGGGGAGTGATACGTGGTATCATTTGACTCATTGTACTAAAGTACACGCCAGAGACACTGTAAAGCCAGACAGTGCAAAGACAGACACTGTGAAGCCAGACATTGGGAAAAAGTGTGAACAGACGATTTGCAGCAATGAGACTAGTATTAATGACATTTCACCTGTGGATGTTGGCAGAAGTGGTGAACCTAACGACAGCGAGGCCGGAGATGAACTCTCACAGCCTGCAGCCAGCACCACAGCATCAGCCAACGTCAGCTCAACCACGAGAGAAGACAACGAGTAATGTGGGTCGAGACGATCGACATCTAACCATGAAACGTGGGACTTCAGTCTATAAAGGGAAATCCACCTTTGTAGAACAAGATAAGTACAACACAACGTTAATGGGTTTGAACAAGTACACACCAGTGTTTTTGCCAGCTGAACTAAAGTTAATGACTCATCTAGGTCTTAGAGAACAATTAAGAGTAAAAACAAAAAGGATGCGTAAGAAAAGAGAGACCCATGCTGAATTCAAATGGAAAGCAACGGTAACCGATACAGAATTTCATACAGAATTAGATACAGAATATGAGGTAAATGTCTATTACGATACCAAGAAATTATGCGGAAAAAGTGTTAAACAGGAATATAAAGTTTATGGGGCATACCAGTGTTCAGTCCTTTTACACATTAAGGACGATGGTTTTGGCGTAGAAACAAGAATAGAGTCCCATTGGGATCCTGAGGACAATTACAAATATGATTTAACAATAAAGAATCCAGGTAAGGGTAAAAGAAGTACAGGGAAAGGTAGTTTAGAGCGAATAGGAAACAAGGAGATATCTGCTACAGTTCAAATTGTAAATGATCAAATTAGGATTCATGTTGAACCAGACAGTGATAAATATGATTTGGTTGAAAGAAACGTGATTATCTCCAGATTACTGCAAAAGGGTGACAGACGAAGGATGTGTAATTCGCATGCTAATGTTAGCCATCAATTATCTAGTATAAATCAAGAAAACATTAATTGTAAAATGACTGTTAAGATTGCAGATTGTGGATGGATTATTGAAGCAGATGTAATAGCCTTCCGTATTGACAAAACATACGAGTTGAAGTTTGAAGACATCACTTCGAGTGGAAAAGTAGATTCATCTATATTATGGAACCTACCAAAAAAAGAGGCTTTACCAGAGGAAATCAATTGTTTCCCCCCAACAACTATGGCTACTAGAGCTACTGTGGAAGTGAAGAAAATTACCGTCCCTAGTGGACATGTGACTTTACCTACTTCAGTCACCAAATCAGGACCAAATAAACCGACAAGCTTTACGGTTAAGACAGTAGCAGTCACATCAGCATCTACAATCTTAACTAGCACAATACAAATTTCAACCAATAACGATAAAACTACAAAGATAAATACAAATAAAAAGGAAGTGCAACCTATAGAGGTTGATAGCAATTTAGAAAATGCAAAGCCTACGGTGCCTCTACCTGAAAATAGCATAACTGAACTTCCAACAACCGTCACAACTGAAACAAATCCGCGAACAGTAGTTTCAAATACAATTAAATCCACGAAGGAAGTTTTAGAAACTACTAAACCCTCACGAGTAAAAATGATTACAACAGTGCCTTCTCAGATTGAGGTCACATCAAACCAGGACAACAAGCTAATATTAGAATTCACACAACCGGATCCAAAGAAGTATGGATGCTCTGAAAAGGAAGGATGTGAGGATTTCTCAAAAGGTTTAGATCAATTTTATGAAGAACGTCATCCAAAAGTAGCAACACCAAGAGTAATAAATAAATTACAGGATATTAAATGGCATGGAACCAGACCAAGGGGAGATCCTTTATGGCAAAGAGCCTTACATAATACATGGTATACAACATCATGGTACACTGTCAGGGAGTTAACTAAAAAGGATTGTTTAATCTGTACTGTTGCTCCCGGAGCAGTACCTATGGTAATTCCAGAAAAATACACGTCAAAAGAATGTGCAGTTGTACAACGTGAAAGATGTAGCAATGGTGAGTTCACTTCAAGAGAAGACGCAGTGTCATTCTTTAAATTACCTATGTGTGGTTTGAGTTGCAGACTCTTATATGGTTCAAGAAACTCTCATCAATACTTAGAGAAATGGAAAGGGCATAAATTAGAATCATTGTGTGCAGAATTTAACATTAGTACTACAGATAACGTTCCACCTACTGATTATGACATAGATTATGATGCAGACTACGAATGTTTCGTTAGTGGAGGTTTTGAGGACAATGAAGGAATTAATGTAGGAAACACCACTGTGAAATGTAATGTAACCTGGGTATTATCTTGGTTTAAGCATGCAAATGTAACACCAGTGTTTGCTACAAAGCCCGTTTGGTTTGAAAACCCAGATTTTATAGAAGAGGACTGTAAAAATATAACTATGACTATTCCCAAACTTTTCTTTTTAGGAGATCAAACGTATCCAGTGGCAGACAGTTACTGGATGTGTGGTGATGACATGCTAATGAACACCTTACCACTGAAGTGGATAGGACTTTGTGCATTAGTACGAATGAAAGTACCGATAACCTTAGTGTATGAAGGGGTAAAAGAATTAGCTCATATTGAAACAGGTAAAACTAGGTCTCGTCGGAGTCTAGGAGATTACGGACTAAATGAAAAAGTGTATTTAGATCTTATTGGGCAACCAAGAGGAATTCCAGATGAATTTAAAGCACAACATGAAGTTAAAGCAGGTTTTGAGTCTATTTTGCCTCAAATTACGATTAATAAAAATGTTGAATGGATAAATTACATTTACTATAATCAGCAGAGGATGATAAATTTCACGATAGAAGGATTTATGGTATTGGGAGACCAATTACATGAAACGAGTAGAATGGCAATTCAAAATAGGCAAGCTTTAGATTGGCTTCTAGCAAGCAAGGGAGGTGTATGTCACATGTTTGGTAATGAGTGCTGTACATATATTCCAATGAACACTGCTCCTAAAGGTTCGTTTAGGGTAGTAATGGCTAAACTTATGAAACTTAGAGAAGAAGTAAAAGAGAATGCTGGAAGAAACAACTGGTCGTGGAAAAGTCTGGAAGAAATCTTAGGGGAATGGGGCGCTTTAGCCGCCAAAACAGGAATAATTTTGGTGATAACGCTGATTGTATTCTTTCTAATTGTGTGTTGTGTTGTGCCTATTTTGAAAAGGTGGATTGTGGGGACAATGTATAGATGGATGACATCAGGCAGCAGCCATCCGAAGGGCTGATCCCCGGCCGCCTGGACACGTCCATGGACTCATGAGTGTGCTACAGAGCCATGCCAGATGGAAAGGAGCCCCGGGAACGGGACGGACTCTTTTTGTTTTGCTACGTGTCCATGAACTCATTCAAGCCAAGCACACAAACTGAAGATGACTAACCCTATTAACCTTGTTTGAGTTACTCAATAAATAAAATAAGTAAAATACAATACAATGAAGCTTTAATAGATAAGTTAGCACAGGCGGCCGGTTAGGTTAGTTTACACTATCATAACATTAGATTCTAACATCCATTTCATTTTTAATCCTGCGTATCAATATTATTAGCAAGATAAGTTACATATATATATAATACATGTATTTGATATGTTGTTGTTTTTGTTTGTCTTATGATGTTTTGTTAGTGTATTATGCTTATGTACTCTTTTTATATGACAAGTGCTGGATGTCATTGCGAGTAGCATGGCTGACTTCCAATTGATGCCGGTTCGGTCAGGTGACCGATGATAACGGCGGATGCTCTGAGGAATAGAGGTCCATGAAAGACTTTTTCCCCGAGGAATACACATAAATAAGTGTCAGTTGTCGGGGTTTTTTCACTTTCATATCTGATTGGACGGATGTTACTGCGAAAGCAATGACTGTTTTGCATACTCTCTCTCTCTCTCTCTCTCTCTCTCTCTCTCTCTCTCTCTCTCTCTCTCTCTCTCTGTCTCTCTCTGACTCTCTCTCTCTCTCTCTCTCTCTGTCTCTCTCTGACTCTCTCTGTCTCTCTCTGTCTCTCTCTGACTCTCTCTCTCTCTCTCTCTCTGTCTCTCTCTGATTCTCTCTCTCTCTCTGTCTCTCTCTGTCTGTCTCTCTCTCTCTCTGTCTCTCTCTGACTCTCTCTCTCTCTGTCTCTCTCTGACTCTCTCTCTCTTTCTCTCTCTCTATTATTGGAAATATGTTATTGATTGTAATCTGCACTTATTACATGTCATTTTATGTCAGCACTTGTGTAGACACCTTGATTACATTAGTGTGTTATCCATTGGTTGTGTAAGCAATTAGATCTTTCTTACATGTTTGTTATTATCACAGCTAGACTTGAACAGTGTGGAGTCAGATTTGCAATGTAGAGGTCTTCTAGATATGTCACGCTGTAACGTGCCAAGGGAGGATTTATGGGAGTAGGGTCAGGTTGACCTTTTTTCCTGTTTTTCGTCGATGGTATTAAAAGGAAGCATCTGGAGTCGGTTTATACTAGGACTGTTCCAAGATATGTCAAAGAGTGGAATTAATCGCTCTGTTTTTGTACTTTTGTGATAAACACTTCCCAGAACTTTCGTCCAGTTGCCAACTGGACGTCATTAGCTTGTAACACACACACACCAATGGAGACACACAGACTCTTGTGTTTAACGCACACACATTTGTAGGCTTTAAAAAGACAAGGTCTGTATCTGCATTTTTTAGAACTCACGCTTCTCACCCGTGCGTACGTGAGATGATGTAATGGAAATAAAAGTGAGTCCTCGTTGTTAAGACAAAAGGAACGCCATTTTCTCTGAGTCTTTCTTTCTTTTTAAAAGGTTAATAGTTAAGTAATTCTCCCACACCCTCTCCCCCGGAGAAAACACTCTGTGCTTAGCTTTTCTGTCAAACCTTTGTTTCATTTTGTCTTGGGCTTTGCATAAGTTTGACTTAGCAAGTTCACAAGCCCTCTGGAGTTTGGACCTGAAACTACACACAAACTGCAAGAGGTTAGATTGACAAGGTGACTCTTCTAACCATCTCTCCTTGAGAAGTTTCAGTGGTCCCCGTACCATATGGCCAAACACTAACTCAGCTGGACTGAACCCTAGTGACTCCTGAGTCACTTCTCTGACTGCAAAGAGTAATAGGGGAACTCCCTCATCCCACTCTTTTTCAAACTCTTTACAGTAGACCCTCAACATATTTTTTAATGTCTGATGAAACCTCTCTAGGACTCCCTGCGACTCTGGATGATAAGCAGAGGAAGTACAGTGTTTTATTGACAACTGCTGAAGCACCTGAGAGAACACTTTAGACATGAAGTTTGTTGCTCGGTCAGTCTGAACAACCTTTGGAAGACCAAACAGTGTGAAAAACTTAATAAGGGCCTTAGAAACAGTGGTTGCAGTGATTTTTCTAAGGGGAACAGCTTCTGGGAAACGTGTTGCCATAAACATAATTGTCAGTAGATACTGATTTCCAGACTTGGTCCGTGGGAGTGGACCCACACAATCAATCACAATGTGCTCAAATGGCTCCCCTATGACAGGAATGGGATGTAAAGGGGCCTTGGGAATCGTCTGATTAGGTTTACCCACAATTTGACAGACATGATTCAGATTTTAAACCAGGCCAATAGAAGTGTCTCCTTACTCTATCTAGAGTCTTCTTTACACCCATATGTCCTGCTAGGCTATGGTCATGAGCAAATCTAAGTATTTCAGAGCGATAAACCTCTGGGACAACAATTCGATAAACACTACTCCAATCATCCTCACAGGTTAGCTCTGGGGGAGTCCATTTTCTCATAAGAACACCATTGCTAACAAAATAAGCACATGGGAGATCTTCAACTTCACTTTCAGACACAGCATCCTCAAAAATAGCAGACAAACTATCATCCTGTCTCTGGGCAGCTTTAAGCTCTTCGTGAGAGGGAAAATAGTCACCAAAACCAAAAGTTTCACACTTGGAAAGAAATGTATCTGAAAGATTAACCTCCGTATCATTATGCTTAAGGGCAGACCCTTTAACCATGGCCCGAGTGACCGCACACACTGGAAATGTGTCTGGGTACTCCTGCTCTAGCTCATCCGGATGCTCTGATGTAACAGGAGAGGCGACAACTACAGGAGCAGCTAGAACTTTGTCACCGGCCAAATCATTTCCCAAAATGAAAGACACACCTTGAATGGGAATAGAGGGACACACAGCTACAGGGACATGTCCAGACACTAAAGCAGTCTGTAGGTTAACAGTGTGCAAAGGCAGAGTTAAATAACCACCAAAACCCTGTACAACAGCACTACACTTTAACTCAGACTGATCACAAAACGGGAGAACATTCTGTAAAATGACAGACTGAAATGCTCCACTGTCTCTCCAGATTTTGATAGGACATTTGGTAGTTGGGTCTGAACCAAGTGAAACAAATCCATCCATTAAAAATGAGGATAAACAGGCCACTTCCCACTTTGATTTAGGCTTCTGACTCAAACTCGGATCTTTATCTAACTTGAGGAAAGCTACAGGCTTAGGCTTCTGCTTTTTACTCAGAATAGGACAGTCAGCAATAATATGGCCGGGTTTTCTACAATAGAAACAAACTTTTTCATTTGCACAACTGTGAACAGGTGACTTTTTAAAACCAGGACCACGTGGAGGAGAATATTGTTCGTAAGTTTTCACTTTTGTCTCACCCTGCCCTCTGTAAAAGCTGGATTTGTGTGTTAACAGAAATTCATCTGCAAGGACTGCAGCTTTATCAAGAGTGGTAACTTTTTGTTCGTTTAGATAAGTACAAATGGCATCCGGCAGACAATTTTTAAACTCTTCAATGAGCATTAACTGTTTAAGATCATCTACTGTCTCCACTGTCTGAGATAAGCACCATCGATTGAACAGAGTTTCTTTTTGTTTAGCAAACTCAACATAAGATTGATGATGTCAAGCTACTTACAAACCTCGACAACACACTTAACTGCACTAAGTTAGGCTTAAGGACACAAACAAAACTCACTATTACTCACCCAACTTACACAAAAGCTCCCACCAACCTATGCAATACAAACGTGAGTGCATAATAACATTAACACTGCACAAAATGGTCCCCTGGTACCTGCCTAACCAGGACTAAAGCCTAAATATCTTCTGAGACGTGCCGGGCTAGAGGTGGCTTTGAAAGCAGAACATCAGTAGTCTTATTTGAGACCCTGACTTGCTTACCCCTGACAGAGACTGGTGTCTCCACCCAGGATTGCCTCGAAAATAAAAAAGGCAAAATAACAAATGAATGAACCAAACTTGTTGGAACACTCCCTGGTCTAGCCAGAGGGACCAAACTAAACACTCAGAGACAAAAAGGAGACTAAACTAGCAGCCATAAACAACTAGACAGCACATCCACAACCTAAACCCAAAACAACTAACAATAGGAGAACAAAACTAAGCAAACTATACTCCCAATTCAAACCAAAAATTAGACGAGCCCCCAATATGTTACGCCCTGGCTCGGTGGGTGCAACATAGTGGAAGACAACCAAACATTTAGCATACCAGAAATAGGATTTATTACAAAACTAGGGGTTAAAGCATACAAAAAGGGGACAAGGAAGTGGTAGAGAGCAGCAGCTGCTGTTATGTTTAAACTGTTAACCAAAACATTAGTTTAAGTTTGTAGTCCATCTGTTTTTAAAATGAGTAATATTTGCATTTAGTTTAAGTTTTCCTACATTTTATTCCAACTGCTTTTTAGTTGCTTTTATTCTTTTTTTATTTTCCTATATTTTAATCATGTAAAGCACACTGCATTGTTCTTGTACTGAAATGTGCTATACAAAAAAACTTGCCTTGGCTTTGTAATGACACTATTTGTATTAATATATAATATATTAATTATTATCATTCATATTATCATTATTGATATTACTGTATTTGAGGTCGTTTTTATATTGTATAGTTTGTTACTGACTATCAGATTATTTTAATTACTTTATCAATCGACCCATACAGCACTGGGCGTCGTTAATGGACTACACTTTAATATTTTTACAGCTTTTGTTTGTTATTTTGTCTGCTCGCCTATTTCTACTGGCGTCATTTGTGTTTTTTAACCTTACAATAAAATAGTAACTATCTCCACAGAATGTAACTTCTTGCATTGGGGATACAAAGGAAGTTTAATACAGATATGCACTCTAGCTGTATTCTAAACCACCTGTTCCTTTATGAGTTAACTTCCTGGTTGTTACAGGTGTCAAGTCTACAATGTGTCCCAGACGACAAGGTTCCCTGTTTAATCATCAGGTAACATGGTTGCTTTTGTCTCTGTGGTATAAAGTAACTTCTTCCTTTACTGGGAGATTGACTCTCTGCATGAGAGTATTTTTTCACTTTAATGCGTCATCACTTTGCTACTTACTTTATTAGATGCAGCTGGTTAAAGCAAGATGCTGAACATTTATTACCTTGAAGAGGGCTCTGTCATGATTTTTCTTTGATGAACCCAGAATGCACACCACACACACGGAGCTTATTTCTGAGAGTTTATTGAAAGAAAGATGAGTAGTGGATGAGGAAACCAGAGAGGCTGTACTGGACTGGAACTGGGGTGTAGATGGGAGCAGGAGCTGGAGGACTGGAGAAAGTTCTTGAGATGCAGGGCTGCTGTTGATCCAGAGAAACTGAGCCAGACAGTTCTAGGGAAAGCAGGGCTGCTGTCAGACCAGAGGTGCAGAGCGAGACAGTTCTTGGAATGCAGGACTGTTGAGCACAGAGGTAGCAGGAAATCCAGCAGCTAGCAGAGGCTTTACTTGAAGCACAGAGGTGGCAGGAAATCCAGCAGCTAGCAGAGGCTTTACTTGAGACACAGAGGTAGCAGGAAACCCAGCAGCTAGCAAAGGCTTTACTTGAAGCACAGAAGTAGCAGGAAATCCAGCAGCTAGCAGAGGCCTTACTTGAAGCACAGAGGTAGCAGGAAATCCAGCAGCTAGCAGAGGCCTTACTTGAAGCACAGAGGTAGCAGGAAATCCAGCAGCTAGCAGAGGCTTTACTTGGAGCACAGTGGTAGCAGGAGATCCAGCAACAAAACAGGGAACTAACTAGGCTGACAGACGAGGAGTGAGTGGAGACTGATGACGAACCGGCGGGGAAGAGAAGACTGAGGGAGGCTTTTGTAGGGAGGCTGGCAGGTGGAGTGAGTTCTGACTAATTAGTGCCTAACAGGTGTGACTGATTGCTGAGGGAGTGGAGGGTGAGCTGAGTGATAGGAGGGGGTACTGGAAAAATAACCGGGAAAACAGCCAGACCAAAACTAAACCATGACAGGCTCCATATAAACTGCATTTATATGGTTTCCTCACTGACCACTCCAAGTGTTTTGGGAGAATGAGCCACATTCACACATTTTGACAGCACCTCTCAGCCTGCACACAGCTTTTTTCCCATCTTTCACACAGTGAATAAAAGGTTGGACCAGGTGAAGCAGGGATTGAATCACTGAACTACCGAATGGAAGTACTTTGCTCTTGATGCAGTATGTGGACACAAGACGACTTTAAAAACCAGCTTGGAGACAGAGAATACAGGGAACTGGAACGGGAAACAGCTACCTTTAGTTTGTTCATATTCACTGACCAGCTGTTATTTTCCAACATAAGCCCCCTAAAACTGAGAGACAGTAAGAGTGAGTGATCCAGAGAGGGAAGATGACTCGCCTGTTTCTGGATAGATACAGTAACAGGATATATGTGTCCTGCAGAATATACAGAGGATACTGGTTGTTCAGAGAAAAACAACATAACAGAAAATACAGAGAAATGGGTGCTGCTTGTGTGAAAACCTCAGCGAGAACACCATCAACCTCATCGTGCAGATGTGATAAGTAGATTTTATTGCCATCATAACTTCACTCCAATTGTTATTTAAACTTGACATGAAAACAACTCCAATGATCTATCTAGTAGAGATGTGGAGGTGCTTCATTGTCTGTCGGCATTACAGGGAGAGTTTCCTATATTCCTAAATTCTACTACTTTAATAATCAGAATGGAATGGTCTGGAAATACCTATTGTTAAACTTGGATCATTAATCAATAATACTGGTTGGGATGTCCCTAAATAAAAGATCATACTACAGGAGGCAATACACATAATAGGACTTTCTACCAATTCTTCTGATATTTCCTTTTCTACTTTTGCATGTCACTCACAGTCTAACCCCATGTCTTTTCCTGTTTGTTTGAGCTAAGGTTTTGGAGATAATTAGTTACATCTAGGCGGCAGAGTTAAATTGTTAGATTTGGGTAATATGACATTTCGTACAGGTTTAGATAGATTAAAAAGATTGTGTTAAAGTACACTGTTTAACAACCCCAATCTATTACACCAGAAAATGACTGCAACATCCAATTTCCTTATGTTTGTTTAATACAACGAGAACTGATACTGAAGACTTTATTTGATGTTGGAGGAGTGAAAAGGAAAACATGGAAAAACTGAAAAGCAAGCTAGTATAGAAATGTATGTGAATAGTGCTATTAGCAAGTGCTACTTATACAAATGTTAAAGTGGATGTCACAGAATATTTCGGAGCAATTACTAAAATCATACAGCAAAATCATACAGCAGTTGCCATTTAACATGCTTTGTGTCTCATCACATACAATAAATACTGGCTAAGCAGATAGTTTGTGCTTCTCGGGATAAATGTTTTTATCCTGACAGATGATTTTCTGGCAGCATAATTATAAGAAACCACTCTTTAGCACAAACTTTCCTTTGACACTTTTCTTCTTAAAAATACATACACCAATGCTGAAAGACAGAAGAAAGGTCTGTGGCAGCTACACATGCCAAGAGCTAAAACCTGACAAATCCATATCCATTGACATTTCCAGACAGAAATGTCAATGGATATGGCCTGTAAATCTAAATTTTTTCTACAGAGTGCTGAGCCCCAACTGGTGTCCAACCATCTCTTTTCCAAAACCTCTTAAACCCCCAACCCCCCCATTTCTATGACATTGATTCAGTCCATTGAAGGCCTAGTAATGACTAAATGGTGCAGTCTCCTTCAACTCATGGTACCCCTGGTGGTTTGGCTCTGTGAAGAAATAGAGAGGTCAGTTAGGGCAAAGAAGTACCACAAATCCATCTCTTCTGCATCTGCCAGAAATTGAATAGACTCGCTTGCAAATGCTGCGGGTCTTTCAGTTTTACAAAGAAAAGCAATGGAGCTCTAAAAGACAAAGACACAAATCCTTCTGAATTAATTGCCTAGAGTTTGATTTGCTTTTTAATCTGCTTTCACCTAAATTTAATCTCCTTACATGACAATATGTAAAGCAGTGTATAAGCAGCAGTTCAAATTCTGGAGATTACTTAATGATTTTCTGTACATCCCAGATGATGAAGAGGAAAATAGCCACTAAAAGAATGCGTTTTAATGTATAGATAAGTGTTGTGGTACCCAGACTCATATTTTCTTCCATTAGAGGCTCCTTCTCACTGCAATTCACCACTCGTCCCTGAGCTGCTCCCAGAATAGTCATGATGTCCACCAAGTTGAGTTTCCCTTCCTCCTTGGCCTCCCTCACTTCCTCTGCCAGCTCCATTACAGCCTCTTCTCGTTCCTCTATTTCTTCTTGTGTCAGGATTGCATTCAAGCCCTTTCCAGCAGTAGCGCTGCCTACTTGTGGTGGAGCAAGAGAGCACAAAGCTCTTACCCTGCCATAGGACTTCAGGTGAGCTACATTAGCACGCAAAAATAGCAGGAGAACATTGAGGTCATTCAGTGGACAGCTTAGTCTTTGGCGGTTGATGAGATCCAGGGCTGGGAGGACCTCATACACAGAGATGAAGCTAGTGTCCCAAACAAAGAGTCGGATTATGCTGAAAAGGACGATGGGCCCCAGCAGGACATAGATTGCACCATTGACCACACTTATCACTTGGAAAACCAGCTGCCCAATCATTTTGCACTGCACAAGTTCTGGAATCCAGTTCTGATCCCGCAGCATGCCCGTACGGACAAAGCAGCTAAACTCATCCTGAAGCAAGGCCGAAAGGTGGAAGTAGGCAAGATAGAGGCAGGCAGAGGTCATAAAGGTCAGCAGGAGGAAGCCTCGCAGAAACAGCATGCTGACGAGGAAGTACGAATTTTGTTTGCACTGCATGTATCTTTCCAGAAGGGGGTACTCAAAGTATCGCTTCCGCTTGGCCCTGGAAAGAGAACAAAAGAAGAAAGTCAGCTTTCCTCACACAGCAGCACATGTTCTCAGCCGAGCAGCCCCAAACCCAATCAGAGTCCTCTATTTTAGGGCTCAAGCTCATCATACCTTCAAGACAGACATTACTGGGGTTGACTTGATTCACAAGAACTTTTATAATTTTACATTTCCCAAATTGAATTTTTAGATTTTATCAAGAGATTCCAGTTGACAGTGTTAAATATGATATCTGTAACTTGACAGCAGTATCTTCTATTGTCTCAGTATGTTTTTCTACCATACCAATAAGAATCGAATCCTCGAGAATCATAAAGAACTTAGAGGGTGAATGAATACTCATGAGGTTGAGCAACTCACTATAAGCATGACTAGAGGGATCTATAATTTGACAGGCCAATATAAAATAACAAATGTTTGCAACTTGAGGAGAGCCCTGGAAGTCCTACCTTTGAAGCTCAGCCTGAAATGTGAGTGGGTTTTTAGTATTCTGCCGCATATCCAGAATGCTTTGGGCCAGTCGGACTGATCGGTTGTACGACTTGTCAAGTTCATCAATTATGAACAGCAGGTCTGAGCCCAGTGTGGGCGTGACAAGCTGGCGCCAGATGAGAGCCGGCAGGTACATCAGGATGGCCATGGCCAAAAGAGAGTAAGGAAACATCTGCAACGATAAGAAAAAGATGACAGAAATGGGACAGAGAAGAAATAAAGAGACAGGAACAAGTTCAAACAAGCTACAACTTGATTTTTTGTTTTACATTTGCAAATACGGTCCTCATTAAAAATGTATGGTGACATTTTCAGCTAAACCTTTGCAAGTTACAAAGAGAAGGAAAATGTTTTCAGCATATGACTGTGTGCAGTCTATCAGTCAAGCTAAGTGGTGGAAACAAGTCAAGGGAGCCCAGTCAAAAACTTTATACTCACTTTGTGCACCCAGAGCGAGCGCTCCTCAAAGTTACCGTCACCATCGAACTCATGATGCATGAGAGAATCCCAGCAGTACGTATCTACATAGCTGGCCTGCTTAGCTGTGAAATTGCTGGGAGCGAAGCAACTGATTTGAGGCCCTGCAAAATAAACAAATCAGAGCTGTAGTCTGAGCTGCAAATGTGAGGAATAGCTCTGTACTTTCCATTTGATCATGCTGTACCAGCGCGCCTATAAGTCATCTCCCTACATTTGAAATCTCACAGAAAAACAGACAGAAAACAGCACTGTAGGTTCATTACCAAGCACACAGATCTGTTCCTGTGTTTGCCCTTTTCCCTTTACTGATACAGATTTTCACTGGAGAAATCACATGTTTCAAAATGGCAACCTGACATTTAAAACCCTGGATGACTGCTTTCTAAGTTTGTTGCTTCTGCAGCCTTATATTTAGTCCACCTTGATATTACCACGTGTGGTCCAACCACTTGAATCCATTCTACACCAATCTGTCATTTACCAGGGGCGCTCCACCCTTTAACCGTAGGTTGAGATCGGGCACACCCTTGGTGTGTCCCACCAGTTTCAGAGCAGTGGGAGTGAGACTTTTTCCGCCTCGCCTTCAGCTGCCCAGCTCTATCAAAACACGCAGCCACTAATTTACTGGTGTAATTCCTGCTACAAGACAGCCTTATTATATAGGTAACAGTTACATATTCCAGTTATGCCATAATCATGTATGTGTGTGTTCTCAATCAGTCACATTCTAAAACTGAAGTCCACATTATTTATGGGGATGTCTGTACTATAATTATAGTACATACAAATGGTTTTAAAAAATTCTCCTGTACACCGTGATCGCACACTGTTCTCTTCTCCTTCATTGTTTACATTTCAATTGTTTACTTTTTAATCACTGCTGCAATTTTCCTGCATTGTTTACATTTCAATTGTTTACTTTTTAATCACTGCTGCAATGTATACTGTAATTTACAAGCTGTATGCAACGAAATTTTGTTCTGTATGCACTCTGTACATACAAAATGACAAATAAAGATGTCTAAGTCTAAGAAACCACATTTAAGATGATGATTCTTTATTTTTGGATCCAGAACAATTAATGCATTTATATAACAACATTTTTGGATCAACACAGGACAATAAGCACTAAATGATGTGGTAAACCCTATTAAGACAGTTTTTGTTTTTATTTTTGTTCTTTAGAAGCATGTTGTTGATCTCTGTTTATACATTGAATTGCCCATCCAGACCTCTGAAACTTCTACATACGCATATGCAGTGGAGGAATTCAAAAGGTCCAATGGTGCAGGGCTGGGGAGCACGACTCATTTACGGAGGCCTTAGTCCTCGACGTGGCTGACCCTGTTTCTTTTCCAGCCTGAGGTCCTTTGCCACATGTCTTCCTCCCTCTCTCAAACCCCCTTTCCTTCCAGCGTGCTGTGTGGAAATGCCCCTAGTGTCCACTAGTGCCGTGAAAAAAAACAGAAAAAAAGCTCTAAGTCACTAAAGTCGGGTTTCTTAACTGTTTCTCAGTGGCTACTGTTCTGCATGTTGTGTTTCTATTATGCCACATACCCAACTTAAGTGAATGGGGGATTATCAGGCTTCTGGAGCATTTGGTGGCATGCTGAGGAGGTAATGCATTAATCTTAATCACTTGTGGTGTAGCTGAAACACATAGAAAATGTGAAGATCTGTGGCCCATGAGGGCCAGGGTTCTGAAATGGTGCCTTAAAGCATGGAACCAGCAGACTGAAGAATGGTGAATCTACCTAGTTGTTCTACACAGAAGACTTGTGTAGAACTTCTGTTCTACCCAGAACTCTCTGTGTATGTATGAGATCAGACTCCTTAGGTGCCATCTCATCTTTTCTTGACCTGTTTGCTTTGTGAAAACAGGTCAAGAAAAGATAACTCTAATATGATAGTAAAGCAAAGCAAAAATATCATATGAATCCTTGTTGGTTTTTCACTGCTTCCTATTTATATGACCTACTCTGACCGTAAACACTTTACATTTACAACTGTTTTGAAATGTTTAAGGTTTTGGATATTGTCTTAAGATCGTGGCAAGCCTAAATCCCCAAGGACAACAGAGCAATCGGTTTAACAAAACGTCTGGAGTTTACTCGGCCTATGTGTAAAGGAGGAATTACAACAACATTATCACTTGACCACCACCTGCCAGCTGGCAAGTGTATCACTTCTATGTCTAAGGTGCAAACTGGAGGAAAAACAAGTATGTCAATCTTTAGTCTGACAGCCCTCAAAACAGTTCAAATACATCTAAATTCTACTGTGACATCCATCGGTTGAACCAGCGGAACATGTGAATTATACTGTCCTAAGAGGAGATATCAGTCATTGTCTCAAATGTCAACCTGACAATCAAGCTTCTATTAAACAGATGCGGACATGAAGAGCACACTGAGCAGAGCCTCGCACCAGTCCTCAGTGTGCAGCGTCATGATTGTCTTTGTACAGGATACATTCTTTGCTTGCAGACACGGTTCTCTGCACTTGTAATACATGCATGAGCATCTGTTTTCACATGCTCGGCTTTTACCAGTAATTAAATGCCATAATGCTGCCGCACAGATGATATAACCCTGTCAGTGTCACCCCAAAGACACACTCCATTCCTAATTCCTAAATTATTCATGTGCGATAACAAAGACCACAATAATATCATGCTTGCTTTCACCGTCTTGAAGGGAATCCGGTTTCTTGTTGGTTTGTGGTTGCATGGGCAACGACAAGCAACACATGAGTTGCCAGATCAGTCTTAGTGAAAAAACAAACAGCACATGCCTATTAGGGAAAATCTTGGAAAACTCTTCAGGCTCCCCCTTCTGTGAGCTATTTGGCAATGGGGCAGAAGTTTGTGCCATTGCTCCCATCTCCGTAGCCACATCCCCAATTAACGTTGGCAGATCCCTGCCACATTTGTGCTTCATACAAGATTTCTTGGCTGAGAGTGCAATTGCAAGTAAACCCGAGTTCTCAGCTCAGAGCAATCAAGCACCGCTGTGAAACTGTCCAGCAAACTAGGCAGCCAAAATCCATGAGATGACTCACACTCCACCATCCTTTAGTGTGTGTCCCCCTGCCCCACCACCACCTACCCACTGCTGGTTGATCAACATGTCCCCTCATTTGACTCAAATAGAGAGAAGCTGCCACACAAGAACTTTGCCTTGTAATTACAGTTTGCCCGTCTCAGTAAATGCGGCTCTCAATCATCCCCTGTGGTAATTAGCATCAGGAGCATCGGGCTGATTGCAGGCCAGCTCTGAAGGAAGACATTCTGTTCAAAGTCAAAGGAGTCAGTCTCCTCACTCTCGCCTCCTTTTAGAATGACTCCAGACACACTGGTTGTAAGATTTTCCATTCTATTTTTTTTCCTTTCACATTGGTTGAAAACCTTTTAGATGACAAATGAAACAGCAGAGAAATCAATCAACTCCCCAGTGGAGTTTTGTTTTCAGCAACTTTGTATGGCTGCAGCATCATTACGGCCATCTGCAGGAGAAAAATTTAGTTTTAACTTACTTCAGAAAGTAAAACACATTCCTGTTAACAGCTGCAGTAGAGATCATTTCAGTTTTAGTTTGTGCAATATGCCAATAGGAAAGATCTGCTTGAATGCGGAATTTAGAAAGCTATATAAATAAGATGCTATACATTCCAGTTCTACTTGCCAATAATATATGTGTTAAACAGATTAATAAGCATTTAAAGGCCTGGTTACTAAAGCTGTACAGCTGAAATTAATATGTGAATCTAATCTGTTTTTGGAACGTTATTTTAGACAAAATAAATGAATGCAGCTCAGAATGTTCAGGTGCTGAACTGTGATTCTGGATTTATTATTTTTTTCTGGGCAAACTGATTTTAGAACTAGTTCTTGCTAAGAGTGAACTGGCTCATCGGCGTTCAGGACAAGCACAACATAGTTAATATGCAGAAAATTCTAATGTTGCTTAAAAAGAGCAGTGTGTGGTGGGGGGGGGGATGCGCAAGCTCTCATTAATACAGGGTATGATAAAGGGCAAGAGTAAATAGAAAACAAAGCAAGGGTCGTACAAGTGTGAGAAAAAAAAAAAACAGCTTAGAGGCAGAGCTGCTCACCCAGGGAGATCTCGCGGGCGAAGGCCATGCAAACCAGCATTAGTGGGAGGCCCACAGACACATACTTGATGACCTTGTCCAGGGGAAGCTCCAGTTCCAGGTGGTTGATCCTGTATATCCCAGAGCTGTCCTGCAGCAGGGCATCAGATAACATGGCCTTGGCCGCTGCCTGGGCGATTGACATTCTGGATACCTACCCAGTGATAACAGAGCAGGTCATTTTTCAGGACAGTATAGGAGGATAGAGAGATGGTGCATGCTCGCAGCATTGTGAATGCCAGATTTGTGACCTTCATCACATTACTCCCACTGTATGGTTATTAACAAGATGGAAATAATAAAGCAGAAATGCCATAGTGTCTCTTAGACTAAAAAAAACACTAAAAGTTTCAACAAATAATGAAACATTTAAGTTCCTTACTTTCAGTCTTCCAGCTTTTTCCCCAGATATCCTTTGTTTGTTAAGAGTCCCTCTTAAGGCCTGTGCAGAGTTGGAACACTCCTTAAGTATTCAGGGAGTGCCTTGGTAAATGAGGGGTTGGATCTGGGCTGGAACGGGCCAAGCAGGGCCTGGCTCTAATTACAGAGTGGACATCTGGGAGCGTACATATGCCCAGATGCCACTGACAGCAGCAGACCTCCAGTACTCAACAGCGAGCTTTACTGTTGTAGCTGGGCTATGAAGCATGCTGGCTGTGGCCCACTTCAAACAAGTGAACCCTCTCCAGTGGCTTTTCCAGCCTCTGTCATTCTGATTCTATTTTTTCATGCACTTCAGCCTCTGAGCAACTGCTGAGATGCAGGCAGGCATGCATTAAGAGAGAATCAAACATGGAGTGCATATTCTGTTTGAGGGGATCTGGCAAACAGAGAATGAGGGTGACTGAAAAGATGTTGTCTGCTGTAACAGTTTGTTTCCAAAAAACATAACTCTAGAAAAGCAAGTTTTAAGATTATCCACTACTCAAAAAATTAAGGGAACAGAGTAATCAGAGTATAATATCAAGTCAGTTAAACTTGAGGAATATTGATCTGGTCAGTTCAGTGATAGAGGGGGTTGTTAATTGATGTTGGCTGTTCTGGTGTTAATGAACTTAACCAGTGTTGGGTAAGTTACTTTAAAAATGTAATCCGTTACAGCTACAAGTTACTTTGTTTAAAATGTAATTGTAGTGTAACTTTTTCGATTACTTTTAAAAAGTAATGTAACTAATTACTTTTGATTACTTTTTGATTACTTTAAGGTTTTAATGAGTATTGACCCATGTTCAACATTTAATTTTTGAGAACTGAATGTGAACCTTAAAAAAGCAATAAGCTGAAAGGGAACTGCAGACAGGCAATCACAGGATGTCCACAAGTGTGTGTGTGTGTGACGATTTTTAAGTTAAGGAGGATGGATTTTTCGGCAACTCCTTGCCAAAAATTGCATCCCCTGCTATCTCAGAGGAATTGACAATTGTATGACTCTATTCCTGTATATCCATCAGTAGTTAAAGGACAAGAGTCAGCAAATGCAAATTCTGCCCTGTAAAACAATGACAGCACAATTGTTGCTGTATGATCTGAAGCCCCATTTGGAGCTTTTAAACAGGCTTTGAAAAACTTTGATAATTTGCTGCTGTAATATTATAGATTTTTTCGAATAAAAAGCTAGCAGATGTGCATAATCAAAAATAACAGAAATACAATTATAGAGCATTCAGTATTGTAAGAAACCCCACACTGTTTCTGGATAAATACATTATTGTATGAGTTAAGTTCTGTTCCGTTTTCTGCCTTTTTCGTTGTAAAACTAAAATGTCCCATGCTCCTGAATGCACCATAGCTTTCCGACGCTCACGAACGCAACACTGTGAACGCTAAGCTGTGTAGACGCGCGTTTGATTTTCCGCTTAAGACAAAGTTTTGCAGTTTCACAACACACGTCGGCTCTTACGGTTTATTGTTGTGTGTGAATAACAAGAGACTGCATGATTGCAAAGCGCCTTGTTGCATCTTTCTCTTCCTTAAAATGAAGCCAAATAAAACCGTGAAACGTCCGCTCGCTTGCTGTTCTTTCAGAAGGCTCCACCAGCACAGGATGGATCATCAGAGTGATAGAGACAAGGAGGCATAGCGGGAAACGGCGATACAGGGCGCGAAGCAATAAAAATATCATTACATATTTCGCAAAGGTTTTTCTTTATATTTTTAAAAAAATGTAACTAAATTTGTAATTCTTAATATTTTCGGAAGTAACTGTAACTGAATTACATATTTTCTCATTGTAACTGTAACGAATTACAGTTACTCTTTTTTTGTAATTAAATTACGTAACGTCATTACATGTAATCCGTTACTCCCCAACACTGAACTTAACAACAGGAGAACTAAGGGGGCAACAAGGAGACGACCCCAATAACAGGAATGGTTCTGGAGGTGGAGGCCACGGGCATTGTTTCCCCTCCTCATTTCTTTTGGTCATGCTTTTTGGTCATTCTTTTGGTCACTACAGGTAGCATGAGGTGATACTTGGATCCTTCTGAGATCCAACTCCACAGGATGGCACATCAATATGTGGCTTTTTCCAAAGGTTTGCTGTGTTTCCCAGCACAGTCTCCAGAGCATGGAGGAGATTTCAGGAGACAGGCAGTTACTATAGGACAGCTGGACCAGGCCGTGGGAGGTCCTTAACCCATTAGCAGGATCGGTATCTGCTCCTTTGTGCAAGGAGGGGCAAGGCAAGGCAAATTTATTTGTATACCACATTTCAGTACAAGGACAACGCAAAGTGTGACAAGAGCATGCAGGTGGTTCCTGGAGGATGAAGAAAGTGATACCATTGACTGGCCTCCCTGACCTAAATCTCTGGGAAATTTGTTTAGGGGTTGTAACCAAGTAAAATATGGAAACAATAAATGCTTCAAATGATGTTAGAGCGCATACGTTTTTGAGGACCAGTCTTGGATATCCATGTTCTGGAGTGGAGCCCTATTGTTGGCTTTGGATCCATCCATTCCCCCATTCTCTCTTTGCATTTTTTTCAGATCCAGTGTGAAAGGGCTGTAGCAGCTTCCAGCACAGTCCTAAATGTCTCTTTCAAAACTATAAGAAAGTTAACCAATATGCATATAATTGTGACGTGGAAAGACACTAAAAAACTTATAGAAATCTTATGTTACATAAAAAACTGTCTTGATATTTTACACTTGACGTCTAGTAATCAATAGGTGCTCCAATGTTTTGTGCTCTTGTCATTGTAGCTTTTTTCAGTACCACAGTGGGGCACCTGGAATTCCTCACAGTATGTCAAGTAAACCACAGATTACTTTATTTCTACCACACAGGTAGAAATAAGGTAATCCTATAAACTGAAACTGGCAGAGGTGGGCAATCTAGGTTCAGAAAGTAAAAAGCTTGTTCAGAGATTAGTTCCAATCATTAAAATTTCCAGCTCCAGAGCATAGTCAGGGGCTAATTTAATCACCTGGTTAAGAGGATGAAGGAAAACTATGCAGGATTTTTACTTTCAGAAGCTGGATTTACCCACCTCTGGAAACTGGTCACAATAAAGTGCTGATAACTGGTGACATGACTTGACAAATTCTCATATTAGCCTTTCCTGTTAAAGTTCCCTTTGACTATGCACAACTTCATATTTTACCACCTATAAACATCACAAACAACACTTTGGCTTTATGTCTGCTATTAGAATGTAGGTGTACGCTTAAATATGAACAGAGAATGCAGACGTTAGATCCTTCTATAGACGTCTTTCAGTGTTTAACCCTGTCTCTCTCCCAGATAGTTATTGGCTGAGCCTTTACTGCAACTAACTGTTTGTGCTCTTTTATTGTCTTTTAAGCAATTTGAATAATAGACTGAATTTGACTGATTGTTTCATAACTATAATGTATTTGAATGGATACAATTGACTTAGAATCTGTATGATTTGGGTGAATTGGCTTTTTTTCTTTTCGTTTATTGTAAAGTGCCTTTAGACAACATGCAATGTTCAGAAAGTTGCGTTTTAGAGCAGAGCTGGCTGAATAAATGGGTGGGTGCCTTCCTGTGTGTTAAATTACAGGTGAATTACAAGTGGGTGGGAAGCTATACAAAGCATGTGACAAAGAGCTTAAGTTAGGCAAAGATAAAATCTAAAGACAATGCAATGTGGAACACTAATTATAGACCATGGCATAGAACCTCATTTAGCATCACTTAAAATAGTCTTTTTTGTGTGACTTAAGCAGTCTATCATGGTGCAGTAGAGGAATTGTGGGACACGCTTTTTTAAATTTTAATTACCAAAACCTCAGGTCAGTGGTGCAGCGGTAAGCACTAAGAAATCTGGTGCTAGATCCTGGCCTGCATGGAATCTGCATGTTCTCCCTGGGCATGCGTGGGTTCCCTCCGGGGACTCCGTCTTCGTCCAACCATCCAAAAACATGACTATCATGTTAATTCATAACTCTAAAATAGGGGTTTGCAACATTTACCATTCAAACACCCATTTATACCTTCACTCTAGCTAAATAAAACTCACTTAGAGCAACATATTTAGCATAAATCTTTGAAAAACGACAACTTATAATTTTGGATAAACATCTATCATTAGAGGTTTGCTGTAATTTTGAAAGAACCACAATTTTATTTAAATCTTTTTTTTTTTAAATAAATAAATGCAACACTTTTGCAAAACAAGGATGGGTACATTTTCTTCTATGGGATGATGATTTTTGTGAATATTGTAAAAAAAAAAGAAAAAAAAGAAAAAAGGCAAACAGTTTCAGAGATCAATGCAATGTAACGGAAAATCTGAAAATGTGCTAAAACTGGTATTTTGTATTTGATATTAAATGTTTATTTAAAAACCTTAGTTGGTTCTCTATCATTTTTAGCCAAAGTTATTGACAGCAATTGTGGATGGTCCAAAGAGATCCTTCTGGCTCTGGAGCTGCTGATTGCAGATATCTGCTCTAAATGGACGCACGCGCACACACACACACACACACACACACACACACACACACACACACACACACACACACACACACACAGGTATGAGCTTGTGCATGTATTGCTGTTTGTCTCATGTGTGTTTCTTCATAATGGACTGGCACCTCTCGCCCAATGAGCGCTGGAGATAGGCACCAGGCCCATGCAATCCTGCACAGAAAAGATGTTTTAGATGTGGGAAGCAAAATAAATCCCTGTGATACTCCTTTCTGCTATAAAAACCATAAGGCACAAAAGTATGATGGCCATTAGATACAAAGGCATGGCAAACAGCTGAATGCTCCAGAAACAGCCAACCGCGCTGCACATGACACATGAATGTCTAAAACATACAAAGAAATGCAAAAGATAAATACTTCAATCACAGAAAATAGACAGAAAATGAAAAATGCTGCAAGTACCAAAAATAAGTAAAAAAAAAAAAAACAGCTGCAAACTCACTCTAAGGGACATCACTGCACCAGAGAACTAGGGCGAGTTGACCACCAAATCATAGACCAGACCCTTAGTAAAGACAAAGACTAATATCACCTACATAAATATGCTAAAGTTCTATACTGGAAAGGATTACGGCCACGTGTTCAAAAGGCATGAACAAAAAGGTACCTTTCTTTGTTCCTTCCAACTTTCTTCAGGCCATCATGTTATTCTTTTTTTTTTTTAAGGCGTCTGGTATTACCAGAACCAGGGCCATTTTTTTCATTCATTCCCACAAAGCGAACTGCAAATCAGCACCAGATCAACAGACCTCCATCGGCTGACGGTTTACATGAGGTGCTATTATTTGTGTGTTTGTTTTTTCTCTGAACATGGCACTGTGTATCCAAACATCAATTGTCAAATGTTCTTTGCTTCATTCTGATGTAACAACAAAAACCTGAGTCACAGTCCTGTATTCTTTTTAGAGCTAAAGACGCTTTCATTGTGCAAACTCTTCAAACTTTAGTTTTTTTTCTAATTGTCGCCTCTTCAACATTTACCTTGCTAACTGAGACCTTCAGTGTTTGCTATAAAAACCTAGAGTTCTTTGCAATTTCCCTGAGCATTGCACAGGCCGATTAGAAGAAGATTGGCAGTGTCTAAATTTTTCTTTACTTGTTCAATAATCTATCTCACTATCAAATAATGGACATAGAATTGTTTGTAAAATGCCTTGTAACCCTTCCCTGATTGATGTGTAGCAACAGTTAGTTCTCCAAGGTCAATCCACAGTTTTTTCTCCTTGTTTACAACATAATGTCAGAATTAATTGCGCTTTTGTACACATGACGTCAGGTTTCAGTCCCTTTAGAACCTGGTAAGAACCAAATCACTTTGTTTTCTCCATGACTGCAGATCACAGCCTGGTCCTTGTGTCTTCAGTCTAAACAAATGGACAGCTTCATAAGTACATCAGGTTTACATGTTTAATTATTAAAACTGATCTATTGAAACACAATAGATTTTGACAACAAAGTGTACAAATGAAATAGAAATATTCCCCTAGTTGCTCTGGAAGATCCATTAAAAAAAGGCAATCAAGAAAAGAATATTAATGAGCAAATTACATCACAATAAACTATCAGAACATTCAATATAACATGAGGTTTCTCCCCCCTCCCAAGATATTTTCACATTAGAAATGATTCAATTTGTGTTCAGGACAAAAATATCCCCTAAAGAGTGTCATCTGATTCACAGTTTCTTCAAAACTCCTCTGCTTTACTTGTTTTTGCTATAAATGTCTCTTAACTCTGGAGTTGCTGGGTATCACTGTAGGATTTCAGCTGTTACAATAAATCTATAGTGACACAATGAATCCAGCAAGATAAGAAAAAATACACAGGCCTTTATTTTAAGAGTCAACAGCTGGATTGAAGTACGTATGTACATGGCGGCCCTTCTCTTCAGTCAGAAACTGTCACCAGGCCCAGCTACTCTCCGAGGGCACACACACAGGCAGACACACAAAAAGGACTGAATAAATATGCAAACCTTCAACATCAGGATGCAAACAGAGGAAAAATCCAATTTACATACTGTATGTGCAGTCTGTTTTTTTCTGTGTTGGTGGTTTTTTTTGGCTCATAGAAGAAGAAGAAGAAGAAACTTTAAACTGAGAGAGTTTTAAAACGTCATGCTCAAAATGCTGATTTGCTGCAGCGCTGAATCCGGGATTATGCCTGTGAGGAAGAGACACTGTTCAACCTGAGAACCTCAGTCATTTGAAACGTGTGAGCCGTGTCCCAGCGGTAGAAGCTCCCTTCAACCTCAGATCTGCAGATATTTGGAACGCATCACACAAAGCCTCTGACTCTCCTGTCAGCCCCCCCTCATTTTAGAAAGTAAAATGACACATTTGCTGCCAAATCAAATGATGGTTTCCTGTCAGTCAAAACAAAATAATACTATTATTTTTTTAAATCTGCAGCTTTCAGATGAGTTACTATTTCCACATATGATCAAAAATTCTTCCTGTGCAGAGATTTTCAGATTTTTGATGCATGTTAGCTTTGTGCAGCATTCGCTTTATCTTTTCAAAATATCCCAGAATGCATTAAAAGTTTTTTTTTTTTTTTAAATACTCCTAATTTCCAGCTGACAGTACTCTTTCCTAACTAACCCGAGCTTTGGAGTCCAAAAATATGCTTCCATCCAAATAATATTCTAGCAGTTGACTGCAGGAGGACATACAATGATAAAAATGCAATAACACAAATTTGTCAGTTAGCTAGATTTAGTTGTTTATAATCATGATGCTTGTCTACGGTGAAGATAGAATGTGCCCTTAAAGAAGCATAAGTCATTCAGCATTAAAGCCAGGCTAGTCGAGTGTGAAAGGGGCTCGCATTAAGCTGACAGCTCAGGTCCAAGTTCACACAGCCCATTCCCTCTTTCTGTCCAGCTACTCCAGCTCGTCTCCTGCATCCATGCTGAGCTCTCTTCTTCCCCCTCCCCTGCTGGACAGTTGCCTTCCTCTGTCATGTTCCTCCTCTCCTTCTTCCTCCTCCTCCTCCTCATCCTCTTCATCCATGCATTCCTCTTCTTCCTCCTCCTCCTCATCCTCGTCGTCCTCTGTACCGTCCATGGAGTCATCAGCTCCAAGCATGGCCTGCTGCATGGCCAGCGTGGCAGAGTCTGAGGACAGCGACTGGAGGCCATCCATGCTCAGTGGGTCTGTGACACAGAGCAGTGAAGTTAGTCTGAGGATTAGTACAAGTTCACAGGGCAGCTCCCTACACCAACTTTTTAACAGTTACATTTTTAAAAAAACGGCTTTATTCTTCCACCATGCTGCTACTGCAGTTTCCTGCAATTTATTTTGAGTTTTCTAAGAAAGAGCTCAGAGGGTTGAAAAAAATCTTTAGTTAATGCAGCAACTAAAGATTAAAATAAAGAATAGATTTGATTTTTACTTGCCTTTTTGTTGTTCTGACAATAGATTCATTTTTGATTTTTATTATTATCGTCATTCTTGTTGGTGGGTATTCTGTGTTCCATTGTACCTAGAACTTTGCTGTTAATATACAGAATTACCCCCCTGAGGAACAATCTAACGAAACATTACATACTTACTATTCCATTCTGTTTCATTCAATTGTATTCTAGTCTATTGTAGATTAGATTATAAGTAATTAATATGTTATGTTATTTGTTAAGCAATTGGAGTATATTTTTTAATAAAAAAATAGATAAAGTTACACTGTTTTGTTTTTCCGGTTTTTAGTAAACACCATGACTAAAATCGAAACACATAGAGACGTTCCAATAATGTGCAAACCAGCTGGGTCAGGAATGATGTATTTTCTTTTCTTTTTTTTACTTTTTATTTATGGTAATTTTGTAAAGTAAGGCAAGACAAATACAAATAAGAACAAAAGGGGAAAAGAGAACTTGAGGTCATTAATGCACATCACCGCAAATACAGCACAATCAATACAATACAATAGTCTGATTACCCTGTGTTGTTGGTTCTGTCATTCATGTAAACGGACCATTTTACCCATTTTCTTTCTCCAATTTCTTTTTGTAACCTTAAGGAATAGGTCATCTGCTCGAGGAGATGTAAATGTTTTACTATGCCAACAAATGTGCCTACAGTGGGTATATTTTTCTGAAGCCAGTTTTTGGTAATTGCCTTTTTCCCTGCTGCCGTCATAATTTTTAAAAGATACTCGTCATCTTTGTCTAATTCCTCAGGCAAATTACCTAAATACAGAAAAATAAATGTCATATCCACACTATAACCCAACACCTTATCAATAACTTCTGTCACCTCCCTCCAGTAAGTCTGGATGGAGGGGCACAACCAAAATATATGCGCATGTCCAACCATAGGAATGATGTTAATGGGAGATGGTTTGCTTCCTTGCATTGTTCAGTCTTTACCTGCATCACCTCAGGTTGAGATAACAGAGAACAAATTACAGGAAGCTTAAATCCATAATGTACTCTGGGGACAGTTCCTTTGTCTTTATTGAGTGGCTCTCAGGAGATCCTATCGAGTTTTAAAAATATGCTCAGCTGATTCCTGAGGGAAGCATTTTTTAAAAAAAAGATAATATTTGCCCTTGAAATTTACTCTTGCTCAGGTCACAAAACCTGAGGTAATATTGCCATCTAGTGGTTAGATTATAAACATACACAATTTAAGTTCACATCTAGTCATGACAAAGCTGTGGCAGTGCCACAAATGTGGGTTTTCAATGAATGAATGAATGAATGAATCAATCAATCAATCTTTATTGTCAACTACAATTTGCATTGTAATCGAAATTACAGTTCCAGTACAACCGTCCATCACATACATCACATACATTTGGGGGGGACGGTTGACTGAGGCCTTCCGTTTTGTTGTTGTTGTTTTTGTTCTTGGTTTTTTTGCACACTTTGTGACTTTTTTATCAGTGACAGTTGCTATCGCAGTTATGTTACTATACAGAGCCATCAGATGCATACTGTTTATCACAAAAATATTTATTAGCTTAATACGGTGCCTTAATCACAATCTAAGATTACACTTTTTTTCTTTGGCTCTAAATAAACAGCAGAGGTGAAGCTGTAAATGAGTACTGCTAAAATCGCTATTAATTTAATTATCTGACCGACTGCTATAAACAAGATGTCAGTGAAATCACTGTCATCCTGCAGTGGTTATCGTCAAGGAAAAGCTTGCACATGTAAGGAAACTGAAGCTAACAATGTTGCAGCAAAAACTGTTTCCTGGATCACAGGCAGCCAAAAGAAGTGTGCTTTCACCAGGACAGGGCTGGCTCAACATTAGCAACTCTTTTTTGATGATATGTGTAGTTTCATCACAAGCATAACCTAATAAATTGTGATTAACTATAGCGTCTAAGAATGGGTGACCATTAGTCAGAATTTGGTATGCAAGACAATTTCCAATGTTATCACAGGAACATGTGAAATAATTTTGAAGCATAAAAGCCCAGATCTGTGTCACTGTGAATATATCTACTCATGGCTGGGCATGGCATGAACTGTTTAGCATCTTTACACACTTTGATCAGTGTGACTGTTGGCTTACTTTCTGAATTGTTCACGGTCTGAGATCTGTGTGTCTGTAGCACTCCAGCCACAATCGAGTCCGGCCAGAATCGCTGTGTTGGGCGATGCTGGGACTTCATTTTCTTTGCTTTAGGAGCTGGATCTGGATTACTGGCATCCACCATGGGCTGAAGAATACGCCGACGGGCGTTGATAAACCTTTAAGAGAAGACATGGAAAAGGGATGAAGGAAAATCTAACAGCTGTACAGATTGAAATGAACAAACTACCAGTCTTTCTTATCTGACCTTTTGAGTTCATTGAAGCTTCCCAGGCTGGTCTCTATACAGCCATTGTAAAGTGTCACCACAACATTTTTATCAGGTTGAAAACTGGACTTTGACTAGGCCATTGCAACCCTTTGAGCCTTTTTTCACCTATTCAGCTGTAGATTTGCTACTGTTTTTAACATTGTCTTATTTGCAAGACCCAAGTTTTAACCTAACTTATGTTTGACTAGCTGGCAATCGGGCTCAAGAATGCTTTGATGCCTGAAAGTCTTCCTCCAACACTATATGATGCTAATATTTCGCTCTTGCTGAAGCCAAACGGAGCCTTCATCTTACCGTACAATTCCCATGCTTAACCTAGATTTTAAAATACTTACCAAAATACTTGCAAATAAGTTAAATGCATGTGTAGAATCCATTATTCACACTGATCAGATGGGATTCATTGCAAATCGATTCTCTTTCTCTAATGTTTTTTTTTGTGTGTGTCCTGTCTGGCAATGTAGCATTAAAAATTGTTGTCTTAATGCCAAAGAGAGCCCGACAGATTTTACTTTCACAAGTAGAGCCTTACTGCTTTCGCTATAGAGTTCCGCCTTATTTATATATATGCATAAAGTTTTATTAGATTCTCTTTCTTTAATGTAAGGCGTGTGATGGATGTCACGTATTATCCCTGTGACAAAACCTCTAAGAGGGCCATCCTGTGTCTAGACGCAGAAAAGGCTTTTGACCAGGTGGAATGGCAGTATCTATTGGGTTTTTTGGAGAGGTCTAGTCTGCCCATCTTTTATCCCTTGGGTGCGCATGTTGTATTCCCAGCCTAAAGCCTTGGTTCTTACCAACTCAGATAGGTCACCCTCCTTTGCTTTGAAGAGGGGGACGCGGCAGGGATGTCCCCTCTCGCTGCTCCTTTTTGCATTGGCCATTGAGCCCCTGGCAATTAGCGTGAGGGAGCATGCTTTCATTAAACCTATAACGTTGGGTGGAACTGATCATAAAATCTCCTTATATGCAGACGATGTGGCCCTTTTTGTATCAGACCAAGCTTGTTGATTCGTTTGGAAAGGTCTCCGGTTGCACAATTAACTGGCAGAAGAGTGAGCTTATATTAATAACTAATGATCTAGACCCATTATTTCTGGCAACTACTGTACACCTTTTAACATAACATCTTAATATGTGAAATACCTGGGCATCAAAATTTCAAAAAGTCCATACAAACTTTTTAGATTGAATTTTACAGAAAAACTCAGGGAGAGCATTGGAACATGGAGAACTTTGCCTTTATCCTTGATCGGATGTGTAAACCCCATCAAGATGGTTTCATTACCTCGATTTTTGTATTTATTTCAGAACATTCCCATTTTTGTACCCACATCCTTTTTCAAGCTTCTAGATTGCATTATTATGCTGTTTATTTGAGGTTACAAATCACATAGCATCGCTAAAAGTCCTCTTCAAAAATCAAGAGACTGTGGAGGCCTGGGCTTGCCATGGTTTTTACATTACTACTGGGCTGCCAAGGTCAAAGTCATGGTCTATTGGCCATATGGTTTCAAGAGGGGGAACGGGCGCACTCCACCTCCTTGGTTAGCCATAGAAAAAAGCTTAACACACAAGACTTCTCTTTCTGCTCTCCTCTTTTTGCCGCCAAGGTCATTTGCGGTTTACAGGAAGGATCATTTTGTTTTGCTAAACACACAGAGGATCTGGTATATTTCTGGCTCCTCCCAGACAAGTGATTCATAGAAGGATCATTAATGATCACACTCCGCAAGCCTTTTTACCTCTTTTTGATTATGTATCCTTGGATTTCAACCTAATGAATGTGGATGCTCTTGTTACAACTTTTAATTCATAATGTAAAGGTATCATGGACATAATAGGACCGATCAAACTAATAAGGATATAATAAGAGGAGAATTTGCCGGAAAGCCGAACAACAATGGAAAGACTCAACGCTAGAGGTGCATAGACTTTATCTCAAGGAGAAGATCATCTTTTTAGATGAGATGTTTATAGATGTTCGAACAAATTATTGTGCAAACATTATTAAATTAAAAGAGAAAAATCCTAAATTCTTGTTCGACACAATCAAGAACTTTGTTTCACCACTTTTACCATCTACAAGTGCTCTTTCAAATGCAGACTGTAATCTCTTTTTACATTACTTTGTTGATAAAGTTGCCGCCATCAGGGCCCGTGTATTTCCCTGTATCATCCCCGTGTCTGGATGCTTCTCCTCTCACCTCTGATACATAATTTTCCTCTTTTACCCCAGTTTCACTGCAAGGCATAATAGCTCTGCTTGATGTCCTCCCAGCATCATTGTGTATGACATTATTTGACTTCATTGGCCCTATTGTTGTGAAACTGATGAACTCTTCTCTTTCTTCTGGGTCTGTGCCTAGTTTTTGTGTCTGCCCACTTCTCTCCCCAAAAGCTACAGGCCAATCTCCAAGCTACCATTTTTATCAAAGGTCATGGAAAAGGCTGTAGCAGAACAAGTTAAAGACAATTTGGACGAAAAGGGCATTATGGATGCTTTCCTATCTGGATTTTGAAAATTTAATCCTACAGAGTCGGCATTATTAAAAATGACCAGTGACATGTTGATCGCAGCAGACTCTGGACACTACTCTGTGCTGGTTTTATTGGACTTGACTTCAGCTTTTGACACCGTAGATCATATTATTCGTATTCACAGACTGAGAGACTTGTTTAGTATTTCTGGCACTGTTAAACTGGTTCACTTTGTACTTATCAGACAGGTCTTTTACTGTTTTTATGAACCACGTTTACTCAGATAGTGCACCACTGTCTTGCAGAGTACCTCAGGGTTCAGTTTTGGGTCAGATTCTCTTTTTGTTGTATTCGTATCGTTTTGGGAACATCCTAAAAAGCCATAAACTTATTTCTTACCATCTATATGCTGATATCCAGCTGTATTGCTCTCTTCGACCATCTGATATGCACAAACTGTCTGAACTCAGTATAAATTTGTCAGAAATCAAAATGTGGCTGTACAACAACTATCTCCAGTTAATTGAAAACAAAACTGTTGATAAATTTCCTATAATCAGGCAGCATCTCGTTTCTTCTTTAATTCCAACTGTGAAAAATAGTCTCCGAAACCTGGGTGTCATTTTTGACAGTTCTTTGGCAATCATTGTAAATCACTAGTTCATAACTGCTTTTATCATTGAAGGAATATTTCAAAATTAAGAGAATTCGTGTCGCAGACTGAACTAGAAATAATTGTACATGCTTTTATTTCTTCCTGTTTAGACTATTGCAATAGTCTTTTTAACTGTTTAAATAAATCCTCCTTGGCCCGTCTACAGTCTGTGCAAAGACTGCTGACTAAAACAAACAGAAGGGCACATGTTACTCCTGTTCTGACCTCTCTGCACTGGTTGCCTATGCACGTTAGGATACATTTTAAAATTTTGGTTTTAACTTTCAGAGCAATCCACAGTCAGGCTCCTAAATATATGCAGGATCTTTTGAAACATTTTTGTCCACCTAGAATTTTAAGGTCATCGACTCAAATGTTGTCAGTGGTACCTCGGACAACAGAAACAAAATTTTACCAAATTAGAAAGAATTTTGCACTCCCCTAGACCTTGGTCCATGCTCCAATCTGGTAGAATCGTGCTTTTTTGGATGTCCCTTACAGATACTGGCTTCAGAGAGTGGAGCTGGAAGGGCAAAGTCCTCCGAACTATTACAATCCAAATTCTCTTTCTCTAAATCTCAGGGTTTTTTTTACATACTTACAACTGAAAGACTATCAGTCCACAACAGTCCACTGTGTCGTATGAGTTATCGTCTGTAAATAATGAACCTCTCTTGGGTTCCCCCGAAGCAAAACACTTGATCTCAGTGCTGGTCGGCTTCTTCACAAGCACTTTAGATTCCTCTACTGTTAAAATAACACAAGGCTGGGAAGGTGAGCTTAGTACTGAGTTTGAGGATGAAACATGGGATAAAATATTAAGGAACATCAAGTCTTGTTCAATCAACACTAGGCTTCAACTGATTCAGTAAAAGATTGTCCATAGACTACACTATTCTAAAACTAGATTAAATACAATTTTCCCTAATCTCTCCCCATTTTGTAATACAGGTAAAACAGCAGAAGGCACTCTTGCACAACTTTTTTGGTTTTGCTCAAAATTACATAACTTTTTTCTTTGTTACGACGAAGCAAAAAGCACATAATCTGGCCTTAGAGATTGTTAGGACATCAACTTTAGGAAGATTTTCTTGAATGCTTCCCACTTATAACTAACATGTTTGACTCCATAGCGAGAGCCGCATTAATGACAGACTGAGTGCAAACCTTCCAGAAAGGTCACAGGTAGCTAAATTTGATTATTTTAAGGCCAATGATGATGACTTTCCACCTTTGCATTGTATCAAAATGTATCTTGATGCTCCAGAGCTCCAAACCTTATAAACTCCAGATGTTACAGTGGACCTCACTGTTGCTGCCGATAAATAGCATCTAAATGAAAGCACCTGTCTGCCAATTTCTCTTTTTAGATCCTAAGGATGCCAAAAAGGGGGAGTTTTTCCACAACTCATGTCTGAATATTGGTTTAATCACCTTTTCTTTTGTTAAGCAAACAATAACGCAGTGTAATATCTAATTTATTGTTGTCTATTTAGCTTATATCAAGACTTGATGGGGATTATGTCCTGATTTGTGAAACCTTAGAACACCTAAGATTGTGTAGCTACTTTTTTATGATAGTTCTTGCATATAACGTTTTTGGATTATGCATGTTATATTTATAAATTCTTCTAATTGTTAATATACACAGTCTCAGTGTCTCTTAAGAATAAAAAGAGTACAAATATATTATTGTGCTCATTAGTTACATATGTTTCAGTTTTGTTCATGATTTGCCAAAAAATACCCTTAGATTTTAATTTAGCTAGGTGACTTTTTATTTGATAAAACAACCAATAACAAAAATCTAGGAGGTGTTCTGCAGAAGGTAAAAACAGCTTTCATTCTCCACAATGGAAGTGTTTAATTTCCGAAGCACATGCCATAGACGGCCAGCAGATGGGAGCATAGTTGTAGCAAAACAACCTGAAGCTCAAGAGGCTTGAATCACTTCCTGACCCGCTGTATTTAATACTCAGTGGGTTTAGCCGGCTTTGGATAGGAGTGAAATGTTTATGATAAATGAGAAGCTCAACATCAGGAGCTTGTAAATCTAGCTCTTAAAGTGGTTACTTATTAACTTTGGATACATATCACAAAACAATTTAACAACTACCTGTTATAGAATAATGTTCCTCCTCTACTGCAAAAGTGTAAGCAAAACATTGTTTAGATGCTCCCCAATATCTTTGCCTTTAACTGAAAGTATTATCTCTGTTGTTCTGCAAAGACTCAAGGTGGTTGGAGGTTTAGCCCTTCCTAATTTTCAATTCTACTACTGGGCTGCAAATATCAGGTGTCTGTTGTATTGGAGACAGTACCACCTGGAAACGTCCTTACCTGTTTGGGTCACTGTGGAGTCTCATTCAAACAGGAAGTTTTCTTTGCAACTTTAGGCGCATCACTTCCTCCTGTTTTGTCTCTACCTAGTTATACCAGAGTGGTCCATTAGTCTCTTAGAATTTGGTTTCAGTTCAGGAAAAAGTTTTAATCTCCTGTCTTTCTCAAGTACAGTTGCAGCAAGTAACCTATTTGTTCGTTCAATGACAGACAGAGCTTTTCACATCTGACACAGAAAAGGTCATTATGGTTTACTGATGTATATATGGACGAAGAATGCACAAGTTTTCCTCAACCATCTATTAAGTTTGGCATTGCTTTTGCTCAGTTTTTTTTTTTTTTCAAGTCAGTGCAGATTATAACAGCATAACTCTCTCGAAAACCTCCGAACAATCCTGTCGGCGATGTTTAATGGTCAAACCCTCTAAGGGCATAATATCAGCTCTGTACAACTTATTTTAAATTTGCAATGTCCTTCTGTAGTACCCATCAAATCCAAATGGAAAAAAGACATTAATTTTCAAATTACAGATGAACTGTGGGCTTCTATCCTTGGTCGAGTTCATTCTATATCAATGTGCACTCATTTAATTTATGACAGCTCATTGTGTACACTCTTCCAGGGTTAGGTTGGTGCTCTAATATCCAGATGTAGATCCAACTTGTGGAAGATGTAGTAGTGCTCCTGGTACATTGCTTGACATGTCCTGAACCTGTCCTTCATTAGCCAACTTTTGGACACATGATCCATTGTGTGCTATTCTTGGAGCGGCTATGAACCTTGACTTGCCTAACTCCAAACTTTGAGTGTTACATTTTTCATTGCCATTGGCTAGATGAGTAGTAAAACTCAAGTGGAAAGATTCCTCTCCACTCTCACATACACAGTGGGTAAAAGGCATGATGTCCTGTGTGGACTTAGAAAAAAATACATATGCAGTTCATGGATTTGTAAATAAGTTCTATAAATTGTGGTAATCTTTTCTGTTTCTTTGAAAGATACACGATTATTGCCTCAGAATAGCCCACTGACCTGCACAACCAGAGGCACCGTCTGGGTACTCTGGCTTCCTCCTACAGTTAGGTTAATTGGTTACTTTAAATTTTCTTTAGGTAGGTGTGTGTGGGTGCATTGTTGTCTGAATGGTTATGTTCACACAGCAGGTCTTAATGCTCAGTTCTGTTTTGCTGAAATTTGATTTTTTTTAGGTGGCCATTCATACTACTATTAAAGACCGCAAAGCGACCCGCATGCAAAGATAACAGAAGGAGACGTCACAGAGCAGCGCTCTGTTTGTGGAAGTAATGGTGAATGTAATTGTATCTAGAAGAATTCAATAAAGTTTTGTAAAAAAAAAAAAAAAAGACAGGTACCGGCCAGCATCTCTGGCCGGTACCATTATTATTAGAAAGTTGTTGTGCAATGGGAGGCAACAATATTAAGAACACATCATAGCAAGGCAAAGTAAAGTAAGAAGAAAGGAGGACAGCTATTAACAACAGTCTTTTATGGAGTCCTAACTGCTACTACTGTGTGTGGATGTGTAGTTAGAGCCAAGGGAGTATCCGATACATATCCGAATTAGTACCACGTATTGAAGTGGCACACATTTTTTGCATTGCATTGACATTACATCTAATAGAAAGACATTTGAAATAAAGAGAGGCTTAAGTTCAGTTCAAGCAAAACTATGTGTCCAGTACAGTATGAGGAGCTTATTTATTGCCTCTTTTAGGATGTTCAGCCATCAATACACATGTGATTAGTAACTGTTAGAGTTACCACAGCTTACCAGTTGTTTACTTGCAAAAGGGTGAGGCTTGTTTGTGAAGCAATCTGCCTCTTCTCATCTTCTGTTGGATATGGATGCTGGAAAAATAAAGATACACCATCTTAGTTCTTCTCCACTTTCAAGTTAGTGTTTCACTCATTAGTGAAAGTTGACTTTTCCTGATGTAACACAAATAATTCTACTTCCCGGTCCCCTGTTTGATCTCTGTCTGTCACACATCACCCTCTCCTTATCTTGTCTGATTCTACAGCAGCTACTTCTAAACAGTTCTTTTAAAAAAGCTGATTAATATTGCTAATATTAAACCTCACCATGAGATGCTGGAAGAGCCAAGAACGCATGATGTTGGTGGCATGTTTGGGCAGGACCCCCCTTTTGTTCTTTGACTTCTTGTCTTCACTGTCCAAAAGAGATGATAAGTCCACATTTACCTTTACAAAAGACAAGAAGGGAGGAGGGAGCATGGAGCAGGGGGGAAAGGCAAAAAAATGGTTAGGCTTAGTTATTGTTGCCACGGAAACAAAGGGAGCCCACCAATTACCTTTCCTTTTTTCAGTAGCAAGGACAGAAACACCTTCTAAAGTGTCACCATGGTAACTGAATTTGAGTAATGATTCTTAAAATTTAAAAATGCAAAAGAGCAAACGAGTCGGTACTCCGCTCACTGTCTTACATTAGGAGTTAAAAGATCCCAGGGTCAGGCCCCAAGTTTGAATTTCACAGCATGGCGCTGAATTAGTTTAGAACTAGTAGAGAAGCTGAACTGCTTTACTCATTTGTGTTGGCCAGAGCCTGCTGGAGAGAAATGATTATTCAGATCATTTTATCTGGAGTGTAAATGAAAGAGAAACAAATGGATTTAGAGAATTTGCAGTCTTTAATAGCATGCAGTATGAATATGTATGGTGTGTTTTTGTGACACTGAACCTGTTGTGAATGATGCAAAATCTCTACAGACTTTCAAATGTTTTTATTGTTACTAAGACTTAAACTTGAATAAACGGTTTAAGAAAACATATAACCTTTTTCTGCTTTTCTGACGTTAGCATAATCTTTTCCGAGTGCTTTTGCGTTGAACTTGTAAAAAATGTATAAAAACATAGGCTGGCCTTAAAAGCCCAGCAAGCATTTCTATACAAATTTAGTAACTTCAGATTTAGTTTCACGGGTAAAGGTCCTCGTGTGAAGTATGACTCGGGGTTGTGTGCAGCAAGGAAAAGCGCTCAGCCATCAGGGGGTGTAAAGAGCAGTAAGGAGGAGGTGAGTGTTATGCCAGAAGATGGTTGAATATGCTTATTATTATTATTAATTATAATTTGGCATTATAATTTAAATAATAAATCATTCAACTCAAAATTCCGCTACAACAAAATATAGTTCAAATGGTGGTGATGTTAGCTATAAGCTTGTAAGTACTTATACCACTAATGCATTAGTTAATTTGCTGTTATGAACTCATTTATGCTGGGATAAATGATCTGGTCGGACTTGTGACCGACGAGGTTTATCCGGCAGGCTGTGAGAACCCCAATGTAACTGCAATTAGAGTTTAAATCCTTATTCGTCTATCACCATCCAATGATTTTGTCTCTGTATTAATGTCAGATGTTAACTCCAAAGGAGGTTAGCTCTGATTTCTGAATAACCAGGCAACTGTGAATTGGATTGAACACAAAACAATGTCTATTCCGCAGTCGTTGGTTTTATTGAACCAAAAGCAATTCCCTGTTACAGTAATTCTCTGATTCAACAACTTTGGAATTCTTACTCACTACTGGATCTAAAACATGCAGAATATATATGTGGGAATAAAAGAACAAAGCAAAAATAAACAATGGATTAAAATGAGCGGTTAGCAGATCTCAACTCAAATCACGGTTGTTTAAACCACACTCAGAACATCGGCATTTGACATAGCATTGACAGACAGAGCAGCTTTGAGAGTCCCACCGGACGCTTTGATGCCTTACAAAGCTATCAGCTAAGCTACCTACAGTCCAGTCATCCGACACCCTCCCAAGATGGCTGCTACGATGACGTGTGGTCTATCAATTTACGTGAAGCGTGAGGGGAGGTCCTAATGACGTAACCACGCTTACGCTGATGGGGTAATGCCTCGCTTCGAGAGGGCGCGGCTAACTGGGAGTTTAAAGCAAAAGCCGCGGAATGAGCTCGGACAAAGAGATTAAACTGATAAGAAGAAGCGAAAAGAGAGAGGGGGGGAAAGCAGGGAAGAAGATGGAACAGAACTGAAGCAATGACCCACGGCGGGGTTATTGATGAATCACAAATCAACACAGCAAAATCAAAATGTAAAAATGCATGCACATACAAAGAAAATATTCAGCAAAATAATTCCAACTTTGTCGTGGAATAAAAGCATTAACCTAAGCCTACAAATTTCTACGTCTGCCCAGGCACTTCTAAACACCCTGTTGGTGAGACAGAAATAAAAGGGGAGAACCCGTTACTTTGAGGTGCCTCGGGGCTGGTCCGGAGTGAAAGTCCCGGCCTCGGTCCGGAGCGCTCCGGATCACGCGACGTCCTGAACGCGTCTTGACGACCGCAGGTGTCCGTAGGCTGCAGCGGGGACCAGACTGAGAGAGTTCCTTCGTCTTTCTCTCTCTCTCTGGGCTCCTAGACGCTTGTTGGGCCAAACAACGCGTCGTCCTCTCTCGATCACTGGGAGATAAGGCGGCTTCCAGTATTTGATCAGAGGGAATTAAAGGTACCTTTTTGAGTCGACCTCCTGTGTGAAAAGCAGGGAACAACGTTGCGTCGAAAAATCTCGGTCCAGCGAGAAACTCGAGCACGTGGCGTGTGGGTAATTAATCCACGGAGTACAGCTGTATGTCTCCTCAGCTTGGCAGCGAGCCAGGGAAGAAGACCGATTGCGAGGTGCAACCGAGTTTTATCAACTTTACCCTAGCAACGTTATCGGTTGCTAGGGCGCCGGCCACTTTGGGCCGCGTTGCATGATGGGAGTTGGTGGCCATTTTGACCACCTTGCATCATGGGAAATGCAGTCCGTCATGTCCCGAATTAACGCAGGTTTGTCACGTCCTGACATGGCACAACATGAGCATACAAATGAATCAATTTTATACCCTTAATTTGTCACAAAAATTAGTTTTAAGATGTTTTTAAGTGAGAAAGCACACCTCAAAACTTAATCTTTGCAGATTCAAATAGGCTCATTGAGCCTATTTGAATCTGCTTTGGGTGTTTCTGAAGCAGAAGAGCTCCGTTTACAGGCCAGTATGCCTGCCAAGCTAAGCTAGGCTAACTGGGCAGCTAGAGTGGGAATCCCCCAGTTACCACAGCTTTACCTCAGCCAGGCACTCTGGGATTTCCTGCTAGCTCCAAATTGCTCATCACGATAAAAGTTTATATAAAACATGTAGTAGGTTTGTGTTGAACTACGCCTAAAGTTTTCGGCATTTTAAGTTAATGTAGGCATTAACTATAAATAGTTTTGCCAGAGTTCTGTGAGAAGTGTTGAGGAAATAAATATCTTAGTGGTTACATTAATCAGGCACTCGTATGGAAAAGCAGAGGAATGCATGGATTTTGACTGTCTCCCCCTTTAAGGCTAAAGATAACATCCAGTGAGTTTAATGGTAGGGGGGAGGTAATTTCGGCTTGACCCCTTACCGAAAAGAGCAGCCCCTTTGTTCGAACAGATGGGCCCAACCACCCTCCTCCTGAAGAGATGGGAGGAGAGTCAGCCTTTTAAAATGTGTTCAGAGTTGTAAAAAAACAGACAGAATCCTTACATCGCCATGAGGTCAGCTTGTAATGAATACTACAGAATGGTAATGTAAAACTCTGTCTCCTTGGAATTCCAATTAATTAAATATGCATATTACAATGTTTACCTCTGATCAATGCTTTTCTCATTTATTGTCAAATCTTGAACTGGGGTAAAAATGGGCCTTCAGAGCTAAGTAGGATTAGGCCAGTAATACTAAATTAACAGAAGGTAATGATCAATGGGAATATTTTCACTTTCCTTGTGGATAAAGAAAATCCACATTTCTCAAAGACGTGTAAACTTAATATGGTAGAGTGGTAATGTGTTTCATGGTTTTAGGGATAAGAGATGTTTGGATGCAGGTTGCCAAAAGCTCCCAGGAATCCTCTCTATGTCATGCCATCAACTACTCAACTGTCTACGCATCTTCTGCTTTCTATAAATGTTTGGTTATAATTAGACAGTCAAAGTATTGATTCCCTGTACCTGTGGACTGATTATTTGTCTTTAGTTTTCTAATAAATATCTTGTTTTTTTTACTCTTTTACTGGGGTTTTATGGCACTAGTGACTCATTTTCCACAGGATATGGGATTTGAGAGAGGGGGAAGACCTGCGGTAAAGGACAGCTGCGTCAAAGACTAAGGCCTCCGTATATGCATCGTGCTCACTACCCCATCAGAGCATTCCTCGATAAATAACTTTTTCACTAAAACATTTCCTCTATATGTTATATATGAGTTTCTCTGAATATTATATCAATTAAATAAAAATAGGTGTGCCACTGAGTGTTTAGTAGTTATTCTAAATGAATAATGTTGTTGTAAAGCAACAACTCTGATAGATGCAGGTTGGTAAAAAACTTAAGTGTGTAATTTTATTTTATTTTTTACTTTTCCTGCCTATTGACCCAGTCCAACTTAAAGAATAATGACATGAATTGATCAATTGTATTATTCTAAAGCTACTCTTTATTTATAATTGCAAAAAATAATTCATTAACGGTAGAGTGGACAATTTTTCCTGAAATGTAGGTAAGAAAACACACTTTTTGAATTGCTGTACATGCGTAAAAAAACCATACCTGCTCTTCCGCTACTCTGGGAGATTGCATTACTTTTACTTGCCTATATCTGACACTCTCTGTCTTTAGCCAGAGTCTTTGAACAATCTCTTGATCTACAAAAGTAATGCTGGAGGTTGATCTTTCAGTTATCAGCTTCACACCACTTCCTCACTTTGCCATTCTTTCTACTCTCTATTTTTGCATTCTTTGTAATTTGTGCCATTAACTTTAGAAATCTTGTTTTTTGATCTCCACTAGAGGTATGCCTGGTCCAGTGGATATGGGTTTAAATAGTCTTCTCTTCCCCACAAAGCATTTGTAGCTATTGCTGCCATCAACTATGTTAACTACATGTTTCCCATCAGATAGATGCTCATACTAAGCCTGATTCAGCTGATCTACCTCTTAAACACAAACTAAACACAATTAGGAAGCCATGGTGGCTGAAGATAACTTTTTACTAATTTACTTTATAGGATCAACTGTTTTTGATTGCAAAGTTCTATTATTAGAATCAAATTGCAGTGTATATAACTGGATCTGAAAGGCACAATTGACTCATATATGAATTGATATGAACTGAATTTGGACCAAACCGGATTCCTAACAATTAATATGATTTAGAGCTGTTTAAGTGTCATGGGGTGATATGTGGCAATTTCATATCATGTAAATAAACGAAATGGAACTGAATCACATCAGTGATAAAACATTATGCCTCGCCCAACTGAAAATTAAGCACAATAAATATTTTAGGTTTATTATCAATCAGGATAAAATGCATTATAAATAAACATTTGATTGGGGTGATATGCACCTTATAAGGAGAATGATGTTCAAACATGGCAAATAATATATGTGCTCAGGCAGGGCATTGCATTATATAGAACTGTGCTCAGTGCTAATGCCCACAACTGGCATTCATAGACATGACACAAAACCAGACTCAGGTAAAGATGGTCTCCACTTGCCCCTAACCACCCCCATCCCTCCCCGGAACAGGGGAAGGAATAGGTTCCATGGTACAGGGAGGCTGAGTTAATTGGCGGCACTGAGCTTGAGAGTGTCATTACCCGGGGCTTGTCTGCAAAGTAGCTATGGGGCGGTGTTCAATTCCCAGCACAAATGTAGCACTCTGCTTTGGTGGGGTTGATGTCACCCAGTGGGCTCTCCTGTAACTGTCAAGCACAGAATTATCTGTGTGAAACTCTTTAAGTCAGCACTGCGGCGGACAGAACACTATTGCTCCAGGTTTTTATATATCCATAGTCTAGGTAACTCTATACAGTGATGCATATTGACTTTACAAATTCTATCATCAGAATCCTCTCTTCTGAACCAGGAAACATTCTTAGAATTAACAATAAAATTCAACTTGTTCAAGAAACACCTTAAAATTCTGTTTCTTGCAATATTCACACCCCTTGATCTTTTCAATGTTTTTTCATGGTAAATAAAATAAACTTGAAGGGATTTTACTTGGATTACTTGGATAGTGCCAAATTTTAAAGTGTGATGTTTTTTACTAATAAAACTCAGAAAGGTATGTCACATTTCTATATTCAGCCTCCCTGAGTCAATACTCCGTAGAATCACCCATCCTTCCATCAGCTCGGACCAGCATCCCTATCCCTGTTTGGAACAAGTATCACCATGGGACGCAGCTGTCCTCTATATGCTTATTGAGGGCACGGTTTTTGGTGATATCCAATATTAGAAGTTCTGTTCAGGGCAAATCTGACCAAAGTACCTTCATCCACATGTTTGCCACAACAATATTGGGGAGATCGCAAACTGCAAACAGGATATCTTATAGCTGCAGCTCCCCCAGAGTTACTGTGGTCATCTTGGATGCATCTCTTATTAATGCTACCCCTGCTGTCATTTAAGTGGACGGACATATTTCAGTAGATTTGAAGTTGTGTCATAGTCTTTCCATTTTCAGATGACTGAATGAACAGTTCTATAACTAAGCTTTGATTTTCTCCAGCTTTCTACCTGACCTGTCTTGTGTGTTTCTTGGTCTTTCTGATGCTGTTTGATCATAGATGTTTTATGACAAACATCTGAGACTTTCACAGAACAGCTGCATTTATACTGAGATTAAATTAAACAAAGGTGGACTCTCTTTTCTATTTAGGTGACTTCTGAAGGCAACTGGTTGCCCTGGATTTTATTTAATAGTATCAGGGTAAAGAGATTTGATATCAATGCATTCCATACTTTTCAGATTTTGGGGGGAAAAAAAGCATGTGAATGGGTAATGACTGAATTTGGTGTAAAGTGCATTATAAAGAACTATACAGTACATGTAATTTACTTTATTTTGGTGGAGTGGTGGCCTAGTGGTTAGAGAGCAAACAGGACATTTGTGTCCTGGAGGGGATGCAAGATTCCTGGTTGGACACCCATAGACTGCCACTCTGGGCCCCTGATCAAGACCCTTAGCCCCAGAAAGCTCTCCGGGCACTGCACAGTGGCAGCCGACTGCTTCATAAGGGATAGGTTGAATGCAGAAGACACATTTCATTAGAACGTATGTTGTAATGACAAATAAAAATTACTATTATAAATAGAAAAAAATGTAAGAAAAATGTAAAAAATTTGTATTATTTTGCTTCCCCTTCCCATTTATGTACTACTTTGTGCAGTTCTGTCACACAAAAAAAAGAACACTAAAAATTTGTTGGTTCAAGTTGAAAAAGTTTAAAAGGCATGATAATAATTACCTCTCTGTCCCCTTGTTTAACATGTTTTTTAAGCAATCTTTACATACTTTAATAAGTAGGATGGCAAGTCCCTGATAGAGAACCACCGCTGGGTCTATCCTGCATACGCTGAGGAAAGACCCAGCCAGTATCCCAAGTATAAAGACAAAACTAAAGTTTTTAAAAGTTGCCAAAATCTAAAACTAAAATATTATTACATCTGTTATTGCATATTTTGAAAAAAATCTACCTGAGGTCCTGGTCTATGTAGCACTAAAGGTTGTATTTGTAAAGAAACATTGGTCCTACATCTCCTAACTCTTATGTACTCTATTGAAGCTACTGGACTGCAATAATGTGTTCAGATGCAATAGCATCTATGGCTTCTATAATGTACACACTTGAATTTATCTGGCATAAGTCCTGACAGGACCATGATGTCTTTTACGATCCTGCCTGATAAACATCGGGAGAATAAACCATTTCCATTTGTTTGGCAGCAGGAATCTCATTCAGGTAGAGACAATGAAAAGAAAGCAGGGGGAGGGGTGTCAGTGAACTATAAAGAGACAAGTTTAAAAGAAAGACTGTAAAACAGTGGGTGGTTTGACAAAGCATCACCGTGTACATGGCATTACCTGGGAGTTCTGAATCTGGATGGTTCCTGGAGGTAGTGCCTGCGTTAACACTTGCCCTTGTGATGTCACCATGGCAACTGGCTGGTACAAGGTCCCACCTGAGGGGATAATTTGCCTCTGTGAGTATCAAGTGGCCTAAACAGCTACTGGAAGCCCCATTCTGCACCACCACCGGAGGCTTATTAACTGCTTGTCAGCTTTGCAATCAAAAACACAGCAAATAAGAAAGCAAGTGATTAAATCCAAGGTGGTGTAATGCCCTTTAACCCTGGCAAAACAAGAAGAAGGAGGTGAAGTGCTGTTTTGCTCCTGGTTTAATTAGCCTTGATCAAGGGACTCTTATCACAGTCTGTTTGAGCTCTACAGTGTGCAGTGATCAAAGGCGTACACATTGATTTATTTTGGGTTAAAAGGGATTTCCAGAGGGCAAGATTAACATTTCACTGTTCAAGCCTGACATAATAAGAACCAAGCAGCAAGCCAAGCTCTCGCTCAAGCATACACAGACATAAAAGTTATGGGTGTAATAAAAGGCATGCCAGTTCCACTGATTGCTTCTCATTAGAAGCCGGTATGTACTTGATCGTATCGATTTGTATGCACAGTTACAGCAGCAATTTGTGCGTCAAACTTAATTTATTCCAAAAAAATCATCGGCAGAACATTCTACACAGCTTTGTGAATATTTGGTAATCAAGCATTCCTCAACATACATTTTACTCCTCTGACTAAGACAACAATGATGCTCCTTCCTCTCCTACCAACAACAGGAAAGAACATGTGAAGTACCTTTAAAAAATGTATTACTGCAGAGGTCAAAAACGCACCAGCTGTTACCAGAACTTTCTCTTTTTCTTCAAATAAATGACACCATTGTGATTGTTATGACAGTCATGTTGTCATTTCAGGAGCAATGCCATAAAAAAACTATTAGTCTCTTATGGATTTGGCCTGTGTTTACTTAAATGTTTCAAATTATCAAACAGCATTTTTATATTAGACTAAGATAACCGAATAAATACAAAAAGCATTTTTTTAATGAGGATCTTATTCATTAAAGGATAAAGCTATTCAAACCAACCTGGGCTCTTGTAAAAATCAAAATGCTTTCCAAACCTAAACACTGGTTGCTCCACTCTCTGCAGTATTTGCTGAATTTTGACCACTCCTCTTCGCAGCATTGTTGTAACTCAGCCACACTGGAGGGGGTTTAAACCTGTTCAAGGTCGTCACTCAGCATCTCAGTTGAATTTAAACATCCAAGCATGCTTGCCCTTAAGGTCACAAACTAAAGGCCAAACATTCAGGTGGAGGGCAGAACTCTTGGTATGTCTCTCATCGGTTGTTGATTTAGTGCATGATGTGTTGCTTTGGGAGATCTTTTGGCCCTCTTCAAAGTTTTCAGGCAGGTTCCACTTCAAAATTTCTTAATTCTACTGCTCTGGTGGCTATTAAAATGACACTAAAAAATAGGATTATTCAGGGATAACTTGGGATTTAACTAGGCCAGGTTGTTATTTTTGTGTTTTAAATTTTACATTCTTAGATGAGAATTTCAAAACTGTCATTTATATTTACTCAGGTTATCTTTGACTGATATTAAAATTTCTCCATATTAAAGAAAAAGATTATGTTTGGGGGAGGAGGGGGTAATAGTTTGTCATGCTACTACACATCAGTGCTGTCCCTGTAAGATGTGTTATTTGAAGAAGGCTGAAGAATGGATTTCCATCATAGGACTGACCGCAAATATTTCCAAACAGCCAGATTAGTTCATTAGTTGGCATGGAATGGTGTAGCTGCTTTCATTCAGCCTGCCTGAGGAGGGACACACAGCACTAATCTACTCTCCATACAGTCAGACAAAACATCCCTCAACATCACTCCTGGTATAACTTAACGCTGGTCAGTACCTATTTATTGGCAGTTCAACTACTTACAGTTTTTGCTTTACGCGGGACTTTGTCTTGTATAAATTTGTGCCATTGGTGGGTAATCAAATGCTAACCTGATACCACTTGTGAGTTGATGGTGGTCATGGCGACATTGCTTTGCTGCAGACCTCCAGCGGGCACCACAATCCCTGAAGAGTTAACAGAGCTGGAGACAGAGGTCATGGATGGAGAGGAGGTCTGAATTAGTTCCTGGGGGATCGCAGAAGGAGATACAGGTGAGCAATTGTGATGTGGGAAGCACAGAGTAAAGCATACCTGGTGGTATATCACTAGAATATCTCAGGTGAAGCTACACAAGGAAAACAGCTTTACTCTGAGGTTTGGCTAACCTGCTGCATGCTGAGACTGGTGTGGGACGGAGAATAGGGTCCTCCGAGGTCATTGCGTAAAAGGTTGTCGCTGTGCATCTTGGTCTTGAGGCAGGTGATGTAACGATTGCAGAAGTCCTTGCAGAGCTCATTGACCTTCTCTAACTCAAGTAAGTGGATCCGTAATACTTGAATGGCCTTCACCATCTAACAGTACACACAGGCAAAATGGACAACAGGTAGTTAAACCACTGATTTTACTTATATTAGAGGAACCAAGTTTAATATGAAGTGTTATGTTATCAAGGGTAAGCTTTTGCTTCTATTAACTTGAGCCCTTTCAGATCCTTTATTAGATCTACAATCTACACAAGCTCTTTACACTTTACGATCAACTATGAGGTATCAACATGGAAAAGAGGCATGAAGTCATCCCACCCTTGTCACGTCTCTGATCAACCTTGTACAACAGAGGTGAGATTGAAAGGTAAAATTGGGTGACAATGAGGAAATGATACATTCTGGCTTAACCTTATATCTTTGGCTATAGGGGAAATGTCAGGCACACACAGTATATAGCTTGTTCCTGTGAATGATTCCAAGTGTGTCCTATATGTTCACTCAACCCTCAGCCAGTCGGCAGAGATGGCCACTCATCCTGAGCCTGGTTCCACTGAAGGTTTCTTCCTGTTAGCAGGGAGTAAAGGCTGCTACATACACGAGAAACAAGACATTTGTTCTAACTCCACAGCAAATTTTGTTCTGCCAGCCCCGTCTTTGAGGGTCTTCCTGCATGTCCTAGACAAAACATCTGGGGAGAACTTTTTTTTTCTCAAGGGGTGTCCGACTACTGTACTGTGATTGGACAGGATTAGATAGGCGAGATAAGGTCTGGTATATATTTTGGGTCATTCTCAAGTTATAGCACTTAGTTCTGCTTCAACTTCTAACTTTTTTTACAAATTGGCTCACATTTTTCATTGCCAACTTGTGAGACAGGGTTGCATTCTTTATGGATTCTATCTTGGTGATTTAGCTAGGTCCTACAGCAGCAAAGCTTACCCAACAATGGTATGAGGTTATTTTCCTGGAATGCTGCATTTGATTCATGCAAAAAAAGTTATTTTATTCTTTTGCCAATTAATCATATTTTCGACTCAGCTGGAAAAACAACTGTGCATGCACACATTTACACCTGAGGGTGATTTAGCAAGAGATCAGTTAACCCAATAACCATGTTTTTGGATTTTGGGAGGAAGCTGCATAGGGCAGCAAGAGGCATATTTATTACCCAACCAGCCTGGCCAAAACCCTCATATGGGCCACATTAAGTAATTTGAGGGAAGTAATTTGGGACGAGTTGACTGAATATAATTGGATATTATTGGATAGTAGGTCTTACCTTTTCAGATTCAGAAACTTTCTAATCCCAAGTAGAAAATTGTTTTGTCACAGTATTACTAGTAGTGCAATGAAATTAAATATGAAACACACATAAACGAATAGTAAAAATATTAGGAAATATCCAAAGAATTTAGTTACAGAGTAGTGTAACTCCCTCCCACTGGCACAGGGAGGAGTGGTTTCTTGTGGGGTTCAGTGGTGAACTGTACCCTTTTCACCCATTAGTCTGTGCTAAAAGTGAAGGATACATGCTGCCAATACGTCTGCTCTCTGGCATCCTAGGTCTGTGAGGCACACTGTAAAACTGTGCTCTAAAAGCATAATTGAAGGTCAACAGAATGGTCAGAAAAGTGCTTTGCCAAGGAGAAGATAAATCAGTTAATTAAAGTGCCCTCCCTTAATCAAGGGACCGGTAACTCCTTTACCCATCGCAGGGAGCAAGGCCCAGAGTAACATCACTGTCCTGTGGAAGAATTAGTGCCCTCTGGGAAGGGTGCTGGCACCCAGTGGCTCATAAAACACACAGATGCAGGGTTAATTAACTGCTCAGCATTTTTCAGCATGCCCTCCTGTACTGTGATGACGGGTCTACACGTTTAAAATCCAATTTCTCTTCTTATGATTAGCAGGCATATTCTTTTTATTTGTAATTCTTGTTGGCTATTGTAGGCAGAGGGCCAGGCTGCCAAACATGACATGGATTCCTTAGTAGTGATGTTAGGATACTAAAGGTTTTAGTAAAGCAAACAATTTGATCAAGCTGGTACATTGGGTTCTTTATTCTACTCAATTGCTAGGGATAGAAAGGGCTTCTATCATTGTAATCGGTAGGCCCTCTGGTGAATCATCAAAGGGCCTAAACCAAGCAATCATCACTCATACCAGCCTGTCTGTTTTATCATAGAGTTGGTGGAGTTCACTGAAAATCTGCTAGCTACCGAGTCCTGAGATGTTAGCTAAAGTAAAAAAGATGTTTATCCAAATGCTGTAAATATTGTCAGAGATGTGTTTGATTTTCAGTTGAATTGTACGGGTTATATATCACAGTAAAGGTAGAAAAGTTTGGGATACATTTTCATGGTCTCATGTTTTAACCTTACAAAATTCTGCCATTTTAAAAAGGATGTGTGACTTTTTACGTGCTTTGTATTTTAGCCTTAGTTATTGGCTTACCAAGTTGTCAAGCTCTGGATCTTCGCTGAAGAAGGGCTTGTGTTCTCGCTCCTGCTGGTGTACAAAGTTTTCAATGTCTACATCAAAGCTGGCTGATGTGATGCATTCAGATCCCTGTGTGGCCTGTTCACATTTCTCAAACAGCAGTGCCAGCAGGGGGAACAACGGATGTCTGGGGGGACAAAAAAGGTAAAAAAGAAATTGATCAAAGTAATTTTTTATATTATCTCTGACATCTGCTATTTCTGCATTTCTTTAAATTTCTTTCTACACCAAATAAGACAAATGAATTAAAGGTATATTAGATATCCATCAATGCAGTGAAAGATTAAAATAGTTTTTTATGCATGCAACAGCAATGAGTCTGTGATTTATCTGACAAAGATTTTCACATTTTTCATGAATTTTGTCAGACTAGTGTGGAAAAAGAAGAGTAGAAAAATCCAAATGTGTAGGGCTTGGGGGAAATGTAAAAAGTAGTTTCAGTATGACAGCCCATAAAGTGTTTAGAAGGTAAATATTCTTAGGATCCACGCCTATGATAGTAGTGGTTTCTCCTCAAAGAAAAAGTGTTTATTTTGTGAGTCTTACATATAGCAAAGCAATATGGACCACTGCACAGTGTCTGACAGATCTTACATGAGTGACATTCCTGTAAAAAAGCCAAAGGTTGCAATGAAGGCGACACTTTGAAGGTGCTGTCATTTGACCATATCCAATTCATTTAAAGATATTTTTTACAATCTTCAGTAGAATCTTACTTAAACATGTTCAGCATAGTAATATAGTAATATTGTCTTTATTGTCATTGAAACATACAGTACATTACAATGAAATTAGCTTTCTGCATTTAACCCATCACCCTTGGGGAGCAGTGGGCTGCCATGTGCGGCGCCCAGGGAGCAATCTGGGGTTAAGGGTCTTGCTCAGGGACCCAGAGTGCCGGCACTGGGGATCGAACCGGGCACTTGCATCCTTCTCTGAGTGCAAGCACACTGCTCTAACCACTGGGCCACAGATAGATACTCTTACAGCCAGAGGTGGGGATTATATAGCTACAAATGTTTGGGATTAGGTGACTTAATTTGAAAATGACTGTAATTTGTTCTGGTTCTGGGGAAAATAGAATTAAATTACATTTAAAAATACTCATGATTACAATTTGTGTTGCATCTTATTATTCTTGTGAAATAGCAAAGTTTTATATTCATTCAAACAAATTATTTACGCATTTTGCCAATTTAACAGGTGCTTACATGGTCAAATAATAGATGTGCAAGTACAAGTTAGAATATTTCATAGCTATGTATCAAATAGAGTTGAAAGGTCTATTATATCAAGGAATCCATCAGTGGGAAAATTAAAATAGAACCAGAACCAAGTAATATCAGGTAAAGGAGGACAGAGCTGTAGCATCATTGTCCAGAAAAGTCTTAGAATTAGTCATTCTGGGAGAGGATTAACTTCTATGCATTTATAACCACATGGCATAAAACATTATATTGAAAATTTATCAAGTATAGTTATTTTCTGCAAATGTTATATTTGGTTATGATTTACTTAAACTCAAAAAGACAGAATCACAACATTGGGCCAAAGGAAATGCAACAGGATTTAGATCCATCTTTCTGGTGAAAAAAATAAACATGACACAAAGTGTAGTACTTTCCTACAAAAACAAGATTACTGGATAACATTAGTCACCCCAAGCTGGGCTCTAAAACATTAATCCATAAAAATGGGCAAGAATATGGAACGACTCATTTAAAAGGAACAAATTCCTTGCAGCAAGAAGGTTCTGGGTTCAAATCCAACCCTGGGTCTTTCTGCATGGAGTTTGCATGTTCTCCCTGTGCATGCGTGGGTTCTCACCGGGTACTCTGGCTTCCTCCCACAGTCCAAAATCATGACTGTTAGGTTAATTGGCTTCTCTAAATTGTCCTTAGGTGTGAGTGTGTGCGTGAATGGTTGTTTGTCCTGTCTGTCTATGTGTTGCCATGCGACAGACTGGCGACCTGTCCAGTGGGCGCTGGAGATAGGCACCAGCAACCCCCGCGACCCCATGAGGGATTAAGCGGGTAAGAAAATGGATGGATGGATGGATATATAGTACCTACTATAACATGATGGTACATCATAAATGGCATGCCTGCTTCATTTAAATCACAGGACGTAATGCTTCACAAAGCAGGTTTCATTTCTTCATATTTACATCAAGTTAGAAATGTGGCTTTTACATTCAGCAACATATGTGGTAAAACAAGAAACACTATGACAGCAGCTTTATTTTTTTCTGTGAGTTTGATGTAATGACCCAGCAGGCTCCTTTCTGCCATCTTCCTGGTAGAACCCATTTTGCTGGTCAAAGTCCTGTGATAAGAGACAAGGCAACTAAATGCATAAAAGTCATTATAAAGATGGATAACCATCCAGATGGACCAAGCCACTGAAGGAGCCTCTAACCTCTTTATTCTCCATTCCAGTTACTAGCTCAGTACCTCACTGCACTGTATTTCTTTCCTAATGTTACCTTAAAATGTGTTTAACAGTTAGTGATATATTATCAACTGACTTGAGTTGTGTTGTTTCACAACTTAGATTAATAGTTATTGCATATCAAAGTTGGATATCTGATTGTGATTGAATTGGATTAAATAAACTTGATCTGAATCGATTATGGAGTGACTTAGATCCTATAAAACTGCATAGGAATTGGGGCTGTTTGTAAACCATTTCAAGATGACCTCTGTTGTAATTTGCACCATAATTTAGTCAATGCTGTTTTGTTTTTTAAATAATCGCATACTGAGCATCATTTTTATTTATTTTTTAATTTCACATTGTGTCATTTTTAGAGAAGCATTCGCCAGTTCTAATTGCACAGCTTAGCATATGGCTAGGCAAGGCCACTGCTCAGGCTCTAACCCATGGCTCCCATTTGCAGCCTTTAATAGTCATCTATATTATACTCTAATCTGCCTGATCCCAATTTAATGTTGCTCCCGCAACCAGACATGGCAGGAATACTAAGCAGGTAGACCACGTGCTGAAAGGATGGCTTCTACCTTGTGTGCTAGGAGTTGTGCTTGTGGTGAAGCAGAGGTACTCACATGGGAAAAGAAGGCAAAAAAATCAGAAACAAGAAAAATGTTTAAATCACAAATAATTAAACAAAGAAATGTACAGCAAAACAATTAGAACAATCTAGAAAAAAACTTTGATATGCAATAATTATTAATAATAAGTAATAAGACATAAGATGCGTTGTGTTATGCCAGTTTCACACGGCATGATAATAAGCCCGATTTTTGCCCCAAACTTCCCCTTCCGACAATGGCCCGATTATGGGCGTGGCTCTTAAGAGATATTCCTGCCGTGTGTGATGTTTTAAGAGTTATTTAGTCCGCTCAGAATGAAATCTCAAATCAGGGATAGCCAACATGTTGGATTGTCTTGGCAGGACAATATGTGTGCTGTTCCCTGAGGACAAACAAGCACACTACCTGTTTAATGTGACATGTAGCTAATCATAAAGGTGATGGGAACCCAGAGAGAAAAAAAAAAAAAAACACAGCTGTCCTCCATATCATAGTGGAATAAATGTAAAGCCCCTGTTTGTGCTGTCTCAACTTGTTTTACCAAAGCATTTCTTTTTGTGATGTTTATTTGTCAGTGAAAATTCCTCCACAAACTATCACCATTGTTCTTCGTTGTTCTCTTTATTTACTCTGAACTCACATTTGATCTCAGAATCCGAATCAGCTTTATTTGCCAGGTATGTGTACTAGGGCTGGATGATAAAGAAAAAAAGCATGTCGATAAAATAGAAATTATATTGGTTGATAACGATAATTATCAAAAAATTCAAAGCATGCAGCTCTGGCTATTTTATGCTGTTGCTTAATGACCTATTTTTAGATAAATACACAAACAATGAATTCAAATACAACCCTTTATTCAACCAACAGTTTTACCAAAATTAGAATTTAAAAATAAAAAGAAAAAAATAATATGTGCTCTCTGAATTCTTTGTAGGGTGCTATGCTTGGTGATGGACTGTTCTTGGGTCTGTGTTTTTGATTGGTTGGGAGGATGTAGTGACTGTAGTATTAGCCTTCCTGATGATAGGCTAGAATGCAAAAGGAAGGAAAACTGTTCTTCTATTGAACGTTTACTTATTTTTTTCCTATCGCACCACATTTCTATTGATCAGCGTATAACGTTATTGAATTGTCATCCAGCCCTAATGTGTACATGTGAGAAGTTTAACTCTGGGTTGTACAATGCTAACGATTTGCTTACTTATACAATACCGCAATGATGCAGTAATAAAAGTCAAACAGTCTACATACTGAAAACACATATGAACACATTATAAACAAGTAGACAGATTGAAACAATAATGCAATGGTCCAATGAGCAGAGTGCAAAGGATGCAGGGGTAAATAATATTATCACTGTTATTAATATGCACATGTCGGAGGTGAGAGCAGACCCGGCTGCAGAAACAAATTACAGGGGGGGGGGGGCATTCCATTTTTTTAGGGGGGCACACTTTAAAAAAAAAAAAAAAAAAAAAAAAAAAAAAAATATATATATATATATATATATATATATATATATATACTTCAGACTAAACAGTGGCTCTGTGACTACTGTAACGAACAAACAAATAGCAATAGTGTAGTCAGTGTTGCCAAATTAGGCAGGTTTCCAACCAATTAGGCTTTTGAACACATTGAGCTGGAAAAAAAATAGCTTATGGGCAGATAAACAATTTCGGAAGCTTTTCATAACATTTGTTGGGCTTTTAGAAAGAATTACTAACAAAATATATCAAAATAGTCATTATCTATTTTTTAAATAAGTTGAATCTGTCGATCTGACATCATCAATGAATAATAGTTATTATTCATTGATTCATTGATTCATTGATATATGAATAATATTGTTATAATAAAACAAGAAAAGAATAATGGTTAATCAAGTGTTTGGTCAGTGTAAACGCCCAAGAGGGGTTGAGTTCTACTTATCAACTTAAAAATATTTCATGACTGCGTGTAACAGAAATGTTTAATTGAGCTATACTGAGAGAAATTACGTTTATATTAAGGTAGATTTACAACTCATGTTGGGAAGCTATTTATAATTTATTTTTTTCCAGTTGATATATCCTGATTGTTAAAGCGATCTTGTGTGTTATTTGGTTGTCTGATTGTACATTTTGTTTGGAGCCCATATGCGCAGTTTTTTTCTTTGCTTCGGCGCAGTTGTGTGCTAATGGCATGTTCTTATGTGTTTAATAGTTCTGTGCTTTTAACATGAGAGAGTTTGAGATTTGGGCTTGTTTTTGTATTTTAAGGCGGGCAGGTTTTATGCTGGTTTGGGTTACTGGAAACTAACAGTGACAGGGTAACCTGTAGCGCTGTGTCTTAACTTAAAAGTCCAGCATAAGCTACACGCTAATAAACATGAGCGCTGGTGTCAGGCTGAACACTGACTGAAGTAACAATTCTGACTAGAACAGGTTCTGTAATTGCAGCAGCTATGAGAACAAGGAGCAGAACAGCTTGTGCTCCTAGCTGTCCTAGCTAACCCTGCTAGCGTTAATGTTTACTCCAGTTTAGACTTCAGTGCTGGCATTTCAAACAGAAATTAATAACGCTCCTTCCAGCTCGCTCTCTGCTTCGTTGTCACTTCTTGTAATTGTTTGGTAATCAGACCAAATTTTCATCCCGCTCTACCGACACCAACGGTGACCACAACCGAACTGCGGCGGCGACTGAAGGCAATGACTCGGTGTCCCGCCCCACTCCAGCTGTGATTGGCTAGCATGTTGCCGTCAGTCGTTGATTTGATTGGTTAAATTGTATGATTGGCACATCAAAGATAGTACTAAAAGGACGATGGCCACTCCGAGGTAAAAAAAAAAAAAAAAAAAAAGACAGCTTCCAGTCCAGGGCGGGCACAGCTGGCTCACAGGGCGGGCACGGCCCCCCAATGCCCACCCATGCCGCCGGGTCTGGGTGAGAGTGATGTCCTGGTGTACAAACACATACAAACATACATCTCCACAGTATGATGAGTGTAGAGAATGGAATAAATGAGTATCATATGTGGTGTTATGTACATGAGAGAGGTGGATTTGGTATACAGTATATACAGCAAAAAGACGTTTCTGCACCTATCCAGGAGTCTTTGTTAATTCTGGCGGCTCACACGTCAGCAACCCGTAGTTGGTGTGCTGCTGTTTTTAAGCACATGGAGGCCCATTCTCCTAGATGAATCAGATGTGAATCAACGCAAATTATCCTGAAATCCACTTTCATATCAACAGTGTTTAGCGGGTTTAGCCCCAGGTGGTTCTCAGCGCACCAGTGGACCAGCTGATCCTGTCTGTATACAGACTCATCATCGCACTGGATCAGTCCAAAGACAGTGGTGTCTTCAGGAGTTTCACAGACGGGGGTGTCGGCCCAGGTTGACTGCATCTTCTGCTGATCCGTTTGCCTGGTAGGCAGGCCCCCTGCAGGGTGGGCCGCAGGGGGGACTGGGATGTCTGTCAGGTGTTTCAGCACCAGGGAATCAAATGATTTCATGACCACAAATGTCAGGGCAAAAGCCAATAGTCATGTAAATCTTTTTCTTGGGTACAGCGATGATGGTAGAGCCATTGAGGTGGGGGAAACATCAAACAGTTCTAGAGACTTATTGAATATGTTGGTGAAGATGGGGGTCAGTTAGTCAGCCCAAGTTTTTATGCAGAGTGGCGAGACACCATCCAGAGCCAATGCTTGTTTTTTTCCACACAGATACTTAAATGCTCCATTGACATCTTACATCTTTGATCTCAGGTGCTGGTAGTGGTGAAGAGGAGGGGGTTGAAGAGTTGTTGATAGGGGGATTGAGGGGGCCTTTTGTGTGAGACTGAGGTGTGAAACTCAAAAGAAGTGATTAGATCTTCTAATAGGCAGGGGGTTAACACTGCATGTGAAGGAAGGGATCGATAGTTTGTTATGGATTGCAGACTCCTCCATAATGAGGAAGTGTCATTTATGGAGAAACTATTTTTCTCACTGAAGTGTCTTTTTGCTAACTTGACCTCCTTTGTCAGCTTGTTTGTGGTCTGCTTATAGAGGATCAGGTCTCCACTCCCGATGGCTTATTCTTTGGTGCAACACAGCTGCCTCAAATTGGATAAGAACCTTGGTTTGTTCTTGTTGAAGCTGCAGATGGTCTTTTTCTGAATGCACATGTCCTCACAGAAGCTGATGTATGTGCAGTCACAACAGCCCTGAAGCATAAGCTTTGAATCATCAGTCTTTTTTTAACAATCAGGCTTAGAGGTGTCAGTTTCTGCTTGTAGGTTGGTGTAAGTTGTAGAAGACGATGGTCAGAGAGTCCAAGCCCAGCACAAGGGATGTCCTTTAAAACAGTGTAACAATGGTCTAGTGTGTTTTTTCCTCTGGCTGGGGTGTTAACATGCTGCCTGTATCTAGGAAGGTCATTGGTCAGAGGGCCCAGAAGCACCGGTGCATGGCGGCCTCCCTTCTATCAGTCTGCCCCAGGTCAGCTCTGTCTACAAATGTAGCTGATCACTGTCAGTGTGTGAATGTATGCGTGAATGGGTGATTGACTCAATGTAGTGTAAAGCGTTTTGGAGTCCTCTGAATTTGATAAAGTGCTATACAAGTACCAGGCATTTACTGATTGCACATTTTTAGCAATTTACATTTAAATATAAAACAGTTGCAGAGCAATCTGGGTTTAAATGAAACAAAAACACACATATTTTCAAATCCTCTACCACATCCACTCCACTGTTCTGTGCTTTCTTATGACCATTACACAGTCAGGATTAAGACAGATGGGGTGTGAAAAGGCAGATCTTTTTATGTACATGGGCCTACATATGAGTGTGGCTGTGTGGTCACATTATGTGTGCTTTTATTCGCTTTTGCACTTTCTTCTAACCGCCCCTGAGCACCCCTGTGTTCACAACCAAGCACGGCATGTCCTATCTGCACTGCGACGGTGGGGATATTGCTGGCTGGGGGATCATTACAAGGGCCATAAAAGAGCGATTTACAGATCGGCCAGTGAGTGGAGTCAGCATGGCAGGTCCTCCCACCCTGCAGCACTGCTCCGCACTGGGTCACTAACAAAAAGCAGAGAATCAGAGGCCAGCAAGAAATGTGATGACTTATACATGAAGTTGAGAACTGTGGTAGTGCTTGCAGCATCTGGTTTTGAGTCAGGGAGTCAGAAGACAGAAACAAGCATCTAGTTGATTGCTGATGTTCAGTTGGGTGGCAAATTAACCTAGCAAGGTACATCTGGATCTCTGTAGAATAGGAAACAACTGGTACACCAAAATCTATGTTTTTGGAATGTGACAAGTCCTATAAATGAAGCAACTTGTAAAAATATTCAAACGTCAATCTAATATTAGCAGGATTTGAATGTGAACGGCCAACACAAAGTGCATAACTCTGAAGTGAAATGGAAAAGAAATGTGTTTTTTTTTTTTTTTACAAATAAAAATCTAAACAGAGTAAAAGAGTCACTTCAGTGAATGCTTTGTAGCAGATTGGTTGGAAAGTGTCTTTTAAAACACAATTTTAAATGTTGTCACAGATTCTCAAATGGATTGAGGTCTGAACTTTGACTGGTTCATTCTAATACATGAATATGCTTTTAAATAAACCTTCTGTTGCACCTTTCGCTGAATACTTTGGGTTGCAGTCCTGCTGGAAGGTGTACCTCTGCATCGTCCTCAAGTATTATTCACCCATCCATCTTCCCTCCAATCCTAAACCACTGTTGTGTCTCTGCTAGAAAAAAGTATTGTTTACACTGTGTTTGTTGATTTGTTTAGGTTAGTGTTAACAAGTGAAGAAAAGAACCTTCTTCCCTATGTTCTTACCACTATTCCATAAAGATACAATTTGCACAGTGCATGACTGATCGTTGTCTGTTCAACAGATTATTTTTTGAGCTGTGGATATCTGCAGCACCTCCAAAGTTACCATTGTGCTCTTGACTGTTTCTTTGAATAATGCTCTCCCGACTCAGCTTGTTTATTTAGGTGGATGGTCATGAACAAAGCTTTGGATTTTATACTTTTTCACCTAATTCTACTTTAATATTGTCCTTTACTTTCTCCCCGTACTGTCTGCTGTGTTCCTTGTTCTTCATTATGCTATTTGTTCCTTAACGTCTCTCTAACAAATGTAGGAATTATTCACAGAACAGATAGATAAAAGTTAGATTAAAAGGCACAGAAGCTGACTATTAAATTACTTCTGACCCTGCATGGATAAGCGGGAATAGATGATGGATGGATGGATGTTCGATATTTGTTGTCGACCATTTCAGAAAGTGAATCTAATATACTGCCTGGCTAAAAATAATTTGCCACCTGGATTTAACTAGGCAAATAGGTACGACACTCCTGTTGGATAAGCTGGCAAAGCTGGCAAAGTTATTTAACTCCAGCTGATGCAATGAGCAGCTTCTCATTTCTTTAACAATCACGTTGAAAGACACATCCTGTGAACGTGAAAAAGATGTTAGTCTGTTTCAGAAGGGTCAAGTCACTGGCATGCATTAGGGAGAGAAAACATCTAAGGAGATTGCAGAAATTACTAAAATTGGCTGGAGAACTGTTCAATGCATTATTAAAAACTGGAAGGACAATGGGGAACCATCATCTACGAGGAAGAAATGTGGCAGGGAAAAAATCCTGAATGATCGTGATCGATGATCATTTAAACGTAATTTATTTTCCAGAAAATGCAGTGGTTTTATTACATTTACAAAAAACTGAAAATGTTTTCTTTAAGTTTCAATGTTTGTGTTACTTATTCAGTATTCTTAAAATTTATATTAAATACATATCCAAAACACACAGACTTTCATAAAGTGTGCTATTTTTATTATAACTGCACGCATGTATTAACATCCAGAGAAATGCACTGCAGTCCGAAACCTTTTGCCTTCTAAGAAGCAAGGGATCACACTGGAATCTCTGTTAAAGTAGGTTTGAGACAAAGATTTGATTTAAGAGCTTTTCTGAACACAGTGAAGAATAATAAACTTATTCATTCAAGGCGATGCTGAGAACAAGCTTGAATAAAAGTCCCGGTTGTGATCTTCAGAACAAATTACATTTGCCGGTGTTTATAAAACTCTAGCAAACCACTGGGAGGGCACAGACGGAGGGCAGGGCTTTAAAAATATGTGTTTATTTGAATGTGTGCAAGTTGGAGGTCTCTGCATCTGTGCTCCCCACCGTGCAGCAGTCTAATCAGGCCTGCTGTATTCCTGTATATTAGAAACCAGATTTGGTGGAGCCAAGCTGTGTTTGCTCCCAACGAGGCCCCTGTTCCCCCAGGCTACTTGTCTGAAACACACCCTGTGTTTGAGGAAAGGTGTGGGGTTGGAGTGCACAAAGGAACACAAACACACATTTAAAGAACCCAAAGCACAATCTGAATAATTCCTATTTCTGTTTGACTACTTTTTTTATTTTAGACCTTTTTGATATTTTTTATTCTAATGTACTGTACTGATGTAGGCCCCTTTATAAACACATTTCATTAGCTTTTTCTGACAAACAGCACCCGATCCTGGCTGTCAGTTAAGGATGAAAATAACGTCCCACATTTGTAAGTTTGACATCCACTAAAAAAAACTAGGAAAAAAGCAACGAGTAAAAGAAAAATATATCCTGGGCTCTCTTCTCATCTAAAGTCAACCATAAAAGAAACTCGTAAAAACGAGTATCCTGCAGAAACAGCCAATAAAACCACTTGAGCTCTGACACAGTTTCCTGCATTCAGGAGCTGCTGAGCACCAACACATGCTGACCTGTGAAATGGAAAGAGGCATGGCCTTTTTGTAAGCCCATCAGATAGACAGAGCAGCACACTGGAGGAGCAGGCATTGAAGCATTTTGGCACTGAGGATAAACAGGCTTTATGGTGCATTAGAGACCCGTGAACTCACAGGCAAGCACAAAATCTGGTGGACAACATCCATGGGATATGGGAAATTAAAAGTGTTTACTTATACAGGATAACGCCACTTCAGATTTCTCTGTATTTTCTTGCTTTACTGGGAAAAAACAACAAATACACGGATGAAAATGTATGTGTTTAAAAAAACACACTCAGCATAACTACATGCTAACCGTGCTATGAATGCAGACACAAACTCTTGAATCCAGCCGCAATTCAAAGTGACTCAGCTGACTGGTATGAGAGAGGCCACAGGTCAGTGGTGAGAGTGCAGGACAGGTCCATGAGTGACGATGATATGCATGCAAAGTTCTGCAGCTCCTCTATCTTTGTAAAATGATTCCACTGCTCCAAAAACACTTAAGAAATACGTCTTTGTTGTTTGACTCTTTTCTTTTGTTCCATTTTATTAAGTTTCTGCAAAGCGGTTTTCTTACAAGAAGCCATGTTTGTTTAACTCAGTGCTAGTACAGTCCTGAAACCTTGTATAGAGCAGTAAACAAGGCTCTGTGCATGTAGGAGACATGATACTGACTTCTAAACAGCCATCTCACTGTGCTGTTTATTATTGATCTCCATGTGATGGAGCCAAACAGCAAACCTGTCCTGTTAAAACCGTTCTCTCTGGTAAAGATAGTTCCTCAAGTCAAGTCTGTAAAACTCACAAGGACATTTCTGTTTGAAAGCGTAAGGACGCTTACATCTCTTTCAATTATGCACATTTTCCCATCACCAGGCAGCAGAGTGTTACACCCGCAACCTGCAAAAACAAGAGCCCCTCTGCCTTTTTAATGAGATGCAGAGAATCCAGAAGGATCTTTACAGTAAATGCCACAACTCATTAGGCTAATCACCCTATCACACAAATACTCAGCTGCTAATAACAAAGCAGCCTGAGAGAGAGATAGAGAGAGAGAGAGAGAGAGAGAGGATGCCACACATCTCATCATAAAGCTGGCATTCCAGCAATTAGTGAAAAGAAACATTAAAGCCTACACAGACTTCCCGTGGAAAACAATTTTAGAAAAATGGCAGAGATGTTGTTTTCTTTCATGTGAAAAGCCAACAGCCCCCATATAGGCGCAGTGCTGAGGCAGGATGGCTGACAGATCACAGCTTCTATATAAACAGCACAGCTTTTTACATCATTCTGCTGGGGGAGTGGGAAGTCCAGTTTAAAGCACAACAAGGTGCAATTAGTTAATAGGTCCTTGCATGGACAGTGTTTATTCAAAACCTTTATTTTCATGCAAGCCCTCCCAGACGACTGAACTGCAAGAGCTCTGGGCTAAAGAACATCAAATTGTAACAGCCATGGAAATGTCACATAGAGACTTAAAAATCTAAATATATAGATACTGTCATATTCTGCCAAAAAGGTAATCATAAATGAGTGAAACTAAAAAACTAAACACTAAATATTTAGCCAGTCCTATATAGGGCCTCACTCCATATCATGCAGGTACAACTAGGGGTATAAAACTAGATCTAGCATTTAAGAAGAACAAGAAACAAATCTAGTTGGAGTATTTGTAATCATTCCAGTTTGATTCCATTGATAAACTCACAAAGCTAATGTACATGGCAAACTGTCCTGCTGACAGTCAGGGAATTTCTAATTCACGCATGGAAGTCCTTTTTGAGAACCCATTGTTTTACCAGCTGGTCTGTGTGTCAATGTGTTTTATTGGATTATTATTTGATTGTGGCGATGCCTTTGTTTTGGTGCTATAATACTGAATTAATCTGAACCGGAGTGGATGTTATAGTGAGTAGGATGGTAATTTAGACTGGACTGTATAGCTCAGGCATAAGCAAGTTAATACGCTGGTTAAGACCCGGCCCCAACCTCCATGCAAAACTTTGAATCTTACAGGTAGTCCGAGGCATAGACATGCCTCCATCAGTTCTGCTGCATGTTTCCTAACTGATGTTAACACAACCTACACTCACAGGCCACTCTATTGAGATGTGGTTACTATGGTGGCCAATGGAGAACAGTGAACATATTTGTTATGCCATTTTATGACATGACAGACCACATCTCCCAGCATGCAATATGGTCGAAATGACCACCGACTCCCAGCATGCAACAGGGTCAACGCGACCACCGGCCCTAGCAACAAGATAACGTTGCTATGATACGATATAAAGGCACCTGGCGTGCTCAACTCTCCCTTCTTCACTGGCATCACGCCAACTGGGAAGACACGCAGCTGTTTCTCCCCCGTTGGGATATTCCCCATGTGGCACGTGTTTCGATTTCTTGCTGGACCGAGAACTTCCGAATCAAACTTATCCCTGCTTGCCTATGCAGGAGGAGGACTTTAAAAGTACTTTGAATTCATTTTTGACCCTACTGGAAGCCTTCCAGTGATCGTCAGACTCCGCTCTTGTTTTGGCCAAACAAAGCGTTGAAAAGCCAGAGACTGTGTGGTTCCCCCCCCCCCCCCCTCCCCCCCCGCTCCTTCTGCCCCTCACGGACGCGCTGCTGCTGGAGCTGCCAGGACACCCGAGCACCAGGAGCCGGACCGTCCCCACTAGGGATGGGAATCGAAAACCGGTTCCTGTTCAGAACCGGTTCCGTGTGTTCCAATTCCATGGCACCGTTTGGCAGCTCGCTTAACGATTCTCTTATCGATTCCAGGCAGCACCAGAGCCGGGCAGCACAACTTACGTCACATTTTTTACGCAAGTTACGCACACGGCATTCAGTAAGCAAGTAGGACGTGACCAGGCGTAAGTCTAGAAACGCAAAACAAAAAAAATGGCGCCCCATCGGGTAAAGCGATCGAAAGTCCGGTCAACAAGGAAAAATCAGTGGATCATTAGCTATACCTAAAACTAATACGTTCGTGGTGATGAATTTAGCGTTAATCAATAAGAAAATAAAAGCATAAATTGTCGTCTCGATCACTGTGTATGGGGGTGGCCGTTATTGGGCAATGATGGCCGCCCGACATCACATCCTGTGACGTAATGTCGCGGTAAGGCACTGCGCTCTACAACAACAATTATTTCGGATTTCCAGAGGACTTCACCATTGAAAATCGCAAGAGCTATCGTTGAAGCAACAATGTCCACGTGTATGGCCATTGGATGTTCCAATACATCGGGTAAAAGTGAAAAAAACATTAGTTTTTTCACCTTTCCGATTCATGATCCACCACGGGCTGTTTTGTTGGATTACCTATTACCATCGAACTTCTGGCTAGAGAGAAAAAACGTCGTCTGTTGCCAACATTTCGAAGAAGAATGTCTTCAAGATGACATGAGAGCGAGAATTTTCGGTAGGTTTTTCTTTTTTTATAATGTAGAATTTGCGGGAACATTTGTTTACCGACCAGAGGGGCGGAGTGATATGACACACTTCGATAGAATGCTCACTGTTGCGAAGCCCACTTATTTTATGCGACTTTGGTCTTCTTTTTTCTAAAGTCGCTTGTAAATTTCATGAGTTGTGGGGTTGCAGTTTTTTGGGCTTGTTTTTGAAAGTGAAGTCGCTTGTTTGGGCTCTAAACTAAGTGACGCTGAAATATCCCTCCGCCTCATAAGGCGCTGCAGCTCATCCTGACAGGAGCAGAGAGTAAACTCAGAAGGAGCCGCTCTGCCCGTATTTTCTGCAGTTTACGGTTGCAATAACTGATGATAACTGTTGAAAGTAGATTAGGCGGTGCAGATCACCATTTTAAGCAGAGATTGGTTCTAAAGATGAGTTTTATACTCATAACTACTCATAACATTGCAGAACCCAACCTATAAACCGTACTATAATGTTTATTTGTTGTCTTTTTATGTCTCTAAAATGTTAAATTAGTATTACTTTAAATTTAAATGCTTAATACCATGTCTATCTTTGTTTAAGAGGTTAAAAAAAATGTCCCCAAATTGGAATCGATAAGAGAATCGATAAGGAATTGAATCGTTTCACAGAATCGATAAGGGAATCGGAATCGTGAAAATCTTATCAATTCCCAACCCTAGTCCCCACTGAGGCAATGTCAGAGTAAAGAAAGGATTTTACCCTTATTTTCTATTTTTCACCCATACGATGATATTTTGTGCATGGGCAGAACCTATTAGGAATTAGTTTAATGCTTAATTACTCCGAGACGGAGTTGTTTAACTGTGCTGGATATTTCTGATGTGTGTGCATATAAGTGATTTTGGCGGTGTTGTTTTAGGTTTGATTGTAAGCGGACCCCGCCGAGGGCCACTTTTCCCTTTCTCTCCCCTTTTTCAGTTTTGCGCACTTTCTTTGAAGTCTGTTCAGGAACAAGACCGCCTTTTGGTCAAAGCCCGCCCCACACTAGCGTGTGTGCTAAGTACGTCATTAAGACCTCCTCCTCACGCATCACGCAAGGTCGTAGGTTGTATGTCGTCATAGTTGCCATCTTGGGAAGGTACAAAGTAGCTAAGCGGTTAGCTAGCTTGCTGTGGAATACAGAAGCGTCCATCTAGTTTCTCAAAGCTATTTTGTCTTTTAATGCTGCTGCATCAAAGTGCCGACTTCTTGAATGTGGTGTTAAACTGTGAATTGAACTAAGAATTGCTACCTCTCATTTAATCCATTTTGATTTGTTTTATCTTCATTTATTTTCTTTTGCATTTTTATTTTAGTAGCAAGTAGTGTTTCCTAGTTTTTATTGAATTAGAATAATTACAGTAACAGGGAATTGTTTTGGTTTAATAAATAATAACGTGTGGAATAGTAATTGTTTGTGTTTATTTTGATCCAAAAGTTGGGTGGTCTCTAAGAGTAAAGAATTACCTCTTTTTGAGTTAACAACTGAAATCAACTGAGACATCTTCATTGGTTTGTGATAAAGAAGCAAGGGTTAAAACTCCAATTGCAGTTATAATTTGTGTTATCAGCGTTTGCTGGATAAGTCTGATCGGTCACAACCGGTCAGATCACACTTTTCCAGCATAAATAAGTTCATAACAGCTAATTAATAAATGCATTGTTAGTGTTAGCCATTACCGTCTTGTAGCCCTTGGTCACAACCATTTGAATTACATTTGTTATAGCTACCATTTGAGTTTGAATGATCTATTATTAAAATTATAATAGCGAATTATAATTAATAATAATACTCATAATCAAACAGGTTTCTGGCATAACACATTGTATACTATATTTTAGTCTGATTTATTAGTTAGTCCCAGGCCAATTAATAACTACAATTCTTTTGAAAATTTAACCAATTTAACTGAGTTCTCCAACCCCAAAAGAAGGTTTCATTATAGTTGACCCTTATCAGGTAATGCTGTATTATACTTTAAATAGTGTGTCCTGCTTTTATTTCTTCCCCTTCACAAACTGATGCCTTTGTTGATGGTGTCACTTCCTCATTACATTTTGCATTAGACAATGTAGCCCCCCTTTGAAAAAGAAGGTAATCATCCAATGGAAGCTGGCTCCCTGGTTTAATCCAGAGCAGCTGTCTTTGAAACACATAGTTTGAAAATTGGAGACAAAATGGCACTCTACACAGAGGAATCATACCTAATCTGGAATAGTACCTAATCTGGAAAAACAGTCTACTGTTGTAAAGACCCTTTGCAGAGTTAGAGCAGCATATGTTTCATCATTAATACAGAATAAAAATAATTTTCTCTTTAGTACAGTTGCCAACCTACCCAGAGTCATAGCTCTGTTGATCCATCCATTCCCTTAGCTCTCAGCTGTAATGACTTTATGGGATTCTTCATAAAAAAAATAGTTTCTATTAAAGATAAAAGCAGCGGCATCCTCCCAAACATGATTACTTTGTCCTCAATGAGTGAGGCAATGTTAAAGGCATCTTTAGTACCTGTTGTCCCATCAAGCTATGAGGAAAAATCAGGCAGGTTGTAAGCAAAAGAAGTTTGACATTCACAGGCACCAACGACTGCCTCCCTAAGCAGGGTGCTATATACGCAAGCTCCCACAGACAATCGGCCTCAGTCCCGTTGCTCCTGGAGCGACAAAGAGGGGAACTCTCGTCCATGCGACCTGACTGGGCTCGGAGAACTGCTGGTTGGATCAAAGCTAAGTCCTGCAGTCCAACTTCTGCGTAACCAGACGCCGAAGTAAAATAATCCATCAATGCTGAAACCAGCTTTGTTTATTTTTCTCAGCTGTTGCAGGAAAACTGACTCAAGAGGGCGTGGAGCGTTCTCCTTACCTGACCAGGCCAAGCTGAGATGAGAGGCTGATCTGAAGTCGCCCGCTGCAGGGATGGGTTTCAAATGCCGGAGACCCGACTTCGACCCGGCGCCGTCTGCTCTAACAGCTACATTCGGCTAGCCCAGAGCCACTGAGCCGCATACCATAGCAGCATACCCGCTGCTGAGATAAGCAGCTTTTCTTTGGAGTACTTCAACTGCTTCCAACTGGATGCCCCAAAGTGAACCGAACTGACACAGAGGCACTGACAGGTTTGGCAGAGAAATAAACAGGGAAAGTTAAATGGTTTATTTAGAAGGGTCCCCTGACCCCTGCCTCTGTGCTCGGGGAAGGCGGGCCTTTGGTTCTCCACAACCACTATTGAGCTATTTCCTTCTGGGTAATTCACACCTAAACTAGTGCACTCTCACAAACTCCCACAGGTGCAGGGTTCCAGGTATTAAGTGTTCACCTATATACAGAAAGCCTGTAATTTATTTATTTATTTATTTTCTTTCACTATCTTTTTTCAGGTATCACTTTACACATGTCAGCTTAAATAATAATACATATGATTTAGCAATGGCATCAAGGTGTTACTCGATTGTATCTGTTGCTTTATGTCTGTTGGTTTTGCTGTTCTTTTTGCGTCTGTCTTTCCAGGTGATGGAGCAGACGGAGGACGTTTTATCATTCTCTCCCTTTTATCTTTTCTTTCTTTCACCTCTTCTCTTTCTTTTTTTCTTCCTTTACTCTCCTACTTTCACATTGTAGTGTCCATATAATTTGAAATTCTCCCTGCAGGAATCACAATAAAGCTATTTACATGCATAAATCAAGCGGAGCACTATGGCGAAAGCTGCTTGATCCACTTGTGAAAGCAAAATCTGTTGAGCTCTATTTGGCATAGCTCCCGTTAGCATTTTAAAACCATACCACGCTGATGTAATTCGAGTGTGTTTTTATGGTTATAACAAAAGTTATCTCCACAAGGGTTTTATACATTGATGGGTGTAGGGAATATTTTGTATTTCTTTTATTGTGTCAATGATTTATTAGGTTTGTCATCATATATTTACTGGAATATATATGTGAGGTGGTTAGTGTTGTAGCTTTATCGTTTGTTTGTGTCCTTCACTATCTTCTGCCATTCTGGGAGACCTGCAGAATACAGGAAACACGTTGTGTTGATAATGATACAAGGAATTTGTGTAACTGTGATGCACCCAGTTATCTGTGATACTTGTGACCCATTCTCTGAGTAGTGAATGGTCTGCATTAAGTGCCTAGAAGAGATGTGATTAAATCATGCTGTGTTATCTTGGATGTCATTGTTCCCCTACTTCGTTAGTGCTGCAACTGTATTTTGTAATTAGGGACCTCCCCTATTGAAAATAAAAAGACAGGTGACGACAGGGTTACGATACTTGGATTCCTCTTTTTTGGTCTCGGAGGATATTTAATGTATCAACACCTTCAGAAGCTGCTGGCGGTCAACATGGCCTTGATGAGACTGCCAGCGGCAGTCGACGTCATCACTAGGTCGTTGAATGAACAAAACGGACGGCTTGATAAGCTGACCGCGGTTATGGTACACAAAGGTGAGATTGGATAAAACCTGGAAGTGTGAACGTTAACTAGCCCATCGATTGGAATATTGGAATTGGATCCAGGAGACAGCGACGAAAAAGACTGTTGGTTTCAGCTTGTTCTCATAACAATTCAAATCAGACTTTCCACTATCAAATTCTCCCTGAGTTGTTATGGCGACATCGCACAAATTCCCTGCTCCCCCACCACCCATTCCCTGCCAAGACATCTGTGGAGGCGTCAAGCTGGAGCTGCGAAGTGATAGACTTTCCATCAAGGACACTTGCCTGCCGGAGGGACGGCCTTCATGGACATACAGATTTCCACACAACATGCACCCAGACACACATATGCTCACAAATACAGATGACTTTACCCGACCAGCATTCAAATGTTTACCTTTCTGCATATATGTGTCTCGTAATTAATTGTGCTTTTCGTGCAAATGAGGTTTTTTGTCGGATGCTTCACATTATGTGTGGAAACACAAATTGTGAAGCACCTGTCTTTTTTATCTCCCTCCACTCCCCCAGTGTAAATCTTTCTTCAACAGATCTTCAAGGGCAGCGCCTGTGTACTCCATGTAACTGCGGTCTGAGGCAGTTTGGAGGAACGCGCCGGAACGGCTGCGCTGAAATAGCAGCGGCCGACTGGCTGTGTTCCTTGGCAACGCAAGGCCTCAGTCAATCGTTCCCCCAAAATGTTTGTAAAGTGTATGTGGTGGACGGTTGTACTGGAACTGAATTTTCGATTGCAATGCAAATTGCAGTTGACAAATAAAATTGATTGATTGATTTATTGATTGATTGATTGATTGATTGATTGATTGGGTGTGCTTCAGAGCGATGGAAGATTTGTAAATGAGCAGATCTCTGTCGTTTCTCCTCTCGAGAGCAAAATTAACGTCTGTTGTCTTTCTTCCCTGTGTGTTGTTTAATGAATGTTTTAGGTGCTTTAAACCTGACAATGGGATATTGATGTTTGTGTTTTCCAGTCCGCTCATTACAACCAGAATAAAGCCAAAGCTTTTTAAAGTTAGCGCCGAATGTCCATTAGCCTCATGCTATTAGCTTCCGAATAACTTCCACTCTTCCCGGATACGCGACTACAGTTCGTTTCGAACCGGTTTGTTTCATTTTGCTCCACCATTGTTCAATAGTGCTACGAGCGTTATTACCGCATTAACATGGAACATTAATGTCGATTTAATAATAGTAATAGTAATATCATCTTTATTGTCATTGAAATATACATTCAAACATACATTACAACGAAATTTGTTCTCTGCTTTTAACCCATCACCCTTGGGGAGCAGTGGGCTGCCATGTGCAGCGCCCGGGGAGCAATCTGGGGTTAAGGGTGTTGCTCAGGGACCCAGAGTGCCGGCACTGGGGATCAAACCGGGTACTTGCATCCTTCTCTGAGTGCAAGCGCACTGCTCTAACCACTCGGCCACGACCCCCCCTATATAATGGTGACTTTGGATAACTTTAGGATTAACTCATTAAGCGACCGATCGCTACATCGACCCCTAGCTTCCCGGAAATATAATTAGATTAATAAAATGTTCCTAAAGTTTACTATGCAAATCATTCTTTAAAATGTTTTTTTAATCAAATAATGTTTAACTCAGAATTTGCATTTTGAATGGGTTGAAACACATACCAAATGTTCTGAATTAGTTAAACTAATTTAACCTCATTCCATGTTCTTTAAGATTAACTTAGATCTGCAGTGCACCAGGATTCACTGAATTATTCTGATGATGATCAATCATTTTATTTTGTCTTTTGTTTCTTTGTGTACATAGCTCCTTCTTGTTATCTTAATTTTGCTTTAGTTAAGCTTCACTAGACTAGTAGACAGGATTTGTTGATTGAAATATAGTGTTTATTCAGATAAACAGCATTCTATAGTGATGTTCTCTGGATGTTCATTTTATTTCTAATAAATTCTTGAACTTGAAGAGAAGTTGTCACTCATTTATTCTATATGTGTGCAGAGTTTGCTGTTAAGAGAACGCCAGTGCTCGAATCATTCCTTTCAACTATTGTCCTGATATCAGCTGATTGGGCTGATATTCATTGGACAATACCTAAAAGACAGAGAGTTATTTATTAAACATTAAATAACTTAAAACTGTGTGTAATAGCACAACATACCTGATCGGTGTTTGGACTGTTTAGACACAGTAAAGCTTTCTGAGTTATCTAAACTTTTAGCTTCATCTAAACCTTAAAGTTGTATGTTAGACCCAATCCCAACCAAGTTATTTAAGGAAGTATTCCCTTTGATCAATGCCCCTATTTTAGACATGATTAAGCTATCCTTAGTAAATGGATACTTGCCACAGGCTTTTGAAGTAGCTGTTATTAAACCTTTACTTAAGAAACCCTCTCTTGATCAAGATGACTTAATAAATTACAGACCTATATCTAATATTCTTTTCTTATCCAAAATTATTAATAAAGTAGTTGCTAATCAAGTATGTGGACATATACAAAGTAATGACCTATTAGAAGAGTTTCAGTCAGGCTTCAGAGCTCATCATAACACCGAAACAGCTCTTGTAAAGGTCACTAATAACATTCTCATGGCTTCAGGTAATGGACTTGTGTCTGTACCTGTCCTGTTAGATCTCAGTGCTGCATTTTAAACAGTTAATCATAATATTCTCCTATAAAGATTTGAACATATTGTAGGGATTAAGGGAAAAGCATTAGGCTGGTTTAAATCTTATCTGTGTGACAGTTAAGTTTGTTCATGTTAATGGTAAACCTTCTTCAAACTCCAAGGTTACTTGTGGAGTACCACAGGGTTCAGTCCTTGAGCCAATTCTCTTTACTATTGTTGAGGAAAATACATATCTTAGTTGTATTCATATGGGAGTGCTGAGGAATGCATGAGTTTTGACTGTCTTCCCCTTTAAGGGTAAGATAAACATTACATGAGTTTTATGGCAGGCGGGTAGGTCATTTGGCTTGACCCCTTTGCGGAGTGGAGGAGTCTCTTTGTTTGGGGAGCGTCCACAGACCCCCTCCCTCCCTAACTCAGCGGAGGAGGGCAGTCAGTGTAAAAAGGATGTCTTTGCAAACTTAGATCAGACAAAAGCTCCAGTGCACGTAGGTACACTGGTAATGTAGACTATTGTCTCCGTTGGGAATTTCTAATGAATTAAATATGCATATTACAATGTTTTACCTCTGATTATTTGTCTCTCTCCTTGCGGCCAAATCATCGAACCGGATGAGTGAGACGGGCCGTGGTTAGGAACGGGCCCAAGTTTTATCACTATACATATGCTTCCAATGAGTAAAATTATCAGATAGCATGGGATTAATTTCCACTGTTATGCTGATGTCACTCAGGTATATTTATTGATAAATCCTGACGAATGCATTCAATTACTTCGACTACAGGCATGTCTTGATGACATCAAAACCTGGATGACTTTAAACGTACTGCTTTTCAATTCTGACAAGACAGAAGTTGTAATCTTTGGACCAGAGTTCCTCAAAAAATAAACTCATCAATTACTTAATCTGGATGCCATTAAATTGGTCTCTGGTAATAAAGTAAAAAACACTTTGGTGTTATTTTTGACCAGGACATGTCATTTAAATTCCATATTAAACAGGTTTCCAGGGTTTCCTTTTTTCACCTCTGTAATATTGCCAAAATTAGAAATATTTTGTCCAGGAGTGATGCTGAAAAACTAGTCCATTCATTTGTTACTTCAAGGCTGGACTATTGTAATTCTTTACTATCAGAAAGTCCACAAAATGCAGTTCAAAGCTTTCAGCTGATCCAAAATACTGAGTTCTGATGAAAACCAACAAGCGGCATCATACTTCTCCAATTTTAACTTCCCTTCATTGGCTTCCTGTTAAATCAAGAATAGAATTTAAAAGTATCCTTCTCACTTATAAAGCCCTTAATAATCAAGCTCCATCATATATCAGAGATCTGATTCCTAAAAGAGCACTTCACTCTAAGACAGCAGGTCTACTTGTGGTTCCTAGAGTCTCTAAAATTAGAATGGGAGGCAGATCCTTTAGTTACACTGACTACTTTTAAGACTAGGCTTAAAGCGTCCCTTGTTGAAAAAACTTATAGTTAGAGTGGCTTAGGTCAGGGTGTGAATGTGTGTGTGAATGACTGACTGTAATGTAAAGCTCTTTGGGGTCGTCGGAAAAGTGATGTACAAGTACAAGCCATTTACCATTTAGGTTATCTTGAGCTATTTTTTAGTTATGCTGCTATAGACTTAGTCTGCTAGAGGACATCAAGATCTATTTTTCTCACTCGGCTAAGTTCTATTGTTCCCCAATTTTGCATTGTATGTTGTTATTTCAACTTTTAACTTTTTGTTCTCTCTGACTTTTTTCTCTTTATAGTAGGTACACCTGGTCTGGTGTTCTTCTAGCTATGCCATCATCCAGAGGAGGCAGATCATCTGCCATTACCACATAAAATAGAAAGGACTCCATCAATGTGTGCTTCTGTGCTTTTTTGTGTCTCTGCTCTGTCTTCTCTAACCCCTAGTCAGTCGAGGCAGATGACTGTTCACACTGAGCCTGGTTCTGCTGGAGGTTTTCCATCAAGTTAAAGCGGAGTTTTCCTCTCCATTGTCGCTTCATGCATGCTCAGTATGAGAGATTGCTGCAAGGCCATCGATAATGCAAACGACTGTCCACAGTGGCTCCACGCTCTTTCTGGTGGAGTGAATGCTGCTTGGCAAGACTCGATGCAATCTGCTGGGTTTCCTTAGATAGGAAACTTTTTGACGAAATCTATCAGTATGATTTGATTGAATTTGACTTTATAAAGTGCTTTGAGATGACATGATGTGAATTAGCGCTATATAAATAAAATTTAAATTAAATTGAAAATATCAGGTATGACATGGGTTTAGGTTTGTGAGAACATATAACGTATCCTGCTGAATGTAGCCATTAGAAGATGAGCACATTGTGATCTTAAAGGGATGAACAGCAACAATACTCAGGTAGGCTTTGAAGGTGCAATGACAAAAAAAAGAAAATCTGAGGTTTTGGGGGTATAATATGGTCTGTTTGACACTGATGAATTGAATACCAAAGGACCTGCTCATGGGCAGTCAGCTTTGTTAATTAGCTCAAAAACGGTCAGATCAGAAAGCGGGTTGCCTTTCTATGTAGGTTGTCCATCTACCTAATTCATATTCTGCAATCAGAGCACATCATCAAGCAAACAGCCTTCCTCCTCCCCTCCCCTCCTCCCCCAGATGATTCTGAACTTAGAGGAGGAAGGTTGAGTAGCAAGAAGACGACAGCCCCAGATCAGCCTCCCTGTATCGGCTCTAACAGGGGGCAGACACCGCTAAAGCCGCCGAGCACAAATAATCCCATATTCACCCTCAAAGTAACTTAACAGCGGTTGCTAAAAAGGGGAGCTGAAATGTCCGAGGGTGAGAAAAGATGAAAAAGTTTCCACTTACTCCAAAAAGACAAGAGAATCCCAGAAGAGTTTTATGGGGGCTTTACTGAAGACTGTTTCCTCCCCCGCCGTGCCGCTGTCTATATAGCCCCATTTACACTACCCTTTTTTAACCGTGCCGAGAACGGTCTGACCTCGGTAACTGAGATAACTATCGAGTGTAAATGGAACGCAACTGAACTGCACCGTGCCAGACACAACCGAACCGCGTTAAATCTAGTACCAGTTCGATAGTAGGTCTCGGCCCAGTTTTTCAGTGCCTCGGTTCTCTGATAACAAAGGGCGCATAAGCAGACTGCGTCATCTCCTTACAGTCAGAAATTTCAGACATTCATAAAAATACTAGCTTCTCTACCGTGCCACACGATTTCCAGTGATTATTCTGCTTAGCAGTGTGATGAACCTCAACGTCTGTCATTGTTTCCTGCGTCTGTAAACCCTGATTAGACTATTGTCTGTCTTATCCACTTCCCAAAAGCCAACTCTGTCCAGTAAATTTACCAAAGGTTGCCTTCTTCGCCTGACTCTCCGCAAACAACGAAATATCACAAGTATAACGAAACATAACTTCCTGAATGTTACGGGTGCCGCCATTTTTATTTGTTTGATTCCCTCCTTCAATCCTAGAGAGCAGTAGTACCGTAGATCATCAATAGGAGGCGAGGAAACGTGCTAGCGTGATGTGTAAATAGTCATAAGAACCAAGCTCGGTACAGTTAACTGATCCAAGCTCGGTCCGAACTCGGCATTGATCGGTTAAAAAAGGGTAGTGTAAATGGGACTTATGGCTTTGTATTTCGGACCCTCTGTGTTGAATCACACCGCCAGTTTAAAGGTTTTCGGACAGTTTAATGCCTTTGGATCAAATGCTTTAAACTGTCTGACAAGCTGCAACACAAACACTTCAACTAGGTATAAAACCATAATGGATTTGTAACAGAGTGAAGCGGCAAGAAGAGAGGTGTGGATGGAGAGGGGAAATGGTGTGATGGAGAGGGGGGGTGTTTGACCGGTTTTCCAAATATGGTTGTTGTGCTGTCCTCACACCACGTGACTATGTGCTGCTAGACAGCCAGCGAACAAAAAGAAAGAAAAAAGTTCCCCGCACAAGGCTTTCTTTTCTTGTGTACTCAGAAGAACTTTATTTACGAATCTGGACTCCTTTCTTATTTTGTAACTGAAAGGAGGAGAAAAAAAAATGACTGATCGCTATCCGTGTAGCTTAGCTTTAGCACAATGAGACACAATGAGACATTTTTTTCTACACCTTTTCCAAAATACTTTTAAACCATGTTTAAGTGCTTTCAGAGCAAAACATTACTTACAAAGACAAATGTTTCCCAAAGCAGAAGCGAAGAACAAATCTACAATCCAACATGAGCAGTTTCATGAGCACATTTTCGCAGAGAAAAAATATGTCAAAGATATTTTGGAAGTGTGAGCACTCACTATCTCACATAAATCACAAACAGATCTAACGAAGAAGAGATGTCTCACTGGGATCAAATATAAACCCCCAAACCGTTATAATAATTTTTACCATGGATTTCTTCAAACTAATTTTAAACTATGAACTTGTTTTAAATCTTATTTATGTAATTTATTCATGCCATGAATTTCTACTGTCTTTTGACAAAAGGCAGAACAGTTGTAGCCACTCAGAGTGTAGTCAACTTGGTAGAGCTGCATATCATTACTGCAACCAACCCTTTTACTGAGGAGGGACATTTGGCCTGACAAAATAACACAACATTTTTTAAATGAAGTTCTTTGGAGAATTTACATATACAGCAAAATCATCTACTTGAAATGGTTTATACGATGATTTCATGGGACCTTTAAGCCATGCTTAGTTGGTACTTAAGGCTGGTTTATGCTTAACACATGTATGCTCCACACCAAAATGACGTCTGCAGCATTTATGCTCCGTGCAGCTTTTCCTCCGAAGTAGCAATATTCTCCTAGACTCTAGAGGGCAGCGTTGTGCTCCTGCCAACCATGCCATATGCACAGTCACTGAGATCACCTATTTTCAGTATTCTGATGCTCTGCCCAAAATTCTCCTCATCTGGATCCCTAGATGTACTGAGTTGCTGCCATGGGATTAGCAGATTAGCAACTTCTATCAAGCAGTAATTATACAGTAGTGCTAAACAGAGTGAGTGTAAAAAACTGTAAGCTCATTTTCACACATCACTTTTTTCAGAGTTGCTAGTAAACACTGGACTCATCCTGGCCCCTGCTTCCTCCTTCTGCTGAGGGCTGTTGGTGTATTCCATATCAATTTGCAAGGTGGAATTTCTGAGTTGGGTGATGAATCAGAATTACCACAGTTTTCGACAGGACCAGTTTGCTGTTAGTACTTACCTATATGACAATAATATATTTGTTTGCAAATTAAAATTCACCCAAGGATCTTGCCTGCAGAGACTGAAATTATCTATGTATGAATCAGTGATTTTCATCACATCCTGATAAAAGCCAAAAGGTGTACTTCCTCCTACAATGGGAAGATTACTGCCATAATTATAGAAAGGAATTTTAAAAAATATATAATTTTCTTTCTCGGAAGTACCTGAGATAAGAATCAGAGAGGCTTTAGGATTAATCATGCTGCAGCAACAGCTGTGCTTTCAGTGGCAAAATACCCCAAAGGCAGCAGGAGTCCAAGCATGCTCATTGGTTATCATCTGACTGTACCTTTTTTTGTTGGCTTTTGCACAGTAAACAACGGCATTCTGGCAGTTTCTTCACTCTTAGTTTGAATTGTGCCTGACATGAAATTCTTCCATGATGTCAAAATGTGACAAACATAGATCCATGACCAATAACCTCTCCACATGAGCACCTTAAGGCTCAGCAATGCCCCACTTCTCTTTTCATTATTCATTACTTCATCCTTTTATTACTTGTCTTTTAGCTCCATCATTGCTGGCACTTTTCAGATATAGCTGGTGCTATTCAGATGAATCCCAACCTGTTATTATTTTCATGCCAGATGCCATGGTCTTGGTTCTTATCTTAAACATCTCATCAAAATCACGTGTGTGAAAGAAGACTGAGTAAATTTGTGTTTGGTCAATTATTTTCTTTATTTTAACAAAGCTTCCATGCAATAAATCACACTCCATTTGAAACCATACTGATTTCCCCTTAAATGGTTCCACATTTTCAGGAGAATATGGGTGCTATCTGCCAATGACAAACAGCATATTCGGCTGTTGACTCTTGTTTTGAGCTTCAGGCAAAAATCAGGCATCACACATGTGCTTGGAAGTTGCTAACAGTGGTCATTTGCTGTCTGCCCCAAGTATGCCATGTTTAACTGATACACAGACAACTTCAATCTGGTGTTTATCAAAACCAAGTGGCAAAATTATTTGCAGTGAGCGTATCATCTCTTATTGTATCCTTAAAAATATCCAAGAAAACCTTGCATATACAATTATACAAACATTTTTTCTTTTATTAATGTTTTTATTTATAATGAATTATTTTTTCATTGTTTACCATTTCTCGCAGATTTATAACTGCGGCTATTGTCAATGACTATCCTGGCCCCTGGTCAATGGCTGTGTTGACCAGTGGACTACAAATACTCAGTTAACATTAATATTCATCGGTGACACATAATTTCATTATTTAAAAAAAATATTTTTAACTAAATTTACAACTGTGTACACCAGTCATGTTTGTTTCAAGTTATTGGGGGCTCTGTCTGAGCTGCAGTGTAAAACCTGATGGAGATGGATCTGCATCAAGTTTGACACTGTAGGTTATAAAAGGTTTTTAAAGTTTTTTAAAGTTTTCAAAGGCTAAGGTGGTTTGAAGTATGGGAACATTTCATCTTTTTTCCCTAAGACTCTTTTGAGCTGGTCCAGATGACAAATAGGGTATTTGGATATTCTGTAAGGCTCCACTATAAATCGCAGCAACACAGCCACCAAAATCAGCAGAAAACGTGCACTGTACACGAACCTTTGAAATAATCAATTCTTTATATAGTAGGGATGGAAGCTGACATTACAGACTGCACTTGACGAAAAATTTAATTCAATTTTATTAATACAGCGGCAATTCGCAACCCATGTCATCTCAATGCATTTAAAAAGTCGAATTCAATCAAATCATACAAATTGGACAAATGGTTTCCTACCTAAGGAAACCCAGTAGATTGCATCAAGTCTTGACAAGCAGCAGTCACTCCTCATGACAGAGCGTAGAGCCGCAGTGGACAGTCGTCTGCCTTGTCGATGGCTTTGCAGCAATCCCGCGTACTTAGCAAGCATGAAGCGACAGTGGAGAGGAAAACTCCCCTTTAACATGGAGGAAAACCTCCAGCAGAACTAGGCTCAGTGTGAACGGTCATCTACCTCGACCGACTTGGAGTTAGAGGAGACAGAGCAGAGACACAAAAAGCACAGAAGCATACATTGATCCAGGAATCTGTTCTATGTTATATGGCAATAGCGGATGATTTGCCTCCCCTGGATGATGTTATAGCTAACAGAACGCCAGACCAGGTGTACCTACTATGAAGAAAAAAGGACACAGGAACAAAAGTTTAAAAAACATCAAACAATGCAAATCGGTGAACAGTAGGAGAACTCAACAGGGTAAGCAAAATAGATCCAGATGTCCTCCAATAACCTAAGCCTATAGCAGCATAACATGGTAACCTCATGGTAACCTAAGTCACTCTAACTATAATATTTGTCAAATAGGACACTTTTAAGCCTAGTCTTAAAAGTAGCCTAGTCTTAAAAGTAGACAGGGTATCTGCCAAAGGAGAAGAGCCTGATATCTAAAGGATCTGCCTCCCATTCTACTTTCAGAGACTCTAGGAAAAACTAGTAGACCTGCAGTCTGAGAGCAAAGTGCTCTGTTAGGAATATACGGGGAAATCAGATATCTGATATATGATGGAGCTTGATTATTAAGGGCTTTATACGTGAGAAGGATACTGTTAAATTCTATTCTTGATTTAACAGGAAGCCAATGAAGCAGGGGCGTAGCCAGAATATTTTTACCGGGGTGGCCAACATGGGGCACAAAGCTAGCGAGGGGTGGCCAATAGAAAACCCTTTACAAACATATATACTATACTATATACAGTACACAACCTAACCCCTTCTTGCTAACACTTAACAGGAATAAGTAGGTTTAGAAAATAGCTGAAAATGCCTGTATACATAAAATAATCGACTCAAATACTTGTTCACACAAATGTACTTTATTTAAAGTTCAAAAACAGACAGTCACAAAAAAAAAACACATCAAATTGTGGCATGAACCAATAAAAAAGTAATGAAATATTTAACAAACAGGGTATGGATTTACCTTTCTTACATATGAACTATTAAATACACAAGTAAATCATTTATTTATCTTGCACATCGTTAGCCTCATTGTATAATTGACTAAGTCATATTTGAAAGCTTTTGGAAAGCAAGGACAAAATATTATAGGAAGAAGCACATATTTCATGTAACAGCAATTTCAGGGAAAACAGGGAACAACAGTCATATTTTGACTACAAGGTTATGCTGTACGTGTAAGAAACAGTTATACCTTTACTTAGTCTGAAACAAAAATAATTACTTTTACAAAAATAACTTCCCAGCAAAGATCCATAGTCTCCAACTCTGGTTACCAGACTCAGTTCAAGCCATTTATATGTGTTGCACCAGTCTTTAGAAAAGCATCTTCTTCTGTCCCCTTGACAGGTTCGAGGGAAGATTTTTAGTTGTGGCTGCTTGGACCGCTCTACTCCTGACTGGGATATATCTATAATGAAAAAGGAGCAAAAGTCTGTTATTCTGACATTAAAATGATGATGACAATAACAATAAATAATAATAATACCAGCCTCCCCATAGTTATGATCATTTCTAGCTGTATTAATGGCCAATAGGCATTTCGATTCAGACAAATAAAATATATATATGTATGTATACAACGCATAATTATTTGTTTTATTTTTTTAAGTGTATATATTTAAGTGAGTCCGTCACAATAAAAAATAAATACACTTAACAAAACATACAATTCTTCCAAGGATATTACTTTCTAGACAATTCATTAATTTCATTATTATGGCCACATAACTTCACCTGTCAGTGCAGGAACACCTGCTTTCGCTACAGTTTTAATACACTTTAATACATATGTGGACACACTGTATATACCTTATGCACCTTTTCCTCCTTTGGCACCTTCTTTTGTTTATTAAGCCAATGTGTGACAAGAGAATTTCTCCACTGTGAGATCGATAAAGCCCTATCTATCTATCTATCTATCTATCTATCTATCTATCTATCTATCTATCTATATGCTGCTCTATCTGTTCCTCTCCTCCATCCACCTCCTCTTTCTCCTCCTCCTCCTTCGTTCTCTGTTGCTCCCCTGTCATCTCTTTATCTCCTTCTGCTGTTATTTTCTTCTTAAAATAAGAAGGCATGTCTGTGGACTTTCTCTTCATTGTCTGGAAATTGACAAACCATACAGAAGCACGAGCTAATAGCAGTAGCTACGTAACTCTTTGAAAACTTGTCAAAAAGACAACAAAAGCCGCTGTAACTTGAGCTGATACAGTTCATATATCCCCCCCTCTTCTTTTACAAACGAGTGATTTGACTTATTTACTTACCGTTAGTCTTATTCGCTTTCTCCCTTCCTTTTATCACCGTTGAAGGCGGGCACACGCTGAGCCGTAGTTGTCTAATGCAACAGTGGCTAGAAGGGAGGGGGAGGGAGAGGGAGGGCGGACGGGCGGGGGAGGGGGGAGCGGCAGGGTGAGCTACGGTGCGCAAGAAGGTCAAGAAGAGCGGCTGTGCATAATGGGATGAAATGCTAAACTGACGCTACTACCATTTACACTGGCGAGTGGGGTGGCCGGTGGGGTGGCCGGGACATCGCCAGTGGTGGCCGTGGCCACCCCTGGCCACTGCCTGGCCACGCCCCTGCAATGAAGGGAAGCTAAAATAGAGGAAATATGATCCCTCTTGTTAATTTTCATCAGAACTCTTGCTGCAGCATTTTGGATCAGCTGAAGGCTTTGAACTGCATTTTGTGGACTTCCTGATAGTAAAGAATTACAAGAGTCTAACTTTGAAGTAACAAATGCATGGGCTAGTTTTTCAGCAACACTCCTGGACAAAATATTTCTAATTTTGGCAATATTCCGCAGGTGAAAAAAGGAAACCCTGGACACTTTTTTAATATAGGATTTAAATGAGTGAATGCTCAAAAATAACACCAATGTTTGTTACTTTATAACCAGAGGCCAAGTTAATGCTATCCAGATTAAGTTATTGATTAAGAAGTTTATTTTTTGAGGAACTCTGGTCCAAAGAGTACAACTTCTGTCTTGTCAGAATTGAAAAGCAGTAAATTTAAAGTCGTCCAGGTTTTGATGTCATCAAGACATGCCTGTAGTCGAAGTAACTGATTGGATTCGTCAGGATTTATGGATAAATATAGCTGAGTGTCATCAGCATAACAGTGGAAATTAATCCCATGCTGTCTGATAATTTTACCAATCGGAAGCACATACATAGTAATGAGAATTTGCCCAAGGACTGAACACTGTGGTACTCCACAAGTGACCTTAGAGTTAGAAGAAGATTTACCATTAACAAGAACAAACTGGTATATGTCAGACACATGGGATTTAAACCAGCCTAATGCTTTCCCCTTAATCCCAACAGTATGTTCCAGTCATTCTATGAGAATACTGTGAACAACTGTATCAAATGCTGCACTGAAATCTGATCTGGAGTCATGAGAATATCATTAGTGACCTTCACCAGAGCTCTATCGGTGCTTTAATGAGCTCTGAAGCCTGACTGAAACTTTTCAAACAGGTCATTACTTTGTAAATGTTCACATACTTGATTAGCAAATACTTTCTCAAGAATTTTAGATAGGAAAAGAAGATTAGATATAGGTCTGTAATTTATTAAGTTATCTTGATCAAGAGAGGGTTTCTTAAGTAAAGGTTTAATAACAGCTACTTCAAAAGCCTGTGGTACATAGCTATTTACTAAGGATAGATTAATCATGTCTAAAATGGGCGCAATAATCAAAGGGAATGCTTACATAATTTGGTTGGGATTGGGTCTAACATACAAGTTAAAGGTTTAGATACAGCTGAAATTTTAGATAACTCAGAAAGCTCTACTGCGTCTAAACAGTTCAAACACCAATCATTTTTTAAAGGAAAAGTCCGGTCAGCAAGGAAAAATCAATGGATCATTATCTATACCTAAAACTAATACGTTCGTGGTGATTTAATGGATTTAGCGTTAATCAGTAAAAAAATAAAAGTATAAATTGTTGTCGCAATCATTCAACTCAATTCAATTCAAATTTATTTATATAGCGCCAATTCATGAAAAATGTCATCTCGAGGCACTTTACAAAGTCAAAATCAATCATATTATACAGATTTCCTATATAAGGGAACCAGTTGATTGCTTCAAAGTCCCGACAAGCAGCATTCACTCCTGGAGAAGCGTAGAGCTACAGGGAGAGTCGTCTGCATTGTCCATGGCTTTGCAGCAATCCCTCATACTGAGCAAGCATAAAGCGACAGTGGAAAGAAAAACCACCCATTAGCAGGAAGGAAATACCTCCAGCAGAACCGGGCTCAGTATGAACGGTCATCTGCCTCGACCGACTGGGGGTTACAGAAGACAGAGCAGAGACACAACAAGAGAGACAAACAAGCACAGAAGCAAACATTGATCCAGTAATCTGTTCTACATTAGATGGTAATAGCAGGTGAGCTGTCTTCTCTGGATGATGTCTCAGATAACAGAACGCCAGACCAGGTGTACCTACTATGAAGAAAAAAAAGAGAGAGAACAAAAAGTCATAAGCAGAAATTATGACAAGCAATGCATAATTGAAGAACAGTAGAACTCGATAGAGTGAGAAAAATAGATCCTGATGTCCTCCAGTAGTCTAAGCCCTCCCAGACTCACTGAGTCTGGGAGCGGCCATTATTGCCCAAATATGGTAACACCTCACTCCTGACATCACATCCTGTGACGTTACGCTGCGGTAAGGCAACGCGCTTTATAAGCTAATTCAATAGGAACTATTGTACTGTACACAGCTGCGATCAACAACAATTATTTCGGATTTTGAGAGGACTTCACCATTGAAATTCGCGAGAGCTATTGTTAAAGCAACAATGCCCATGTGCATGGCAGTTGGATGTTCCAATACATCGGGTAAAAGTGAAAAAAACATTACTTATTTCACATTTCCAATTCATGATCCACCACGGGTTCGTCGTTGGATTGCTAACTTGAATAGGGAGGATTTGCCATCGAACTTCTGGCCAGAGAAAAAACACGTCATCTGTAGCCAACATTTTGAAGAAGAATGTTTTCAAGATGACATGAGAGCGAGAATTTTCGGTAGGTTTTTCTTTTTTATAATGTAGAATTTGCGGGGACATTGGGTTACCCGACCAGAGGGGCGGAGTGATATGTCACACTTGGAAAGAATATGTAATGTGCCTTATAATTTTGTCCATTGTCTGGGCAGAGGTGGTCTGTGTGGATTAGCCTTTAGCCTGATGTGCAGACCACCACAGCTGCAGTTTTTTGGGCTTGTTTCTGAAAGTGAAGTCGCGTGTTTGGGCTCTAAACTAAGTGACGCTGCCGCACTACAGACACTCAGTATGACCAGCTGAAATATCCCTCTGCCTCATAACGTGCTGGAGCGCATCCTGAAATAGGAGCAGAGTAAAGGCAGAGAGAGCAGCTCTGCCTGTATTTTCTGCAGTTTACGGCTGCAATAACTGATAACTGCTGAAAGTAGATTAGGCGGTGCAGATCACCATTTTGAGCAGAGATTGGTTCTAAAGATGAGTTTTTACTCCCTGATAACATTGTAGAAACATCCCGCAACGTGACGTCACAAACTGGGAGGTGGCAGTACTGCTCTTGACCAATATGGATGCCTCCAGTAAAGCATATTGAAATGAAAATTACTCTTAATTAAAAAAAACTTATCATTTATTGAAAAGTATGTAATAATTTTATATTTAAAGTACTTTCAGCAATTTGAATTCTGATTACTTTAAAGATTCCTCCAACGATGCCTCACTTACTGAGAATGAGGTAATGATGTTTGGGAGGTAGAAATAATAATAATCTTTATTGTCATTGCAACATAGATTTCTATGAAATGTGTTCTCTGCATTTAACCCATCCCCTTGGGGAGCGGTCGGGGGTAAAGTGTCTTGCTGAGGGACCTGTGGCACTCTGTGGGAGTGGAACCCAGAACCTCTGGGACACAAACACAATGCTCTAACCACTAGGCCAGTATATTTATGAAGAATCCTATAAAAGCATTACTGCTGAGAGCTAAAGGAATGGATGGATCAACAGAGCTATGACTCTGGATAGGTTTGGCAACTGTACTAAAGAGAAACCTAGGATTATTTTTATTCTGTATTAATGATGATAAAATATGATGCTCTAACTCGGCGAAGAGTGTTTCTATACAACAGTAGACTGTTTTTCAAGATTAGGTACGATTCCTATAGATGTGTAGAGTGCCATTTTCTCTCAAATTTCCTAACATTGTGCTTCAAAGAACGTAGCTCTAAATTAAACCAGGGAGCCAGCTTCCTGTGAATAATCACCTTCTTTTTCAAGGAGGCTACATTGTCTAATGCAAAATGTAATGGCGAAGTGACACCATCAACAAAGGCATCAATTTGTGAATGGGAAGAAATAACAGTAGTTTTGCAGTCCATTATAGTGGCAGTTTTGCATTAGGGGCCAGTGCAGTCAGTTTTGTTTTGCACAAGAAGAAATAAAAAAATTATATAAATCAGATATAAGTTGTAAATGTTTATAAATCGGACACAATAATGTCTTGAGTTAAAGGTGACAGTGTAGTTCTGTGTGAATTTGTCTCTGTTTCTTTGCTGCTCGTCAGTTTTTGCTCGGTGGGGCACACCAGAGTTGGTGCTGCATCTGCACCATTAAGGCCTGGGAAAACGTACACGTGCGTGGCATGCTCAACACACACTTTACATCCGTAAGTGGGGCCTGGCGACCAGGGCCCCTGAAGCGCTCACATTGGTTAACACAAGAGGGCGGCCACGCCGATTGCGATAGCTGTACTTTAGCTAATGAAGGACTGATAAAAATTGCAGACACATACAGAACTAATGAAGAATCGTGTGGACTACTTATCAGTTGTCCGATTTAGCACCTTGACACTTGAGGAGAAATTGGAAATTAAACTCCTGAGACCACATCGACCAGACAACTTTACCATTTTTCAAGAGGGTAAAGATAAAACAAGATCCTTTAACCAGGAGTGGTTCAAAAGGAAATTGTTGATAACGGCTAGCGTATCAAATTAACCCCTGTCCTGCTTTCCGTGTTTTCTCTTTGGAGGGGAAACTGTCTGTACAACAACTGGATTTAAAGATTTAACAGATCTGTCAGAAAGGCTTGTAAAACATGAAAGTTATGCATCACACGTGGATAATGCAATCAAGTTAGATTTACTGGGGACAACCAATGTTGCATCTCAGCTTGACAGTGCATACTGGCGTGGTATTGGACAACATAACCAACACACTGAAGAAAACGGGTATGTTCTTGGGCGAATTATAACCTGTATAAAACTGCGTAAAAGTGTGAGATTGCCCTGCGTGGACATGACTAGTCCGCTGGTTGCTTGAATCCTGGCATTTGTAGGTGCATATTTGAGACGATGTGCATGTCTTGAGCCCATGAACCTGACTGACAAGCTCATAGACTAAACATATGACGGGTCTGCAGCAATGAGCGGAGGTGTGTGCGGAGTTGAGACACTTGTGAAGGAGCGATATCCAAATGGTAATTTTGTGCACTGTTTCACACATCAATTAAACCTAACACTTCAACAAATCTGCTCAGCAAGAATTTCTGAATTAAAATTGTTTTTTTTGGGTTCTTTTAGCTGATCTGTCAGCTTGTGGTGGCCTAGTGGGTAGAGCTTTGAATCAGAATCAGAATCAGAATCAAGTTTATTGCCAAGTAGGTTTGCACTTACAAGGAATTTGACTTGGTGTTGATGGTGCAGACAAAAAATAAAATAAGATAAAATAAAATGGATATATATACAGAAGCTATATACACTCAGTAAACTGTGCGTTAATGTAACGCAGAAGCTTATAAGTCCTGAACGGGGGAGAGAGGCAGTGTCCAGTGTCACGGGCGGCTCTTGGCTTTGTTCATAAAGCCGGTAGCAGATGGGAAAAAACTGTTCTTGCGGCATGAGGTTCTGATCCTGATGGACCGCAGCCTCCTGCCAGAGGGAAGTGACTGAAATAGTCTATGACTGGGGTGCGAGGGATCAGCCACAATCTTCCCTGCACGCCTCAGAGTCCTGGAGGCGTACAGGTCCTGAAAGATGGAAGATTGCAGCCAATCACCTTCTCTGCAGACCGGATGACATGCTGCAGTCTGCCCTTGTCCTTAGCGGTGGCACCAGCGTACCAGATGGTGATGGAGGAGGTGAGGATGGACTCAATGATGGAGGAGTAGAACTGCACCATCATTGTCCTTGGCAGGTTGAATTTCTTCAGCTGCCGTAGGAAGTACATCCTTTGCTGGGCTTTCTTGGTGAGGGAGTTGATGTTCAGACTCCCACTTTAGGTCCTGGGAGATGATAGTTCCCAGGAAGCGGAAAGACTCCACAGTGTCGATTGTGGAGTCACAGAGGGTGATGGGGGTAGCTGGGGCTTAGTTCTTCCTGAAGTCCACAACCATCTTCACTGTTTTTACAGCGTTGAGCTCCAGGTTGTTCTCCCTGCACCAGGTCGCCAGATGGTCAGCCTCCCACCTGTAGGCGGACTCGTCACCATCAGAGATAAGTCCGATGAGAGTGGTGTCGTCCGCGAACTTCAGGAGCTTGACAGACTTTGCGCTTGTGTCCTGGCGGTTCTGGGTTCATCTCCCACAGACTGCAACTCTGGGTCCCTGAGCAAGACCCTTAATCCCAGATTGCTCCCCGGGCGCAATCTGGGATTACAATGAACAACGAATTTATCCATTGACTGCATCCTAGCTGCTTTGCAAAAGTGTACTGCTAGGGCAGGGCATTGGTTGTGATGCAGTTGTGGAAGTAAGAAGTAGGATCTTGATTGGAGCGTGCTGCAGCTCAGGGACACAGAAAATAGCAAAAAAAAAACCTATTTGGTGAGTGCTGAGTATAGCAGCTTCACAAATTCTTTCACACTGACGGAGGTTTTTCAAAGTTACAACAATCAATACAATTCAATTTTTTTTATATAGCGCCAATTCACAACACGTCATCTCAAGGCACTTTACAAAGTAAAATTCATTGAAATCATACAATCAAGAAATCTTCTGCATGTGCAGGTCATACCTGGGTAGCAGGGGACTCATTGCTAGTTGAAGTGCTGTAATAAGATGCACTGCTGGAATCTAGGATGTGTAAGACTAATGTTTATCTCTGCTCTCAAAAGCGCATAACAACAAATTTTAATGTCTGCTAAATACAGTATGAATTGAGACTGTGTGTTTATTTCAGTCAATAATTAGGATTTTTAAGATAGAACAGAAAACTATACAGAGAAAAACAAATTTGGAATTAATAGTAAGATCACGGTGTTAGAATGTAGAAATGGTACAAACAAGTATTTATTTAAATGTTTGCATGTGCTTAAACACATGAAATTAAAACAGAAAAATTAAAAAATAAAATAAAATATTTTAGAACTACTTTAGATTGGCCATTTGACATCTAAATTATTCATTTATTTATCTGCTTGTTTAAAACATATTTTTGGTGATTTACTTATTTCTCAGGTACCAGTAAAATACTTATTTACTGACAGGCAAAAGAATAGAAAATCATAATATAATTGCTTTATATTTTTACGTTGTTCTTGTAGTCGTTATAAGGTTTTCTTTGTGATGTGGTTTACAGAAGGAGAACAGCAGCCACCTAAAATGCATATATGGAAGAGGATGAGAAGCTGACTCCACCGGCACCACCAGGAGCTGCTTCAAACATGGTTGCTCACATCAAAGTGAGCCTCATCTCTCAGGGGAGGAGCTCAGGACTTTGCAGTGACTCGCCTCAGGTCAGAGCGTGGAAGCTCACACCTCCTCAGAAGGCGGTGGCGGATACCTGCAGGCTGTACCCGAGGAGCTGAGACAGATGGCAAACTGCTGGCTGTAAGTTCCAGGATGGCAGAGAGCGGGTGGGGTGCCCTCACTCTCATACAGCTCAACAGATCTAGTTGGTTGGCTGTTTGCTGACTCTACCGGGGACTCAGTCTAGGCTTTAGAAATGTCTGCGTATTTGAATATTTTACTTCATAAATAGGTAATGCAATCTCATTATGAAGGTACATCAATATAGTAGTTATGAGCTGAAAGCAGAAGGAGGGGGTTGTGTTTGGAGACTCGCCCAGCAGCCATTTTCTGTTTTTCTTTTTCAGCCAAGCATAACCCATTTTTGGGGCTTTTACAAATTAAAGGTAAAATAAATGCAACCTAAAATTTCTTTCTTTCTTGGTTGTGGCAAGTACAATTTTTTATTACGTCAGCAGGTGTTCAGGACCTGGTGACTTTTTTTGCAAGCCTAGTTTCCTTGTGGTGCATATTGCTACTAATATACTGAGAAACTTTATGATATGATTTACAGGATTTGAGGAAGCTTTAAACTGTTAATTTATCCAGAATTTGTCCATATCTTCTGCACCTGTCCAATTTGGTTCAACATAAGAGGAGGAAACTACTTGAGCTGACTCTATGTGGTAGGAATTCTAAACAATAACTGACTTCCTAGAGTTATTGAATAAGGAAACGGTGAAGTGATGAAGTTCCAGCACTTTTATTGAGAAACAGAGCAGAGATCACATAGATGAAAAGTAATCGCACCCCCCGGTCCGGCTGCCAGCCCATCTGCCCTGTTTCTGTCTCACCTCTGTATCCCGGCTCCCCTAATACTCGACAGTGGCCTTGCCGTGAGACAAAACAGAGACAGTCTATCCTAAACAATCATCATCCCGCACAGTAGCTACACAGCATTTTTGTGTCTCCAGTGCTCACATGTCCGAGTGGTGTGAGGCCATAGTGACTTTAGCATAATATTTAACCTTTGAGTTTAATCTAACCGAGTTCTCCAACCCCAAAAGAGGGTTCCATTATAGTAGATTATGCTGCATCAAACTTTAAAAAGTCTGTCCCCCTTTTAATATCGTCAGTATTGCAGAAATACCCTGCAGATGGCAGCAATGTTGTTTCTTCCCATTCACAAATAGATGCCTTTGTTGATGGTGTCACTTCGCCATTACATTTTGCATTAGACAACGTAGCCTCCTTGAAAAAGAAGGTGATTATTCACAGGAAGCTGGCTCCCTGGTTTAATTCAGAGCTACGTTCTTTGAAGCACAATGTTAGGAAATTGGAGAGAAAATGGCGCTCTACACACCAAGAGGAATCCTACCTAATCTGGAAAAACAGTCTATTGTTGTATAAAAAGACCCTTCGCAGAGTTAGAGCAGCATATTTTTCATCATTAATTGAGGAGAATAAAAATAATCCTAGATTTCTCTTTAGTACAGTTGCCAAACTTACCCAGAGTCATAGCTCTGTTGATCCATCCATTCCTTTAGCTCTCAGCAGTAATGCTTTTATAGGATTCTTCATAAATACTGGCCTAGTGGTTAGAGCATTGTGTTTGTGTCCCAGAGGTTCTGGGTTCCACTCCCACAGACTGCCACAGGTCGTTGATCCATCCATTCCCTTAGCTCTTAGCAGTAATTGACTTTATGGGATTCTTCATAAATAAAATGGATTCCATTAAAAATAAAATAATTGGCATCCTCCCAAACATGATTACCTCGTCCTCAGTAAGTGAGGCAGCGTTGGAGGAATCTTTAGAACCTGTGCGGAGCTTTCTGAGCTATCTAAAATTTTAGCTGCATCTAAACCTTCTACCTGTATGTTAGACCCAATCCCAACCAAGTTGTTTAAGGAGATATTCCCTTTGATCAGTGGCCCTATTTTAGACATGATTAATCTATCCTTAGTAAATGGAAATGTACCACAGGCTTTTAAAGTAGCTGTTATTAAACCTTTACTTAAGAAACCATCTCTTGATCAAGATGAGTTAGTAAATTACAGACCTATATCTAATCTTCTTTTCTTATCTAAAATTCTTGAGAAAGTAGTTGCTAATCAACTTTGTGAACATTTACAAAGTAATGACCTACTTGAGGAGTTTCAGTCAGGCTTCAGAGCTCATCATTGCACTGAAACAGCTCTGGTGAAGGTCACTAATGATATTCTCATGGCCTCAGATAATGGACTTGTGTCTGTACTTGTCCTGTTAGATCTCAGTGCTGCATTTGATACAGTTGATCACAATATTCTCCTACAAAGACTTGAGCATACTGTAGGGATTAAGGGGAAAGCATTAGGCTGGTTTAAATCTTATCTATCGGACAGATTCCAGTTTGTTCATGGTAATAATAAATCTTCTTCAAACTCTAGGGTCACTTGTGGAGTACCATAGGGTTCAGTCCTTGGACCAATTCTCTTTACTATATACATGCTTCCGATTGGCAAAATTATCAGACAGCATGGGATTAATTTCCACTGTTATGCTGATGACACTCAGCTATATTTATCCATAAATCCTGATGAATCCAATCAATTACTTCGACTGCAATCATGTCTTGATGACATCAAAAGCTGGATGACTTTAAATGTCCTGCACTCTGACAAGACAGAAGTTGTAATCTTTGGACCAGAGTCCTCAAGAAATAAACTTCTTAATCAATCACTTAATCTGGATGGCATTAACTTGGCCTCTGGTAATAAAGTAAAAACTCTTGGTGTTATTTTTGACCAAGACATGTCATTTAAATCCCATATTAAACAGGTTTCCAGAGTTTCCTTTTTTCACCTCAGGAATATTGCCAAAATTTGAAAATTCTGTCCAGGGGTGATGCTGAAAAACTAGTCCATGCATTTGTTACTTCAAGGCTGGAATATTGTAATTCTTTACTATCAGGAAGTCCACAAAATGCAGTTCAAAGTCTTCAGCTGATCCAAAATGCTGCAGCAAGAGTTCTGATGAAAATCAACAAGAGGGATCATATTTCTCCAATTTCCTGTTAAATCAAGAATAGAATTTAAAATTCTTCTTCTAACGTTTAAAGCCCTTAATAATCAAGCTCCATCATATATCAGAGCTCTGATTACCCCGTATGTTCCTAACAGAGCACTTCGCTCTCAGACTGCAGGTCTGCTGGTGGTTCCTAGAGTCTCTAAAAGTAGAATGGGAGGCAGATCCTTTAGTTATCAGGCTCCTCCCCTTGTGTAACCAACTCCCAGTTTTGGTCCGTGAGGCAGACACCGTGTCTACTTTTAAGACTAATCTTAAAACTTTACTTTTTGACAAAGCTTATAGTTAGAGTGGCTCATGTTACCCTGAGCTACCTCCATAGTTATGCTGCTATAGGCTTAGGCTACTGGAGGACATCAGGGCCTATTTTCTCTCTCTACTGAGTTCTACTGTTCTCCAGTTTTGCATTGCTTGTCGTCATTTCAGCTTTTAACTTTTTGTTCTCTCTCTTTTTTTCTTCATAGTAGGTACACCTGATCTGGCGTTCTGTTAGCTGTGACATCATCCAGGGAAGACAGATCACCCGCTATTACCATCTAATGTAGAACAGATTACTGGATCAATGTGTGCTTCTGTGCTTTTTTGTCTGTCTTGTTGTGTCTCTGCTCTGTCTTCTCTAACCCCCAGTCGGTCGAGGCAGATGACTGTTCATAATAAGCCTGGTTCTGCTGAAGGTTTTACCTTCCCGTTAATGGGGAGTTTTTCTTTCCACTGTCGCTTCATGCTTGCTCAGTATGAGGGATTGCTGCAAAGCCATGAACAATGCAGACGACTCTCCCTGTGGCTCTACGCTTCTCCAGGAGTGAATGCTGCTTGTCGGGAGTTTGATGCAATCAACTGGGTTCCCTTATATAGGAAATTTTTTACCAATCTGTATAATCTGACCCAATCATAATATGATTGAATTTGACTTTGTAAAGTGCCTTGAGATGACATGTTTCATGAATTGGGGCTATATAAATAAAATTGAATTGAACTGAATTCCAATAACACTCTACCCCAGAAAAAACTGAGAAAATGTGAAGTACACTGTGTAGAATAAACCAGTCTATCAACACAGAGACATAAACCGGAGAAAGCCATGCAGAAACACTCCGTCAATAAGCCAGTTAAGAGTTGCCATATATGCTAACATACAGTGCTTTGTACAATAATCACACCTCTTGAACCTGTTTACATTACAGCTATAAATGTCACTGTATTTTATTTTGGGTTTATGGGTTAGCCCAATGCAGAGTAGTGCACGACTACAAAGTTGAAGGACAATGATATTCTATTTTTTCACAAATACAAAGCTGAAATATGTGGTGTGGGGTTTGTATGCAACACCCTCTTTCTGATAGAAATCAAATCTAGTGAAACTAGCTGTATTCGTAAATAACCAGTGATTAGAGTTCACCTGTGTGTTGTGTTGTGTAATGTAACCTTAGTATAAATTCAACTGTTCTACGAAGACCTCAAAGGCTTGTTAGGGAACACTGCTGAACTAACAGCATCATGAAGACCAAGGAACACAGCAGACAGGTCAGGGAGAAACTTGAGAACAACTTTAAAGCAGTGTTAGGTTCTAAAGTAATATCTCAAGCTTTTAACATCTGCCAAAGCTCTGCTCAATCCATCATCTGAACACAGAGAGAGGATGGAACAACTGCAGACCTACCAAGACATGGAAGTCCACCTAAACTGACAGGATGGCAAGGAAAGCATCATTAAATCTATCATTAAAAGAAATCCATAATATCCATAATACATTTGGTTAGAGAAGACAAACATTTGATATAAAAATCTGCCCTTTTCACCTATATGTGAAACACCATCAGCATTTCCCTCAGAAAACCTGCTAAAGGTCAATACTTTAGCTTAGTAGTAGTGTGGAAGTTTGGAAGTAAACTTCCACTCTACAGATTTTTCCCCCTGATACACTGGCTTGCGTAGAGGCTCCCTGTGTGCACTGCACATCTCGAAGGGGGAGTTCAGACTCACAAAACCTTATCCTTGGGCTCCGCAAGCTAACAACAGCTAGCATTAGCTTATGCTGTTCGGAAGGTTTACTGCTACACAGTTGCAGATACAGGAGCATCCATGTTATACTGTTAGTTTAGCATGTAGCAACGTTCAGCATTTTGTTTTTCTTGTCTGTCAGCCTGCCTGGGAAAGTTTCTCAGAACAACGCTTTTCTGTTTATCTTGTCTATAAAGAGGGTTTCATGTTTTCTTCTGGCTGTTGTCCACATGTCAGCAGACTTTACCACTTTCAGCAGCTTGAGTCAGGTGAGTGGTTGCAGGGAGGAAACGGGAGCGCCTGTGCGTTGCTGGCGGAAGAACAATTTAAAGCCTGGTGGCCCGCCAGACCTATAATACAGTGGCGGAAACCCTAACCATGTATGGTGGCAGCATCATACTGTGAGAAATATTTCATTCGGTAGAAACAAAGAAGCTAGTCAGAGCTGTGGAGGCAGTGGATGGAGGTGAATACTTGATATCCCTAAAAGAAAAGCTGTTAGTGGGTTTAAAATACTGAGATGGAGGTTCACCTTCCAGTAGGGCATGGATGCAAAACCTACAGCCACCATAAAGCTCTGTTAGACTGCTACAGTCAAACTTTAGTCCTTAATCCACCTGAGAATCTGTGGCAAAGATGATGTTCTAGAAATAAATTGGTATTTAGATGTTAATTGGAGGCTTCCACGCAACACATCTGATATTAGCATTGAGGGAAAAGGTGGGAACTTATAGGAATGTTTTATTTGTTTGCTTCACAATAAAGCAATTACACATCTTCAAAGTTCTGTAAGCATGCTATGTAAATAAAATTATGAAAACTCTCATAGATTCCATTTTCATTACAGGTTGTGAGGCAGCAAAACATGAAAGAAAATTGTTGGCAAACACAAAACCTTTGAAAAAAACTGGTAAAAATTATTTTAAGAGATGATGAAATATAAATATATAAAGTATATATCATAATAAATATATAAAGTATATATTATTTCATTTGTCCCTATACTGTTACTTTTCCATAGCTACAATGTATCAAATTAATCTTAAGACCTCTATGATCTAGAGAGTAATCCTTACCTTTGAAAATGACTGTTGGCGTGAAAAAGAAATAAATTAATTTTACAATGTTGAATGTTTAAATATTTTTAAAACCTCAGACAAATTCTGTTTAACTAATGAAAAGTCATAGATTATGTTTAGAGTTTAGAAATGTGATCTTCTTTTAGCTTTCTCTGGAATTATCGGTTCAGTCAAATACTTAGAACTCCTTCTCCAAATGTACTCTTCTGCTGCTGCAAAACACTTTCCTTTTGAAGTCAGTGTATGGATTCATGAGGAACTGGGCCTCCTTTGATGAGTGAAAGCATTTACTAAACGTACTGTTTAGCTTATGAAGGACACCAGTAGAAAATTATAGAAAGCAAACTTTTGGGTATAGCTTGAAATGTGTTCATGTCATAGTCTGCTTGTACTCCCAGAACATCTAAAAATAACCATGTTCTCTGGCATTCATAATGAGAAGCTCCTCAAGCAGTTTAACGTCGGTTTTATCAAACTAACAGAACACTAGACAGACATTTGATAGCTCATAATTTAGAAGTATAAAGAGTAATTCCAGGAGAAGTTCAAGTTCTACAATAAGGAATGCCCTTCCGGTAAAAGCTTTTAATTTTTTGTCTTACTGACTGAACCCACCTGTAAACAGCTCTCTTGTCCGACTCAAGCTGGGCCTGGGGGTCAAGAGTCACACTGACAGAGTTATTTCCTGCTGCAGAGGCTGCTGGGATATGGACCTGTGGGGTCTTGGAGTTCTGCTGACTTGTGCCCGTCATCTAGCAACAAAAGAAAAGAACACATAATTAGTGAGAATTTTGACCTAATATTCTCACAAAGGTATTTAGCAGTGATCAGTCAGTGTCAAAGCTGGAAAATGGACTGAATTTATATAGCACTTTTCCAGTCATGCTGACCACCCAAAGCACTGTACACTATAGCCACATTCACCCAGTCGCTCTCACTAACACACAAACATTTATACACTGAGACGCAGCTCAGTAGGCAATTTGGGGTTAAGTGCCTTGCCCAGGGGCACATTGACATGTAGCAAGGGAAAGCTGGAATTGAACCCACAACCTTCTGATTGCCAGACAACTACTCAACCCATCAAGCCACAGTCACCCACAATATTCTGCTCCCATTCAGTAAATGACAGCACTGAACATCTTAAGGCATAACATTACAGCTTAATCGTGTGTTAGTCTCTGCTTCACAGCGAGTCTGAGCTGCGGACTGTACTAGACCCCTGAAGGTGTGCATTGGTATGTGGCACCAATATGTTAAAATAGAGTAGAAATATCCTTTATTGTCCCTCAGTGGAGAAACTCTGGTGTACTGGCAGCAAAGTGGCAGGCCAATGGAAGCATTCAGATACACACAAAGGTAAAAAAAATATCTAAAATACAATACAATAATAAAAAAATAGATAGTGTATGGTAAGGGCTATTTGCAACATGAGAAATATATACTGTATATTTAATAAAATAATATACTCAGACTCAAACGTGCAACTGAGGAGGATAATAAAAAATAACAGAATATAAGTTGTATGTATGTTGGTGGATATAAAAACTGCAGCAAACTGTTTTAGAGTAATAAAAGTAAATAGTAAAACCGTTCAAATGGCAGCAGGGATGTAAACACTTATTAGGAGCAGTGATGGTTCTAAAGCTTAACAGCTGCTGGGGGAAGTATCTGTAATACTGCTACTTTGTGTACCTTGGATGCAGCAGTCTGACACTGAAGGAGCTCTCCAGCTCTGCTACAGCTTCATGCACGAGGTGGGAAACACTTTTCAACAGTGATATCATCTTTGCCAGATACATTTTATCTCCCACCACCTGCTATGCACTGAGGAGGCATTCTAGGACAGAACTGGCCTTCCCGAGGAGCTTATCTAACCGCCTCCTCTTGGCGATAGATAAGATAGTTAATGACACCACAGAATTGAAAAGGCGAGGTGCGCCTTACAAGAAATTGTTAGTAGTACTTCCTTTAATCCTTTAAATGTGATAGAAGTACTTCCTTTAATCCTTTGAATATGTTAGCAGTACTTAGACTTATATTTAGACAACTTTATTTGTCATTTTGTATGCACAAGGTGCGTACAGAACGAAATTTCGTACAGCTTGTAGATTATAGTAAATTAGATTACAGTGTGAGGTGCAGCAGTGGTTTAAAAGTAAACAAATTGAAATGTAAACAATGCAGGAGAAAAATCACAGTGTACAGGTGAGTATTTCTAAAAACCATTTGTATGTGCAGAATTGATTGTGCAAAGGGCATTTGTGCAAGAATGCATTTAGAAACTGAGAGTTCGGCAGCATTTGTAATGCTAGATAGAGATGCAGTGATGCAAATGTGCAAATATGCGAATGTTGTGGGGAGTTTTATAGTTTATAGTTCAGCAGTTCAACAGTCTGATGGCAACAGGGAAAAAGCTTTTGCAGAACCTGGTGGACCTGCAGCGGATGCTGCGGAACCTCTTCCCAGAAGGCAGCAGGGAGAACAGTCCATGGTGGGGGTGTGAGGGGTCCCTGATGATGTTACGGGCTAGGGACAAACAGCGCTGAGACGAGATGTCTTTTATGGAGGGAAGAGGAGCCCCGATGATCCCTTCTGCTGTCCTCACCACTCTCCTCACGTTCTTCCAGTCGGAAGCACTGCAACCTCCACACCACACAGAGACAGCTGGTCAGAATGCTCTCTATGGTGCTTCTGTAGAAAGTCGTGAGGATGGGCGGGGGCAGGTGGGCTCTCCTCATCCTCCGCCGGAAGTACAAGTGCTTCTGTGCCCTCTTCACCAGTGACGTGGTGTTCACAGACCAGGTGAGGTTGTCCGTGATGTGCACCCCCAGGAATTTGGTGCTGCTGACCACCTCCACAGCTGAGCTGTTGATGAGCAGTGGAGCGTGGTGCGGCCGGTTCTTCCTGAAGTCGACGATGATCTCCTTTGTCTTCTCCACGTTCAGGATCAGGCTGTTGTCTCTGCACCAGCCCACCAGCTGCTCAACCTCCTCTCTGTAGTCCTGATCGTTGTCGTCTCTGATCAGGCCCACCACCGTTGTGTCGTCTGCAAACTTCACGATGTGATTGGTGGTGAACCTGGGGACGCAGTCGTGTGTCATCAGAATGAACAGCAGGGGGCTCAGGACGCAGCCCTGAGGGGAGCCCGTGCTGAGGGTGATGACATCAGAGGTGTTCTGTCCGACCCGGACCGACTGAGGTCTGTTGGTGAGGAAGACTAGCAGCCAGTTATCTTATAACTTCCTATAATCCTTTAAATGTGTTAGACATACTTCCTTTAATCCTTGGAATATATTTGCGGTACCTCCTTTAATTCGTGGAAGTTGCAAGGAGGGAGGGGCCTCCATGGACCAAATTTGTTTGCCCAGCACATCTCACAGATGTTCTATTGGATTGTATTTTGGAAAATGTGGACGCCAAGTCAACAAATCAAACTTATTGTTTACGACTGAAATGATTCTTTAACCTTTTTTTTTTAAATCCCATCAGGGAATGTGACTCATGTCCCTGTCACTGGTCTGCATCCGTTCCTTCCTAGTACCACAGATGGCATGATGAAGAGATATTTTATGAAAAGCTATTATTATTATTATTGGTCATAATCAAGCCATTTCACCACTTTGAAGCCATAAATGAACAGTTTTCAGATTGCAAACAGGCTTAAATTGGAAGCAACTATGGTGGCTTGCACTTGAGCTTGCTTCAATGTTCTTCTTAGGATCTTAGCTGTTCCTAAGATTGCCCTCTTCTATGTGATGTTTCTCCAAGAATCTGTTGGAGCCACTTCTCCAGAGTTGGGGTTACTGCCCTGAGTGCTCCAATGTCCACGGGCATTATTAAGATTAGAGGACCAGTCTGTATGTCCACATCAACTTCAGTACCAAAGCTGACTCCAACTAGAACTGACCTTGACAAAATGTCCCAATTTAGTCAAATAAACTACAAAAGCTTAGAGGAAATTATTCACCAGCTAAATTCCTCCCCCTGCTGCCTTGATGTTCTACGCACAGCTTTCTTAAAGAAAGTTTTGCCTGTCATAACATCTGATTTTGCTCAGACAATAAATACATCCCTTTTGTCAGGTGTTTTCCTCCAGTTCCTAAAAACAGCAATTATTAAACCACGGTTGAAGAAGAACAATTTGGACAAACTCCAGTCAGGTTTCCGTGCTCACCACAGTACTGAGACCGCCCTTGTCAAGGTTTCCTTAGGATGGACCAGCCTCTGTCTGAGGGTCATGTTGGGTTTACTGGGATCCTCCTGAGTTTTTCAGAGACTCCAGCAACATACGGGATGACAATGTTTTTGCTCTTGTTCTTCTCCTCATTCTGTTCTGTGGCGTGTCTTTTGGATTTCCTTGCTGATTTGACAAAGGCCCAGTTAGGGTATCCGCAGGTTTGGAGAGCATCTATGACGTGTCTCTGTTCCTTGTTCTTCCCTTCTGTCCTAGTGGGGACATGTTCGGCTCGATGGTGTAAGGTTCTGATGACAGGAAGTTTGTGTTCTAGTGGATGGTGAGAATCAAAAAGAAGTTATTGGTCTGTGTGAGTAGGTTTCCTGTACACTTCAATGTTGAAGCTTCCATCTCTTTCCATGCCCCCAAAGCAGTCCAGTTAAGGTAACTTGTTGTCGATGGCATCCTCTCTAGTAAACTTGATGTTGCTGTCCACTAAGTTGATGTGTCCTCTCCCTGAAACCCTGACAGAAGAAGTTTTCAGCTTTGTTGAAAAGGTCCAGCTTTCACAACACCAGAATACAGAAGAAAGGCAAAAAGCTAAATTAAAAAAATTACAACAGAAAGCAGCAATTGCACAAGGTACTAGTATACAACAAGAGAGGGCCACCAATACCAATGTCCAGCAGGTCGCTGATGAAGCCAGCGATGGATATACTGGGTAAAGGCCTGAATTTTGCCATTTCTACACAAGAAATATCCATTGTGGAACTCATCACTGCCACTTTATCTGCCATCAGAAACAACAATCTGAACAGAAAACAAAGGCAGAACAACTCAGGATGAAAATAACAGCTACCCTCTCCAATGCCAAACCACCTCCTTCTAACCTCAAACCACAGAAAAGGCAAGCTATAACATCTCTTAGCCAGGACCAAAGTATCACCATCTCACTATCTGACAAAGGAAAATGCACTATATACACATGCACACTATATACACGAATGGCTTGTTGTGGAGAAGCAGCCAGGCTGGACAAACAGGCTTAATAAAGGCAAGTGTGCTTGGAGACTGAGGTTGGGCTTCAGAACCAAGAGCCAGCCACAGCTTACAGCTGACCTGAAAAGCAAACAACGACACCACAGCTTTCTTCCACTGATGTTCATCCCTTTGATAACCGGATGGACAATTTACAGCTGCAAATAACACCCAAGCAACATGTTTGAGTCCAGCTGGACATACTAGTTGGCAGGCAGATAACTTCTCTCCATCGACACAACAAGCAGTGGATCTGCTGTGACATCCTGGTGCTGTGTAATCATGTGGACTGTCACCAACCTTTAGCAAATACAACTATTGGTTACCATGGAGACTGAACAGATACCGATTGAAGGACATCACTGCTGACGAGAAGTAATTTTTTCAGGGACTGCTCCCCTAACAAGTACTGTTTGATTTCTGTTGTGAATTAGAGACACTCTTTTTTATTTTATTTATTTTTATATTCTTCCTATACATGAAATACATGACTTGTTACCTGATTTTGTCTTTACTGCATCAGACAGGGCTGTCCCCACTTTGTTCCCATATGCATACAGTTCTATTACTGTTAAAACTTTCTCTTTAGTTTGATGTTCATGCTAATTCTATAATCTCTGAATATTGGCTTGGTCTGCTTGGAACTGTCAACTGATATTTTTTTCAATAAATTTTTTTTCAGATTCAATCTTTTGTAATGTGATTTGATCCCATTTTGAAAAAAGAGACTCCCTCAGAAAAAACTGTACATTTTGTCAAGGGCTGAAGCTCACATTTCTTCATCCTTAGGGAGCATGGATATTTCAACCAAGGTTTCATTACACTACAGTGATTTCTATTTTAATGTCATGGTGGAATTACTAGAAGAGACTGGCAGTCAACCAAACAGAATTACTTAAAGACATGTTTTAACCTTTTGGAGTTGAAATTCTTCATTCAGCATTAATAATGTAAGAATTACTTCCCTTGTTCTTTTTATGAGCTTGGTAAGACAATGACATGTTTTGCAAACTCAGTCCTTGGTCTTCATTTTTCTATACCCTACTTTCCTCTAACTCCTTTAGTCACTCCATGGAAATGGTTCTAACATATCCCATCCCCCTTTTTGAGTCAGGGTGAGGTAAAAGGAAGCTTCAAGTGTTAATCCCAACAACAAATGGGAAATAAATTAGCTTCTTCACACTTAACTAGTTCTCATTTGCATTCCTTGAGTGCCTACACTGCTGCTCTGGACCTCTCTCCTGGCACTAATCCTCAGGGAGACAGCAGAATGTCGTGGAGAAGGAAGGATAGGTGATCGGAAGAAGATGCTCTGCAGGGCAGCCACTGGACAATCAGCACAGTTGTTCTGGATGTGTGTCTGCTTTATGGCAGTGATTTGTTCTAAGATTTTACTTTTCTACAGTAGCCAACTCCATAATTTCAATAAGGTTATTTAAGTATTTTATATTTCCGGTCAAATGTTTCCATAACATTATTCACACACACAACATTTGGTAAAATATTCCTTAGCAACTTGCTGAGAAACTTCATGCTTTTTGTACCCATCAATAATTGAAGTAAGGTTGAAGTCAGAGCCATTCCAGAACATTCAGATTTCACTCCTTTGTTTATTTCAGTGTTTGAGATCATTTTCCAGTTGGAACACCTAACTTTCACCAGGTTTTGCAGTTACCATTTAGTGGATGATATGAGGTGAAACTGAAGAATTTGCTTTTATTATTCCATTCACCTTCCAGACATCTGTCTCACACCTATGTCTCAAGCCTGTTCCTCAGAGTTTAAACAAACCCTATCCATCCTCTTCTGTAGAGAGTAAGCAAGCTCTCACCTCTATTATTAAAGCTACTGGAGAGCTGGGTCGGACTCTCTGGTACAGCACTCAATTGGTTCAAATCCTCCCAAAAGAACAGGGACTTCTTTGTGTCAATAGGTAACTTCTCATCAGAGCGGACAAAAGTCCCATGTGTACCCCAAGGTTCAATCCTGGGAACCTGTCACGTGGCTGGCCTTTAGCAGTTGGAGCGCGTGGGGTGTGGAAGAAGGGATGCAAAGACAGAAACTGTCATGGTCCACAATTTTTAATTATTTGTTTATAATACCCATTTACAAAGTGCAAGTGCAATGGAGGTTGGGGGAGCAATGTGTCTTCTCCAGCAGCCGAGACCGCAAGTGATGAAACAGGCGCCTTAAATACCGTCTCACTAACTGGTTAAAACCATTACAACTCTCCCAGGGGTGTACATATTAAGATGAATACCTAAACTATCTAAAACCCTCCATAAACCACAGCACCAACCATAAACCATGTAAACCCCAAGATATCTACATAAAATCTTAAACCAAACACAAAAGATAAATAGAAACCTCATAAACCATATAAAAGCTAAACTTGGCTCCCCTATACATTTCCCTGTCTTGGTCTAGCCCGGAACCTTCTTAAGGCAGTCGTTTCTGCCCAGGCCTCTTTTAGGTGACGAACCTGGACACAAGGACAAGGTAAGTACAAACAAAACTAGTGATGGCGAGATGAAGCCTCATGAGGCATTGAACCACTTGAGCCAACTGGTTCGAGAAATGGTTCATTTCTTGGAGCTTCATGTGCACACGAAACCACCTACTGGCGAGGTGTATAATCACAGCCAGCTGTATCTTAACACGTGTGATGCATTGATTTTTTGTCTATTATGGCTCTTGGGAATGACTTCACAAAAGGTGTAGGACAAAATAATTTGTCTACATAAATTATGTATACACATATGTGTATAATAAAATATTGTTTGAATGTATTCTCTGTGTGTAATTATTCCCAAAATAGTAGTGTCATGTGATATGGCATGGTGTGTAATAATCAGACCTCTCAACTTTGTGTGAGATTATGCTAATTTTGGGGGCGGGGGGGGGGGGGGGATTATGGTCAACAATTTCCCCTCGGCAGCAACACTGAAGCACACAGAGGTTCACACTGCGTCTTTACGCACGATCCTGCTGCTGATGTCTCCCTCTTTTCAGCTCAATGCACTTCTAGACTGTTACAGTTTATAATATTCTCATCACCTTTCACAGCGACAGGTTTCTCAGTCAGTCGCCGCGCTGACTTGAAAAATTTCTATTGCTCTCGTCAGTGCACTCTGGGCGGTGCGGTGGGCGGATTTTACCCCCGTTGGTGCGCTGCGTGCGACGGATAAACAGTGGGGAAAATGCATTTAACTAAATACTGTAAAGGGCTTCTATAAAGGGAACAGGGGTACTGACAGATCTGAGATGAAGCCCCTGATGTTACAAGTTCTTTAAAATGACCCTTAAAAGTGCGCACCTGAATTAAAGCGCGAGGCAGCAGCCCACCGAAGCGCCACTGATTCTATGTTGTTAAAAACAAAAGAGCATGAAACACAGCTACTAACTCTCCTATTGACTTTAACTGGCACACGTTGTTACCGATGTGAGGACATTAAACGTAGTGATTCACGTTTTGAATGGTGAATGGTGATAAAAGCACCTGCTCCGAGGGAAAGGAGGGGGGGAGAGGAGCAAGCGCTGAGGCACAGAAATACGGTGCATGTAGTTAAAAAATGCAGAATTAATAAAAACGAAACTTATAAACAGACTAAGTAAAAAAACACTAAGGACAAAATGGCAATATTGCACAAACATTGACTTTGTTGATATTCTAATTTCTGTCACCCTTCTTCTCCAGGGCTCAACTACTCTATTAAAGTGCTGCAGTGCCACTGGATCTAAAACCAGGAAAAAGGAAAGACAATCAATAAACACTAATACAATCAGCTGTGTGCAATAATTTCTGAAATGTGCAAATATGCTTCCTTAAAGTGTGCTAAATATGCCAGTTAAAGTGCTCAAGTGCAAAGTTAAAAGTGTTCATTCTTAGATGTAACAAACAGCTGTTTGTTACAGAACCCTTCTAGTCAACATCTATATGCTCCCACTAGCTCAGGTTATAACAAGAAACAAAATTAGTTACCATACTACGCAGATGATACACAGCTCTATCACAATGTCACCAGGTGATCCTGAACCCATCCATGCACTGAATGGATACTTGACAAAACTTTCTCCAGCTGAACAGAAACAAAACTGAAGTTATTATCTTTGGAACAAGGAACAAACTAGAGTCGACATGCAGCTTCAGTTATTAAAACTACAAACTAGTGATCAGGCCCGAAATCTGGGTGTAGTAATGGACTCAGACCTGAACCTTCAAGGACACATAAAGACAGTCACAAAGTCAGCATTCTACTACCTGAAAAACATTTCCAGGATTAAAGGACTAATGTCCCAACGAGATCTAGAGAAACTCATCCATCCATGTATCTTTAGTTGCATTTATTACTGCAATGGTGTTTTCACAGGCCTACTCAAAAAATCAATCTGACAACCTACTATCATTAAGCAGCAGTGGTGGAATATAATCAAGACCCACCTTCTCATCAGCCACAGCTCAAGCTTGCTTCAATCCTGCCAGTCAAAGAGGGTCTGCCAAAATGTCTCTACCTCAGTTTCAGAGGGTCTATCACACCTCTCCTCCTCTGCACACCACAGACGCTGCTGTACACTGGACGCCTCAGGTTTGGCCATTGAGGATCAGCCCGACGACTCAGCTCCTGGCTCTGAGGGTCTGCTTGACGCATCAGGGTGCTCTATCATGTGTCAACTGTTTTTATTTAGTTTGTGTGTTTTTGGCAGGTAATTTTGAGTTCAGATCACTGTTTACCATGTGGGGAGTATGATGATTAGTCAGAGGGATTTATAATTATGTATTCTAGGTTAAATATACACAGTCCTCTAAGTTACGATGTTCTTGTCACAAATTTTCCCAATATCTTTCCAAAAACCTGGCATAGTTGGAGGTCCAACTGTGAATTCTACTGTTTCAAAGTGTAGGAAGGTGATGTTGGAACATTATTTAGACTTTAGTTTTGCAATAGTGAGATTGGACTAAAACCATTTTCTACAAGGCGCTGCTACAGACATTTCCGTCTTTAGGCTCTGGTAAACACTAGTAACACCAAAACTGCTGCGATGTGTAGATCTGGATCAGAATTTTTCCATAAGCAAATGTGCTAGCTGGACAACACTGGCAGGTTATAAAAATGACCTATTCACTGAGACAAACTGAGACTGCAAGAAATTTTGAAGAGAATCTAACTGTTCTCATTAGATTTCTGTAATAATACCTTGATCAGTTTTATTTATTTTAATTGTGTTGAAACCTATCCTGAGTTTGTAAGAAATTATTTATTTTATTTTACAGCTTTTCCCTTAACATGTGTTGAAATTAATGATTGGTGTAAGCTTTCTTAAACAAGATCCAGAAACGCCAGCATAACCTAAACAACCTAAGCTTTAGGAAGGCAACTGTCATATTGAACCAAGGTGATCAAGTATAAGAGCAAACATTTTGAATTTTAAAAGTAAGGCACATGCTGCAAGTTCTCTGGTGTGTACACAGCCTGGATCAAGTGCATCCAAAATTATCTGTCTGGGTTTTTTGCATGGGCTTTTTTGACAACCATGGATGTAATAACTCTTATCAGACTATTTACCAATGTAAAGAGGTAACGTTCAATTTCCTAAAACTTAATGGTAATACTTTTAAGAGGAATGGTTCTGTTGAGAGGTTATTATACCACCAGCAGTAGTCGATTCCATTACCGATCTAAGCTTGGATAGAAAGAGAGAATTTTGGACTGCTACCGTAACCTTATAGTTGGTCAGAACCAGGCCCAGACCAAAGCAAATTTCTGCCAAGACAACTTCAGTCTTAAAGATTTGCTACTGGGTCATGCAAACAACCTAATATAAACTCTTATATGCCCTGTCTGTGTAAGATGGTAATTAACATAGACATTACAGAAGACTGGTTGTCAGAAATCTATAATAATTACTCATGTCAAATACATTCTGTAGAATTAAACATGTTTTCAATGCAGCAGTAATATGGGATGAAATGGGATATGCTACACTGAGTACAGGTTATTTAAAGGGGCCTAGTCAGGTACTCTGCCTTTACGAACTTCTATGCCGATAGCTCTGTCTGGTTGGATACAAAGGTTTTTCGATTGAATTAAACAAAGCACCTTTGTAAATATTGACCAAAACAAGAGCACATGACTGAAAGAACAATACTGCACATGCGTGCAATGAGTAAACAAGGAGAAGCAATGGCACCCACATCGTTTGGTACAAATCCAAGCAGCACATGAATGGGGCATCTTATCCGAGTCACTCCACTAAGCCACTTCCAATATAGCACTGAACAAGGTGTCTAGATTAGATTAGATTAGATTAATAAACAGACAGACAGACAGACAGACAGACAGACAGACAGACAGACAGACAGACAGACAGACAGACAGACAGACAGACAGACAGACAGACAGACAGACAGACAGACAGACAGACAGACAGACAGACAGACAGACAGACAGATAGATAGATAGATAGATAGATAGATAGATAGATAGATAGATAGATAGATAGATAGATAGATAGATAGATAGATAGATAGATAGATAGATAGATAGATAGATAAGATAGATAGCCAAGCAAGTCAACAACACCTAACAGAGTTGCAAAAAAAAAGTGTAGAGGACCATAAACCTGGAGATGAAGTTGGTCTTCCCTTTAAATTACAGTTTTTGATTCATGGGGTCTTTATTTGTCAAAGGCACAGGGAATCCCAGTCTTCCCAAAGATATTACTAAAATCACATCTAATGGGTTTATGAGGTGAGATTTTAGCAATTTTGTACTGTCTTTTGAGCTGATTTTATTGTTAAACCCTCACTAACTTCTCATAAACTCTCAAAGTCAAAACCATGCCTTTAATTTGAATGTTTCTTGATCTCAGAGTAATTGCACCTCTCTTTTAAATATATTTTTGAGACTCTTACATACATTTTAGAATGAAGCATAAAATGATGTATGATACAATATTTCAGCATTTCTCTCTGGACAGGCTGCTGCTCTCACCTGTTGGCTTTCCTGGTACGTTGGAGGAGGAACGCTTTGTGTGGCCATCATTGTCACTGCAGGTGCTGGGGACTCATGTTGCATCATGGGGCAGCGTCACATCGAGACTGGGAGATGCACAGAAGGGAAACCGAACATCAAACGAGGATCCAGTTTGAAAGGTGGTTCTAAATTCTGTTACACTATCAGCCACTAGGTGCTGCTATGACTAAATAATCAATGAAACACGCACACATACACAGCATCTCAGTCTTCTTCTCTGATCAAGACTAATTTATTTTCCTTTTCTCCTCTTAATCTGCCTCTGCATGATTTTGCATGGAACTAACAGACAAGTCAGGATGATTTATTATTATTACAGAGTGATCGACGAATGCAGCCAAGCAGAAAGAAAACAAAGTAGAACATCTTCAATCACAAAGCCTTTTCCACAAATATTCAGCAAATACTGAGCTGGAACAGCAGGCTTCTAATGACACCACAAACAAACCCAAGTATTTGTTTCCCAATTACAGACAGCCAGGCCTGTTTACTAATGAAAGCTGGCTTTGACACCACTCCATGCTGGAGCCACAGTATGTGATAGTCAACTCTACCAGTTGGCTGCTGCTGTTGTTGCACTTTAACCAAGCAAGTCATGAAAGATAATTAGGGCTCTTTGGGACCCCATAGGGTTGAGGACAGTACCCTGTGGAACTCTGCTGTAACCAGTGGCCCTACCCCCACTGATGGAGCTAATTGGTTCGGGGGAACATTACACAGACTGTCATACCAACAGACCCCCTACCACTCCCTCCGATAGCAGGCACCACGGGTCATCCAACCCGGAGCACAACATAACCTATGTGTTAGGACTGCTTAAAAAATGCACCTGAATATGTAACTGTTTGTAATGCAACACTGTTCTCAACCAACATCCGAAATCATTTTAAATCTATATCTAAACAGACTGACCATAAAAAGCATTTTTTCTCAAAAGCACAGGAGCTCCTAAAATTATTTCTTTTTAAGATAACCATTTTATGGCACAAGAAAACATGTTTTTTTGTGAAAGGCAGGCAACAATTACAGCAGACTGGCGCACTCAGGTTGACTGATACTGACTTGAGGAAATGCTTCATCTTAGGTCAGTCACAATGCACCAAAACGTCTGATTAATTATGTTCCATCTCAGGATACTTTTTCCTCTAGATGTAACGAATTTAGTTTCGTTTTTTTTTTCCGTTTTTTGTATGATGCTCTAAAGGGCCCTAAAATACCATCCCTCTGTGACGTCACATTTAACATGACTAAGTTTAAAAGGACTTAATCAATTAAAACTAGACTCATATTAAAATGTCTAATTCCAGATTATACCAACATTACATTCAGTCAAGAGAATATGAATTCAATTAAAATGTGCTGACAAGCCTAGCACTGCTCATACTATAAATAAATGAAAAATGTAAATAAATTAACAAAAATTATCAAAAACTCAGGCGTGGGAAGAGTTCGGAGAGGCCATGGAGAAAGACTTCCGTATGGCTTCGAAGCGATTCTGGTCCACTATCCAGCGTCTCAGGAGGGGGAAGCAGTGCAGTACCAACACTGTTTATAGTGGGGGTGGTGTGCTGTTGACCTCGACTTGGGACGTCGTGCGTCGGTGGGCGGAATACTTTGAAGACCTCCTTAATCCCACCAACACGTCTTCCATTGCGGAAGCAGAGCCTGAGGACTCTGGGTCGGGTTCTCCCATCTCTGGTGCTGAGGTTGCCGAGGTTGTTAAAGGAGAAGTCCGGTCAACAAGGAAAAATCAGGGTAGCTATAACTAAAACTAATACGTTTGTGGTTATTTAATTAATTTAGCTTTAATCAATAAGAAAATAAAAACATAAATTGTCGTCTGGATCACTGTGTATGGGGGCGGACATTACTGCCCATATATGGGCAGTAAGGACCGCCTGACATCACATCCTTTGACGTGGGAAAGCGGAGCGCCGACGGCATTTCTCCCCGCTTTCCAAGCAAAGTCAATAGGAGCCGTTCTACACAGCTGCGATCATCAGCATTTTTTTCGGATTTTCCAGAGGACATCACCATTGACATTCACGAGAGCTATTGTTGAAGCAACAATGCCCACGTGCATGGCCGTAGGATGTTCCAACACAACTGGTAAAAGTGGAAAAAACATTGCTTATTTCAGCCTTCCGATTCATGAGCCACCACGGGCTCGTCGCTGGATTGCCAACTAGAAGAGAGCGGATTTGCCATCCAACTTCTGGCCAGAGAAAAAACACGTCATATGCAGCGACTATTTCAAAGAAGAAAGTTTTGAACATGACATGAGAGCGAGGATTTTCGGTAGGTTATTATTTTTTATAATTTAGAATTTGCGGGGATATTTGGTTACCGACCAGAGGGGCGGAGGGATATCACATGTGATGTGCCTTATTATTTTGTCCATCGTCTGGGCAGAGCTGGTCTGTGTGTTTTAGACTTTAGCCTAATGTGCAGACCACCACAACTTTTTTGCAATGTTTTTCCCCGTGCATCCGCCTAATTCAGGGCTTCAGAAGCAAGCGAGGGAAACAAAGCCTCTGCCGTCCACTGCAGCTCTCGCGCGCGGTAGCAGCAGTGTTTTTTTTTTTTTTTTTATTGGGGTTTTCCCGTCCGCGGACGGGGGTTATGGGGTTTCCCCTCACCGTCCGCAGACTGTTTGTGTTTTTTTTCCCCTCACCGTCCGCGGACTGTTTCTGTTTTGCGTTTTGAGGCCGAGGGATATTTCTGCTGTCGGCTGGAGTGCGGCAGTGTCGCTTGCTCAACAGGGTCCACTTCGTGATGTCACAAAATGGGAGGTGACAGTACTATTGTTGACCAAGATGGATTTCGCCACATAAGCACGATTAAATGAAAATAATTCTTAATTAAAAAAACGTATAATTTATTGCACAGTATGTAATAGTTTTCTATTTAAAGTACTTTCAGCAGTTTGAATACTTATTTTGACCGGACTTTTCCTTTAAAAAGCTCCTCGGTGGCAAGGCCCCAGGGGTGGATGAGATTCGCCCTGAGTACCTTAAGGCTCTGGATGTTGTGGGGCTGTGTTGGTTAACGCGGCTCTGCAGCATTGCGTGGACATCGGGGGCAGTTCCCCTGGATTGGCAGACTGGGGTGGTGGTCCACCTATTTAAAAGGGGGGACCGGAGGGTGTGTTCCAATTACAGAGGAATCACACTCTTAAGCCTCCCTAGTAAGGTCTATTCAGGGGTTCTGGAAAGGAGGGTCCGTTGGATAGTCGAATCTCGGATTCAGGAAGAGCAGTGTGGTTTTCGTCCTGGCCGTGGAACACTGGATCAGCTCTACACCCTCAGCAGGATCCTGGAGGGGGCATGGGAGTTTGCCCAACCAGTCTACATGTGTTTTGTGGATCTGGAGAAGGCATTCGACCGTGTCCCCCGAGGGATCCTGTGGGGGGTACTTCGGGAGTGCCGGGCCCTTTAATAAGGGCTGTCAGGTCTCTGTATGACTGGTGTCAGAGTCTGGTCCGCATTGCCAGCAGTAAGTCGGACTCGTTTCCGGTGAGAGTTGGACTCCGCCAAGGTTGCCCTTTGTCACCGATTCTGTTCATAACTTTTATGGACAGAATTTCTAGGCGCAGCCAAGGTGTTGAGGGGATCCGTTTTGGTGGCCTTAGGGTTGCCTCTCTGCTATTCGCGGATGACGTGGTCCTGTTGGCTTCAACAGGGCGTGATCTACAGCTCTCACTGGAGCGGTTTGCAGCCGAGTGCGAAGCGGCCGGGATGAAAATCAGTGCCTCCAAATCCGAGACCATGGTCTTGAACCCGAAAAGGGTAGAGTGCCTCCTCTGGGTTGGGGAGGATGTGCTGCCCCTAGTGGAGGAGTTCAAGTATCTTGGGGTCTTGTTCACGAATGAGGGGAAGATGGAGCGGGAGATCGACAGGCGGATTGGTGCGGCGTCTGCTGTGAAGCGGGCGCTGTACCGATCCGTTGTGGTGAAGAGAGAGCTGAGCCAAAAGGCGAAGCTCTCGATTTACCGGTCGATCTACGTTCCTACCCTCATCTATGGTCACGAGCTTTGGGTCGTGACCGAAAGAACGAGATCCCGGATACAAGCGGCCGAAATGAGTTTTCTCCGTAGTGTGGCTGGGCTCTCCCTTAGAGATAGGGTGAGGACCTCAGTCATCCGGGGAGGACTCAGAGTAGAGCCGCTGCTCCTCCACGTCGAGAGGAGCCAGTTGAGGTGGCTCGGGCATCTGGTTAGGATGCCTCCTGGACGCCTCCCTGGTGAGGTGTTCCGGGCACGTTCCACCGGGAGGAGGCCCAGGGGAAGACCCAGGACATGCTGGAGGGACTATGTCTCTCGGCTGGCCTGGGAACGCCTTGGGATTCCCCCGGAGGAGCTGGCCCAAGTGGCTGGGGAGAGGGACGTCTGGGCCTCCCTACTGAAGCTGCTACCCCCGCGACCCGACCCCGGATAAGCGGAAGAAAACGGACGGACGGACAGACGGTAAATACATTTAAAATATTTATTTTTAATTTATTTTCATTGTTGTGCGAAAGAATGCAGATTGCAGAAGAAATACCATGCAGGACAGAATGATGCACTCAGTAAGAATCATAAAAGAAGTTGATTCCATATGTGCCTTACAGAACAGTGAGATTAGCACTGCTTAAATCTCTGTGTTATGCCCAGAGGACCTGAAGAAAAATGTGTTTTGGGCCCTTTTACAATTGCTCTACATTAACAGCTCTTCTTTACCCTCTGAATCTGCACAATAACAGACAACAGTTCAGCATGACTAAGAGAGTCGGGTTTTGGATATGTCTGTATGGAGAACAATAGAACTGAGATGGCTCTTTGTTTGACTGGCATCCAAACCAAGTATCGCTGCCAACATCTTGATAATAAATGGTTGTTTAGCTTCTAATTTGAAGTTTTAGTTGAAAATCTGTGTTTTTACATTCGTCTTGGTGTTCTTGTGTATGACGCGTATGGATGTGTGTGGGCCTGAGCTCAGCATCAGATGAGCATCACTGTGTGCACTTCATACTTGTCAGTGTGCCACGAGCGTGCCTCGGCGAGTCATTTCGTGTACTGATTGCGTCTTCTGGTTTATGTTCTCATTCCAGCTGGTATCAGCTGAAAGACATCTTCTCTGTTATCAGCCCTCATTTTAATTGCAAATGCAATGAGCGTGTTAGTGATTAAATAGAAAATTGCACATTAATTGATGAGACTGATGATAAAGCCAGTCCAATTACCACATGGTATTTTGGGCCTCTCAAGTTTCGCTGCTCCTCGAAGGAACAAGCCACAAAATGCCAAGTTTAAGCACGCAACTGGGCATCCATGAATATACACAGAGACACAAAATGTCTGCACAAGCACATGCCTTGCTGTGGCTGCCCAGGTGTGAAAGTACACAGAAGAAAGACAAGAAGAAGAAAAAAAGGTTACATTTTAACACACTGTCTTCTTCATTGTGAAAGTACAACCCTTTCTTTGAACTCACCAAAGGTGTACAGTTACAAAATAGGTTGTCAAATCCATTTTGAGGACAAATTACATGTTTGTTCCTCAACAAAGGCCTTGGAATTATGACATAGTTCACAATGCACATCAACTGGAGAGTGCCTGTAGTCAAAATCAAAATTCGAAAGCATGCATAAAGTGGAAAATGAGAGAGAAGAAGACATAAGATTATTCCAACCAACATCAAAGGGTTTTTTGAGTTTGGATTAGAGGCAATTTCCCTTTCAGTGGATTCTGTGCAGCATGGAACAGTTCTGTTCACAATTCAATTTTCCAACAATCCCAGGCATACAATGTGCTCCTGCTGTATCAATGCAAGGTTAAGTAGCCTCCCTTTTACCTGCAGCATTGGAATGAAAAATCATATTAGATCACATGTAACCTGATTACTGACTGTTGCCACTAAAGCCTCGATATGTCTGAATGTAATATGTATGTCTTGAAGGTAAATTCTTATTAATATGGACTGGGAATGCTTCCTGCTACAGACAAATGAACCAAACCCCAGTGAGCATTTTGTTGTTGTTGTAAACACATTAAAACAGAATAATGCTTCATAGACATCTATGTTAATTTTGGCAGATCTTTGGTTTAATAAAATTACTCTGACACCCAGGTGTGGTTTTATATGTTTATTAGAAGCGTGAACATAGATCTGTTTTAGCTGAGATTGACAAGCACACACAAAGAGTGATATTAGCCACTCTTGAACTTGAGACCTCACGATTACAAACCAAGTATCCAGATAGCTTTCCATAGTATACGCAAACACCAAATCAATTCAGAAACACCTATGTGAAGTAATCATATTGTGAAACTATTTTTACTGTTAATACAAATGAAACTCTGTTTCTCATCTGCCTGAATGACATTCTAAAAGGGCTGCTTCCTCTCTGTGTTCTGAACAACTCTGTCGCAGCGGTACTACTCTCTGAAGTAGCTCTGGTTGAAAATATCAATTCTTGCTGCACATTTTATACGTTACTTTTGGCAACAAATAATTTCAACTTTTTTTGCTGTCAGCGCATGTCCTGTACAGCTTAACTGTTTAGCTGCACATTAGATTAAAATACATATTTCCATCCATCTATAAAGTTAAAATTTGTTATTTGTCATTATTCTCTCAATTTTGAGCCCACAAATAAAATATTTTCTGCACTATGATAGGACTACTGTAACATTACAACTGAAAAATGGATCAAAGTAGTTTATCAAGCTTTTTGTTTATGCTTTCTGCATCATTGTTTAAAGACTTTCCGTTTGGACATTATTTTTAACATTATGGAACTTTGATTTTAAGTCTAAGCTTAGACTACTTTAAGACCAGGCATTGGTATATACCTAAACTAAATATGTAGTCTAAATCATGGCAACAAATAGACGTATCACTGACTCATTTTTAAATGAAGTCTTTATATAGCTAAAGGTTGCAATCAGGTCTATTTCTCACTATGCATTATCGCAGAGACAGCATTTTGCTTATTTTTTGTTAAATTATATAAACATCACAACAAAGCAGTGAAAATAAATTACCAGATTATCTTATTTTGGTGTTCCTGAAGTTGTGATGGTGTGACTTTTATTAATTTTCTTTTCATGCTATACAGCCTAGTTTCTAACAGGGCTGGGCGATATGGCTTAAAAATAAAATCTCTATTTATTTATACTAAATCCAATCAATTTTTCCCTCCTGGATGGATGGATGGATGGATGGATGGATGGATGTTTGTTGCTAGTGGTTTTACACAATGAGCAGAACAGGCTTTACTTTACTGGTGTAACTTCAAACTAACTTAAAAAAATAAGTAAATGAGTAAATTTGCCAGCAAACATTCAACAACCTCCGCTTTCACTTGCATTTGTCACAGCAGAGACACAAACAGACTACAGTTTGAATTAAAAACAGATGTTTTACAGCAATGACATGTTACTCTTTTAGTCTTTCACTATGGTTAGTCTAAATTACATAAATTCTATCTTTATTTTGTAGATAAACTGGATATGACAGTTTCCTGTTAATATGATATGCAAATACACATTCAGAGAACAGTAATTATAAGAAAAGATAAGAAAAGGAATACCTTTATTGTCCCACAATGGGGAAATTTGGGCATTATAATAGATAGTTCTAAAAAAAAGTCAAACATACAAGTAAAAATATAACTAGAGTACTGCACAATTATTGATAATATGGCATATTAAGATAAAAATGAAATGTTCAAGTGAAATAGAGGAAAGACAGCAGCCAATTTACACAACAATGTGAGAAAAAATATGCAATATAAATCATTATACAAACAACATCTCGGAGTAGCTAAGGTGTGTGCAAGTATACCTTAGCATCTGAGAGACTAATGATGATCAGATAAGAAATGCAATATTCCATTAAACAGAGGGAAGACAGCAACCGATTTACACAACAATGTGAGAAAAATATGCAATATGCATTATTGTACAAGCAACACAGAGAATAGCAAATAAAGTGTGCAAATGGACATCAGTATTTGATAGACAGTGTAGATGATTCATGATCAGATCTGAATGCATGCAACTATTAGAATGTTGTAAATACTTATTGAGTCTGTTGTGAGCAGCAGAGATTGTAAAGATCCCTTAAATAAGTACAACAACAAATCATTTTTCAGCCTTTTTCTGTCATGATTTAGGTTTGTTTATTTTTTACTTTTCTGGACTTGAATCAGCCACCATCCTATCAGCCTGTCACCTCTCAGCCACTATCCAATCAGCTCAGTCACAAGTCAATTAGCCCAGATCAACTCCACCTGCTGCCAGTAATTAGATTCAACTCTGGTCACCTGTTCACCGGCCTACATATACCTGCCTCAGTCCCCCACTCACTGCTAGAATGTCTCATCTCATCTTTTGTGATGTGCCCTTCCTCTACCAGTTCCTGTGTGCTCAGCCAGCTGGACTCTTCCGATTAAGTTGCTTGTATCTGCGTGGTGCACAAGTCTGCCTGTTTCCTTGTGAGTTCCAGCCGTTTGCTCTGCCCATTCTGGTGGTTCCCTGGTCCACATCACCTGTTCTGGTCTGTCCCCACCATCTTCTGGTCCCCTGCTCATACCCTGCATGCCTGCACCACCAGCCATTTCTCATCTGTCAAGTCTGGTTCTGCTTGCCTGCCTCAGCTGCCACTACTCATCCTCACAATAAACCTTTTAAAAACGTAACTCGGTGTCGGGCTGAATATCGGGTTCACCAGCATTACTCATTACAACCAAACATAGAGTTACGATTTACATGGAGCCTCTTTCACCCAGATTTGTTTGGTCTGTTGTTTCAAGATCGGCACTGAGATCAAACAGGGCCAACAGAAACACAAGACTGCTTCTGCAGACTATAAAACAGTAGTCGATTATTTTGTTATACAATAAGATCTAAAGAATAACTGCAGGCAAAGTGAGATAAGAGCTGTCTGAAAACCACTAAAAAACAAATTTTCAAGAACTGCAAATAAAAAGTGAAAATCTGTAAATGTTAAAAACATAAAGATTAAGGGTGGATTTTTAAGTATGGCTTATTTACCATAAGTTTTAATGCCTGTGATACATAACTGGTTAAATTGGTGTGAAAAATCAGTGGGTCAAGTTTAGATTTGATTTGATTTAAATATACTCTGGATGTATTCAACTTGGTGACTTTTCTGAAAGCCGGTCTAAAATCAAGGCTTACATATGTTAGAGCAGTTTCCTACCAAAATCTCATTTAATCTATCCCGTTTGATTATCTTTAAGAGGTTGACCTGCAAATGCAATGAATAACATTTGGAGGTAGGTATGTCGCATTGCTAAGACATTATGCGTTTTGAGGGCCTGCAAAAGAGGACGTTGAATAAATAAATCAGGTGTTTTTGAATATGAGTAGGATCTAATCATCGCCTTATTGTCAGGCCTGATTTACAATGCAAACACCAGGAGGCAATGCCTTGATGGTGTTGAGTAAAGCCATGGAAGGAAGGACAGAATGGTAATGAGATTTGGACCTGTGAGAGTGGAGACTCTGTACATAATTTCTCTGGGATTCAACAGAGAAAATCAAAAAAACACACAGATCAGGAATGGACATACATGCAAACACAGGCATATATAATGATGCAAATATTGCATGACAAGATCATAAAGCTTCGGCCAGTGTCATCCTTAGAGCTATAAATCTCTCACAACCTCATAGCCTGGAGTATAGATGTTCACACACATTAAAGTTGAAGCACATACATAGCCAGAGGCAAGGAGAGTCTAACTTGTGGTTTTAGGGCTACAAATATCCCCTAGGCGAAAGCAACCTGCATGCATGCTGGAGTCAGAATCCAGTCTACACTCCCAGGCCACCTCATTAACCCCAGCCACCTGCCCTCCCTCCTTCCAGCCGAGCTTGCAACACTTTGCTCTACGCCGGACAATCCTTCCAATTCATACGGATATAATTTATTCATCACTGGCTCTTGTTGATTGGACTCAGTCTTATCTACAAGATAAATAAGGTATGAAACTAAAGCCATTTCTGCATGGTTGGAGACGTTAGCTCAGGTAATAATGAATGTGGCCAGGCAGGGCGGGCTGATGTGGACACAGTTTGAAAGCTCTGGTCTCTTGGGTCAAAAAGATATACACTTGACTTTTTACCGTTACTGTATATTGCTTAGTCTTGCCTCACCCCAAACACAGTGGTGAAGGCTGCAGTTGAGATGCTCTGTTGTGAATAAAATAGTCAAACGAGAGAATTGTGCACCCATTTTCAGTCATGAAGAGAACAAGCTCACGTATAGGCAGACATTAAAGATGTTTACCATGAACAACGAAGCTACAGTAAGAATTTGTTACAGTGCGATTAGATTAGATCCTCAGATAGTTGTTTCAGATTCTAGGAGTTTGGAAAATAATTTATATATAACAAAGCCTTATAGGTTCATTTTACAGAAACACTTTTCTTCAAGGATAACACGGAGCTATCACCTGTTCTTCTCAATCACTTCCCTTCACAGATTCCTTTCACTCATCCTTATCAATTCCAAATGACATTTTATCCTTGAATTTCAAGAACCTTTCGAGTTTATTGTTTCATCTTGAACTTCTTAATGAGCGCCCTTCAAGTATTCAAATAGGCCCCACAGCCTTAATGAAGACACAAGGATTTCCCTCGAGTCCGGCAGTTTGTGAGGCTCTCATCCTGACTGCAGACAAAGGCAGCAGCGCTCCGATCTGACTGCAATTCTTGTTTTCTTTGTATTTATGCAAATTATTGTTTGGATGTCACACATTCCAAGTTTGATTGTGTTGCCTCTGGTGTTTAAAAGAGAACATTGAACAGTATGGATAATGTCAAAACAACACTACAGTGAAAACGGCTTGATTATACCTTTGGGACAGGTGGCTTGAATGCAAACAAGATTAACTCATCTGAAAGTACTTATTATCTCAAGCATTTTTCTAAAATGTTAGACTTTAAATTATTTTTCTGTCTGCTGGCGATTTGTAATCCCTTAGTTCCTTACATTGTCATCCTCATTGATGTTTAAGAAAATTACATAAAGCAACACAAAATGCTTTATTTCAATGTTCTCATTTCTATACCAGGAATATTTCAGAACATATGTCCTATAAAGTAGACTTGAGTAAAAATGTATATACCCCTTTTAAAATTCAAGCATTTTTGATGTAAAAAATGACAAATCATGACAAATCATTTCTACCTTTAATGTGACATACTATATTCTCAGGAACTTCCTAAGTGCTCAGGAATAATCAAACAGATTCTCAAAATAATAAATATGTCATAACCTGGCTGTGTATCTTTAAATTTATGTTTTTTGCTTTGTTTTTTTTAATTACCTTACATTTTGGTTTCAGCATTAATACGTCTTGGAAGATGTTTATCATTGCTCCACATTTTTGGCTCGGTACTATTTGTTCTGTCTACATTGTAAACGTTCTCCAAACCTGTCAGATTATGTCCACAGCCCTCTTCAGCTGAGCTCACAGATTTTCTGTCAGATTTAGTTCTGGACTCTGGCTAGGCTATTCCAAAATGTTACTTTAATTATTTTGATTTAAATTTTTACTTTGACTAAAATAGGAAAGAACACGGCGCTTTAAAATAGCTTCTTTTTAGAAAATCACCTGCATCTTACACTGACCAGCACTCCTGCTGAACACCTTTTGCAACAGAACAAATTCCAAGTTCCATCCAGATGGTCCAGAGTCCTGGATCCTCCCTGATGCTCTCCTGTCTTCAAACTCAACCCCAGGTTTTGCCTTGGATTGTTGTCACACATCTTGAGTCATTATGCTAATAGACAAAACAATGAGGACCCACTGATGCCAGCATTGTGTTCTTTCAAGTACCCTAGTATTTTGAAGACGCAATGCAGTCTAACAAGGTTCCAAGCGCATTAGGAAGAGGAATGGGCCAACCACTAACATTTTGGATTATGTTTTTATCTTCAATTAAGAAATGTTTTATATTTATGACATAAGAGGACCTGATGACTCTTATCATGAAAATGTAAAAATGGAAATATGATGCAAGCTACAAGCTTTTAACGGCTCACACTTCAGACATATTTTGGTTTAAAACGTTTAAGCACCATGTATAGCAAAAACAAAATGTCGGGTGACAATAGGGCGACACATTGAATGGAACTGGGATTGTCAACACGATATCAAGTTAAACATTAGTAAAAATGCAAGGGACAGTTTGAATATAATACTTTGTGGATCATATTTAAAGTGCCATGCCTTAAGGCTTTGCACATTTATATTTGGACAGTTCGATGGACTCTGACTGCCCTTGATGTTCACACTTAAAGAGGTTATAGTGAACAAGAAGAACACTGAGAATGATAATGTTAGAAACATAAAGAGGGAGAAAATATGAATTATTCAGAATAAGCATCGCCACCTCAGTCCTCAACCATGCCAGGTTAAAATGTCCTAATATTGTGCTATTCTAGATGAAAATAATCCACTGTGTTCATCCAGGATTTAGTCATCAATTTGAAGGTGTCTTCAAGTATTCTCTGTGGCTTGTGATCCTGATAGTGAAATCCAGAAATAACAGTCCAAGCATCTTGTTGTTGAAATCTGGTACGGGGTTGAGAATCTGAGTTCTGAATTCTGTGGTTGATACGCAAACATAGGCAGGAGGAGTATTTATCCTTCTAACCTGATAACCATCAGAACATTGAAGGCAGAAAAAAATCACATCCAAACGGGAATGAAATTAGAAGCTTGAGGAGGGAAATATAATTCAGACGAGTTCCCCAGCTGAATCCTTTCCAGTACATCTGGTCTGCTTCCCTTTCCATCTCTGCTCTCACCACCACTGCCTCTTCACTGCTCGCTTTCTCTACCGTTCTGTTTGTTGGCACATATGTAGTGTCGCTTATCTGGAGCTTAATCAGCAAAGTTACCCTTTTTTTTAAATGAACTCTTTCTTATCACAAAAAGACAGTGCCACCCATGTCACTCTGCAACCACTTTAGTTACTGCTGGGATTATGTGACTGACAAGTAAATGAAACAGAATACAGCAAGGCTTTCTAGCATTATTCGTCAAGCATTGAATACCAGAGACATTGTAACCTTTTATATACCGTATTTTTCAGACTACAAGTCACGCTTTTTTTCATAGTTTGGCCAATCCTGCGACTTATATTCAGGTGTGACTAATATATCAAATTTAAATGGTAATTCACACTGACCAGCATGAACCAAGTAGTAAACATTACCACCTGAAAACTATATCCTGCTCATTTACCACTTAAAAATTAATTGAAACATTAACTTAGTTGTTTCAGTGTTTCAGTATGGATTCACGCAGTGGAGCATTGTGTGGTGCAGCTCGAAGGGAGAGCTCAGACCGCAACAGAACCCAATTAATGAGCTATCTGTGAATCTAATAACAGCCAATTTTAGCTTAAAAGTCTGTTCTGTTATCTGGACGGTTTACAACTTCACTGATGCACGTGAGCTTTATGTTGCTCTTAAAAACATCCGTGTCGTAATGTTAGCTTAGCATGTAGCACCGTTACCCATTATTCTGAAATGCGCTGGCACGAACCTTGCCAGTTGGAGTTACTAATTTACCCCATTCATCCTCCCAGATATGTTCCATGTTATTCAGCCGGTTGTGGATGCACCTAGTGTTGGATTGTACGAAATAAATGTCTAAATACTGTTCTCTACGTAATCAAGTCACAAAATTAAATAAGGTAAAAAAAAGGGACTACTTTAAACAAAGGTTATATGAGGCGAGGCACGATAGTAGAGGAATATGGAATGTTTTAAATGAAATCATGGGTCAGGAGACAACTGTGTGCACACCCTTTGTTGAATCAAATGGATTTGTTCTCACAAAGCCAGGTGATATTACTAATCATTTTAATGACTATTATGTTGAGAAAGTATCTCAATTAAGGCAGACTATGAACACTTCACACAACATTAGATCATATGAATGTATTAAGAACATTATAATGAAAGGTAAAAGTTGTGAATTTGTATTTCAACAAGTTGATGTCCATATGGTGGAATGTTTGCTCCGTTCTCTTCCTGACAGTAAACTAGCTGGATTAGATAACCTGGATAGCAAACTGCTGAGAATGACTGCTGGTGTCAATGCGGCTCCCATATGTCATATTTTTAATAGTTGCTTGGATGAGGGCCTGTGTCCAAGGATCTGGAAGGAGGCTAAAGTTATTCCTTTAACTAAGGATACTAAATCTGCTTTTAATGAGGGGAACCCTAGACCAGAGGTCACGGATTAGCGGACCAGGGTCCGGATCCAGACCCACCTGCTACCTAATCCGGACCCAACCTGATTTAAAACATTTATATATTACTGCATGTTGTCCAACGACAGTGTCTAACTCAGGGGTTAAAGTTCTCCGTCGCTGCGACGGATTTCCGTGATTTGGAAATTGAGCGCAAAAAGTCCCGTCTAGACTTTTCAAGGTTATAATCTGAAGCTGCCCTCAACCAATCAAACCTGGCAGAGCCGGGACATTAGCCAATCAGAAAGAGAGCAGGGCGGGTCTTTCCAAAGCAGACGTTGCCAGTCTGAGGTTTATCGGTGTTCATCATTTTAACTTTTGGGAGAACATTTTAAACTGGCCACAGATGGTATGAATGAAAGTAGCGGTGGTCAAAGGTTTTCTTTGGATTTATGCGAACCAGCAGGTCAGAAACTTCAGCAGAAAGAACAGCTGACAACAACTTCCCTCGGTAAGCGTGTCAATCTGCTCCTGCAGTTAATCAATGAATTATTTCCACCTGTGGCCATGTCGTCTGTCAGCGTTTATTCCCTCGCTGATAAATGCGGCGACCAACCAGGGATCTCCTCGTGATTCGCTATTATGTTAAACACAAAGAAGAGTAACACGCTAGCTCAGGCTAATTTAGCATGACCCTTGAAGAAGAAGAGTCTGAATGTGAAACGATGTGCCGCATTTGACTGGGTTCGATTCGGAAAATGTAAAAAAAAAAAAAAAAAAAAAACCCTGCGCTGTTCTGAAGCAAAGAAGACAGAGCTGCATCGGCTGTCAGTATGCAGCAGTGATCACCTGATCAGCAGCTGCGCTCCAGGACACTAAATAAAATGACAAGGATTTTGATGCTTACAGATTGTTAAGAAAACTACATCAAAAAGATAAAATAAATAAACTGCAGCTACAACATGGACTGGAGAACGGGTTCTAACTGGGTGAGGCCAGAGAAAGGCGATTGATTCTTAGAGAGTTTTTGTTATGAAGTTAAAGTGGAGCGCGGACACAGGGTTCATCCTGGACAGGTCTCCAGTCACTGGGCTAAAATATAACAATTTTATTAAACTTCAAAAAAGTTAAATCATGCCTTTTTATAAACTGTAATGATTAATTGGTGAACAATAACGGGCAAAGCAGAGACTGATTATTGTCATGTGCAATCTGTGTCAAATTAAAATGTATCATGTCATGATGTGTCCTGCATTTCCAAGGCTGTGTTTGGCCTTGTATGATCATAAAATTGGTTTATATTGAATGTGACAGGGAGCCAGTGGAGTTGATGTACAGATGTGAAGTAGATGATGTAATGATGAAGCTGCTGTCTTTGTACTAGCTGACGTTTTATGGAGGAAAGGGAGCTGGGATTGTAAAGTGGACTGTGGACCAGTTTGTCAACAGTGTGAAGGAAGAACTTGATGCTGCAGAGATGAAAGTAACCCAGATGATGGTGTGGATGTGGAAAGTGATGGAGAGGCTGTCCAGGATGACGCAAAGGCTCTAAAGCTGAAAGGTGGCAGAGATACAGAAATTTTCCATGGATATTTTAAAAGTATCAGATTTAGTTGACTTTGCACACTAAGCAAGTGAGCCAACTAATGCGGCGTGATGTCCACGGCCCGGGAATATATGGGCTGGCGAGAAAATGTTTTCAGTCAAACATTATTTTTGCTTCAACCCCTGTGCTAACTTCACTTGCGCCGGTTCTCTTGTTAATATGGCAAAGCCCTCCGGAGCGTTCCCAAACATGTCCGCTTGCTCATACATACGGAGAAAATAGCTGATTTAAAGGCGCAGAACGAATGAGCACCTTGATATGTGCTTGAGGTTGGCTTTGTTGCCAATCAAACCCAGGTGTAAAATCCTTGCAGGGCAGCCTAAAGCTCACTTCTCTCATTAAGCCATAAAAAAGAAATTAAAAAAAGTTCAGTTGTTTTACAAAAGATGTGAAAGTCAAGAAATTGTCTATATACCAAACTGTGAAAGATTGTAGTTCTCTATTTCAAAAAGCAATTTGGATTTTAAAATAGAAAAACGTTCTATTTTTATGTTATTTTTTTGTTTAAAAAGTCAATGTATAAGGTGGATGCATAAACATTTTATTTCAGTGTTAAATACTGTTTAAAGTAACGGATTGTAATAAAAAATGTGTCCGGACCTTTACTGGTTGTTGATTTTCTTTATTCGGACCCCGCTGATTTTTAATTAGTGACCCCTGGCCTAGACCAATAAGTATTTTACCTGTTTTAAGTAAAATTCTGGAAAAGTTGGTACATGCACAAGTTTAAGATTATTTTGTAATAAACAAACTTTTTACAGACTTTCAACATGCATATAGAGCTGGCCACTTAACCTCTACTGCAATTATTCATAGGACTGATGACTGGCTTAAAGCGATAGATAATTATATGTTGGTAGGTGTTGTGTACCTGGATTTTAGTGCTGCTTTTGACATTCTTGACCATACTTTATTAGCTGAGAAACTTACATTTTATGATTTTAATTCTTCTGCATTAAAGTGGATTGAAAGCTATCTGTCTTTTAGATCACAAAAGGTTTATCTGAATGGCAGAAGAAGTTTGGAGTGTGGAGTTCCACAGGGCAGCTGCTTAGGTCCTTCACTTTTCTCAATATTTACTAATGATCTAGGTTGGGCTACAAAAAGTGCCAGAACTGTCCTGTACACAGATGATACCACTTTGTATTATGCTGCACCTTCATGCAGTGAATTAAATCAGGTTTTGAGCAGAGAACTGAATATTGTATATGATTGGGTGGTGTGTAATAAACTGGCCCTCAACATCTCTAAGACTAAGTGCATGGTGATTGGTTCAAGGCACAAGCTATCCGCAAGCCCAAAGCTTGATTTAAATTTTTGTGACTTGACGGTTCAACAAGTTGAAAGTGCCAAACTCCTTGGTGTGATGGTAGACTGTTCTCTGTCTTGGTCTCACCACATTAATTATATTGTTCTGAAAATGGGAAGAGCAATTAGTACCGCAAGAAAATGTTGCTCTTTTGTGGCCCGTCCCCTGGGCTGCCCCGTTAGATCTAATAACAACCAGATGCATGCCCGCCTTTCCTGGCTTACGGTTGAGAACAAGTTGCTTTTTAATACCCTTATGCTGTTTAAGTCAGTCATGAGCAGTAATGTGGATCTGGTAAGCTGGTCTCTCAATGCTATTGATCAATTTTTTTCGACGGGTAGGCAACGAAAGGGGGACCCGTCCAGTCCTGATTGACTCATTTTGTGGGATACACCCTACATTCCTGGATGGATAACGGTGTGTCTTTCGACTTTGTCATTCCTGGACGTTTGAAATGTTTGCATGTTTGGATTCAGGATACTTGGATTTCTACTTTATTGGTATCTGGTGGATTTTTGATGTCTCAGCAAATACAGTGGATGTCGGTAGCCATTTGGCCTTGATCAGGCTGCCGGCTGCATATGACGCGCTTACTAAGGCGGTGAAAGGACAGTTCTGGAAGGTGGAGGAGCAAAGCCGAAAAGCTGGATGTGCTGGTACACAGACTGGCTTCGGTGGTTTGAACTCAAGGGGAATATGGGATAAAATCTGGGAGTGAAGCGCGGAAAAGCCCAACAATTTGGAAAATTGGATTTCACCATTTGGAGCCAGCAAAAGACTTAAAGCTGACAGGAAATTCAGAGCAGCTGTATCATAACAAATTAAGTATTTAGTCTGCCACCCTATCTCTACTCCTGGATTGTTATGAGGAATCGAGCTCAGAACTCCACCCTGCTATCTCCTCCCCCGCTGACATCTGCGGATGCTTTCTGAACTGTTGGCCGGCTGATAACATCAAGGACAATGGCCTCTGGAGAGTGTTCTCGGAAATATAAACACTTTCACCCATACAGACACACATAACTGATGCTCATATAAACTGATGAACTGACACGCGACTTGGCTCAAATGTTTACCTTCTGCTATATGTGTCTCGTCTTATTTGTGCTTTTTGTGCATATGGTTTTTGATATCTCAAACTGTATCCTGTTATAGGATAAAGTATGAGGTATGTTTTTTTCCCTCCCTCCTTCCTTTTGTTGCCTCTATCTTTTCACAGAGTATGGCAGCGCCATGTGGGCACCGTGTAAGGCGGTCCCTGGCAGCAAGGCCTCAGTAAATCGTCCCCCCCCTGAAATGTTTGTGACGTTTGTTATGTTATGGCGATTGTACTGAAACAGCAATTTCCCTCTGGGATTATTAAAGTATGTCCGATTCTGATTCTGATTCTAAAGATATATTTTATATATTGCGTCTTTGGAATAATCTACCTCAGTACATCTGCTGCACACATAGTAAATAATCTTTTAAAAATAATCTGAGACTCCATTTGATGCCCTGAAGCGTTTTTGTTTTATTGGCTGTTTTATTATATTTGTTCTTGTTTTATTGGCTGTTTTTATTTTACTTGTTCTTTTGTGCATTCTCTGATAATTTCTAAACTACGGTGTGTTGAGAAATGACATTTTTGGAAATGTAATATTTGTGACTGTGCTTTTATTGTATGTTTTTAATGTGGACCCCAGGAAGACTAGCTGTTTGTTAAATAAATGTCCGGTGCAATTATAGTCCGGTGCGACTTATATATGTTTTTTCCTCTTTATGACGCATTTTTTGACTGATGTGACTTATAATATGGTAAGTTCGTATAAAAAGCTGAAAACTGACATAAGAAAGCATTTGTTATTTTTTTATTTTTCTTTCTGACATGTCAAATATTAGCATGTGTAAGCTTACTGTAAGGATGTCGAATTGTTCTGCAATGTGTTGAAACACAGGAATGGTAGATTTTGTGTATTTTGTCTTTGTGAGATTTTGATCTTTGAAGTTTTTCTGAAGCCAATTTATATAACTTTTAATGTTTCCTACAATGTCAATTATGAAAGTCTATTGTCACAAAGGCATGTGTAATAGCTATGCTATGTTAACATTCCCATCATGTCTTGAAGTAGTGATGCCCAATACATTTTCCTCTGTATCATCATTTTACCTAAAGGTCTAGAAATAGGTAAGAAACTCCTAAGCTACTTTTTGAATAACTACGCATGCGCAAGACTATCTATCTGCTCTTCAGGGGGATTATGTGAAAAAATCTCCCAAATCTACTCTGGTCTTGTCTCTTTCTTATGTGGCCTTCCTTCTCTTCCCATAAACTTACAAGACAGTTTACTTTCCCCGACTCCTCAGCCATTTTCAAAGTATACGGTGAAAGCAGTGGAGCTCCAATGCACGGCGGAAACTGAAGCTAACTGGATACATAAACACTAGAAGTGTGCATGTGCAGAGGAAACTAGGAAGGAATGAACATGCACATTGGCATCAGGTAAGCACATAAGATGATGCCCCCAGAACCCAAAGCCGAAAAAAGATTGTCCACTATACCTTTAAGGTTTAGTTATGCACAACAAGAGGCAGGTGCAGTGTCACTTAAACACAATCCACAAACTCTGTCAATGAGTAGGACAGAGCCTTTGTGCTACAGCTGTACGTTTATACATGAGTTATACTCACCCGTTGGGGTGTTGCACAGGTCTGTGCTGATGGCACGCAATGCCATAGAAGCTCTGTAGACATTTATACTTGATGCAGATGTAGGTCCAGTATACTCCAAAAACACAGGAGGGCAGTACTCAACATAACCAATGGAAATGTAGTAAACAAGGGAAGAAACCGTTGACATCACACACCCAAAATTGTCATGCATCAGCTTTGTTTTCATTGTCTCCCTGCCATGTTCTATTATGCTTGTGGCTGGCTGCCTGTTGTGCCTCCTTCTGCACCTCTAATTAACAAGGGCAGTGACACCTGCACCGGTCCTAATCACCTTCACTTCTCCCAGCTGTTATCCTGCCTTTGTACATTGGTCTCACTCATTGCCAGATTCTTGAAAGCCTTTTGTGTGAGTAGACCATCCAGCGTTCTTTAATTGACTTGCTTGCCTGTGACCAGTTTTCATCCCCGGATTTCCCTGTCTTTGCCTCACCCCTGTCGGATTATCCATTGGCTTCTGATTTCTGGACACTGACCTATGGATCTGCCCCTTGACCAAGCGCCCTTTCTAGCCCACTGGATACCTCTGCCTGCCTCAGTCTTTCGTGTATGACACCTGCCTGCCTGTACACTGTGGGGGCACTGTGTGGTCAGCACGCGGGGGTAGGGACGGCACAATTCTGGTCACTGTTGGCACACACACCCTTGAGCTCCGTTCAATGCATCGAGTATAAACCTAGCGTTATACTGCTGGTCATCAACAGGACTCGACCTTGTGTCATGAACCCAAAATAAACTGATAGAAACAACTGTTTCTGATTTTCAACAGTTTGGTTGTCTGGATATGTCAGTTTACTTAGTGATACTGGAAGGTTTGGTTCTCTTCTCTCCGAAAGTGTCATGATTTGAGTTTTTGTTATGGTTTGGTCTTGTTCTTTTATGTTATCAGTCAGGGTTCTGTAAGCTTTTAGTTCAGTTTGGTTTACCTGCCAGCCCACACACTTGTCTTAGTTTGTTTTGCCACACAGTGTGGGCTCTGGGGTTATTTGATATTTTGATTCAGTATATGTTATCAGTTTTATTTGCTATCTGCCATGTTTTAGTTTTCTCAGTTTTTCTGTTATTGTTTTGGTTTCTGGCTTGCTTCTGTTTTCTGCTGGGATCTCGGCACTGATGGCTGGTTTGATTACTCTCTTTACACACCTGCTCTGCTCCACCCCGCATGCAATTATCTTTTACTGGTTTCACCTGGTCCCAGCTCTATATAATCCCTGTTCAGTCCAATCATCAGTGCCAGTTCGTCTGCTCTTGTTTTTCTGTGAGTCTGATCCACCGTCTATAGTTACCTGTCGATCCTTTCCTTATCTGTTCCAGCGTTCTGAGCCATTCTGTTACCTGATTCCTGTTTACCTAACCTGATTCTGTTCCTGTCTAGTAGTGCTCGTCTGTTCCTAGTCCTCCTGCTTAGTTTATTTTTTGCTAACCTCGGACCTGTTCTTGGATGCTGCTTTTGGATTTGCTTTGGACACTCTTACTATTCTGGTTTTTCTGTTTTTTGACCCTGGACTGATTTTGGATTAAGATTCTTGTTTTCCCCTTTTTGTGATCTGACTGCCTCAGTTGTTCTGGTTCCTGTCCCACTATCAGTTCCAAAATAAATATCTTTTATCGGCACTCTATTTGTCTGGCTGAATACTGCATATTTTGAATCGTTACAGAAAGTCTGTGTTATATTGCAAGCTGCCATTAATTTCCACAACTTTTGGAAACCAAGCAAGGATCATCAACAGGGGACGCTATGCAACACGGAAGCTACTAGGTGGCTAATAGGTGGCGGTGTGCAACTAAATGTTTTTTGCAATTTCTACATTCACATATAACAATGTTTTGTTTACCAGCTCAAGAAAAAAACAAATAAGTTGAGTAATTAACCTACTGTGTTTAGCACTTTCCTTATGTTGCTTTTTATATTGTGTTTATGTTCTAACACTATGAATAATACAGTGCTCATTATTGTTGCCATTACTGTTATTAGTAGCTAAGGAGCCTAGTGTCAGTTGTAGTTGGAACAGGTCTCTGCATTGAATCATATCAAAGAGATCCGAGGACTGCAATCAAGCCATGGCTTTATGACATATTAAAATAGGCTGAAAATGATTCATTTCAGGTCTAGCTTGTATTTCAGGATACAACTGTAAAAATTACAACTTTTACATAAACAGCTCGATTTTTAATTTTAATTGAAATACAATTTTTGTCACTGGCAGTCATTTGCTGCTGGGGTAAATTTCATACTGGGCTTGTGACAGCATACTTCGTTACTTTTAAATTCCTTGCTGTTGTGTTTGTTAGGACTCCAAACTACTGAATTTCTCCCCCCGACTTTCTTCTCCTCTCTGGACATATCAGGATAAAAAATCTACACAGTATGACCTTGTACTTGAAGTGGAACAGTACTACCACAATTTTATTCCTTGGTGACCATCTTGGTTTTTACATTCTCCTATTTTTGTCGAGTATGGCATTGTGTGTTGTTGCTTCAACTTTTACCTGTATGTTCTCTCTCTGTTTTTTCTCTTCATAGAGGCTACATCTGCCCCGATGTTTCTGTTTAGTTGTGACACCATCCTGGAGGGGGCATCGATGGAACAGCTGATGCCAACAACTTCATGTCATTTTTTTATGCTCTTTCTCCAACCCCCAATAATTTGTGGCAGATGGCTACTAAGCCACGTTTTGCTGGAAGTTTTTATCTGTTAAAGGCGAGTTTTAATTTCCAATGTTTCTTAATGCATTCTCAATATGTGCTCAATGGGTGCTGCAAAGTCAACAATTCAATCTAACTGACTGCCCACTGTTGTCTGCATTGAATCAATGACATCAGCAGATGTTTTGTACATTATGGTGGGTTGTTCCTTCCCTGGAAGCCAATATTTTTATTTTATCCTAGATAAAATGAGTTTTGATTAGTGATGACAATTTTTAAAAAAGCTTTCTGGGGCTAGTGTCTATCACCAGCGGTCATTGGGTAGGAGTAGGTGTACATGTCGAGGGTCACCAGTCTATCGCAGGGCAACACTAGACACACAGGACAAACAACCGTGCATATACACACAATCACACCTAGGGGCAATTTGCTGGCAACCATTTAACCTAACACACGTTTACCTAGTTATGAGCAGCAACTGAGTTTAGTGGATGTGATGAGATATAACACCAGAAAGATTTTTAACCCAGAGGGAAAAATCCAAGCGGTGACAGAAACTGTTAAAGATGGAAAAAGAGGATTGTCACTTTTTGCACAAACCATTTTGTCTGAGAAGTGTTTGAAGATTTCACAGCCTCACAGCACTGTGAGATAGTGACAATATAGAAGATTTTAGAAGAAATCAGACAGAACCATCTGATGCTTTATATCAAGACTATGGTACTGACAGAGTTAGGCTCATATCACATTCAAAAACCTAATGTGGACTTTTCATATTAAAGGTATACTATGCAACCGGGGTTGATTTTCCAGCGAGGCTCCCCCCAGAGGGCGAAAGTAAAAGTGCACTGTCGTAAAGATGCTCAGCTGTTCTGGTTTCTCCGTCAAGACAGGCGCGGTTGTTTTGAGCTTAGCAGACAGGTGAACGCAACGAAAAGTGGAAAAAACGGCAGTACAAACAATGACTAACACAGTGAAGGTATGAACATCAAGCTTCCCGCAGCGCTATCTTGGCGAGGCGGCCGCGGCGGCCGCCTCGCCAAGCCGCCGCCTCGCCAAGCCGCGGCTGCCGCCGCCGCCGCCTCGCCAAGCCGCGGCTGCCGCCGCCGCCGCCGCCTCGCCAAGCCGCGGCTGCCGCCGCCTCGCCAGTTTTATTATTATTATTATTATTATTTATTATTTTTTTTTTATGTTGGCGAGACGCTACCGCCGCTGCCTAGCCAAGCCGCAGCCGCCGCCAAGCCGCAGCCGCCGCCGCCACCTCGCCGCGGACGCCGCGGTAGCGTCTCGCCAACATAAAAAAAAAAAAAAAATAATAATAATAAAATGCTTGCATGTTTATTTGACGTTAACACGCGGTTCTTTGTTGTTGCTTTCGCGCCTGCATATAGTGAATGGCAGGGCAAAAACACATGGAGTTCTCGCCGTAAAGCGAGACTTCTGTGTGTGCGAGCCGAGGGCTCTTGCATTGCAAGTGCGGTATTTCCCCCACAGACCCCCAGGGCGGCCGAGAAAACCTTTGTTCGACCTGAAATGACTCATTTAATCATCCAAAACGGTATGGAACACATTAATTAACTGAAAAATGTTGCATAGTATGCCTTTAAAAGAAAAATCCAAGCAGCAAGCGACTTAATTAAAGCCGGGCATACACTGTACGAGTTTTTGCCCTTTTCGGGCCGATTCTTCAGTCGTGCGAGAATTTTTTGGATCGGGCTGAGTTTCAACTTGATCGTGCGTCCTGCGTCGTGTAAAAACATGTTTGAAAATCAAACATGTTTGAAATTCAGTCGGCCCTCGTGAGTGATCATGAGCGATCGTGAGCGCATCCTGCTGTTGAAGCGGAGTTACGACTGCCTACGAGCCGATTTCCCCCGACATCGCGCATTGCGCACGCACAAACAAGTAGATTCTTCTTCGTCTTCTCAAACGAAAACATAGGAGCGGAGAGAAGCATGACGGCGGTACGTGTGACATGGAGTCAAACTACGGAGGAGTAACTCGTAGAATTGTCAAGGCAGCGCGTTTTGTTCTAGTAAGCCTCATATTTACATTTGACATTTGGCTTCCGGGTAGACGGGTCCGAGTAGCGCCATCTCTCTACGGGGCTGAGTCCGACGTGTGGCTTTTGAACACACTGTGTGAGCAGTCAGGTCGCATCAGAGCGTCGGGCCGCACAATGTAAGAACATATATCGTGAGCAATGAACTTTTAAACCCTGCGGTTTCGTCATACAGTTTGAGCTGTATATGAGTACCAGGATTGAAAATATCGTACAGTGTATGCCCGCCATAAAGTATAATGGTTTATTGGTGTGCTATTGTCCTGACTTTGATATTGTGGCTAATAATAAAACAGCCATTTCACCACATGACTACCTACCTGATTAATCAATCAAAGTTTATTTATATAGCACTTTTCAACAATCCATATGGTGTACAACGTGCTTTACAAGCTAAAATGCAAACAAAAAGACGCTGAGACAAAATAGACTAAATATAAAAAGGTATAGGAAAATGCCATGATAAAAAAACTAAAAAAGTGCATAATAGCAAAATTCAACTACAAAATGTTTTTATATAATGAAGCGAAGTCAGACTGGTAAATTAATTGGTCAAAAAAAACCATTTTATAGTTGCCTCTGAGCTTGCACAGGTACTTCCCGATGACTCCAAAGATGTACAACTTATCATGATATATTAACCATAATCATAGATTCGTGGTTTTGCGATTTATCTCAGTAAAACAAAGGTCTGAACAGAAACGTCCAGACAGCATTAGTGGAATCAGACATGTCCTGATCAACTGATAATGTTCTTGGTTTGGAAGTGAAATATCTTCTAAAATGAAGTGGCCGTCCAGGGGAGCTCCTGTTTCACAATCCCCCTCTGCCCCAACAGCCCCAAATCATAAGCGTCCTCACAATAAGATCAGCAGAAGGGAATATTTGAAGAGAGTGATGGGGGATTAATGAGTGGGGGTCAGCAGGTGGGAGAGTCTGTCTCTGTGCATTGTGTGTCTGTATGCTTGTGCCTGTCTGTGTCTTTAATTTGGGCCACTTGGGTCTCGGAGGCTCTCAGGCTGGGGGGGTGGTGAGTTTGTCTTGGCAAGATGTGTCAGACAGGCAGAAGACTGCCTAAGAGAGCATCCACATACCAGACAGAAGCAGAAGATGACTGAGCAAAACTGGCGCTGAGGAGCCCCACGAGGCTGATCACAGTCTGCATTTCCTGAACATGTGTAGACGGCAGAACACGCTTCACTTAATGATAATATGGATATATGGGCACGTTGCTCAATACTTCTGCATACTCAGCAGTACCAAAGGTCCTTGATTTTGGAAAAATTATAAATATTATTTTGATCAATAATATATATGTACATAATATATATGTACATAATATATATGTATGTATATATATATATATATATATATATATATATATATATATATATATATATATATATATATATATATATATATACAGTATATGTGTATATATATATATATATATATATATATATATATATATATATATATATATATATATATATATATATATACAGGCGTTGGACAATGAAACTGAAACACCTCTCATTTTAGTGTGGGAGGTTTCATGGCTAAATTGGACCAGCCTGGTGGCCAATCTTCATTCATTGCACATTGAACCAATAAGAGCAGAGTGTGAAGGTCCAATTAGCAGGGTAAGAGCACAGTTTTGCTCAAAATATTGCAATGCACACAACATTATGGGTGACATACCAGAGTTCAAAAGAGGACAAATTGTTAGTGCAAGTCTTGCTGGCGCATCTGTGACCAAGACAGCAAGTCTTTGTGATGTATCAAGAGCCACGGTATCCACGGTAATGTCAGCATACCACCAAGAAGGACGAACCACATCCAACAGGATTAATTGTGGACGCAAGAGGAAGCTGTCTGAAAGGGATGTTCGGGTGCTAACCCGGATTGTATCCAAAAAACATAAAACCACAGCTCCCCAAATCACGGCAGAATTAAATGTGCACCTCAACTCTCCTGTTTCCACCAAAACTGTCCGTCGGGAGCTCCACAGGGTCAATATCCACGGCCGGGCTGCTATAGCCAAACCTTTGGTCACTCGTGCCAATGGCAAACGTCGGTTTCAATGGTGCAAGGAGCGCAAATCTTAGGCTGTGGACAATTTGAAACATGTATTGTTCTCTGATGAGTCCACCTTTACTGTTTTCCCCACATCCGGGAGAGTTACGGTGTGGAGAAGCCACAAAGAAGCGTACCACCCAGACTGTTGCATGCCCAGAGTGAAGCATGGGGTTGGATTAGTAATGGTTTGGGCTGCCATATCATGGCAAACAACATTGTCCAACCCCTGTATATCAATGTGTATTTGCATATATATATATATATATATATATATATATATATATATATATATATATATATATATATATATATATATATATATATATATATACATATACACACATACATATATATTAGGGCTGTCAAAAGATTAAAAGTTTTAATCGCGATTAATCGCATAATGTCAATTGTTAACTTGAGGTTAATCGCATATTTTATCTTTTTTATTTCTGAAAGTGTAAAAGCCTATTTGGGCATTTTAATATGCAATTTTGCAATAAATTACATGAATAAAAACCATGCTTGTACAAAAATTATTTTTATTTTTCAAGCACTTTTCAGAGGGCTGCACAGTGGAACAGTGGGTAGCGCTGGTGCCTTGCAGCAAGAAGGTTCTGGGTTCAAATCCAACCCTGGGTCTTTCTGCATGGAGTTTGCATGTTCTCCCTGTGCATGCGTGGGTTCTTTCCGGGTACTACGGCTTCCTCCCACAGTCCAAAAACATGATTGTTAGGTTAATAGACCAGTTCATTGTTATTGTTTTGATTCGGGTTTTTCGCGCATGCGCGTCGGACTGGTTGGCAAAAGGCGAACACAATGGTGGACGCAAACAGAGAAACTGACGACTTCTCCATGTATTTTTCTTATTTAGATAACGTATCACAAGATCGTTTTAAGACTAAGTTGATGGTTGATGGTATCAGATTTCCAGATCCACACAGCAAAAGCCTGAAGGGACGGAGCGAGTCTGTGAAATGCTGGCCAAGCGTTCAGTACCGCGACATATACAGCTACCTTATAAACACGCAGGCCAGTACACACGAGAGAGCATGAAAGCATGAAACCACTGGACGGCTACAATTATATTATATCTGTACATAGGCTCCAGTAACGCCCGCGACGCCATGAGGGATTAAGCGGGTCAGAACATGGATGGATGGATGGATGGATGTTCAGACATGTTTGTGTAACATACGAACGCGGAGTCGGACAGGAAGACCCGCCCGGTAGGTTAAAAAAAAACATAGTTCACTACGGATTATTTTGGTGTTTTTGTCTTGTTAAAATGGGTGGGGGTGTCGGCGACATTGCAGTGTAAACACAGAAGTACTAGCGCCCGTGAACGGGGGCGTAATGCAGCTGCTGCTGCTGCTGCTGCTGCTGCAGCGCATCGACTCCGCTTCTCCCGGCTCCGTCTAGCGATTGCCACTTCCCCTCCGCCGCTATTAAAGTAGAACAATGACTAGAGCAGAATTAAGTTGTATTTACCGGAGATGAAATGTAGACAGCATATTCTGTCGTAGTATGATGGATCCCCCAGTCCATTGGGAGTGTCTGCCTGCGCTCTTTTCATTGAAACTATCCATTTCTTTCTTCTTTCTTCGTCCTTCGGGAAACGACAGAAACGTACATCCAACGATTTGGAATGCCTCTGTGTGCAACCGGGAGCACAACAAGTGGTAGACATTGTTTAGATTCCAAAAGTAAACTAACTAAAAATACGCTCTAAATCACCCGTTTTGTCATGTAGTAGACGAGAACAGTACTGTTTTTGCCAACCACCGTGACCCGGATGTAGCGCTGACGTCACGCGTGAACTGGTCTATTGGCCTCTCTAAATTGTCCTTGTGGCTCAAATCAGTACTACAGCTTGCCAATCACAACAATCTAATATGCCGGAGTGAAACCCTTCTGAATTTTTACTAACACAGGATAGGTATGTGATGTTATATTCTGTTCTATTTCTGGTCTGATTGTCTTACTGGCTTCCATGTTTGCAGGCTGCTGCTCTTTTGCCAAGATAAAATACCAAATGCCGCGCTCTGTTTTGGGAACCCTGGGAACGCTCATAAGACTGGCCCAGGAACCAGGAAGTAAACACGGGCTACACCGAAGTTGTTCCGCACCATACCTCTAGGTTTGAAAGGAGAAAAACTTGACTAATACCCCGTTTACACTACCCCTTTTTAACCGTGCCGAGACCAGTCCGAGCTCGGTAACCGAGATAACTATTGAGTGTAAACGGAACGCAAACTGAACTGAACCGAGCCAGACACAACCGGACCGCGCTAAATGCAGAACAGTTCCATGTGTGAGCTCGGCCTGGTTTATTTCTGGCCCGGTTCTCAGATAGCAAAGAGCGCATGAGCAGACCGCGTCATCTCCTTACAGCCAGCTGACATTTCAGACATTCATAAAAATACTAGCTTCCCTACCGTGACACACGGTTTCCAGTGATGATTCTGCTTAGCAGTGTGATGAACCTCAGCGTCTGTCGTTGTTTCCTGCGTCTGTAAATCCTTATTAGACGTTTGCTTGTCTTATCCACTTCCCAAAAGCCGACTCTATCAAGTAAATTCACCAAAAGTTGCCGTCTTCGCCTGACTCTCCGCAAACAACGAAATATAACCAAACATAACTTCCTGAATGTCACGGGCGCCGCCATTTTAATTTGCTTGATTTCCTCCTTCAATCCCAGAGAGCAGTAGTACCACAGATCGTCACTAGGAGGCGAGGAAACCAAGGAACCGAGATAGCGTGGTGTGTAAACGGTCGTCAGAACCAAGCTCGGCTTGGTTAACTGATCCAAGCTCGGACCGAGCTCGGCATGGATCGGTTTAACAAGGGTAGCGTAAATGGGGCTTAAGACATTGTTGACTGAGAAGACTGATTGTTTATAGGGAATGTTACTTCCATCCCAGGTGAGAAATGAGAATGATTTAGGTTGATTTTACAGTAAATGTCTCACTTATAGCTAACAAGTCCTTTCAATTGTTGCAAGATACTTTTTACAAGAGGGATCTGAAAAGCCAACAGCAAAGTAGTTAAGTTGGTAACAATGGCCGTTTCTCAATTCACGAGAACGCGAGTACGGACTCGCGTTCTCGTCAAGTCCGGTCTTGGCGAGAACACAGGAAGATCGGACTTGACAAGAACGCGAGCATGCAGCACGTATGGTGTATTGGAACAGAAGCGTACTTGTGACGTCATGAGACGCACAGTTCTTTAGCATTTCTTTAACATTCAAAACTATTTATATACTACACCACAATAAATCTTATTGAAAAATTTTTTAAAACAACATTTTTAATTTATAAAAAGCCTAAAAATGATCTTGCCGTGGTGCATTCTGGGAAAGCGGTCAGTCTGAAGAACGCACAAGTCTGCTCTGATGCATGCTCGATAAAGAGGGCGGGGCGAGAACAACATCCGGGGATGTGGTGCGTTCTCGCTCTGGCGTTCTCGGCAATCGGAACAGTGCTCGGGCTGAGGCTGATGACGTGTCACGAGCACACGAGACCACTCAAGAACGCATATTGAGAAACGGCCAATGGTTCCGGCAGAAGTGTACACCATTTCCATGAGATTTCAAAATAAGAGCAGCTCTCGTCTTAAGGAAGAAAGGAAAAAAAACTAAGTAAACATTTTATACACCATTGAATAGAGCCCATGTAAATGATGTCAGAATGAGCTGCAGTTACTTTGAGTATGTTAAAAAAATTCAAACATAAGCAACAATGGCCAGTCACAATTGATGCAACAGTGACCCAGTTTCAGCTTCAGGTTTTGAGGGATTCATTGGTCAGGTAGCAGGTTTTGCATAGATCACAAAAGATGTTTCTGCGAATAACTTTTAAATGTGCATATAAAATGATATTCATATTAAATTAACTATACAGTTGATTATGTTAAGATTATGTACAGCATGAAAAATATTTAAAATATTATCTTTTTCCCACCTTTGCAATAAATATTTTTTTATCAGTCACACACAACCAGGATTGAGCTATATGAACATATAGTACACTATATTTTAAAATAACTGCCAAAAAAACAGGAAAAAGTGAGGTCAAACTTTCCATTACCACCATAACTCAGATTTATGAAGTTATGTTTAAAAAAGGATGATCTTTAAATTCAGTTTAAAGCTATGAAATGCAAAAGTCATGACATTTTTTTTCCAATAGATCCATTGCTGGTTTTCCATTTTAGATGGGAAGAAGAAGAGAATGAAGTGAGGCAGAAGTCACTTGAAATGTGAGGAACAAATAATGAGGCCAACGGCAGTGTGTGTTTGCTGCTCTTGGCTGGATGGACTCTGTTTGTCTTAGTGGGGGGGGGGGGCAAAGAGAGCCGGCAGCTGAGTGGAAACACCAAACAAAACCATATTAAATTTCTTCTGAAATGCCATGGGGGAGAGACGTGGAATACGCCTGGTGGGGGAGTACAGACAGAGACGGTGGATGGTGGAGGTATACACACAGCAGTGGTTGAGAAAATAGAAGGCACCCTATGATAAAGGGTGTGAACAGCTTCAAATAAAAGAGACATTAAGGTGAGAGAGAATTTGCAGTCTGGAGAGGTAAGACATGGGAGCAGTGTGGTGGGAAGAGGAGATAGGAAGGTTGTGGTGGATAAAGAAAGAGAAGCTGGGAGACAGGAAATAAACAAAGGGGCAGTGAAAAAAGGATATGCAGAGCAAGAACGACATCCACAGAATGAACAAAAAGATATCCCTACAGAAGGGAAGTACATTGTTCTAGACCTGTTCTTACTGTTCCAATAGTAAGGTGTTATAGATCTGAATAACAAAGACTAAACATAGACTATTGGTCTGGGAGGTAATTTCACTGTTACATTATACAAAATATGGTGCATATGTCCAAGGGTAACATATAGATATATAAAATACTTTGCTCTGATATGAATCTGTAATTTAAATGCTTGAATGTAATGACATGTTTAGAGTTGTTGAAAGAAACATCAAATCCTTGTTAAAGATTTGGCCAGAACAGTGGCCTTAAATGATTTTTATCTTTTACTTCAGAGGACATGAGAGGAAGACAAATTTTGTCAAGGTATAAAGGAAACAAAAAGTAAGTACGCTAGGAAGGGGCAAAAATAGATTTACTGTTTGCCTTTGTGTAAATGGCAGTACAGCTCTCTTCAGCTATTTCCAAGAGCACAAACTGCAGGTGCACCAACAACAACCGCTTTAAGCAGAACAAGCCAGACCTAAATTCTTTGAGCAAAATCGAGGTCTGCTTTGAGGTACGAAAGCCTCCTGTTATCCCTCTCTGCTCCCCTCTCACTTCTCTTTCTTTCCTCTTTGGTTGAAAGGACATCTGGAGCGCATTAAAGCAGTAAGGACATTGGATCTCCCCAGAGCGCTTGACAGGATGGGTGGCCCAGTGGAGCCCCATTTCAGCAGCAGGACCTGACCCTCCTGATGGATAGAGGGAGCCCCCCACATACACACTTAAAAATCTCTCTCGCTCTCTTTCTCTCACACACACACTGATAAATTCTATACAGCTGACATGAGGCACCAACAATTGAAATAATGGTGGCTCTGCTAAAGCAGACTAGATTACAATACAGGTTTTTATATCCTTGTTTCAGAATAAACCAGCAGTGACACTTTGCATTTAATATCACTGTGAATAAGATTTAGCACGTTGACATGAAACAGAAACCGGCTTCATTTAGATTAGAGATGAACCAAGCAATCGCCTGGTGAATGAAATTGGAAGATTTTCAGGAGACTCATGTCCAGCTGCTCAGAAATTCAAAAAAACGTATCTTTTTCTGTGAAGTTAATGTACCATACAAAGCCCTACCACAATACACTAATGCCGGGCATACACTGCACGATATTTTCAATCGCGGTACTCATATACAGCTCAAACTGTACGACGAAACCGCAGGGTTTAAAAGTTCACCGCTCACAATATATGTTCTTACACTGTGCGGCCCAATGCTCTGATGCAACCTGACTGCTCACACAGTGCGTTCAAAAACCACACGTCGGACTTAGCCCCGTAGAGAGATGGCGCTACTCGGACTCGTCTACCCGGAAGCCAAATGTCAACAGTAGAAGAAGAAAAAGGCGGAAGTGTCGATCCTCACTGTTAAATATGAGGCTTACTAGAACTGCCTTAACAATTCTACGAGTTACTCCTCCGTAGTTTGACTCCAGTTTGTCACACGTACCGCCGCCATTCTTCTCTCCGCTCCTATGTTATCGTTTGAGAAGACAAAGAAGAATCTACTTTTTGCGCGTGTGCAGTGCGCGAGGTCGGGGGAAATTGGCTCGTAGACGGTCGTAACTCCGCTTCAACAGCAGGACGCGCTCACATTCACTCACGAGGGCCGACTGAATTTCAAACATGTTTGATTTTCAACCGACCGTCCGATTCCTGATCGGGAGGTGGTCGTTAGAGGCGAATCGCCCCTCGTTACCGCCTCTATACTACACGACGCATTATCAAGCTGAAACTCGGCCCGATCCAAAAAATTCTCGCACGACTGAAGAATCGGCCCGAAAAGGGCAAAAACTCGTACAGTGTAGGCCCGGCTTAATGATAATACTCTTTGGCTTAGAAGTTCTACTTTGTGTTCAGGTTTAGAATAAAATGCATTGTGTCGCCATCAGACAGATGGCGACTCTCTTTCTGTTCTGTCTCTCTTCGAGGTCGGCCGTGTTTTCCTCTCCTCTCCAGCTTTCACCCGCCCTTCCCCCCTCTCCTGCTTCTGCTGCTGGTCTCTCAATGCTATTGATCAATTTTTTTTCGACGGGTAGGCAACGAAAGGGGGACCCGTCCGGTCCTGATTGACTCATTTTGTGGGATACACCCTACATTCCTGGATGGATAACGGCGTGTCTTTCAACTTTGTCATTCCTGGACGTTTGAAATGTTTGCATGTTTGGATTCAGGATACTTGGATTTCTACTTTATTGGTATCTGGTGGATTTTTGATGTCTCAGCAAATACAGTGGATGTCAGTAGCTATTTGGCCTTGATCAGGCTGCCGGCTGCATATGACGCGCTCACTAAGGCGGTGAAAGGACAGTTCTGGAAGGTGGAGGAGCAAAGCCGAAAAGCTGGATGTGCTGGTACACAGACTGGCTTCGGTGGTTTGAACTCAAGGGGAATATGGGATAAAATCTGGGAGTGAAGCGCGGAAAAGCCCAACAATTTGGAAAATTGGATTTCACCATTTGGAAAGCTGACAGGAAAGTCAGAGCAGCTGTATAATAACAAATAAAGTATTTGGTCTGCCTCCCTATCTCTACTCCTGGTTTGTTATGAGGAACGAGCTCAGAACTCTACCCTGCTACCCCCCCCCCCCCCCCACTGACATCTGCGGATGCTTTCTGAACTGTTGGCCGGTTGATTGTACCACTTTTGCCTCCATCAGTCTTTTGTCCAACTCCTCAGTTTGCTGTTTTAGCTCATCCATGGTAGATTCCAGCCTTGTAAGGGATGCTTTTAGGTCAACGAAAAGATTTGTTATTCTGTGGTCGGAGCGTTCAATTTCCAGTTCTGCGCTAGCTTCACCCATGCTTTTCAGTAAGTTAGCTTCAGCTACCATTAGCAGCTTGACGCCCACTTTGCCATCATCATTTCTTTCTCAGTTTGTGTATTTTCTTGTCATTTTCTGAGTTGAGCTCATAGTGACAATTATCCTTTCTTGTAATCTCATGTTCATCTATTACTTCTTTACTTTAACTCAGCTATTTTTATTGGGTCCATCAGAGCTGAGAATTTACTTGCTTGTCTCAGCCATGGTGTAGGTGGAAGTCAAGTTTGAGTATTTTTGCAAGAGTCACATACATTTTTTGTCATCTTTATACATTCCTATTTCAAAGTCACGCTCAAAGACAGTGGGAGAGAGTAAAACTGTAAGCAGGCAATTTTAAGGCTGAATAGTGAGCAGCAAAGTTGTCTCTTAATATCTGGAATTTCCTGACTCCTTTTGTGATGAAACATTCTGGGTTTGACAATGTTGGCAGCCTTCGAAAAACTTAGATTTGAGATAGAAAACTATATTCTTGCAGAAATACACAGAGAAGACTGCTGCTTTTGTAATGCTGGCCACAAGTAATTCTAACCATGTTTTCAGCAACTGCTCTCTTACACAGGGGCATGGATTTGCACCTGTTCCTAGTGTAAAAAATAATTGACCGTTAACAGCAGGAAGCAGGCATGGGCTGCTTACTGATCTCAAGGCATTCTATGGTTTTAGAAAGTATAATTTTCAAAACCCTTCCACCATACTGCTTCAATGGTTTAAAACTGTTCTGGAGTGAGTACAGTTTTGCTTCCTACCCTCACCTGTTTTGGCACACGACAGTCTCAGTCTTCTCTTGTCATGGACCGCGGAACGCATTTCAAATTGGTCGGGCCCATCAGGCAATACTCACAATACCACTACCCATCACATACGCACGCGCCCGCATACACATAAAACACCAGCATCCCCTTGATCACGCAACTGATTTGCGTCACATGACACAAGACAAGCCAATCCATTTTTAGACACCAGAATTTATTGCTTTCTCATAGGCTGTGGTCCCTGAGCATGATAAATGTGTCTGCCATGTTATAATTAAAATCGGCACCGAATTTTTATTTAACTTTTTTTCTGACGTTCCAGCACACACGCCCCTGATTTATTTCCACTTACAAACATTATATTACAGCTAACACAATATTTACAGAATAAAAATACTTTAAAAAGAAAAGTGAAACTCACCCCTGCTCTAAATATTCCCGAAAAAGTGTCTCCGTCTGTCATTATGCTGGAGAAGTCCCTGGCTATCCTCAAAGCATCCACTGTGGTCAAAAGATCCCTGTGTGTGTGTGTGTGGGCGCACATCAAGCTATTTAGTCTTTTCTGGGTCATTGTTGATCTCAGATAGGTCTTGATACGACGGAGGGACGAGAAACACCTCTCAGCACTTGCAGTGGACACAGTTAACTAAGCTAACGAAGTAAACGAAGCTAACGAAGCTAACGAAGTAGCGGTCATAAGCAGCGCAGAGGTGGGAAAACTTTTGTTTACATCACATGACACAATCAGCCAATACATTTTTAGATGGGATGATTTATCGCTTTCTCATTGGAGAATGATGCTGCTGCCATAGACTACTGTGCATTTGAAAAAAATAGCTATTGAATATTTTAATTTTATTTATATATATATTATTTTACATGTTTGATCATCAAAAGTAGGTAGGGCCGCGGCCTACTGGCCCTACCCGTTCCGCGGTCCTTGTCTCTTGTTTACAAGAAAGACAGTCGGCTCCCTGAAAAAGTTATGTGGCAGAAACCAGGGCTGTCAACTCCTCAGCAAGAAAAGTTGCTATTGGCTGTCCTAAAACTCCCCACAAGTCACTAGATGAAGTCATCACCTTATTTGCATATTTGTTCACGTAATTGTGATTCAGGCTGTAGGAGAGAGAAGCTTTCCCGAGCTTTGAACATCTCACAATGCACTATTCAATCCATCACCTGGAAATGGAAAGAGTATGTTACAACTGTGAACCTACGAAGACAAGGCTGTCCACCTAAATCTACAGGCCGAACAAGGAGAGCACTGATCAGAGATGCAGCCAAGAGGCCCATGGTGACTCTGGATGAACTGCAGAAATTCCCAGCTTTTTGGCCAAAATGCACTGGGGCGGAGGTTCACCTTCCAGCAGGTCAACGACCCTAAACATAAAGCCAGGGCTACAGTGTAGTGGTTTAAAACAAAACATATTCATAATCATGGTCCAGTCAAAGTCCAGACCTACACCCATTAGAGACTCGGTAGCAGGGCCGGAGAAGTGCTGTTCACAATCGCTCAGCATCTAATCTGACTGAACTTGGGCTGTTTTACAAAGAAGAATGGGTAAAGATTTCAGTCACTAGATGTGCAAAGCTGGTAGAGACATACCCTAAAAGACTCACAGCTGTATTTGCAGCAAAAGGTTGTTCACGCAAAGTATTGACTCGGTCTGAATAATTTTGCACACCACACTTTTAATTTTTTTATTTGTAAAAAAAGAAAAAGAAACCATCTATAATTGTATTTGTACTTCACAATTGTACACCACTTTGTGTTGGTCTTTCACATAAGATTCCAATAAAATATATTTGTTTGTGGCTGTAATGAGACAATATGTGGAAAAGTTCAAGCAGTATGAATACTTTTGCAAGCCACTGTAATTATACATTTATCTTTTTACTAAAGCTTATCCTATTAACAGCATGTTACAACATGGATAGTGGCCAAGGACATGGACTCACATCCATTAACTATAGGTTATTGTGTCTCCCACACATACTAACAACTAGATTATAGTATTATTAATGAATCACAAGTGAGTTTATCACAGAATTTCATCAGGGGTTTTACTGTTTACACTGTTCACATTTTCTGTCTCTTCATGCTAATTCCAGACAGTCTCTTTCATGTTAAGATAAGATTTGTGGAGCTAAACCAGCTGAAGATTCTAGGTTCACTAACTAGAAGCTACATATACTAATGTCACATACTGACTGTATTATGTTACAAAACACCACTCCATGCAGTTGTTGATATTACTTTTGGGAAATAATGAGGGATTGTTATAATGAACAGTATACATACTTTGTGTATTAACATTTTTCTTTGTATTTTAGGTCAATGGACCACATGATTTGCCTTCACATTCAAGCAGCCCACTCTCCCCATCTACCACACAACTTAGTACAATCAGAGAATCAAAGTTGTTGATTACCTTTTGTCTGTCTTTATGGAGAGCAAGATAATGAAAAACAACCTTAAAAGGGTCATTGTAAAAGAAAAAGCTGTTGATGATGATGCTGATGGAGTATCTAAACAAATTTACACAGCTTTCTGGGAACAGTTTCTTGACCACTGTGAAGGGGAAGATGAAAGGGTTCCCAGATTGAGGCCAGATTTTGGGGATAGTGAGTGGCAAGCTGTTGGCAGGATATGGGTGAAAGGGATACTTGACCATGGTGTGCTACCTGTGTGGCTCTGCAAGGCTTTCATTCTAGCCAGCATTCATGGCATTGACTATGTTGATCAAGACATTTTAATGTCGTCATTCCTTAACTACCTTCCTTTAGTTGAAAGATCAGCTGTGGACAGTGCTCTTCAGGGTACGATGGATGACAGTAATGAAGAATGGATCTGTTCACTAGAATGGGATCTCTTTCCCTACCTCCAAAGAGCAACTTTAAGGAAGCTATTGAAACAATAAAGCACAAATACATTGATTATTTTTGCCATACCCATGGCACAGGTACAGCAAAAATTGTCAGACAAAACTAGTGTGTTGTTTCTGTATGACTCTAAACAGCCCACAGGCAAATGAGAGGCACAGCTGTTAGTAACCACAAATGTACTACTGCCCCAATGAGAGCAGACAACATTTGATGATCTGCATTATTAAAAATGCAGACCAAACTAAAGCAGGACAAATCCTTAGATTGTGCACAGGTTTTTCTGTCATTTGTGTCAGCAAAATAATGGTGTACTTTAATGTTGAGACTGGGCTTAACAGGAGACCTATTGGTCATAGAGGTGAAGCTACTCTAGAAGTGCCCTGCACATACAGCTCATACACTGAGTTCCGCAGTGAGTATGATAACATCCTGTCAAGTGACTACTTTGAAATGGACACCCTATAAACTATAGAGCCTTTTGGATCTATATTGGGGTTTGTGGCATGAGTGTTAAATTACAGTTTTATTTCTTCCTTGTTGTTGCATTCAACCTTGGTGTGAGAAGTGAAGACTTTCTTTTGTCTGTTATATAGTACACAGGGTTGACACTTTGTTGGATGTACTATGAAAAAAAAACTCATTTTGATCCAAGGCTGAGACAGTGGTTCCCAAATTATGGTATAGGAACAACTGTTTGTACACAGGCCTCTGTTAGTACTCAGAAGTCATTTGGTGCTCTCCTGGTTTAGTTTAAATTTGAGCAAGTTTGGGGCACTAGGGAGGGATGGTGTGAATGAGTTTTTTTTTTTTTTTTCCAGGTATGGGTCCGGTCCGCTCCCAAGAACATCTCAAGTCTCCGCTAGGTGCGGAGCCCATCCCCCCATGTCCTGCCCCCCTTCGCTGCGCTGGCAGGCGCCTTGGCCCTCTGGCGCATTGGCGGTCCTCGGGTTTGGGGAGGGTTCCTGGGTGGGTGCCGGCCCATTCTCGGTGGCTGCTTCGCCGGGCCTGGCCCCCCGGGGGTCGGCCGGGGCCCCCGCCACGGGGGCGGGCGCCCCTGGGGCCTCTGGCCCCCAGGGCCCATGGCCGGGACCACTTCAGCGCGGCTGGCTGCCGGCGGAGCCCACGGGCTCGTCCCCGCGGCTCTTGGGGGCGTCGGCATTGCGGTGGCTGGGGGATTTCCTCGGGGTCGTCTCTCCTCTTTCCTTGGGGGGGGGGTGGGGGGGGGGGGGTTGCAGATTTCCTGTGTTGGCCCCTTTTGGGCGCCCTGCTTTGGGGGCCTCTTTGGGAGTCCGGGGTTATGGGTCCCCTGACCCCTGCCTCTGTGCTCGGGGAAGGCGGGCCTTTGGTTCTCCACAACCACTATCGAGCTATTTCCTTCTGGATAATTTTCACCTAAACTAGTGCACTCTCACAAACTCCCACAGGTGCTGGGTCCCAGGTATTGTGTTCACTTAAATAAATAAATTACAGGCTTTCTGTATATATTTATTTTCTTTCACTTTCTTTTTTCAGGTATCACTTTACACATGTCAGCTTAATTAATACATATGACTTAGCAATGGCATCAAGGTGTTACTCGATTGTATCTGTTGCTTTATGTATGTTGGTTGTGCTGTTCTTTTTGCGTCTCTCTTTCCAGGTGATGGAGCAGACGGAGGACGTTTTATCATTCTCTCCCTTTTATCTCTTTACTTTCACCTCTCTTTTTTTTCCTCTTCTTGTTCTTCCTTTACTCTCCTACTTTCCCATTGTAGTGTCCATATAATTTGAAATTCTCCCTGCAGGAATCACAATAAAGCTATTTACATGCATAAATCAAGCGGAGCACTATGGCGAAAGCTGTTTGCTCCACTTGTGAAAGCAAAATCTGTCGAGCTCTATTTGGCATTGAGACATCAATTCCTATTGCCACATTGCTAGACAGGACACTGGGGAAAAAAAATAATAAAAAAAATTTGAGCAAGTTTTATTTGTGCTTTATTTGTGCTTTCTGGACAGGCTCCGGTTAAGTCTTGGTTAGGACATGGTTCAGTCCCGAGTTAGTTTGGTTATTTTACTTTGAAAGTCAAATATGTTTTTGGATGGTAAATGGTCTTAAAAAAGTTCTGGTACATATAAGTTTTTACCTACAGTTCATAATACTATTGATGTTTTTCTAAAAAAAAAATTCTGTCACTAAGTCTGTTACCTTGGTGGTGTCAGATTTGTCTCGGGGAACCCGTACAAGCACACACACACAGAGCGTCAGTTCAGACAGTTTATTGCAGGGTTAGATGAACGTGGATCAGGTGGACCGGAGTCTTTTACCGGAGTGGGGTGGGTGGACGAAGAATGCTGGAGCAGGCTGACCGGAGTAAGTTGGAGGACTGACAACGCCTGGAGCGGGACCCAAGGCTGGCTGGTGGTTTGGGACGGACCCAGAGCAGAGCTTGGCTGGAGAGTCACAGGAGGTGCTGGGGTTGCTGAAGGACCAGAGGCGATGTGGAGGATTGCTGGGACGGAACTTGAGTAGAGCTTGGCTAGAGAGTCTCAGGAGGTGCTGGGGTTGCTGAAAGACCAGAGGTGACGTGGAAGATTACTTCATCTGTAGAGAGCGGCGAGCGTGGTCTTCTAATGGGAGGATGAGAGACGGACTGGCGATGAACAGGAGACTGAGGCGGGTTTATATGGGGAGGTTTGCAGGTGGACTGAGTTCTGACTGATTGAAGGTTTAACAGGTGAGGATGATTAGTGGAGCTGAGCAGGAGAAGGAAGGTTCTGGAAGGTTCAGGGTGCAGCAGGCAGGATTGCACCGTGACAGGTGGCTTTGCAATGTTTTATTTACAAATTCTGATGGTGTGACCTGGTTGAAATTGAAAAAAAAAACTCTTTAATTATAAGACCCCAATAAAGTAGTTGTACCTAAATTGTAGATTTTATGGGAAAACATTAAGCATGCCAGGGTATTAGATCAATGACTGCACTTAATAAAAAATCCACATTTTTCAAACAAATCAGTTTTTATTGTGTCTTCCTGTGGGACATTATCCTGCCACACACCAGCCAGAAACCATCACTTATTACAACAAAGCTAGACAGAAGATAGTCAGTCACTGCATGAAATCACATAATAATAATAATAATAATAATAATAATAATAACTTCAATTTATATAGCGCCTTTCAGGATACCCAAGGTCGCTTTACAAGAGTGGGAGTAGGGGGGTAGGGACAGGGTGGGGGTTTAGGGAGGGTAGGCAAGAGAGAAAAGGTGTGTTTTGAGGTGCTTTTGGAACTGTGTCAGGGAAGTGGCGGAACGGATAGGAGGGGGGCAGGGTGTTCCAAAGAGTAGGGGCAATTGCACAGAAAGCCCTGTCACCAAAGGTCTTGAGTCTGGTGCGGGGAATGGAGAGTAAGTCCTTGCTGGTGGAGCGCAGGGACCGTGACTGGGTGAGCGGGTGGAGGAGGTCAGTGATGTACTTGGGTGCCAGTGAGTGAAGTGATTTATAAGTGAGGAGGAGGATTTTGTAGCTGATGCATTGTTTGATTGGCAGCCAGTGGAGTTTCTTGAGGATGGGGGTGATGTGCTGCCAGGGCTTGGTGTGGGTTAACACCCTGGCGGCTGAGTTCTGGACATACTGTAATCTGTCTAGGGCTTTGTTGGGCAGCCCAGACAGGACACCATTGCAGTAGTCCAGACGGGAGGTGACAAATGCATGAATGAGAGTTTCGGTGACTGAGTCGGTAAGTGACGGCCGGAGTCTTGAAATGTTACGGAGGTGAAAGAAGGCAGATTTGGTGATGCTCATGAGCTGCATTCAGAATTATGTACTAATTTTCATACCTTGGCTTTACAGAAATGCTCTGACAGCTTGTCTTAGGTGCATGTATAAGTTTACAACTTGAAATGGATCAGTTGGTAGATTGAGATGGCCAATTAAAATGTTGCACAGTTCATTTAAATCTGGTTCACAGGGTACAGTCAATCTGAAGACACACTGACTTTCACGTAGTTCAACATGACCATCCTCAACTGGTGAAATGAAATCTCTTGTCCCATATAGTTCCAGAAATGCATACATAACACTTGGCCGCGATTAGGAACATTTGCATTTTTTGATGACCTACCCAGTTATCCTCTGTCACAAATCTTGGAGTCAGACTGGACTCGCACCTCACATCTGACACCCACATCCGCCACCTCTGCAAGGTGTCCTTCCTCCACCTCAAACACATCGGCAAACTCCGCCCCTCCCTCTCCCAACCACAAGCAGTGAAGTTAGTCCATGCTTTTGTTTCCTCCAGGTTGGACTACTGCAATGCCCTCCTCACAGGGATCCCTGGAAAAAGCCTGCAAAAACTCCAGCAAAAGCAGAACTGTGCTGCCCGGGTCCTGACGAGGAGGCACAAGTATGACCATATCACCTCTATGCTCAAATTCCTCCACTGGCTGCCCATTCAATACAGGATTTACTATAAATTCTGCCTCCTCACTTACCAATACATACATGGAACTGCCCCTGCCTACCTCGAGTTACTCACCCCAAACACTACCTCACAAACCCTTTGCTCCACCACCTCCTCATACTGCCTTCACCAACCCAGGAGCAAACTCTCCTTTATGGGAGACGAGGTCTTCCAGGCAGTTTCCCCTCGGCTCTGGAATGCCCTCTCAGAGACCCTGAGAGCCCCACAAAGTGTGGAGGTCTTTAAAAAAGGCCTTAAGACATTCTTGTTTAAAGCCTTTTAGAAACGTTATTATGATTTTATTTGTTATTCGGTTAATACTGATTGAAAATGTTAAAAATTTAGTATTATCCCAGGGTTGTTTTTTAGCCCTCTGCTCTGTAGCACTTTGAGATTTCTTTGAAATGTAAAGTGCATTATAAATAAAATATATTTATTATTATTATTATTATTATTATTATTATTATTATTATTATTATTATTATTATTATTAATAATAATAATAATAATAATAATAATAATAATAATAATAATAATAATAATAATAATAATAATAATAATAATATTTTTGTGGCCTAATGTTGTGAGTGTTACATACATTTAATTCATCCTGTTAACAAAAAAGATACTGTTAGTGATATTGCACACTACTAGAGGCTCATTATAGACCCTTTGAAATTTCTCAGGAATGAGAGTTACTGGAGGAAAAAGTGAGTTAACTTTACTTAAATAAGTAGGTTTTGTGGTGAGGGATACAATAATTCTGAACATACAATGAAAAACCATTGTGGTCATCAACATTTCTCTAAGTACTTGTACAGTAAAACCTATAATATAGATTTTTGCCACTAGCCTAAATGCTAAGTGAATTCTAATTGGTACATTAAATAAACTAGAACCTGAAGGACATTCACTAATGTTTCCTAACCAGGCTAACATGTCGCAGAGTGGTTGGCATTTGTCAAAACTATCTTAATTTGCAATATATGTGTGTAATTCTAAATGCCTACATTCCTTTGCGGTTGTCTAGAGCCCCCATCTAGTTATTTAATATAAAACTAGTTTAGTCTCGATTTGGACCTGTTTTTGCCCTTGTATAGGTGCCAGAAACCTCCCATCAAAGAACCCGTTGTCTGTCAGGTCTCCAAACAAGGACAACCAGAACACCACACACTGCTTGCGGAGAGGTAGCTGTCCAGAGTACTGCAATCTGTTGCTAATAAACTCAACCAGATCTGCTAGTTCAGAATATTCTTTATGAGATAGTCCTTTTGAACACAAAATCCTCTTCTGATGTCTCTCACTTATATTAAAACCATGTCTAAAAAAAAATAAAACTATTCCGTATGTGTGTGTCCTCCATTGCTGCAATGCTACAGCAAACTGATCGTTTTCTGAGGAAAACGCAAAACTTTCTAAGAATAATGCAAAACTTTCTCAGGATAACGGAAAACTTTCTTTGGATAACACAAAGCTATCTCAGGACAATGCAAAAGTATCTCAGAATAATGCAACACTTTTTCAGGATAAGGCAAAACTTTCTCACGATCACACAAAACTATCTCAACATAACACAAAACTATCTCAGGATAACGCAAACTTATCTAAGGATAATGCAAAGCTTTCTCAGGATATTGCAAAAATTATCATTATTTTTTCTCACGCAGAAAATCTTTCTCCCACTATGTCCCCTGGGAGGCTCTGTACCTTTCTCAACTCAAACTACAAATGTGAGCTGAAGAAGTTAATAATGGAGGGGAAAAGCTAAGCAGTGTCAGAGAAAATATGAACTCTTTAGATTAGCATGCTTTAGTCATACTCAGAATCCTCTTTTGAATTCTGATGGAATTGATGAATTCAAACTCCCTAGCACCACAAGCACAAGTTCTATCCCAGAAAGCCAGTCTGCCTCCAAGAACTAAGAGAATAAGTATGAAAAAGGAACGTAGCGAAAAAATATTCAAAGCATGTGTCTCCATCAGGTAATCTGTGTGTGTCAGTGTACTTGTGTGTGATCAAATTAAGATTCAGAAGCTATAGAAGGCATTTACTCACAAAAATAAAAAGAAAATCAAAGCCCTTCTTGTTCCTCAGAATTGTTTTTCATTTTAAGCACAGAGGGAAGAGTTCAATAGGATTTTTTTTTGCTCCTCATGCAATAAAAATCCACAAACTTTTTCAAAGGGGGAGAGTTCAAAGAAGCTCCTCATTTCCAGTAAATTGCTTTGCCTGATTTGCCATTTCAAATAAATTGCAATGTTGGCCAAAATTTGCAATTCACAGGAAGATGTCCCCTGAGCCACACAGAAGAGGTTAATCCATATTTCACATTTGAATATAAGATAGAAGAAGAGAAAAATGGAAGGAAGAGGAAGATAGGTAACTCTTTGCCAGGAGACGAGAGGCGGCAGGGAGGGGGGAGGTGAGAGAAGCTGTGGGAGTGGAGAAAAACTGAGAGAATGGGAAGAAACAGGCGTCATTTAGAGTAAATGGCATCCAAAAACCCTCTCCAATTATCTTTGCCTCCCATGCCAGTGAGACTGACTTAATTAAAATGACTTGAGAGGGAGGGGAAAGAGGAAGGAGCTGCCAGTGATTGAGGGGGCAGGCAGGCGACGTATCTACACCGAAACACAAAGCTCAAGCATTGCAGAGGCTGTCCACCATTCTCTCTTTTCAATTCCTGACTTCAAAAGAGAATAAAGAAATTATAATAATACAGAGAGGGGGCTCTCACCATTTGCAGCCATGTAATTGCACTATTTAAATCCTGCATTTTTATCAATGTGAAAACATTAGAGGCAGTGGTGGTGTGTGTGACTGTGCCGGTGGGTGAATGTAGAAAAATGGGTAATAATAATGGTTTTTGTGCCCAACTGTAATATTTTTTCCCTTTTTTCTGAAGAAAACCCTCTGACAATGATCTGTCTAGGGTTATTTTTATGGAAACAGAAAACTCCTATCCTGTCAAAACTACAAGGCCCACTTTTAGAATATTCAGAACTCCATGTAATAAGTGTTATTGTGTTGTGTGTGCATTAAAATTGGTAACTGTTTCAAAAATAAATACTAAAATATTAATGGAATATAAACTAATTGTCCCTTCCCTCTTCTATGTCATACCAATTGGCAGACTGTTTCTTACCCACATACAAGTATCAGTTTAGATTTTTGAATTTCAGTATTTTAAGAACTTTTGAGATAAATACTCACAGCAATGCTGAAATCTCATTTATAATTTAACGTACATTATTTTCTTAAATGTCCTGGGTTCAAGTCCAACCCTAGGTCTTTGTGCATGCGTGGGTTCTCTCCGGGTACTCCGGCCTTCTCCCAAAGTCCAAAAAACATGACTGTTAGGTAAAGTGGCTTCTCTAAATTGTCCTTAGGTGTGAGAGTGTGTGTGAATGGTTGTTTGTCCTGTTTGTCTCTGTGTTGCCCTGTGACAGACTGGCGACCTGTCCAGGGTGTACCCTGCCTCTTGCCCAGTGAACGCTGGAGATAGGCACCAGCAACCCCCGCGACCCCATGAGGGACTAAGCGGGTTAGAAAATGGATGGATGGATGTGTATATATATATATATATATATATATATATATATATATATATATATATATATATATATATATATATGATCAAATTAATACTCCATAGTGCCAAATATTTTGGAAAAATCCAATATTTTTTGCCAGTCATCTCAGAAAGTGAAACTCATAATATATAGAACCATTGCACATGGAGTAATCTATACCAACCGTTTGTTGCAATTTTGATGATTATGGCTGACAGATGATGAAAATCCAAAATTCAATGTCTCAGAAAATTAGAATACTGTGAAAAAGTTCATTTTGGAAACTCATGGTGTCACACGCTAATCAGCTGATCAACTCAAAACACCTGCAAAGGTTTGCTGAGTCTTTAAATGATCTCTCACTCTGGGTCAGTAGGTGACACAATCATGGGGAAGACTGCTGACTGGACGGATGTCCAGAAGATGGTATTGACACCCTTTACAAGCAGGGGAAGCCACAAAAGGTAATTGCCGAAGAAGATGGTTGTTCAAAATTCTTTATCCAAGCATATTAACAGAAAATTGAGTGGAAGGAAGAAGTGCGGTAGAAGAAAGTGCACCAGCAACACGAAGACCGCAGCCTTGAGAGGATTGTCAAGTGAAATTCATTCAAGAATTTGGGGAGCCTCTAAAGGATTGGACTGAGGCTGGAGTTGGCACATCCAGAGCCACTATGCATGGATGAATCATACACATGGGCTAAAAGTGTCTTACCTGGGTTAAGGAGAAAAGAAACCGGCCTGTTGATCAATGATCAAAAGTCCTATTTTCAGATGAGAGTAAAATTTTCTCTTGATTTGTAAGTCAAGGTTCCAGAGTCTGGATGAGGATTGAAGAGGCACAGAACCCACGTTGCTTGAAGTCCATGTCATCTGCTGGTTCTGGTCCACTGGGTTTTCTGAAGTCCACAGTCAATCCAGTCCTCTACCAGGAAATTTTAGAGCGGACAAATTGTACGGAGATTCAGATTTTATGTTTCAGCAGGACTTGCTACCGGTCCACACTGCCAAAGGTACCAAAAGCTGGTCCAATGATCATGGTGTTGCTGTTCGTGATTGGCCAGCAAACTCCCCTGACCTGAACCCCATAGAAAATATGTGGGCTGTTGTCAAGAGGAAGAGGAGAGACCCCAGGCCTAACAAAGCAGATGACTTGAAGGCAACAATCAAAGCAATCCGGGCTTCCATTACACCTATGCAGTGCCACGGGCTGATGGCCTCTATGTTACAGTGCATCGATGCAGTAATTCAAGAGAAGGCCCAACCAAGGATTGGTTTCTCTGAGTGCATAGAAATGGACATACTTTTCAGAAGCCTGGTGTTTGTGCTTAAAATCTCCTTTTTTGATCAGGAAATAACTTTTTATTTCTCTGATTAATAACATCTTTATGGAGTGCTCTATTATTGTTACTCTGTGCCGCTCTACCAAAGTGTTCTCTCTCTCTCTTTCTCTCTCTCTCGCTCTCGCTCGCTCACTCGTCATCAGACACAAATCAAATTAAACTTCATGTTTATATTTTGTGGCATAATTGTGAGTGAGACTCAGATTTAGAAGATGGTACATGAAATACTCAAAGTGAGAACACACACAGGTAGGTTATCAGAGTTTAGTCTGTGAATCCACCTGGATTTGTGCAGTCTCTGCTTCAGAGACGTTTCAGGTTGTGGAGGTGTGGTTGATCTGAGCGTCTCTTTCTTTCTCTGGCTCCACGCTGAGCCACCAATGCACCTGAAAATCCTCAGGATTCAGTTGTGGATGTTGTGTGTAACTTTATTGCAATTTAATTCAAATTATGTTCTAATTTTATTTCCATAACCTTTGTTATGATGGTTGTGTTGTTGTAACTGCAACTACAATCTTTTTATTTATTTTTTTGAAGATTGGGGGTGCGTCACCCTGGGTGGGACACAGAAGGGGGTGTGCGGCTAAAAAAGTTTGGGAACCCCTCATCTAATGTAATATTCTAATTTTCTGAGACACTGAGTTTTGGGTTTTATTTACCTGTAAAGCATAATCATCAAGATTACAAGAAATAAAAGCTTGAAATATTTTAGTCTATGTATAATGAAATAACCATTTCACTTTCTGAAATGACTGGCAGAATTGCACTTTTACGCAATATTCAAAATTTTTGAGATGTGCCTGTATAGTTCTTAAAGATAACAGCGTATTGAGTACTATAAGTTTCAGCAGGTGGAAGTTTTCAAAAAATGCGAGAGATCGCTAACTCTGATGAGTTCATTAAGTATTATCCTGGTCAAATTCTTTATAAGCAACTTGTAGTTGTCCACATCCTTTTCTAATCCAGCTTCCTTGATTTTTGGAGAGGTGGCCTAAGTGGTTAGAACAGTGTGCTTGCATTCAGAGAAGGCTGCTGGTACCCAGTTCGATCCCTGCAGACTGCCACTATGGGTGTCTGAGCAAGAAGCATTAACCCCAGATTGCTCCCTGGGTACTATAAAATAAGCTGCTCCCTGAGGGTTAAATACAGAAGATAAATGTCATTGGAATGTACAATTGCAATGACCAATAAAGATTTCTTTATTTACTTTTCTGTGTTTCCCTCACCTAAGAATTATTCAGCGATAAAATACATGGTCAGTGTTAGAAACCTGTATGTTGATATGAATAAGATGTTTGATTATTTATGGGAATGTAAGAAATACTTCTCCCATTTATCCTTACGGTTCATTGTTTATGAGATGCAGATAAAAAAAACACATTTCTGATGATTTTTAATGAAGGAACATCCATGTTTGACTTCCGGCTGAATTATTCAGCCAAGAAATCTAACTCTGGAGCAGATACTATTCTTTTCTCATTGGATGTCTCGGTAGAGGAACTTAACCAGTATCCCACTAACAGATTTTTACAAAACGATTTGCAGCATGAACTGAGACGTGCTCTGTGCCAACTGCCCCATGTGTTGCTGAAGTCAATAAAAAAAGCTTCATACAGGCCTCCCACACCTTGATCATCCAAAGCACACTCACTCCTCATGTGTCACAGTTAACACCTGTTACTGTCCCATTGTGATGGCCTGCACAGTGTTTCCCTCTAAACACAAACTTATTTCATTAAATTTGTTTGCACAGAAGGTTGGTGGGCAATATTATCTCAAGTGTGAGAATTCACAGAATGGGATCATTTACACGACCAACTAATCATTATATTACTGATAAGGTACAGTATACATGGAATTGTATCTGGTAAATAATACACAAAAGCTATGACATGGTTTTTTATCTTGTCTTATTCAGTCTAAAAATAAACCAACAACCAAAGTAGTAGTTAAACAAAGATTTTATACACTGCTCAATTTCTACTAAAATCATTCTACAGTATCCCATTTAGTAAGAACTGAAAACCCTGCCGGCAGAGTGTAAGAGACGCACTGGAAGGATGACTGAGTAAAGATGGCAGCTGCTATTTAGTTGGGGATTTTTTTTTTGGTCCAAGGCCAAGTATCATTCCGTATCCATTTTCTCTCCCCATTCATCTCCCTCTTCTCCCTGCTTTTCCATTCATCGACACAGTTCACACAGCCACGTTCTCCTCATCAGCCAAACCCTCTCTTCCCCTTACCGTCTTCGTCTCATGGGCGCTTCACATTCTCTCATGTTGAGCTCAAGGAATTTGTAGAGAAAAACAGGGAGAGAGAGCACCAAACAGGTGTGATTTGGATTGAGGTGGTTTGTTAGTTTGTGGGGGGTGGGGGGGGGGGGATTTTGTCTGGTTCCCACTTATCTCAAGGAAACATTCAATGGGAACACAGATAAAGTGTGGCTGTGCAACCTTAACCTTCGGTTTTTCTTCTTTCTGACTAAACTCTACTCCCTGCAAACGCATACAGTAACACACACACACACACACACACACACACACACACACATCAACACAGTCTCAGCTCCAGTTGCCAGGGAGACCGCCATACCAGGGCTTTGACCCAGGAGGTTTGGGACTGTTTTTCAACCTCAGATCCCCCACACCCCCACCCCCGAAGCTGGAGAGATAGCAGCTGTGGGACAGCTGTTTCTGCCACAGCCGAGCCCTAAACCACAACCATCATCCCACCATCACTGCAGCCCAGACGGATGGCAAATTAGGGGACAAAAACACCCTGCAGCCCTGATGATTACACACATCTGCCTCAAACTTCCACAGGAAGAGTATGTTGGAAAAACTTACTGAGTCTCTTAAATACATTTTGTTGTGTACCTGGAGTCTCTAAGAATGTAGTCTGTCCAAGAGCTGCGTAGGTATCTTCATATTTTTTTTGGATCATGTTTTTCCATCCGTTCAGTTTTCTCTGCTCTCCATTACGTTTTTTGAACAATTACGTCACAGCATTTAATGCGGAACTGGTAAACAAGGTCATGGATTCTGATTTACCAATTTCAAGAATCCGCCATTTTAATTTCTCAGAGTGACTTTCTAGTCGAAGTTGAAGAATGCTGAAGCTACATGTGGATAAGTCATATTCATTACACCATCCCCCAGCATTCACAAAAATGGCCAAACGGGGTGGAGTGCAACACTCAGCGACCTGGAGCAGGCGGAGTTATAGTGCTTCTATTAGATTTAAAGAAACCACATCAAATTACATCGCTCTCAGACACACCTCAGAACAGGGGTAAAAAAGGGGAATGTTTGAGGTAAATTAATGAAGAATTCAGATCAAAGTATTGCCGTTCCAATTTATATAGACCACAACTGAATGATTTAAATGTAAAAAGGAAGAACTGAAAAGCATGAAATGTCCCCTTTAAAGGAAGAAATCTATAACCTCAAACCTCCAACATAATTCCCCTTTAAACCTTCCTCTTCCTATGTAACCCATTTGCGTGCCATTTCTCCATTTTTTACAGTTGGATTTTGGTTGTTTCACACCCACCAATTCGTACAAACTTTGACAACTGATTGGTTGAACAAACTTTCTATGATGTACTCATAGTCTACTGTAGGGAAATGCAACTATATTAGCCAAAATACATCTTAAACAAGGAATTATTTTGGTCTGTTCAGGGTTCCTAATTTGCTGTATTTTATTAAAATCCACTAGCCCAAACAAGGATCAGAACCATTCTAAAAGGAAACAAGTTTTCAGAAAATTATTTTCCATTAAAAAGTTCAGCTTTCTTGATTATCTTAATAATTCATAAAAAAACAATTTACTATGAAAAAAACACTGATAACTGAACTGTTTATGAGTGCAAAATAGAAAAAGAAGGACACAACAGAGGAACAGATTGATTCATGGGACAAGTTGAATTTTGCCATTTTCTGGTGGAAGGTTGAAGTAGCAGGGCTAGTTGGCTTGACCAATGGAGAGTTTAACAAATGAAGGTTTAAAAGTTGCATTAGTACAGAAACACAAACCTGTTTTAAAATGTATTTTGAATATCAGTAACAACACAATACCATGCATCACTAATGTCCCACTTTCATCTGGGGCAACCATGTTGACAATGTTAATCATGTCTTTCTTTGATTTTTAATCATTTTACTTTGGTTTTGTAGTTCCAACAAAATCCCTTGGTAAAGTCTTTAAAACAAAATTGAAAATAATTTTTTTATGTATTTTACCTGGCTAAGAAATGCTCTAACTTACAAAACTGTGATGTATGCAATAAAAATAATGGATTTTCTTTGGGGCTACTTCCAACAAACCACTACTCATGCATGGCATTCAGCACTATGAACTAGAGTAGGGATTCCCATGGGGGTGCGCAAGCTGCCGCTAGGGGGTGCGCAAGATGAAAAATGGCGGTCTGACAGTGTTTTTTCCCCACACCATAAAGACATGCAAATAAACCTTTGTAAATATTAAAATCAAAAACTGTAAATTTAATAAATAAATAAAATGTATTCACATGAAAATCTATTTATTTAGAAGAAGTCTTCTTCTAGGCTTTATTTTAAGATGAAATATAGAGGAAGTTATCTTCTTCTACGCATTGTGCTGTATATGCGCACCAAGCCTTTGGCCTCTACTTCATTCATTCTCGCAAATATGCTCAATTGGCTGAAATTGGGGAAACTCATGCAGGTGAGACATCTATGGTCAAAGTTAGTGATGAAGGATGAGAGGAACCAAGAGAGAGAGAGGAATCGGAGGCACCAGAGGAGAGAATTGCAATGGATCCAGGTGAAGAAAGCGAGCGGCAGTCAGAAAATGTCTCTCTAGCTCTCTCCTAACTTCACGGCGTTTACATTAGTAGAGGGAAAATTGAATTTGGGCTGAGAGTTTTATTTACAAGATTAAATTGAGTGACTCGGTCTGTCTATCGATTGCGCAGCACCTACAAACAGAGATGTCCATGATGCCGTGACTGAACCAGTGACAAGCCCCGCTGCTGCTGGAGGGAAAATTGGTGGTAGACGCGGTTTCTTGACTATGTTCACACATAGAGCTGCAATACTTTTCATTGTGATTCAGACAGGTGCAGTTCATTTTAAAGATGCAGTTTTAGCATGTATTCAGACAGGAACCGGGAAACCGGGAAACCGGCAACCGGCGGTGGGGGCTGCGGGTAGCTGAGGTGTGTTGCCATGGGCATGTTTACCTGCTGGATGTAAATGTTGTGAAACAATCAGGATATAAGTTTTTATTTCCCTGATTAATAACAGGTTTACGGAGCGCTCCGTTATTGTTACTCTGTGCCGCTCTACCAAAGTGTTCTCTCTCTCCCTCGCTCGCTCGTCATCGTACACAAATCAAACTTCTTCGTGTTTATATTTTGTGGCATAAATTGTGAGTCTGACTCAGAATTAGAAGCTGGTACATGAAAGAAATAAAGTGAGAGCACACACACACACACACACACACACACACACACACACACACACACACACACAGGTAGGTTATCAGAGTTTAGTCCGTGAATCCACCTGGATGGTCTCTGCTTCAGAGACGTTTCAGGTTGTGAAGGTTTGACTGATCTGAGTGTCTCTCTCTTTCTCTGGCTCCACACTGAGCCACCGATGCACCTGAAAATCCTCAGGATTCTGTTATGGATGTTGTGTGTAACTATTGCAATTTAATTCAAATTATGTTCTAATTTTATTTCCATAACCTTTGTTATGATGATTGTGTTGTTGTAACTGCAACTCCAATTTTAATTATTTATTTATTTTTAAGATTGGGGGTGGGACCCGGTTGGGACGCAGAAGGGGGTGTGCGCTAAAAAAGTTTGGGAACCCCTGAACTAGAGGAAAAAGACCCTGGTATGGAGTATGTACAACAAGAAATCAGACAACAGTGTTGTTACTATGCTTTATACAAGTCAAACAGCAACATCACTTCAATATACTGTTTTGATATATAGTGTTTCTGTACACTGTAAACCCTTTCTAAGAAATATCAGATTAATACATATGATCCTATGTATGATGTATATTATGTATGTTGATGTTACATTCAAATACTTTTAAACAATGACCATCTCACACTATGGTCAATGCTGGACTTCAGCTCAAGATCAAGATCCCAACAAGTCAAACAAGAATGCAGAGGAGAAAGACGTGCACAGCACCAGTCCAATGCTTGGACTAATCTACCTTTCCTGTTCAATGAGTCAACATGTAAAACTTTGGAAGCACACTAGTTTCTCTCACTCTCCATTGTGCAGCCTGTGAATAATTGGAACAAATTTTTCTCTTTGTCCATTCAGTGAAATACCTTAAACCTGAAGCAACATATTTCCCTTGGAGCCAACTATTTTTACAGGTTGTCCCTGAGGTAGATAATTCGTTGCCATTCAGGAATAACACAGAAGAGGATTTCACAAAGTTTTCATTTTTCACCATTTATTTCGCTATTCACTCCAGTGTTTGACTCTTTCAATAATCTTATATGATCTTTCATGGGACTGTATGGAAAATACAGAAAAGACCCATTAGCAGAAAATGTTTCCTTCATTCCTAATGCAAAATTCAAGATTTTATATGCAGCCACCTCATGTCATTTTTTCCTACAATTTACATATGTGTTAATGTTGCAGACAGTCATATAAGGATTTAGCTATTATGGAGATTGATTGATTGAACTAATTCTGAAGCATTTCCTCATCTGTATAAGGAATCTTCAGCAACAGAAAAATAAGCTCAGACTTCAAATCCTAGTTGAGGTTTGAGTTGAGGGTTCTTAAGGCTCTAACAGCACAAGTACCTAGATACCAATAAGAGATCTTTTAGGTGCAAACCCCCTAAAAGAGCTCTGCCTCCAGGATAACCCTTACATCTCACAAAACAGGGAGCTTTTTCCAGATAAAATATCAGAAAAAGCCTGAAAGCAATACAGGGGAGTTGTGGACTAGTGGTTGGGTGCATGCATCCTGGAGAAGCTGCAAGGTTCTGGGTTCGAATCCCACAGTTTGTTCCTCTAGCTCCCTGAGCAAGACCCATAGCCTCAGAATGCTCGCTGGGTGCCACACAGTGGCAGCCCACTACTCCCTAGGGATGGAATAAATGCAGAGTATGATCAAACAGGCTTAAATCGGAGGCAACCAAAGTTTTGCTCAGTTCTTTCTGAAAACGTTTCAGGAGTCTTTGTCAATTCTAGTGCTTTGCACTTGAGCAACCTGCATTTGGTGCACTACTGTTTTTAAGGCACAAGGAGGCCCATCCTCCTAGGTACATTCTAAATCAGATGCAAATCAAGGACCCACCCACTGTCCTGGGTCGTTAGACCAGGGCAGTGATGGGTGGGTTACGAATGTAACGAATGTGCCTAGGAGTTTCCTTATATAGGACATTTTGACCAATCTGTATAATCTGACCCAATCTGTATAATATGATTGAACTTGATTTTGTAAAGTGCCTTGAGATGACATGTTTCATGATTTGGCGCTATATAAATAAAATTGAATTGAATTGAATAGGAGGATGAGGATGTTCTCAAGTGCAAGCCACCAGAATTGGAGAAACTCCCGGATAAGTGTTGAAAGGTTTTCAGAAACAACTGAGTGAAAGTCCGGTTGCCTCCGATTTAAGCCTGTTTCCTGTTGCGATGACCCGGATAACTGAGAATTTGCACAGGCAACAGCTTATTTTCTATGGGGTTCAGGTCATTCACAGGCATGCAGAGCATGAATTTCTTTAGAATGTATGTTGCAATGACAAATACAGATGATTATAATTAGAGAAGTATAACATTAGGGTCTCTTGGTAAAAAAATAAACTGAAAAGAAAGCATTTATGATGTTTATATTTGAAAGACAAAAAAATTCTAAATGTTAAGAAAAAAGCCTAAAATTGCTGAAAATATGCTGAGATTGTTATCATAAAGCAAGCTATCATCATCAGCATAAAGACCTGTGAAGGTTAGGTCTCGCGTAAATGAGCTGCTTTGACAGAGCACAGCGGTTGCAGCATCTTAATTCTTTTCTTTACAATATTCCCACTTTATTTTTAACATTCTGAGTTTTTGAATCATAGTTAGTCCTTATTATCAATGTTTTGACTTCATTTTATTTTTTGACTTCATTTTTGAGTGGAAAACTGAAATAAAATAAAATGAAATAGAAAAACTTTTCTTTAATTGACGCTGATACTCCATTAAATAAAAGGTTCTGCTCAGCAGTTCTTAATCATTTACATGCTATGAGAGTCCTGTTTTAAAAAGTGCTCAGACTTTGAGTCATACTCTACACAACAATGCATATTTTATCATAATACAACTTTTAGTGATATTTTTATAATGATCGGCTACTGAAAATACATTAGCGGCTTTGTTACACTTAACCTGAGTGGTTTCTGCTTGCACCTGTTGTTTAACCTACACAAATTCATAGTTTGGATCATTGCCTTGATTTCAGAAAAAGCTGTTGTGTAGAAGAACACAGATTCACATCTATTTCTGTGCTGCTTAGCTCTGTCTCTGTCTAAATAATGTGTGAATAATGTGGGAGTACTTGGCCTCGTCTGTCCACTCTGCAGAGAAACAGTCAGGTTCTTCTATCTTTTGCTGTTGCTTTGCTGGTCTGCCCGAGAACAGCTTCCTTCTGCATTATAAGAGCCTACTTATGTTCATCTGAACAATCCAGATCTGTAAAGCATTGTGTAAATGTTTCCACTTTAAGCTACAGTAGAGGTTTTAAGTGGCTTTGTGGTTACAGTTATGTAGCATTCTTTCAATAGAAAAGTAAGATTTTCTTTTTTGCGTTAGTGACAGGAGGGGAAGCAGGCTAAGTTACTCTGGTTGTGATTTGGCTCTCCCCCTCCATCTGTTTTGTTTTCCATCCATCTTGCTGTTTTTGATGAGCTGGGTCTTCAGCCCCCTTTATAAAATCCCATTAGCTCTTAATGAAGTCAGGCTCCTAGCCTCTCGGCCTCACCTCATTTAGCACGATTGTCTGGCGGCCATTAGCATGGAGGCAATTACAGCCGAACGACAAGAGTAATTGGAAATGCCGACAGGGACCCTGAGAAATGGGAATAAATAAATAAATAATATATTCCAACTAATAAGCTCCCATTCAGATAGCATGGCGGGAGCTGCATGTGTTTAAGTTAAATCAACATAATTACAATTAGGGTTGGTGAGGTAGACGGACACCGACTGAGGCAGAAATTGATATGAGTGGACTGGAAGACAACAGTTAAGCACAGAGGTAGTGAGGGTGATGGAGAGATTACACATTGGCGCTGATAATGAACAACATCAAGTGTTCAAGGGAAGCCAACTCACAGAAAGGTCAGGAAGTGTTTGTGAGGACGTGTCCCCCAGAAGGTAAACTACATGACTGTAGCAAAAAAAGAACAGGAAATCATTTCATTGGCTCAAAACATAAGCAACTTTCAAGGCAAGGCAAGTTAATTTATATAGCATATTTTAGTAACACAAGACAATTCAAAGTGCTATAAAACTCCTTAAGGTTGCTAAACTTAGAATTTGCAAACCCTATTTTCAGAAAGGTTAGGAAATGTAACCAGTAAGTACCCCTTCTAATGGCTGAGAGATACAGTAAAAACAAGTTTTGTATTGGCCTAGTTACAGTCCAAACTCAAATCTGATTCAGATGCATAATAAAATAAAACAATTCTGCAAAGAAGAATGGGATACAATTCCTCACAGCACTCATTGTAAGTTATGGCAAACACTTTTAGAAAAATTCCTTTATTTAATTCAGTCGGTTATCTTTGTCTGAAATTAAAAATCGTTTGAAACTGTATTCTAAAAAACAAGGGGAAGGAACCTTTAAGAGGCAAATACATTTTTATCTGCACTATTCATGCTATATAAAACTAAGAAACTAGAAGTCAAATTCCAGTGCTGAGTAGAGACTTTAAGAAAAAAAAACGTGTAAGAAAGGATGGGGAACCTTTTAAACACATGGGTTCAAGAATTATTGCTTAGAAGCTCTGAGTATGCTGAAACAACAGGCAGGGTGCTGGCACAATGCCATATTGCCATGGCACCCCACCCCCTTTCCTCCTTCTGCCCACCACTCATTCCCTGCCTGCTAAGCTGAATGACAGGTGGCAGAAACCTGATCAGCATGAGTCTTCAGGAAGAAAGGAGTCCCATCTGAAATGGGCATGCTGCCTGCTCACCCAAACCAGAGGGCCACGACATAGATGCTTCTTGTGTGGAACATTGTGTATGAGTGTGTGCATAAATAAAAGCAGAAGAGGGTATGTGAGGAGGTGTATAATAGACATTTTGGCTGAGGTGCTGAGCTCTGGCACTGGATCTCCAGGGTTGAAAGGGGGAAACAGGAGGCTAGCTCCCACAATAGTCAGTGTGAGAGTCCCACAGGGGTGTCCACAATAGCCGAGCAAACGGCTGTTGTAAGCAGTGGCCTCCAAGACCTTACTGCTTGAACTGATTTGATCCCACCCTTCAGCACTTCCCTTTTAGCACTGCCCTTCAGCTAATGCTGGGCTTATTCTAAGAGACGTGGACCAAGAACATTTTGCTTTAAAACATCTGACCTGTGTGTTACAGATTGGCTGACTGAAGTTACAGCACATTTATGGCTCACACTGAATAACATTACAACAAACACAGAGTGTAGCGGCGGGACCAGAGCTGTATTGTATTCCCAGATGTTTTGTAAAACATACAGTGGTCATAATGTCCTCTGTTTTATTCTCTACAAACTAAATCCGAATTGAAAAGCAGCAACAATCACAAGAGCACCAGAGCATCTTGGCACGAACCTGGGAATCCCACTGCCACGCTGGCCTTTCCTTTTACCACTCACTGTTGCTGTTAACCATTAAAGGAAAATAGGAAAGGGTAGTTGTGCAAAATAGCTTTCTGAGCAATCTCTCCAGGGTTGGAGTGATTTTAAGTGGGGGGTGGGGTGGGGGCTATGTTAGGAAATGAGGAAGTGGGGGTCTCCAACCAGGAGGAGATTTAATTAGTAAAATCTCATTAAGTCTAACAAAATTAAGCGTAAAACAATCCTTGGCGGGGAATCATGAAGGAGATTCTGAGAGAGGAGAAGCAGAGGAAGAGCGGGAACACTCAGGGGCTGATAGCACAAGGAGACAAGCTGTGATTATCTGGGTAGAGTAGATGGTATGAGTTCAGAAGAATGATGGAGGCAGTTTGACTTTTATGAGGCCATGAGGTACAAAGTAGGTAAAGAGTCAAAAGAAGTGATTCTACAAATACTTCTCTAACACTCTGTGCTTGAAACAACTTGCTGAGACAAAGTCAAATTAATCAAGCTCACATAACACAGAGCTCATGCTCTATAAAACTAAATGTTGAAGTCTGGTTCTTAATTAGTTTTGCTCTTTTGTTGTGAATGTGATTTAAATGGATAAACTTTACACATTAGCAAACTAACGTCTGCATTCTGAGCACATGACTCCTAATAGGTGTTGGTTTACTTGTTGTATTAGGTTTACTTGTATTATGTAGGGTTGGAGACCTTGAAAAACTCACAAGTCATATGTTGAGAATGACACTGAGTCTCCAGATAAAGCTGGGCATCCACTGTACGATTTTTTTGCCCTCTTTCGTCCGATTCCTCAGTCGTGTGAGAATTTTTTTTTGGATCGGGCCAAGTTTCAGCTTCATTGTGCGTCCTGTGTCGCGTAGTATACAGGGGGTACCGAGGGGCGATTAGCCTCTCACGACCACCTCCTGATCAGGAATCGTACGGTCGGATGAAAATCAAACATGTTTGAAATTCAGTCGGCCCTTGTGAGGTGATCGTGAGCGCATCCTGCTGTTGAAGCAGAGCTACGAGCGTCTTCGAGCCAATTTCCCCTAAGCCCCCACACTGCGCATGTGCAGACAAAGGAATTATTTTTCTTCTTCTTCTTCTCAGACGAAAGCATAAGAGTGGAGAGAAGCATGGCGGCGGTACGTGTGACATGGAGTCAAACTACAGAGGAGCAACTCGTAGAATTGCCAAGGCAGCACGTTTCATTCTAGTGAGCCTCATATCACTGTTTACGTTTGGCTTCCGGATAGATGAGTCCGAAAAGAGCCATCGCTCTACGGGGCTGAGTCCAACGTGTGGTTTTTGGACATACAATGTAAGCAGTCAGATCACATCAGAGCATCAGGCCGTACAATGTAAGAACAGATATTGTGAGCTGTGAACTTTTAAACCCTGCGGTTTCGTCGTATACTTTAAGCTGTATCTGAGTACAACAATTGAAAATATCGTAGTGTATCCATCAATCCATCGATTTTCTTACACACTTATCCCTGTTGGGGTCGCGAGTGGTGCTGGTGCCTATTTCCAGCTGTCAATGGGTGGAAGGCGGGGAAAACCAGGGACAGGTCGCCAGTCTGTCGCAGGGCGACACAGAGACAGACAGAACAAACAAGCATTCACACACACACTCACACCTAAGGAGAATTTAGAGAGGCCTTGTACAGTGTATGCCTGCCTTAATTCAGGAACAAACAAGGAAGAGGACCAGGGTGGTCACGGATGGCCAGATTTTACTTTCAAGTTCCAACTACCTGCATCTTAGCAGTCCCCGCAAAACAACATTGTCCGCCAACACCGACACAAAGTTTAGGCAAGCAGACAGACTGATAATGGGTTTGGTCGGAGCAGTTGGCCCCACCATGAGTCTACATGAGACTTGATACAAGATGCAACTTGAATTACAACAGGAAGAGTGAGGGCTGTTGTAGCTAATGGACAATTCAGTTATGCTCCAGTCCAGAAGTTAAATCTTCCACTTTGTAAAGTGTTTTATTTATGCATGCAACAGTGGATTTACATGTCATCTCACATCAAACTGGAACATAAATAGATTCATACCACAAGTTCCAAGGATGATCCTGATCCTGGTCAACAGTGTTTCAGCCTCTGCTTCTATGTTAACATGGCCACAACTAACTATGCTTTAGCTTGTAAAATGGTCAGAGTTTTATCCAGTCACAAACATATAAGGTGTTATGCCATGCAACTGGACCACTGCCACTGTCTGAGGATCATTGAGTAATAAAGTAATAAATCATCATTGATCATTGGAAGCAAATAGAAATATTGAGAAGAGATTTCGCCACCAGTGGTTATCCCATATCTTCAGTCTGGGGAACTGAGCTGAGAAGATACAATGAACTCTCTGAAGTCTTGACCTCAACCCCAAAGAACAAATGTAGGATCTGCCTATGGTGCGCTGCATGTCCCACAGTGACCAACACAACTACATTGGTTGACATTTTTGTTGAAGAATGGGATTTCATCCCATAACAGTGTGTGACTATGTTGGTGACCAGAATGAGGAGGAGGTGCCATTGATGTTGTTTTTTTAGACTAAGACATTTTTAAGTTGTCAGCATATTTTGTTTCCTCAAACCTCAATCAACCAAACCAATAAACATCACCAAACAAGAGTCAATAGGAGAATGAGCTGTTTGGCATTGGCAGAGAATATCACATATCACACATTTAACTCTACTGCTCAACCTATATTGTATTTTCCTTACAAATGAGGTGCCAGTTAATGGGAAGCAAACAGGCTTTATAACAGTATAAGACTGTTTGTCAAGAAGCAGTGTTACACCAACAAAATAATCACCCTTACTTTTTGTTCTGTGTATACAACTGACCTGTAGTCTGTCCTGCAGTTTTTGGGTTTGCCTTATGGTCTCTTACCAGTGGGATGTGCCCACTAAACCACGAAAGAAGCCGGTCCACGAGGAATCCGACCAGATGTCCAACCACATCAGCTAATTATTTTTAATTTAGAGGCGCAGCAGCTCCTCCAAAAACCTGTGCCCCATCTCTAGGCAGAACCAGGTCACTCTATGAATAAAGCTCATATCAGCAGCTTAGATCTATAGTCTTGATCCTTCAACTGGGGATGGAGCGAAGCCTGCAGTCCATCTGCTGCGTAATCAGATGCCGGAGTAAAGAACCAGCCTTTACAGAAACCTACTTCTGTAATTTTCCTCAGTTTTTGCAAGAAGCTGAGCCGAGACCACATGAGACAGTTTCCCCGTGGCTGGACGGTGCCTAAACGTTGGGACGCCTCCCTCCACACCTGTGCACAGCATCGCAGGAAGCACAAGGAAACACTTCTGCTGCACAGAGCTCCTTACGATGCCGCCTCCACAGCCTGAGCGTACCCCCAGAAGCCGTGTACACCTCCGCAGGCCTGGTATCTCAAACGACCGCTGTTTCCCCCTTAAAGCTTGCATGCTTGCTGCTCAGAAGAACCAGCTTCACCCAGCTCCAACTGGTTCCAACTGTATGCCCTGTCGCCACAACCTGACATAAGCAGGGTTTGCAAAGAAATAAACAAGGAACGTTTAGAATGGTTTATTCTTAATTTGTTTTACTAACTTTGTTTTAAGTTTTGACCGAGGTAAACAGACCTGGAGCTTACAGGCTAAGCTTACACTAGTGTTCTTGAAACAAAGCTTTGCTGATGTGTTTGGGTGTGATTTATGGTTATAACAACTTTTATTTGCATAAGGGTTTTATACACCGATGGGATATTAATGTTTGTGTTGTCTGGTCCGCTCATTACGACCAAATAGAGCTTGAAAGTCTTTTTAAATTAGCACCAAATGTCCGCTAGCATAGAACTATTAGCTTCCCGGATAACATTAGTCCTACCACCTACTAAATCTAACTACGGTTCATTTCAAACATAATGCTTGATTTCGTTTTGGTCTGCCATCGTTCGATAGTGCTATGACCGTTAGTACATATTTAATAAGGAAGATTAATGTCGGTTTAATGTTATTTTGTGTAACCTTAAGATTATCAGTCAAGCTAACGACCCATCGCTACAGCGCCCCGAGTTTCCCAGAGAAATTACTGCGTTAATAAAATCGAGTGTCCTAAAGGTACTGATTTTACTGAACAAATCATTCTTTAAAATGTTATTTTATGAAACCATGTTTTGTTTAACTGTAGATTTGCATTGTGAATGGGTTGAAACATACCAAATGCTGTTCCTAGTTAGTCAAGCTAATTTGATCTCATTCCGTGTTTTTTAAGATTAACTTTGGTTCTCTAACTTCTCTCAGCAGTAAACCAGGATTCACCGAATCATTCTGATGATGGTTTTCAACTATTTTCTTTGTTCTTTTGTTTCTTTTGAGTGTACATAGTTCTTTAGCTTCTTTTCTATCTTAATTTTGCGTAATAGGTTAGTTAAATTTCACTAGCCTAGTAGAGAGGATTTGTTGATTGAAATACAGTGTTATAATGATGTTCTCTGGATGTTCATTTTATTTCTGTTAATAAATTCTTCATCTTGAAGAGAAGTTGTCACTCCTTTATTTTATATGTGTACAGTTTGCTGTTAAAATAATGCCAGTGATCGAATCATCCCTTTCAACTATTGTCAGTTGTTTGGGCTGATATTCACCACCTAACAGACCGAGAGTTATTTATTAAACATTAAATAACTTAAAACCGTGCCTAATAGCACAACAAGGGATACAAAATTAAAAGGGAATTTTATCTATTACATAAACAAGATGTAACATTCAAGTAATAAACATCCATCAAGACAATCCTTTGTTCACTTCACTGTGAACAGTTGAACTACACTTAAGAAGAGGACACTTGATACAGCATTCTTTGGTGGTGCACCACACACCCAATATTTATAATTCAAAAAGGATAGCATTTCTTCTTTTTCCAACTAACATTTAATGAAAAAAATTCACCCCCCCAAAACAATAAATTATTACAAATAAGTGCTATCTCATTGTAAAACAATTGCTATTGCTTTTTTATTTTCTAATTTAATTCATGCGGTACACAATTCAAAAAATTATTGAATTCTTATTTCCTTTTTTGCTAACATGGTTGTAGAATCTGAACCAGTCCATCCCTGATTTTCTTTCATTTAGCCAGAGCTTAAATTGTGTGCTTCCAGTCCTTCAATTTGCAATTAGTTGCTAACATGAGGGACTAGAAGACATTTAAATTTGAAGGCTTAATACAGTCTGAACCACAGGGACAGACATTCAAATTCAAATCCTCCAAGACAATAATTTAGCACTTTTGCAACTGGCTGCCTATTGGCAAAACAGAGCAGAGCTGGAAAAACCGCTAACAACAAAATAACGCTGAAGGACACATTCTCTTAAAGGAGGCAACATTTTGTGTTCTGATTAAAAGCAACTGTATCATGTACAAATATTTTAGGAAACTACACAACAGTAAAGCCTTGAACTAGAAATCAGTCAATACCAGTCTGAGAAATAAAGTGAAAGCTGTGTTTGTACAGCAGCTGTTTGTTGGCTGAAAGCAGTTAAAATCTTTAAGGGGTTGGCAAATTAATTCACTGCAAGTGAATGAATACGAATTCAGTTCATATTCATGAAGGTTTGAGTTCTTTCTAAATCTAAGAAACATTATTATGCATCTATTTTAACCATGGCATAGGAAAATTATAAAAAATAGTTTTCATTTGCTTTGGATGGATTCTGCAACACTAGTTCTGATCTATTGCAAAGTTTGATTTACTGGCTGCTAGTAACTCATCATTTTTACTTAAGCATGCAGACAGAGGGTCATATCATATTATGCAAAAGGACCTGTTCTTCATCTAAATGTTTATGACAAAAATCACTGTCAACTAAAAGAAGAACAGCTTATTTATAATAGCCAACACAAAACAGTAGGAAGATATTGTTCATGACAAAAATAATTCTCCAGCATTGCCTCTGTGTATTTGACACACAGTAGTTGACCAGATAAGCCTGGCTGGCATGGATTATTTTGGCATGTTGAAAAGTTTGGCAGCTGTCATGGCCATACATACCACAGGCCTATCAACAGAATAACATTGGTTAATCTTATGCTACATACACTATGGAAACGTTTTACTCACCTCAGCATGCCAGATACCTGAAAATAAAAGTCAAACTTACTTTCTGATTCATTTGGCTAATCTTATATAATACTTATTTGACCACTTGGGGAAAATGTGGTGCCCGGATGGTCAGTTGATCCATAAATACAGGGAAGAAAAAATAAAACAAGAGAAGGATGTCACCGCAGATGTAATGTACAAAGTCTGGACACAGCAGAGTCCCAAACCCTGGATCCCAATACGCACAGACTATCAAGCCCATCAAAGTTGACATAGTCACTTGGAAGACTAACACCTTTTCCAATACACCAACATATATGGTAAGATAGGAAAAAGCAGAACAGTAGAAAGAGGTCACACTCACCTTCCAACTTGATTCAAAAATGCTGATACTGTGCTGTTAGCTGTTTGAATCAATATCAACAGAAAATGGCTACATACTGACAGCACTTTGATCGCAACTTCAAGAAATCAGCTTCATTGATTGAGATTTTTTTTTGTTGTTTAATGGACTCTAGCAGCATAATAACTAGCTGTGTTCTTGCACCAGCTAACTGAACATACTTTCCCGCAGCTTTGTCAGTAAAATGTACAATCAAAGATTTAATGAGAAAAAGGCAACAGATAACTTACATTTAGCTGGCCCACTCCAAGCATCCAAATCTCTAGTCAGAGTCTGTGAAAACATAAAAGGGTTCCTCTGTTTATTAAGTTGTAACTACATTCAAGGAAACTGTAAATCGAGCTGATGAGTTGAAAAAACTGTTCCATGTGAACCTGAAGAAATAATTTGTATTTACTTTGTAAAACATTGTGTCCTCTCACATTCATGATCGATGCTGTTTATGGGGCAATCCTGTGCATGTGTTTGAGGATGAAAGGTGGAAAATGCCCAATCAGCTTCTGCGTCAGCTTCGGCATCAAGACATACCAAGTAACTATTGCTATGATGCCGCTGTCTTGTTTTTCTTTTTTTCCATACTTCATGATTTTCTGGCCATCAAGGATTAAAAGTTCAATACTCATGACATGACAGTTCAATACTTCATATACAGTTTTTTAGTGACCCCAATCCTTCTTTTCTTTTAGTAGCAGCTTTTTCAGCAATAATCTGGTAAATTCAACAAGACCCAAGGATAAAATGAGGAAACATTGGCTACCAGTGAAAACGTGGTATGTATTTACTGTATCATTAGACTAAGACCCATATAACTAATACTGCCCCTCTAAGAAAGGCATTGTGAACAGAACCTTGAAGGGGATTTCAGATGTTTGGTCTGTAGAGGCCTTCCTTCCACATTTTTGACCTGCTGTGCATGTATGTCGTCAATTTCTCTTAAGCCCTTTTAGCAACATTAATTAGTTTTTTAATCTTTTAAAGTGACATAATTTAGACATGAAGACGAGGGCTGGCTATCTGAAAATGTTTCTCACACCTTATTCAAAGCAGAGACTTTCTTTAATTTTGTTTTACAAAAATAGTAATTTATAGAAGTTGCTAAGGCTATAAGAATCTTATACTGATGATTTAACTGTGGTATTATTGTAAAGTTGCTTAGTAAAGCTTAGACAAATATTTCATTTCAACGAAGGACACAATCTGTTTCTCAGTTCTCATTGCTGTAGTTACTGTTTTATCATAAAGACCAGTCATTTTGCTATTAAATGCCAGTGAAATCTAACTAGCACTTTGCAGTTTAGTGTTGATGTGTCGTATAGAACCATGTTGAGGTGCAGTGTACAAAATGTGGCAACAATATTCTTTCCATTGCCTGCATTTATATTATCTGGTAGCAAGCTTAATGCAGGCCCACAACATTCTCTTTCAATAGTAGCAGGACTGCTATGCATGAGCATCTATGTTTTCAGCTGTGTGCAAACTCTGGGCAGGTGTGTTTCATTCGGTAAAACACATGAGGAGTTGTTGTGGAATTTTACACGCACAAAGAAGCCAGTACCACAAATTATACCCTCCGCTCTGAGGTGCGCTGAGACACAGCAGCTCATCAGACTTTAGCAGTGAGTAGTTTTATATTCAGAATCTGTCATGCTCAGGAAAAAATAAAGGGAAGAATAGCTGGCCACCAAGTTGTGAAGTAGTGATCTGCACCCAGAGACCTCCATTATAAGCTTTTATAATCTAGAAGAGCTGTAACTTATTTTCTGACCGACACCACACCCTGCCCACGTTTTCCATAAAGTTTAAAGTTAAATTAGGTTGTCATGTTGCTGTTATAATTTGTCAAAAAAAATTCTTTTTATCAAAATATGAGTTCAGTAAATTATACTATTTGCTGCTTTGAAGCTTTCATGCAATATTATGTACGTAGTCTACATACAAAACAAAGCACCAAAATCCCTGTTTTCACAAGTTAAAAAAAGGCTCCACAATTAACAAACAATGAGTTAATGAATCTGTAATCCAGGGTGATTAACTCTGTTTAGGTTTGAGTGTTTGTTTTCTTTTTGTTTTGTTTTTTTGTATTTTAGATTTTAATTTAGACCCAAACAAGGGAATAAATACATTCATTTTCATATTGTTGCTCCTTAAATGATTATTGTAATTTACTATGAGAATTAATATGTTAATGCTGAGGCCTGCAGATCTGTGTGAGTCTTAGACAACATAACTAAACATGTGATCCAACTGTAAGCAAAAAGTGTGTTCACAGAAAGCAGAGAAACCAATCATGAATAAGACTAATAAATTACTGAATCAATCATTAATTTTACTAAGTAGAAGTCACATAACAGAAAAAAGTTCACATTTCCGTGTTAAACTTTGCGAGTCTTCCACCTGTACAGTCCTGTGTAAAAAGTAGGACACTCCATGAAATATTCAGTTCCTTATTCAGAAGTGTTCACATAGAAATAATGTATTGTATGATGCTGAGGTAGTTCCTGTTACACAAAGGTATTCCCCAATTTCCTCTGTCTGGCTGTCAAAATAATTAAATTTACTATCGTCTGTCGAAAGGACATTATTCCGGAAGTCCTGGTCTTCACCTAAATTATCTGGAAAATGTTGGTCTTTCATGTTTCTTACAAGATAAAGGTTTCCTCCAGAACCTGCTCTAATGTCCAGGCCTGGGCATGTTGCTTGCTGTATTGAATGTCATGCACTGTTTTCCGTTCAGCTGGAACGGTTGATGTAACAATTTTTTAGATCAGCAGATAACAGGAAGGCTGAAAGGACCATTGCAAACATACTTTATCTTTCTGAGGTTTCAACCTCTGTCATGAAAAATGGTGAGTGGAATGTTGGCAACCTTGCTAAGATAAGATACTTTGGACAGTTAAAGATGTCAACTCAATAATAATTTTGTCTTTGTTCTAACGTAACAGTACAGCCTGTTTTACAGCAACTTCTCCCTTATACATACAATCACACACACACACACACACACACACACACACACACACACACACACACACACACACACACACACACACACACACACACACACACACACACACACATCCTTCTTTAATGTACATGCTGAGGACTGTGCCTTGTCTTCCATAGACTTCCATTCATCTTCAAGCCTTTCTATGGCCTAACCCTGACCCTAGTCCTAACCTAACTTTTACGGGTTTATACCTAACTGTAACCCAAACCTAACTGATACGATAGTGCTAAACCTAACCTCTAGCCCAGAATAAAAGTGAGGACCAACAAAAGGCCCTGACTTTACATCAAATTCCCCACTTTACTAGTAAAATGAGCAATACATGTTCTCGCTCAACTGCAAGTACAAGAACACACACACACACAAATACATGTGCGCACACACGTCATGTTCCATCACCTCTGCTCCTAAGTTAAATAATTGACCATTTATGGCAAAAAGACAAAAATATGTTCCATACTCTCCCTATATTTTATCTTAGTGTATATCTTATATAGACATCCAAAACAGCTAAGATCCTAACCAGCAGGTCAAAGTAGGGCTGGACAATAACTCAATAACAATATATAGATTCATAGATGTATATCGATGATAGGGAAAAAAGGGTCAATAAAAAGTTTAATAGAATAACAGTTTTCCTTCCTTTTGCATTCTAGCCATGTAGATTAATATTACAGTCATTAAATCCTCCCAACCAATCACAAACGCAGACCCAGGAACCAAGCTACGCCCCCTTCAAAGAGTTCAGAGAGCTTAGTTTGAAAACAGTTTTGGTAAAAAAGTTGTTGAATAAAAGGTTGAGTTTGAATTAGGCGTTTGTGTGTTCTGTATCTAAAAATAGGTCGCTAAGCAACCGTATAAAATGGCCAGGGCTGCACTTAAAATGTGTTTTGAATTTGTTGATAATTATCGAAATCGATCAATATCATTTCTATTTTATTAATATGTTTTTTTTCTATATTGTCCAGCGCTAGGTTAAAGCTTTACATTAATCAGAAATATGCCACAAAACTCTAATTTGTCTACATCTGGCCTGAAGATAACCACCTTTTTTAAGTCAAAGCAAAGCACACAAAAATCTTCTCTGGGCAGTAACACTTTCTACCTATGAAGAAAATTATGTCACGTGACATAGCTCTGAAAATGTTTAGGGCTTTTTATTTAAACAGAGTAAATCAAATTCATTTAATCCAAAACCTTTTTTAATAAATGGTCAAATGAAATTTGTGAAAAACAGGGAGGTCAGTCGGACATAATTCCACCGAGCAGTTGACTGGCTGGCCACATTTGAGCCACGTGGCGCACATGTAAAAGATTTAAGTTCAATCAAGCATTCAAGGTCGGACACCTGATCTTTCGCTTAAAGCTCCACTTGAACAGTGGGAGTGTGGCCTCACAGCAGGCTGCCACCTCCTACAATCTGCTAGGAAGGAGCCTCTGAAGGGATGGTATTTAACCAATTCCTGCACATCTCAGCAGGGACTACTGTGTGTGGTAGCTAGATGTGACCAGAGGCCTCACATTGGAGAAGGGACAAAAATAGAGGTTGTTGAGATTATAAAAAAAGAGCGCAAACATTTTTGAGTTAGGGTTATTAATCTATCTCAAGGTGGGAGCAAGAGTAAATATGTTTCATTATATTTCATTTTCATAAGGATTATTATTTTTTATTTCTAAGTAAAATGGCTAAGAAAGTCCATGGAACGGCTCACAATATCAATAAAATCTGTTTGAAACTGCAAGTGCTTTTATTTATTGATGCAATATATACCTCATTAAGTTCAAAAATAACAATCAAGCAGAATTGTGTTCAACAATGAATTAATGGAAGCAATCAATATAGAGATAGCAAGAGGAAACCCCCAACTATAGAACTGGGAACTTGATTTCCACTTGTCTTATTCTGAATTGTTCAGGATTTAAGATTCAAAATAGCTAAAGTTAATAGTTAAAGATAATAGTTCATGACAGTGACTGTAGTGCATATTCAAAGTGTTGATGCCATAAAGAAGTTCATAATATGCTGTCTTTGGAAACCTGCCCAATCAAACCAGAGCAGAGCTGTGCAAAAGAATTTCTAAGGTTTCTTTCAACCACAAAGAAAACATTTTACTCTCTGCGGAAATCCTTTCCGTAGTCCTCCCTAAGCTCCAAAGACCCTTACTCCCTCTGTCGTCCCTCCAACCCCTGTCTGAGATCCTACTGAAGCGTCTCTGTCTACTGAAAACTGACACACACACACACACACACACACACACACACACACACACACACACACACACACACACACACACACACACACACACACACACACACACACACACACACCATAGTCTTCAACTGTTCTTCTCCATGACCCTTTAGGGACACAGTTGACCTTCCTGCCCATGTCATGTCAAAGTAAATCAGAGCAGGAGCCAGAGCAGTGAGGGGCTCCACCCAGGGGGCTGGAGGTTTAATCACTGTGTTCCTTATAAAAGACACAGAGGAAACATTAGCATTCCTGAATCAGCCCCTCAGGCTCACACTGCCTCCACAAAAGTGGACATTGGTTCGTACAGTGCTGGTCAGATGTTTACACCCACTCATTATGGGCATGAATGTCATACTAATTCGGGGCTTTTAATGATTAATTTCAACCATTCTTTTTTGGTAGTGTACCATAAATAATTTTAATGAATTTTAAGCACAAGAATTGGGAGCACAAATTTAAGTTCATGATGGATTTTCTATAATCCACATGTTACAAAATTATAACATACCAGCCAAAAAATAAAACCCAACAAATATTTGGTTAAAGGTTGCTACATTCAAGCAAAAGCGCACACTTTTGAAACCATGACCAAGACCCTAGGGTGACACTGACTGAGTCTAGATATTTCATGCTTTCTTAACAAATGCTTCATTTAAATACTCTGGTTTATTGACACACAGGTGCCACTCCAAAACCAGTTAGATATTTCTTTGGGATTATTCTCCCGTTGGACCACCCACATGGACGGGTCAAATGCCCTGGCAAAATTTTTTTTTATTGTCAGATGAAATGAAGATCTGGACTTTGTTCTCATCCTTGGATTTCCCTGTCTCGTCTTGTCCCTGTTAGATTCCTGATCGGCTTCTGTTATTTGGCTGTAGAAACAGCTCATCAGGGCCAATGCCCCCTCCCAGACTCTGGGAAAGTTAGTGGCTTTTCTCCTGAATCTTACATTGTTTGTTGATTCCTTCACAGCCGTTAACATGTGTCCTCTTCTTGCAGTTGTTTCCTGTGAGAGCTTACAGTAGATTTTTTGTTTACCACCAGTGAATTATTTTAGTAAATCGTTTAAATCACTTACCCCATAAGGCTAAATTACTAGGTCCTCTGTCAGTTGCATTACAGAATAATCTGGCCAAAATGGACCCATCGTTATCGCAGCAGTGGCGATCTGGTGTGGAAAAGTCTATTGCTGGTTTAAATTCTATAATCATGTAGATCATTAATTTGCTTTAAAGGAGCAATAAGCAATATTTCACCACAAGGTGCTGCTTGAGCACTGTCTGTAGACCAAAACAAGCTGCCACCCGGCCCCTCATTTTCCTTCTGACCCTTTCCTCCTATGCACATATTTGCAAAGGATAAAAATACGAACATATCTAGTGAAGAAGTATGTAACTCATAACTTTAAAATGCTGTTAGCAAGAGAACACTTTCATCTGCTGGGGATGCTCTCCGCCATGTTGCTCCAACGCTCCGCTGCTATGCCGATGGTATTTTAGAGCAAGGAGGGGCTAAGCCCTAAGTGGCAGCTTTTCACATGCATGTACATGCACACATGGCCGGCCCAGCTATGTAAACAAGAGACTGGACAACTACATAGAGAGATGTGGTCAGTCCATTTGAAATATTACCTTTTTAATTCTTCGCCTTTTTTTTTTTTTTGTAGTTCTTTTAATCTAAAATAATTTTAGAAATTTCGCTTATTGCTCCTTGAGGTTTCAATGCATCCACTGGCACCCAAGCTGTTAGTTTGACTTATCAGGCCAATCAGGACGATCGGGTTGTGCCTCCTTTTCAGCCCCAGGTTTTGCTTTCTCATAAACCTCTGCTTATTCCTCCTTAGGTATTTAAAGGTAATATCTATCAATGCCGTTCATTTCTCATCCAATGTGAAATCAATTGTGAGCTACAACCCTCTTCCTTTCCCACGGCCGAGTGGCATCATCGTTCTCCTCTTTGTGACTCGTACTGAGAATTCTCGAAAGAACTGATTCGAACATTTGATCCAGTTCTTCCTGAGATAGAGGCGGCCAGAGGATTGTCATTAAACCAGGGTGGAAGATCTGTCACAAATTACGTTATTGATTACCACACAATCACCGCAGATAGTCGTTGGAATCAGTAGGCACTCATGGAAGCTTTATGCGGGGTCTTATGAGGACAATAAGGATGAGGTGGTCGCCAGCGACAAGCCTAAGAGTTTGAAGGGATTGGAAGATCTTGCCACCTCCATTGATTTGCGCATGACAGAGAGGAGAAAGGAGAAGTGCTACAGAACAGGAGAGATGTTTTATCCTGAAATTTCTCATGAGCCCTACTTCTCTTCTTCTTCTCAACTTTTTCCAAGAGAGCCCATACAGCGGTATGGAAGTAAACTGAAATTATCACCAAAGCAATGTGACAGACAGAGAAGGCTCCGTTTATGCTTTTATTGTGGAGCTAAGGGGCAGGTTGTTCCTAGGTGTCCGATTTAAAAGATCAAGTTCAGTAGAAGAGGCTTCTATTGAGCCAGAGCAACTGAAACAGAACAAACTCTCCCAAGACTCCTCATCCCTTACTACCCCTGCTAGTTAAAAGGTCTCATCTCACGTCCACCAAGTTTCACTTTTCGAAAGAAAAGTGAAACTTGAAACTCATCATGGATTCAGGGGCCGACACATTTTATTGATGAGGACTTCGCTAAGAGCCAGGGAATTAAGCTGGTTCTACCTTCATCTTCCCATAGTTTTAGCCCTAGATGGGCACACTTTAGATTGTCCACGTTTTAGAAACCAAAACCTTGCATATGCCCCTCAGCAGGAATAACTTCATGGTTTATAAATATCATCAACTTCCTATTGTGCTTGGGGCCAGATGGTTGCAGAAACATAACCCCCACATTGATTACAGGACAAAGGAGATTTTAGGCTGGTCTCAGAATTGTTTGTCCTCCTGCCTTTTGGATGTGGTTTCCCCTCCTATTCCCACAGCTGTGACAGAGGAAACCTACCCTGACCTTTCTAAGGTTCCTGCTGAATATATCAATCTCTCAGAAGTTTTCAACAAACTAAAGGCTACCTCTCTACCATCTCATCATCCCTATGACTCTTCCATCAAGCTACTACCAGGTACTATCTAATGGCCATCTTTGATAGCGCTGTAATCCTGAATATCTTGCCATGAAGAAATATGTTGGAGTCTTTTAAAGCAGGAATCATCGACCATCATCCTCCCCAGTTGGAGCAGTTTTCACCTTTGTTCAGAAAAAGGATGGGGTCTTCAGCCTTGCATTGATTATCATGGATTGAATGAAATTACTCTTAAGAATTGTTAACCCTTCCTTTTATGGATTCTGCTTTTGATCTCATTCAGGTGGCCACAGGTTTTACCAAGTTTGATCTTTGCAACGTCTTTCACCTTGTCCATATAAGAGAAAATGAGTGGAAGACAGCCTTCAACACCCCTACTGGACACTATTCACTATCTGGCAATGCCTTTCGGGCTCAACAATGGCTCACTAATGCTCCTGTTTCTCAAGCTCTAGCTAATGATGTCCTCAGAGATATGATGAGTCATTACATTTACGTTTTATCTGGATGATATTCAGATGTTTTCAAAGACATCAGTACCCAGAAAAATCCCGTCAGGTCTGTGCTTTTCTGTTTGCTTCAGAATCATTTTTGACAAAGCTAAGAAATGTGATTTTCACCAGACCACAACTTCTTTTTAGGATTCAGCAATACACCCAACCAAATCACCATGGATCCTGCCAAGATTTCTGCTGTTCAGGATTGGCCTACTCCATCTGATCACAGGAAGCTCTAGAGGTCCTTGAGCTGTGCTAACTTTTTTTGTTGTTCATAAAAACAATAGTCAGGTCCATCTCTGCTACTCTCTGTCCACCAACATCAAGTTTGCATGGACAAATCAGGCTGAGAGGGCTTTTGTTAAGCTTAAACCGCTCTTTACCAATGTGCCTGTTCTTTAAACCCCAAATCCTGAAAAATTGTTCTTTCTAGAAGTCGATGCCTCAAACTCAGGTGCAGATATTGGACAGCCAGCTTTTGACAATAAGATTCACCTCCTGTGCTTTTTTTCAGCAGGACATCAACCCTAAAAATGGAGCCACAGTTACAGTGAACATTTTAGGTCAAAGCTAGTAGAATATATCTCGTAAATAGTCCAGAACTAAATCCAACTCAACAGAGAATCTGTGGTAACACTTGACAATGGATGACACACACACACACACACACACACACACACACACACACACACACACACACACACACACACACACACACACACACACACACACAATGTGTAAGGAAGTGGTCGTAACAACCCGGGCAGACTGTGAGAGGTTATAGTCTGGTTTCACTCAAGACAGGACGATACAGACTTTTTAGATGGGGGGGCACCACCAGAACTGCGATCCGACAATCTCAAATGCCTTCTTAAGTCCTTGGTGACAAAACAGATGATATTTGTGGGAGAATGTAAGCACCTAAGGAACCATTTGGTCAGGAAAGAACAGATACCTCCTAGGACAGAAGGAAGGTGGTTCGGGAGGGCTTCCTTAATCTCGCTCTTCAAATCCAACTTAGTGGTAGCGGGTCTAACAGACTCCATCCATCCATTTTCTTACACGCTTATCCCTGTTGGGGTCGCGAGGGGTGCTGGTGCCTATCTCCAGCTGTCAATGGGCGAGAGGCGGAGTACACCCGACAGCCATTCACCCATTCACGCCAAACAAACATTCACGCACACACTCACACCTAAGGAGAATTTAGAGAGGCCAATCAACCTAACAGTCACGTTTTTGGACTGTGGGAGGAAGCCGGAGTACCCGGAGAGAACCCACACATGCACAGGGAGAACTCTTTGTTCTCCAATTGTCTCTAAAAACAGCTGTATGTATGGTTAGACTAAATATATGCTGTTTATAACTTAAGTACCTCATGAAGGCAGCTGACTGTACTACATCTTATTCAGGGGTATCAGATTAAGAGAGATGGGGAAAACATACATGCAACATTTTTCAAGATTTAATGGATAAAAGATTAAGAAAGCCTTGCACAATTATGCTCTACTTTGTCTTGGTCTGTCACATAAACCCCATATGAAACAGATTTAAGTTTGCTTATAAGACAAAATATGTAAAGGTTCACAAGTAATGAAAACCTTCACAAGGAGATTGTTAGACATGAAAATGAAAGTATAATTGCATAACTTCAGGTGAAGTTAAGGCTAAAGGAGCTGCAAGCACGGTACTGCTTTTCTGGTAAAATGTGCATCTTCTTTACATGATTATCTTACTGTTGCAGCTTGTAAAACATTTGCTCAGATCACTGACATAAGCTCAGAACCATAAGGAAAACTTGATTAGTTCAGTTTCACTGCACACCTAAAAACCACAGGAACTGAATATTCTCAACTTTCTGCCTAAACCTTCTTTCTGAATATATGCACATTTTATAAGGAAAAAAGTTACCTCCAGATGGACACCTTGGGTTTGTCTGGGTTCAGTTTGTCAGGAGTTTTGGGGTCAAGGTGTAAAGGGAGAACCAAAGACCCGTTTCCCACAATTCCTCCGCTTCAATAGCCCCCCAGCTGTTTAAGGGCTTCCATAACAACAGCTGCGCAGGTTTAGTGGTTCCTGTTGCTATGACAACTGCAGGATCAATTGGCATGCACAGACTCTTTGTGCTAATAGGAAAAGTGACATTATGCCACAATTTCATTTCAGTAAAACAATGGAAATTAGAAATGGTACTAAGATTTAAAGAGACACAAAGAAAAGGTTAATAATTTTTGTATGAAAATGTCAGGTTGTTTTAAAACATGCAATAATTTTACACTCAAGACAATCTAGACTAGACAATCACTTGTGCCTGCAAACAACTCATTTTACATTTAACATGACCTAAGTGGTGAAAGGAATTATTTCTAAGTTAAAAGAAAACAGCTAAATATGTCTTAATGCCTGGCAGCTGTATGTGCCACAGATCACTGGTCGACAGGATGTAAAACAATCAGAAATATTTTAGTTCGCCTCAAAAACAGGATATCGGGTCACTTGGCCACTGTAACAGTTCTATAGTCACTTTGCGAGAGGAACAAAGGACCAAACTGAGCTCTCCTTGAGATTTACATATTAGGAGCCATGTATAAAACCCTTTGTTAGGCCTTTTTTAACTGTTCTTGGGAATTATTTAGGATTTAAAGGGTACGGAGTTCCAGATTAGGTCACCCAAACGGATGCTAATGATGTGAAAAAAAAAATTATCGTTTAGATGAGATTTAAGGTGTTTCGTAAGGGCATGTTAGGTGGTGGTAAGTAAGATCTACTTGCTGGATATTATTCCAATCATTTGTAGAGTGTGAGCTGCTTACCAGTGTCAATGTATACACAGGTTTTAAAAAGCTATGGTCTGGCCTTATTCCTACCAGTGTTACTGCAGGACTTACTGAGTTTGTAAGCTTTGTTAAAATAGTACATGTTGCAGTAAAGCAGTGTACACTGACAGCTAATCATATGTAAGGGGCTGTATTTTTCAAGTAACAGCAGTTTTGTTACATAACAGCAGTTTTGTTACATTCATTCTTACTTTTTTCTGCTTCGATAATCAAACACCTAAGGACCTATCCCTGCTAATCTGGTACTCATCCTTTTTGATAACCTTCAAAGTAGTGAGTTAAAAAACAGATCACCCAAACAGTGGCTATAAACCTAAAAACTGAACTGATGTTTTATGATTGGTAATGATCCATTAGTGTAAATAGCATCCTTGTATTTCCATCCATGACAGCATTCTACGACAGAAAATTCTCAGAGACATAATGTTATAGGTAAAGCCGGATTAAGGTCAAACTAAATTATATTTATATCTCAATCCTGAACAGTGGAGTTGAGGAAGCAGCTAAGCATGTTGCTATACTCTTTCTCATGTTATCATCCCAATCAACCAATGAAGCTTGATACTTTGATCGCATTATGTTGTCTACTTGTAAGAATTCTGATCAGAAAGTCACAAATATAATTCACAACAACCGTGATGGGTTATAGATATAAAGGTTAATAAATGTTGACACCTTTTAAGTTTAAACAGAGGTTAACAGTAAAAAAACATTATTGAATATGTTCTATATTGTTTATTCTGCCCCCAAGTTTTATATTAGTTTACTTAGTTTGAACTCAGTTTGTGTAAAAACACAGGTTTAAGGCTGCCTTACACGACAGATATAAAGGTCAGTGTAATCCTGTTTGCTCATCCCAATATCTATTACTTTTCAACAGTGCAAAACCTCAGCAGGGATTTTCTGAATTACACATTTATCAATGTCTGCCTATGTTATTGGATTTCAACCCAACTTCCCAAATGTAATAAAAGAAATGTAAGTCATAAGATTTTATGTGGTGACATAATTATGTGAACACACACTTCAACACTATTGCTCTGTCAAAAATTCAGCCTTTTGGTTACTCACTTACAAAAAGGCTCAGAAAAAAATAGGCAAGAGGTATCTAGTTGAATTTTAGTGAGGACCACTTCAGAATCAACAATTCGGTGGACAAATATAAACAGCATGATTTTGCTATGCAGTGAAAATAAAAAGGGAAGGTTATGAGTTCTTAAAGTGTGATATACTAAAAGACTCATTAAAATATTTCCTATTCATCCCATTTTTACATGAAAACAATCTAAAAATTAGTGCAGTCAGGTGCTTTTCAACACTCTCTGTTGGTCAGGAAGCTTATGAATATGTAAGCTTGTTGCCCAGCAGCATGCTTACCTTATTACATACATATTGAGTCAGTGTGTCATTGTTGTTTTGGACCTGTTAACCTGGGTTCTTAAGCTCTTTCATTTTAGATTTAAATTGGTAGAACTCTTTAAAATTGTGTATTTTATTTGAAGTAACTCCATTGCTGAGATCAATACCAATGTCTGTCTCTAAACATACAAGGTAAGAAAGGCCATGTAGGAGTCCAGCCAGTCAGAAAATGCTCTTTTTGGCCTGAGCCTATATTTATATCTCATTTCATAAATTTTAGAATATTTCAACCAACTAACCCCAACCCCAATCCAAGAAGTAGGAGTGTCCTAACAACAAATCCCTGTTTGAAGAGCTAGGTAGTAGTCTTGGTACATGATCTCACTAGGGGCCCCATGAACACAAAGGTGCACAGATTTCATACTGAAAGTTAGCAGTAGGGAGAGATGTTGAAACGTGAAGTGTACAAAAAAAATCTGATCTATGAAACTGTGTGTACAGATGTTACAGCACACTTTTCCTTCATAACTCTAATTTGCATGAAATTCCAAGCACCTGTATGTGCTGCTGAACCGCCCCCTTCCCGCCTACTAATGAATATGCAAAGCACTATAAATACCCAGAGGGCTCAAACCCATTTGCGTCCAAATAACCATGGCAACGGCGCTGGTCAGTAAAGCAAGGAAGTGGAGATTCACTGAATGTGAAATAGAGGTGTTAGCGTCAGAGGTGGAGGCAAGAAGTACAACCTTATTTGGGATTAATTCCACTGGTATCAGTAATAAAATCAAAATGGAGTGGAAGACGGTGGCAAATACTGTAAATACGGCATGAGTAGAAGGCAGATATGTGGCCAACAAGAAGAAAGTGGTCTGACATTGGCATTTTCCAGATTTCTATTAAGCAGCGTGTTACCATAGACACTATATCAGGATATATAACTATATCAGGGTATATATATGTATATGTGTATATATATATATATATATATATCATCGGGGCTCCTCTTCCCTCCATCAAGGACATCTCATCTCAGCGCTGTGTGTCCCGAGCCCGTAACATCATCAGGGACCCCTCACACCCCCACCATGGACTGTTCTCCCTGCTGTCCTCTGGGAAGAGGTTCCGCAGCATCTGCTGCAGGTCCACCAGGTTCTGCAAAAGCTTTTTCCCTGTTGCCATCAGACTGTTGAACTGCTGAAGCCACAAAATGGACTCTGAACTGCTGAAGCCACAAAAATGGACTCTGTACCACATTCTTATATTTGCACATTTGCATATTTGCACATTTACACATTTGCACATATGCCATCAGACTGTTGAACAGCCACAAAATGGACTCTGTACAACATTCGTATATTGCACATCCCATCATTGCAACCTTATCTAGCACTACAAATGCTGCCGAACTCTGTTACCACTGTCGTTTTTCTCCTGCACTGTTACATTGTTTACATTTCAATTGTTTACTAGGAAATCACTGCTGCACTGTAACTCACTGCTACTTACTGTAACTTTTCAAGCTGTATGCGAAACGAAATTTCGTTATGTACGCACTCTGTGCATACAAAATGACAAATAAAGTTGTCTAAGTCTAAGTCTAAAACCTGGCAGCACAAAGTCAAACAGGAGTCAAACAAGAAGATTCAGAGGGATTCAGAAGAGAATTAAAAATAATTTGAAGCTTACTGAATTTAGACACTAAATTACAAATAAAATGAGTCTAACAGTTGTAACAGCAGCCTCATTGTAAAACAGAAACATGAAGCCTGTTCTTCCACTTTCTCTCTGCGCTCCGGAAGCAACCATGGTCCGCAGTATGAAACACTTAGCTTTTACAAGAGAGACTAAAAACTGTTGAATTTCATTCACTTATTACTGTAACAAAGCATCTGGTCTCAAACATAGCCTGTCTGTTGGTGTTCTAACGAAGAGATGTAAAAACATTTAGAACCTTAATTCTATACGTTCCACCCACAAATTAACACATTTTACAGAAGTTCGCAAATTGCTTGGATTCTATTTTATTTGCTGAATGTGGTGACTGTCTGTTTTCACCAGTGCAGAATAACGGAGCTGTACTTTGGATTTTTAACAGTTTTATATTGTGATATCAGTGGCAGCTCCAGAGGTTTTTTTTCTGCAGGTGCTAAGGGGGGGCTAAGTATTTTACTGACGGTGTTATGAAGGATAACTCATTTTCACATTTCTCAACACACACAGACGGAACTACAAGCAAATGTGCACCCAGAACTTTGATATCTGCAACAGCCACCAATAAACTCCAAATATACATTTGTGGTATTCTGCTGCTCAATTAAAGCATACACAAACATGAACTGCAACAATGAATTAACTGTATTCTTTTTCCCCAGACGCATCCATAGAAATTTAGGCAGAAAAAAATGATACATTTTTGCATTACACGTCCTTTCAATTAGCGCCTTAAATGGACAAATAATTGCCGGTACTCCCCTTAATGTGATACAAATATGATGGGTAATATTTTTTATATAGATCTATAAATACGTCTATAAATCAACAGTTTCATTGTACAAAAATTACAAAGAATAAAGCCAATACTAAATCAAATCCACATGAGCCAAGATCAAAGTGTTATGAAGCCACTTCTATTAATTCCAAGGCCCATAGTGTTAACATAGACATGAAAAATAACATAAAAACTAAAAATATAAAACCAATAATCCTTAAAAATATAAAAAAGTGATAAGTTTTAGACTTAAGATTTCAATAAGCTTACAGGTTACACTTTCCTTCTGTAACATATATTTCTTCTCAGAATTAGACCTGGCCTCAACAAACCCATGCCACCTTATAAATTTACCTTTAATCTGAAAATATGTTAGTATATTTAAAAACTCAATATATTGGCCAGCCATACACAGGGTCTCTGCATACATATTTAAATATTTAATCATATTTAATATCAAATTGTCCATCAGGTAACAAGCTGTATACAGAAAGTATGAAATTTAAAATGTAATTGGCCCTGAACTTGTGTAGTTGACTGGAGGAGAACAAAAACAAGCTGTGTCCCCTTCCATCACATACAGGAATAGATATGGATAGGAGATAGTAGAGGCTGAAAGATAAAGGAAAAAGAAGCAGAAGACATGAGGCATATTGTGAGAACATTTGACTCCATCAGGAATTTATGTCAGTTTTAGTACTTTGAATAATGGAAATATAACAGCAGGTTTTTCACATACAGTACAATGTTAAAATGTTAAATATTAATAATTATTTAGAAAACAGTAGTCTTGATCTAAAAATAATGGTGATGACTGTCACTGACAATGACCTACTTTAGAATTAAGAGCTTACTTCAAAAAGTCTCCAGCAGGTCTTGGGTTCATCTTTGCTGGACTTGTTCGGTGCTACCAGCCCTCTCCTCAGAAGCATCCTGCACATGATCCTCTGACCAACAGTCTGGCCTCTGCTCATCTTATCTGACGTATTGTTTACTTCTCTTCTCAGCTAAATCATCAGCAACAGGCGTCGCGCAGCATCAGGGTCCCTGTTAGATGCGCTAATGCTAGCTTGCAGAGTCCGACCTCTGTTTATCTGTGTAGTGAAGGACTGTTCAGAGCTGCTGTTGTCATCCAGTTTGGGTCCTCTTTTAGCCCTTTTGGGCTAAGAGGACATTATTATCCCTCCGTTTTTCCTCTCTCTTGAATGTATGGCAAGGGCTGTGCGCCAAAAGGGTTTCTTTTGAGGGAATTTTTTTAATGAACACATGCAGAGTTCAATTCCTGTTGTACTATAGTTTTTTTTTACTCAGTATATAATAGTTGATTGTATATTGAAATCAGATGTGTTTTGTGGGGAAGATTTAATAACCACATATAAAATGATATTAACTTAGATGAAAAAGAAAATAATTATCTAATATTTTCTTGGGGTACTGAGGGGGTGCTATGGCTTTTCCAGGGGGAGCTATAGCACCCCGTAGTGCCACCACTGTATCATATTACCAAACCTTTACGTCTAACCATGCTTTCCAACATCCTGCTTTGGAGATAAAAGCAAACATTTTAAAGATGTGACTGGGCCTATAAAACCAAATGCACATGCACTATGGGAGTATGAAGAGACATGAGTAAAAAAGAAATAGGAGTCTAATATTAGATGTCGAGAATCTCGGCTCAATACTTTAAAGAAACCGTCAGAAATTCCCAAGAGTCAACTTGTTCTGATTCTCCAAAACATTGCGGGTCTAAATGAGGCCTGTTAAAAGAATATATCTAAGCTTGTATTATCCTCTCGCCTCTGCTATTTACATATAATGTCCACTGGGCATTAATTATCCTGTCAATGAGAAGATTTTCAAAAAATGAAGCGCAAGAACCTTGAATTCTGCTAAACTTCTTTTTTGATGTTATGTGAAAAAACTAATCAGGTCTTTGAGCTTTGTTCTTTACCATGACTGATGAGGGATAGATGAATACAGTAACGCTTGGTGGCTTTCTGTTTTTCATGATAAATTATTGTATTTAGACTGAATAAAAGTTAGAGTAAAATGAAGTAGCTCTTGCATTTATTGGGAAAAATCGATTAAGATATGAGACTTAAAGACTAGCTTTGCATCAATCTAACCATAACCATTCAAAGAACAGCAGCAAGAAAGCACACGTCATCCAAGCTTGGGGTGTCAAACTCCAGTCCTTGAGGGCTGGTGTCCTGCAACTTTTGTTTCCCTGGTCCAACAACTCCTGGGTCAAATAATCAGGTCATCAGCAGGACTCTGGAGAGAGAATTTGACTGCATACTGAGGGGCTATTTCAGCCATTTGATTCAGGTGTGTTAGATCAGGAAGACATCTAAAAGATGCAGGACACAGAACCTCGAGGACTGGAGTTTGACACCCCTGATCAAAGCTCTTACAGTAATATATTGTTTTCTGCTAAATGTGCATAATATTTAGTTTTAGTGGTTAGAAATGTCCATTGGTTGAGTTCCAGACTGCATTAGATTTTATAAAGACATGAATAATAAAGTGTAACAGCTAATACAAATTTAGTTTTCTTGTTTTTTCCATATAATGGTTACGTGATTCTATCAGAATGTTGCTGTTGTTTCCGGGTGTAACAGAGCACCAATAAAGTTCAGCCACAACAGCCTTTTCTGGAAGTATAAAGAAATCTTCATCTAATTCTGTTTGAAATAGCACATGTCTCTACATCATTCCCACCAGACCCCATTATTTTAAAAGGTTAATGCTTTCTGGTTTTAAACCGTTTTTTTATGGTCAGAGCATGAAACAGTCAGAGTAGCGATGAAAAGCAGAAACACAATGGACTTGGCAGACACGACAGCAAGGAATTCCCCGGAAGCGTCACAAGTAAACTAACCTTGGTCCCCCCCTGCCTCTTCCCTCCTGGTAAAAGTCCAAGAAAAGTCTCATGTTTGTGCTAAATGCTATTTCTGTCATGGCATGCAGCTCTTTCCACCTCGACTAAGCTGAGCCTGCAGAATTTTCTGGCAGTCAGGTGTTCTTTGAGGTGTTTATAATGCATATCCTCAAATTAGAGAAGCTCCACCTATTTCACAGTCCCCTCAGCTCAGTATCCAGGTAGTTAAATGCAAAGTGCCTTCTGTCCATCTCTCAAGACAGAGAATAGTGTCCTTAAACTTTAGATGCGTTACCATCTGCATCACATTCGTCTAGCAGCTAATAAATGCTACTGACTGTGGGGGTTTAAAGGAGGGGCTTTGCTAGTTTATCCAAAGTTTCTTGTTTTTTTACAGAAACAAAACTCCAAAAAGGAAAAAAAAAAGAAATTGCAAGTACCTTCTCACCTAAGTTGTCCCTGCTCACGCATACTTGCAACCGTTCAAGAACACATGGAGATGAAAGCTTTAAAGACGGCCTGTGGCATGTTACATTATTCCTTCACAGTACGACTGTTAGAACACAAACTCACAATTCTACAAGAAGTTAAAACTTACCAAACTTTCAAGTCACATCACCCCCTCACCTTAACCACACCAAAGCAGAGAAACAAGACTATACAAATCCTATCTTGTAAAAGGCCACATGGCATTACAGCCTGTAGGTGAAAGGTGGGGTACACCCTGGAAATGTATGTGATGCATTTTAAACGTCGGACGGACAAACCATCCACCAATGTTTTCGTCTAGTCCCGTCAACGAAAACTCACACCCACGACTCGTTATGTTTTCATTCATCAAAGGTCCATGTTTAGCTCGTCAGTTTTTGTTATTGTTATGAAAAAAAGGGGCGTCAACGTAATTATTTCGTCATCGTTGGCAAAAATAACACTGCATAGAATTTTATTATTTGTGATCCTAATAATAGTCATAATAAAAATGTGTCAAAATGTTCCCTGGTGTTTTTGGACATATATTCACCCCAGCATTTAGCAAGAACGGTCATACACTGCTTGGAAAATAAAATGTACTCATCAGATCACTACAACTGTTACATCTAGTGATGCAATTGTAACCCTGAACAGCAAAACAATTGGATCAAATTATATTTTTAAATGTACTGATCCAGGCTGACAGTTTAAGCCATGAATTTTGCTTAATTCATTATAGAAAAACATTTTATGTGGAATGCTAAAGGAGGCGTGTTAGGCTTTTTAATGTCTGCCTTTTCACATTGAAATCCTTCAGTTGTGGTCTATAGAAAGTGGAACTGCAACACTTTGATCTGAATTCCTCATTGTTGTTGCCCCACAGCCCCTCTGTTGCCCCTGTTCTGAGGTGTGTCTGATAGCAACTTGTTTTGGTGTGGTCTCTATAAATGCAAAGGAGGCACTTCACACCCCACCCCCCTCCAGGTCACGGAGCACCCCACTCCACCCTTCTTGGCCGTTTGGTAGTGCGCTAAGGGGACGGTGTAATGAACAACCGAACACTTTGACTTATTTGCTTGTAGCTTCGGCATTCTTCGGCTGAGACTCCAAAATCGCTCCGAGAAATAAAAATGGTGGATTTGCTAAATTGGTAAAGCTGAAGTCCATGACCTAGTTTAGTGGTTCTCTACTGTGACGTTATAGTTTAAAAAAGGCAGCAGAAAACAGAGAAAACAGTTTTAAAAATGTAACCGTAAAAGAATATAAAGACATCTGCTAAAATAAATAAATAAAGCACTGTAACCCTGTTTGTTTGTCAGTTTTTGCCTTCATTATGTGTAATGTGAACCGATGTGGCCAAAGAGAAATTTCGCCGCAGTACAAACAAAATACTCTGATTCTGATTCTATTAATAGAACTTGTGAGTTTCTTTGCAAGCCTAGACTTCTGGGATGAGGACAGATGACATAACAGCAAGAGAACAGTCTTTTTAATTAAAATGCAGGACAAAGAAACAGGGACTGTGTTTAACTGGTTTAAAAAAAACTTCTGCAAGTATCAGTAAATGCAACAGAAGAGAAACAGAGCAATGCATCATGGAGCTTACTAAGCTGACCTCTCAGTCTGAGTCAGTAAAGTTTGGGAAACCACCCGGCCTTCCTGTTACCGACCACTGGGCGGAAAGGGTGAGAAGTCACATCTGGGGATCTAATCACATATAGTGAGCGGATGATTTTGCATAAAGTCTGACCAACTAACTGCCCCCCTACCCCACCACAGACAGACACACACAAACCTGTTTTTTCTTTTAAGTCAAACAAACAAATTTGATCCTTGATCAGTACTATCACATTTCCAACTCCCATTTACACCACGCTGACACCAGCGCAATGCTGAGGCCGTGCCAGCAGGGAGACGAGCACAAATATACCAGCAGGGTTATTAGGACCTTGACTGCAGGAATTGGGGGGGGGGGGGGGGGGGGGGGATTATCACTGGCCGGCTGCTGGGTTTACTTTCTCTACAACTCAACAACTGTGTAGAACACACACACAGATACACACACAACAAAGCTTCCCTGCAGAATTCTGCCGAGTTTTGTCTCACTTATTCGGGATCACTATCATGGGTGTGATCTCCCAATAATAGCAGGAATCACCTTTTATTGCAGAAGTCCCAACACCCCTCTCTTTCTTTTTGTTCCCTGGTTTCATTTCATAATGGCTATCTATGGCCGGAAATAGTTCAGGAATGAAGCAGCTCACTATGTTTGCGTTCTGCAGACTTTTGGCACAGGTTAATGAAAGGTGAGACTTGCCAAAATTGCCGCACAGCCAAAAAAAAAAAAAAAAAAAAAGAGAAGTGAAGTGAAGTGAAACATTTGGTGTGAAAGACGTTCTTGTTGTATAGAAGGTGCTGCTTCTCTCCAAAATTAGCAGAGAATCCTCGCAAATGAGCGAAACTGTATTTTTAACAGGCTTTTGCTTTTTGTGCTTCTCAGGTGTAAAGTGTTTAACAGAGTAAAGCCAGTTTGTTGAAATAACACTGCTTTTACTCAGAAGGCTGAAAACATGGCACCGTTTTTAAGGCCCCCTTTATTTATCGACATGCGCTTCGAAGCAAATGCTCTAAAAATTGCCTTTAACTGACAGAATTAGCAGATATTGCCACTTAATATTATTTTAGGCAGTTCAGTCTGTAGGCAACACAACTTGTGATAGAGCTCATTGGCTCCCTCAGTAAACAGCTCCCAAGTGGTGCAGCATGAAGCTGGAGAAGGGTCACGCAATTTGAATGTGAACAGCTGGTGCTACTAGTACAAGCTGTACCTAAAACAAGCCTTTAAACAATATTATCTGTAGGTAGTTTTCTTTACAAAACAGAACTTTTCATATGATGTTTACGTTTGTGAAATTAAGGACAAACATTAAATGCCTGTAAAATATTCAAAGCATAAAACGCAAAGAAAGAAAAAAAAAACGTCATAGTTTCAGCTGCTAACCAGGACGATAATGAGGCCAACCCCTACAACAAATATGGAGTCATTACTCTTTGAGGATCCTCAGTCAATGTTTTTACTTCGATGGAGAAAAGATACGACACAAACGTTTTTATTTTACAGCTGAAATTATTGGCTTCATAAAATTACCTAGGAAATCTGATGACATTTCTGTAATTTGCTTTACATTTTTGTGCCTGAATCAAGCAGGAAAAACATTTGTGAAATCTCCTAATGTTAAGATTTATAGTGCAGATATTCAATCAGACCATAATTTAAATCTCTAAAACAAATACAAACAATTGTGATTAGACTGATTGATCGGAAACATGAACCCAAGAAGAAAGCCATCAGTTGAAACAATAAAAATGACAATAAAATTCCTTTTAAAAAGTAAGTGAATACAAAAAGGTGGGAAAATTTGATCCCAGTCAGCTGTGCTTAAAATGTGGAACAAGTGGGAAGAGAAACAAGCAGCTAGAACAAACGGAGACTTCAAAGCATCAGCTTTAAAAATAGAAAATGTACCACAAAGATGAGCTGAAACATGCATGCTGAGGTATGATCGCTGTACATTAACGTTAACTGCTGTCTCCTCGTGGCCATGAATCCAACTCCAACAACATCATGGAGACACATGATATCAGACAGGTCCAAAATGAGAGGATGATCTCTAAATGCAATGCCTCGAATGGATCTGGTCTGATATTTTAGAGCTATCTCCTTTTTTAAGGAATGTCTCCAGCACAAGAAACGTCTTATCAGCTTAAATCTGAACATGCTAATTACCCCACACACAGTTTGAGTTCATTTATTATGCATGAAATAATATAATATGATGACTGTGATAATTATGCACACTTAGATAAGATAAAAGAGTGGTAACTAATTATGGTGAGGGAGTTGGGAAAAGTAATTATTCTTTGTAGCGCAGTAAAGTCGGGGTTCAGAAAGACGCAGGCTCGGTCTGTTTTTCTCTTTTTCCTTCCAGTTCAGTGTGGCAATTAGCGTTATGCCTCGCGTCTGCACTCCCTGATAGTATTTGAGCAACGTTTTCTTGATTGAGCACACTCAGAATGTTGTTTTCACCATTTAAAGAAGAGAAGTCAGTAAGCAACCTCTTTCTGCGCAGGCTGATTTACAGCCCTGTGTCTGTTATGATAATTGCAGCGTTCTCGCTCTCCGAGTCTCTTCACACGCTCCAGAAATCTGACTTGTTTACATTACAGCTTGAAAGGCAACATGACTCGAAGCCTCGGATCTCCACAGCAGCAGCAAATCAGAAAGGACACAGAGAGGAAGGAGTGGTGCTCTGAGTCGAGTTGTTGATATTACCACTTCTAAAAAGCCGAGCATGCGTGTCGTTAGCCTGCACCGCTACACAAACCGACTTATTACACAGCAGATTTATTTGACAAATTATGAGTCTGTTGCCACAAATGACAGGAAACAGAACAGCAACAGAGTTGCTCTGTCACTGCTTTGGCTGGAATTGTCTTTCTAAATTAAACTTTGCCTGATAGAGTAGGGCGAGCTGGAAACAGAGATTACCAAGGTTTAAAATGAGGGCAAACATAGTGCTCATGGCTCAGGGAAGAAGTGTTTTAGAGCTTCTTTTTCTTTCAGCTTTCCCTTTCAGGGGCCACCACAGCGAGTCATCCGTCTCCGTCTAACCCCACCCTCACTGAAGAAGAAATGTTTTAGAGTGATTCTGGAAATCACGAGTAGGAACCAAACTGAACACAGTTTGTTGCTGCAGAAAGGACAAAGGGAAAAAAGTGATACAGACAGGAGATTTGGTTTAAATATTCACATTTAATATAGATTTTTAACAGATATATAATTTGTGTTACATAAATATGCACAGAGAAATTGGCTGACCACTTGACCCGTAAGAAGTAAGAAGGTAAAAATTTCGGAATCCCCAGGGGTTTGGTTACTTATTGTAGCTCCCTAGAGATCCTGCAGCCTGTTTAGGCTGTGCACTTTCGTATCGCTCATCATTTGATCCTCATTTTTGTCATCTGTTTAGTTTTCTGCTTAGTATTTATGTTAATAGTATATTTTGGTATCTGTTAGATTCAGTTCCAAAGTAACTCAATCTAAAGTTCTACTAATTTTAGATACAGTTCCAAAGTTAGTATATGTTCTTTATTATCTCAGTAGTTATGATATATTTTTATTTTCTGCTTGCCTTTCTTTAGTTTAGTTCTTTTAAGTATTTATGCTGTTAGTGCATTTAGATTCAGCTCCTGTTTTTTGTTGGCTTCTGCTCCTTATTAGTTCTGTTCCTTCTTACTTTAGTTAGATATTTTCTCCATCTCCGGTCATTATCTTGTTTCCTGTTAGATTCAGTTCTCCCTCTGCCCCTGCCAGTTCTCTTTACTATGTAGGGAGTCTGCTTCAGTAATGCTATCAGTGCTGTCTTAACTGTGCTCACATTTTATGGGGCAACAGTGGCTGAGAATACCTAGCAATCTGAAATCTGTGAGTTTGATTCCGGCTTCCAGCCACATATCAATGTAGTGTTGGGCAAGGCACTTAAGTTCAGGCTGTCTAACAGTCTGTATATCAGCCTATGAATGTGAACCTTTGTGAAAGCTGCTCTAGAGCACTTCTAATCATTATGGTTTTGGTCGCTGTTTGAGATACTGGTGTAACTGCAGAGCTGTGTTAAACCAACTGTTCTCTTTCACACAATGTGTCTCTGGTGCTAATAAACAATTAATGATCAAAGACATAAAGGCTTGTGAACACCCCTATACATAATTAGAATAAAGTGATGGAGGTTTAAATCATCATCTTGATTTGATCTTGTAGGAAAAAAAGAATATCTTTTTTTATAGTAAAGATAGAACCATCCCATAACCCCTAACTAAAGAACTGTACCATGTTTGAAGAGTTTCTGAAGCATGTACCCATCTTTTTAATGAAATCATAATTGTCTTAAACATTTTTCAAGATTATACATTTTCATTTTTCACACAGAATAAAAAGCATCTGCCTTAGTATAAGTATTTTTACTTAGGTCACCTGAGGAAAAATTGGAAGAATTGTTGTTGGCAGGTCAGAGCTTCTGAAATAAGCAGTAAAATCTCCCACCTCTGCTACTGTTTGCATAATGAGACCTCATCTGAAGGGGTCTGCTCTCTCTGAGCTTAAATTGAGACTACATTAAGGGGGTTTATGAGGACAAGTGTCACAGTCATCCTGCAATACGTTTTACTCATTTTCACCCCAGGTCTCCCTTGTGCAGCGTTTGTTAGCTCTACTGTTTGCACAGTCCAAGCCTCAGGCCAAACCTTTTACTACAGCAGGATAGCAGTAGAAGAATAAAGAAAACACATGTCACACAACTCTAACAAATTTTCTGCTTTTCACATTCACACAGACATGAAAATAACATTTTCCACGAGACATGTCTTTATGTAGGTGTTGATCTGTTCTCACTGGAGATGAGGAAATAAAAGACAAGAAGAGGCAGGCGCTAAGAAAGGGACTGACAATCAGTTCGTTCTGTTCTCTGCAGGTTAACGTCAGCACGGCTCATGTTTCCTGACACTCCCAGCGAAGGCATAATGTTGTAAATCTAATGAAGTGAGGAGAGGAGAAAGCAAGGGCGGCGGATAGAGCCGAAGCAGCAGTGGTAGCATACCCAGTGCTTCATACGGGCAGCTGATGCTGGGAATAATTGAGCTGCTGCAGAATTTCATGGAAATTACATTTCTCACACACAGAGAGGCCTCTTTGGACACTAGGTTGTGTCAAGACCAGGATTTCAAGTTGCTATCGGGACAAACTTTGACTGAACATGACATCATGTCTGAGTTTAGCTAAACTGAATTACAACAATTAAAAGGGTAGTTAAGGTATGATCACCTATAATAATCAGAAAAAAAAGACTTGTAATAAATTATAGCTGTAGAAGCTAGACATGTTATGTAAATATAATCTAAATACATCTGTATATTTACTCGTCTACATTATCAATAAAACTGATCAAAACTAAGATCTTTATTAAAAGGAAGCGGTAGATTATCCACAAAGTGAGCGACCCCTCTGTCCCTCATTCTGATAAATAATAATGATAATAATCATCTTTATTTCTCAATGCAAAATATATTCCAAAGGAATGTGTCCTCTGGATTTAACCCATCCCTTTTAGGGAGCAGCGGACTGCCCCTCCGCGGTGCCTGGGGAGCTTTCTGGGGCTAAGGGTCTTGCTCGGGGACCCCGGGTGGCAGCCTGTGGGATTCGACCCACAGGACTTCAAGTGAAATGATTTGGGTTAAATAGCAACACAAGCACATCGGTTAAATATAAGATTCTGGTGAGACATTGAGCTGAGTCAGCAGATGCTGCTGCAAAACATAAAATATGGAGACAACAAAAAAGTGAGGGGATTTGGAGAAATGTTAAAAGTGATTGCACAAACTGCAAAAGATATATGATCACATAGAGTTGCTGAGAGAGAGCTTATATGCTAGCTCTAATGAGGATTCAAATTACAACGCTTCTCGCTGTATCAGATCAGAAAAAAACTCCTATTAAAGAAGTCATACATCTATATCTTACACCGTATTAATAGATCTGCATCAGATCTTTATATGGAACATATAAAACACCCCTGGATGGTTTCCCGTTTTAGGATTTATCATTGTTTTAAAATCCACAAACATTTTATATCACAGTGTGTCACTCCATCTAAAGCTGTAAATCTAATGGGTCAAGAGGAGCAGCGTGAGCGGAGAGAACCCCGTTCCCTCCCCCACCGACCGTTTGCTGAGGTCCCATCAGTCCGCTGGAGGAGGGGAATGCTCCACAACCTTACCCTTCCTTAAATAAAAACACTAACTTAACAGTTGAGAAATATTTCTGGTAAACCCCAGGAGTTACCGTGTCTGTCGGTTGAATAACCAGCCCGCTGCCGGGTGAATACTAGCTCAGAAATACCACAACTAGTTACCTCGCTATCATCAGCTTCTCTGATACACAGTTAGGTCCTGAAGAGCAGAACAGAAGAAAAAGCTTTGGTTACGTTACAAGAAGCTCCTCCTTGTCGGATTTCTAGTCTGCTCTTTCTTCTAAATATTTATTGAACAATATTTCTCTAGTGTTTGAATTGATGTTGATTTTACTTTTACTGAAACAACACAAAATTAGGGTAGACTTTCAACACTATTATCAGAGAATCAGTTAGAAGTCAAGAATCAGTCAGTTTCCTCGTTTTGAAGTGTGTCCATATTCTGCATGTATGGATTTATTGTTTGTTTGGATACAGGTTTATTGAGCCCAATCTCAACACCTTTTATGTTTTCTGTTATCTGTATGTTGCCTTTGTTGTTACACTTTGAGGAAATAAAGTTAAAAAAAGTCAGGGTTACACGAAGTAAGCAGTTCTTATTTCAAACTGGCAGCTGCAGTCTTTCACCCTCCATAAAGTGTGTCTGCATCAACATCTGAAGAACTAAAAATGTTATAAAAAAATATTGTCGAGCTATAATACTACTGAATATTAATGTTATGTTCGATATCACCCGAAAAGCACCTGTTTTAGATGCAGTTTTGTGTCCAAATTAAAATAAAATAATCTTGTACATTTGGCTTTTTGTTTGAACACTGGAGTGGTAGCTTTGCTCAGGTTGAGCAGAATCTTTGAAGAATGCTAGACTATGTTGGTAAGTGGTTGGGGTCAAGGTAAAAAGCACTGGCTACACAGTTAAGAGCCATGTTAACTGCAAGATGAAACTTTTATCACAATTTCAGATCCTTCAGGGTTGCTAATAGAAAACCCGCAGCACCCAGGTATCAAGGACATACCAGAGGAACAGAACAGTATTCCTCTTTGAATGTTTAAAGACTGACAGGACATTGGAAACACTGGCAGCTTTATCCTTAACAAGCAAAAGGATAGACTTCAACTGAGGCTTCTGCTCTCATAAAAGTCACTCCACATTTCTAGGAGGTTGCAGGTGAGATAAAGGAAGTCATTTGCTGTTATTATGAGTGATTCAAAAAAAAACATCAGGGTAAATGGCTCTGTCCTTGTTCCTGCCCAATGCTTTAATATAAACCGCTGTTTCACCAGCGAGCAAGTGTTTCACCAGATGTCCTCCAAGACCACTCGAAGATCAACAGCAAAGCACACAAATGGATTTGAATACAGAGCCCTTTTGTCCTTCTGTGATGTTGTCCTTCACATAAAGCCATCCAGTAGTGCAATCAGCTGTCAGTTTTAAAGGACACAAAAGTGGCAGACAGAGCAACATGAAGGATTTCTGAAGACATCTGGGTTTTTTAAAGAATATTTTGGAGGTCAGAATGTTTGCATTGGTGTATTTCCTATTTTTAATATGGACTATAATTTCCTTTACTATAATTTTGAAGGAAATAATGTTTGCACCATTTTGCGACACTAAAAATTTACTTTTAGGAGGAAGTCGCCAAAGTAACAGTGGTGCTTCAAAACATTGCCATGAGTTGGGTTGCTTTGAAGACAAACAGGGATGATGTGACAATGAATTTTATTGGTAACTATGGTAGATTTTTCTGACAGCACCACTGTTTTGAAATCAATTACCATTAAAATGGTACATTGTTGGACAGCCTTGAATTTAGTAGTAATACAACTGACACAGCATCCAATAGTAGGCATGCAAACAAATAATCGACTAATAATTAATTGTCGATTAATGGTTAATTAGATTAAAGTTTGTTCCATCCGATTAACTGATAACGTCCGATTAGACCTTCTTGTAATGTTGCAGTATGTCCCCCATCTAGAAGACGGTACGGCCAGTCATTCTATAGTGGAACCAGACCACAGCAGTAAGAGAAAAAAGTAATGGCACAGTCAAAATGAAGCAGTCCAAACAGAGTGCGGTGTGGGATTAGTTTTGCACTGTTTAATGAGGATGCAAAATGCTCTTTCTGTGGTTCTGTTTTTAAATATAAACACTCATCAAGTTTCTTAAGATGTCAGCTAAATAGCTCCCATTCAGCCGGGCTGCATGGCGGAGCAGCCTCAACTTCTCAACCAAAATTCACTGATGTGCTCAGAAGGAAAGGATGTGATGACAGAAAAGCAGAGAGCATTACACAAAAATGTTTAACATGATAGAAAAAGACATGATGCCAAAAGCACTGTTGACGGTGAGGGATTTTGTGGGGATTATTAGTTTTTCATATATTTTATTCTCTTCAATTTATTTGTTTCTAATCAGTAACCTAGGATTCTTTTTTGTTAAATTTTATTAATATGTCCAATTTTAATAATGTGTGAGAAAACCACAATTTGTGTTTATTCAGTCAGTATTCAATAGAGGTGGCACAATGTTAAAATATAATGATGTTTCTCTTTTTAAATTCTGCATATTGTAAAATAAAAAATGAGCTCGGCATGTCATGGTAAGATCCTCTTGATACACGACAAAACTAGGGTTTTCGAGAAAATGGCCATTTATCAATTAGTCATTAGAGGATCCATAAGATCAATCAACTTCAGATTAACTTATTAAACGATAACTAGGATCCCTATCCAATACACAGTGAAAGCAGTAGGGATTTTAGTGTCTAAAAAGTATGAGTGTGGTTCTGCGCTGGGCATCCACAACTAATGCAAAGTATGTGAGGTTCTGTCTTCAGAACAGTCCGGGTTGCTAGTTTAACTGATTACCAACTGCCCGGGTTGCAGATCACAGTCCACCAGTTGGCACAAAGCTGAAATAATCGAGCAGCGTATTGTATTAACATGAGACAACTGACACACGTCTTCCGTCAGACCTTCACATTAAGAGCCTTAAAACCATCAAATATTATGATTTAAAACTCATTAGAACAGTTTCCAAGCTTATCTCTGGTCACAATGTCGGTGGATTGTGTGTGCCGCTGCAGAGGCTTCCTAACATATTCCTTCATGTAATCAACAGTAGTAGGGACATTTGTTCCCTTTGTTGATGATTGGTGGTAAATCGCTAAAAGCACCATGCTGGGCGCCCCATGAGCAACACGCTGCAGAGACTAGGCCGTTGGGTTCAGTTAGGTTGTCGGAACACCTTGTCATTTTTTCTGAGGGTCGCTGTCTGCACACAATGTTGTAATTTACATTAAATTTACTCTAAATGGCTAAAGAAAATGGAAATTTTACAAATCTAGAAGTTAATTCCTTTTCTTAATTTGTTTTTATTCTACTTGTATACCTGCAGGTAATCTCAGTGAGGCATGAGGCCTCATTATCAGAACAGACATCCTTTAAGCATATAATGTAATACGGACTAAATCCAGTAATAATGTGCTCTGCAGTCTAATGACAATTAACACTAATAAAATAATGTTGATAATAACATGCATCAGGAAGAGTGAGTAATGAATTGGCTTTGATATTCCTGCATTTACTTCAAAAGGCTATTTTTGTCATTTTAAAGCATTTTAAAAAACAGATACGTTTATAGATAACCATGATGTTTTCTGACAGATATAAAAAAGAAAACGTCTTCCTGCTCGTAACAGCATTGCAGAGTTACTAACTTTGCAAGGAACAGCCCCCGTCAGAGTTCTTGTTGTCTGAACATTTTACCATGCTGGGTAACGTTGGAGCTATTAGCAGAGAAAGCACCCCTGATGACACTTCAGCGAGTATTACTCTGTGGGAAGTTTTCAACAGCAGCAGAACCATTCTGGCCTGTGCATTTATTCATTTTGGATAAAGCAAAAACATGGAGCAGCACTGGTGCTCGGTGGCGTTTCTCTTCTTCAGTCGTCTGTTGTTGAATCAAATCAAATAACTTGAGCCTCGCTCAGCTCAGCTGTTACCACGACTCCATATAATAAAGTCAGGATTTAGTGGCAGGCTTCATATTTCTCTGTGTGAAGCTCTGCTCATTTATTGGGATTATCCACATTCCACCAGAGATCAGAATGAAGTCTACTTTAAGGGTTCCACATGCAGAATGTTTGAGAAGGTCTTCATTTGATTGCGTGGTCGCTGTTTCAATAAAAATCATTAATTCCTAACAATACTTTTTTCTTTGTGTTCACCGTAAAGAATATGACAAAATCTATTCACAGGCGCTAGAGCTAACTGACATAATTTAAAGACAGGAGCATAATGGATGGTGTGTGCTCCTTTTAAGTATCTAACACAACCTATAACTGCCTTTTTTCTCTATACTGAGTGACTTTTCCTCAGTTTATGGAATATGTCCTGCTGGGTTTTTATTTCCTCTGTCTGAAAAGACAAGTACAATTAGAGTACCGATCCTGAAATCATTACCTAATGACTCAAGGCTTTGTATGACTCCTTTCATGCTGTGGCATTCACGGTTCAAGCATACTTTTGGAATTACTGTGTTGATGACAGCATCTGAGACTTTGTTGGAGAACTGTCTGCAGAGCAGCTGATTCAAATGTACTAAGAGCTTTCAGTCAATAAAGGGTTCTTCTGCCTCAGGCAAGTAGATCTGAACCTGTTTAGTTAAAAGCTCACAAAAATTTAGAATCACTTAATATTAATGGTTTATAGTTTTATAAAAACAAATACCAGCCCAAACCTGAAAATGCAAATGAGTCTGAATCTAATTAAGAAATTTACCATGAGGAATATTGGTTCAAACAATGGAATCGGTCCAGATGGTTCCTCAGGATGTACATCACAACCAGGCATGAGATGCTAACCAGTTTCACTGGTAGTCTGTGATACTAAAAATGTTTAGTTTTTGAAATGTTTTGCCTAAAGTATAAAGTAATATAATTCTAATAGTGGAGAAAATTGCTAGACGTTTCATATTACAGCAAAGACAAATCCAGCTGTTTGGAAATATTTTCAATAGCAAAAGGATTAGAGTAATCTTTGGAAACTAAAAGAGTGTCATCCATAATTTTTATTAAGGATATGCTGTTTTAAAACTACAATCGTAGCTTGTCTCTCTAAGTTACCCTTAGCTGTGAGTGTGTGTATGGCTCTATGTTGCCCTGGGATGGACTGGCGACCTGTCCAGGATGTACCCTGCCTCTCACCCAATGACACCTGGAGATAGGCACCGGGCCCCCCACGACCCTGCAGGGGTAAGCGGGTATAGATAATGGATGGATGGACGGATGGATGAATGTTTAAAAACTACAGTTGGTACACTACAGGCAGCATGTTAGTCAGGCTGGCTATCTAATTAAGCAGCTAATTGTTGTTGTGTTACGTCATAGAGACCAGTGTAGCAGCAAGCTGTAATATTTTACACTATTTTGGCTTAAGTATTTGAACCCAAATAATGACTAAGAAAAGTTATACATGCTGTTATTACACCTTATGATATTTTTAGCACTGTAGGAAGAATAGTTTTTTTTGTTTCAAAATAAAAGTGGCTAACTCACAATTTTGTTACATTTCTTCTGATATGTGGATATATGCTATTTTTACTAGAGAATCTCATAGCAGCCCATTCCTTGTTGGTTGTTCTCTGTGAACTCTATCTAAGATCTGGAGTACTAAGGAGAAGCTTGCAAAAGGAACAGAATTTGATCACAGACTAGAAAAGCACATTGAAACAGAAAAACAAACTTTATAGGCCTTAAAAATAAAAAAGAAGACCAAATATGTGGCTTTAATCCGTATGCAAATCATCAATAAGATCTAAAAAGAAGACAACAAGGTTCCAGATGCCTAAGTGGATGAATCATCAATCTGTATTTGATCCTAGGATTTCAGTTTGACTGTGGGCCAATGAAACATGAACATTAGATGAAAACATGCACAGTCATCTCTCACAGTCTTCAATAATTAGAGGTAGGCTACTACATCAGCGGCTGAATAATCAGGTTACTATTTGCCCTTTTCTTCTATATCAACCACCAGCCCTGACGAAGCATACTTAAATGAGTAGAAACAGTGTTACTGTGATTTCATCAACACTTAAAGTATGAAACACCTCAGTCAGTCAGACAAGTGGATGTGCTGCCATGGTACACAGGAAGCTTCAACACGGCATAGGCAAAGGCTTCAACGAAAGGAAGGAAACGTAGGTAGGAAAGGAAGGTTCTCACAGCCGACCAAAATCCCAGAATCACCATGCCCAAAACAGCAAGAGTAGGATGATAACTGAATAACATACATACATATATATATATATATACATACATACACACATATACATATATATATATATATATATATATATATATATATATATATATATATATATATATATATATATATATATATATATATATATATATATATATATATATATATCATCCACCAGCTGTCCTGAGTCTTTCCCAGAGTACAGGAGATTTGGTTCTTTTACAGTGATGTCATTTTCAGCATGGTAATGGATGTCACAGCAAATAGAAAATCATTGAAACTTGTCTCTAAGAAGTCTGACCAACACACGTCTGGATCTCTGCCGTCCTGAAAATCTATGGTCCAACCGAAAAAGAAAAGAGAACGCGTCAAAAAGAATATGAGCTAGAAATCTTCTGATGGCAAAATATGAGGTTTTATTATTCAAATGTCTCAGAGAAGTGTCTATATTCCTGGATGATATTTAGTAAGAAAGAAAGAAGGCTGGTCACCTCAGCAGGTTCCTCTAAGAGCAGGATGGCAAAAGGCTAGGATACTCTGAGCAATACATGCTTGACAATTACTAAAATTCTAGATTTGATGTTTTTAATCCATGTATTAAAATCAACAAACTACAAATAACTGTAGCAAATAACATTAGCATTACTCTAATCAAAATGTTGAATTTATTTTAGCAACTGCAGAAATAATTGTTGTTTCTAGTGTTAAAAAAAAGGGAAACCCTTTCTAAAAATGTAATTTTAGAAATTAAAAAAATAATGCAAAATTGTACAATTGTAGTTTTTGTCTCCCAAAGGTTAATTTTACTGTGAGAATTTCCTACCAGCCCAAGCAGGCTTGTTTAAATATGCTTTTTATTTTTGATGCTTTTTTTATTTTTGTTTTCATGAGAACTTTTATTAATATCTTCCAAATATATTGTTATATTTGTTATCTTCTCAATCTTCTCTCTGCCTTTGTTCTTTAAAGACAGGGGCTCTATCACGTGGGTATGAAAAGGACGATGTGCAAACTCTTCTTTTGGCAGATGTTCCAAAATTAAATAAAATCCGACACGACAGACGAGGTATTTTTGCTGTTAGTTCTTTGAACAGGCTTCAGCAATAAAGTGATTCTTTATAACTGTCATGCGAGAGCCTAAATGAGGTTTTTAAGCGTAACCACAGCTTGCTATAGCCTGTACTTTGTGTATCTGTGTTTCCATCTCTTGGTCTTTCAGACATGCAGCTCCCTGTTGTTGACAGTGTATTGAAAATCATTGCATATCCCTGCTGTTGCTCTTGAAGCATCAACACGATCCATCCCTCTCCGACCCAAGCTCCCCGGTGGCTCAGTTAGAGCTCTGCCGACGCAGCAGCGGCTGTAGAATGAGCAGGGCCGAGCGTGCACCGGCTGTCCTTAAGCTGTGCTGCCTGCCGCTAGAAACGGGCCAGCGCCTCCTCTGGAGAGCAATCGGGATCAAGCAGGCTTAGCGGGCATGACCTGTGAGGGCCCAGACAGCATGGAAAACATGCAACGCTACACAACTGTCTTAAGGGTTGCTGCACTATTGAACGAGGAAAAACGAGCTGGCATCACACTGCTGACGGGCCGGAGCAGGACCTGGATGTAGTCCGCTGAGGATACTCTGCACACTAAATCCTTATGAATAATTCTGAGCGGGCCTTCTGCTCTTCCAGCTGCATTTAGACCAGTTAAGTTTGTACAAAAACACAATCCGGTCACTGGAAACAAAAGACATGCAAAGAAAGGGCTCCAAGTGGTCGCCGATCCCTCTCTGACACCAGAAAGTGCACTGGTTCCTGCTGGATTACGCGCTGGCTGCTTTCTGAGCCGTCACAATATTGGCAAAATTTGTAACTGCGATGACACTGCTAAATATTGCTAAAGTTTCGTATCTGACTAACCAACATTTTTTATCTTTTTTATTTTATTATTTTCAATGATTACAATTGCCATGCTGTATTCTTTGATCTTTAGCGTATCGGCCACTAAACGTGTACATCCAAGAATATCAAAGGGACATTGGAGACCAGCCAAAAATGTTATTGGTGATCAGAGCATGAATGCATGACACGTGAAATATGAAACCCAGCCATACATTGCTTTAGGGCTGTACGATTTTGCCAAAAAAATCTAAATTGCGATATATTTCAACCATAACTGTGATTGCGATTTAATTTACATTGCATTCAGGAAGTCCTTTGCAACTGTCATTGCACAAAAACTGATTTTATAATGACCACGCCAATATACTGCACAGCTCTACTGCTTTTTCAAAGTTTTTATTACAACAGTTGAGATGCAAAATGCTCAAATTTATGGCTATAAATCCTGTTAAGGAGGAGGGAGAGAAAGTGCCTGAGGAAGCAGAGTTTTCTCAGGTGCCCCTCTCCCAAGCATTGCTGGGCACTGCTGGTCAGCTTGCTGAAGGCAGTCAAAAACCAAGACGCATTTTTATGTGCATAAATAATGTGAGCGGCATGTCTGGCTGAAGGCTGCTACCCAGGAGGACAACCAATTAAGCCAATTAACCGGCCTATAACTATTTATCAAACTCGTGTCGCGAAGAGCAAACTGGTTCAAATGGATGAAATTCTGAGTAATAAGCACAGAAAAGGTAGAACTACACTTCAGATATTTGTGTTTTATGCGTAAATGTATGAAAATCTAAATAATGAAGAACTGTTATAGATTATTATATATGTAATGTGTAAGAAACATTTTACATTAGCTTTTATAACATTTTATGTGAATATAGTGTTACCATGATATTTGGGCTCATGGTTATCATACAGCGAGAACCTTTAACAGGCTCATGTATATAGAATCAGTAAGAAGGAAATAGGAAATCCGACGTTTTCTGTCCATAGTTTCATTTGGTCATACAGAATTTTATAAATGGGTTGGAGACAGACTTTCCTCCTCACAATGTTTATTTATTCACTTAGTGTGACTGAATGTCTTAGTGATTACCCCCTCCCAAAAGAAGCTGCAGGAATGCACAGCATCCCCACCTTATCAAGTCATTTCTCCCATATAGCAGAAATGGGAATATGCAAATGGCGATGGAGCTTTCCACAGCAGCCCCAAATGTGCCCGCCGGCTGCTTGTCCAATGACACAAATCATCAATTAAGATCCCAGCAGGGTTTGGTAGATCTACTAAATTGACACGATCCCTCTTCTGAAGATGCACACAGCTGTGCGGGGTACATGACAACAAAGAACAAACATCTCTGAGGGCCACCATGTATGTGCCTGCATGCGAGCACGAGAACTGGTTCATCTGCAACAACAGCAGCCTTTCAAAGCTTTTGTTTAAGCCGGGGGTTCCTCAGAGGGCTTCACCAGCACCTGCCGACAGCGAGGGGAGCCGAAGCCCTCTCTGTGTCTCAGGCAAGTAGGGGGATCCATCCCAAATGCTTCATGTGTATTTAGCTGGAAGAAGGTCCTCGTTTACACTCAGATAAGCTCTGAACTGAAAACAGTTGTGTTATTTTTCTATGGTCAGACACCAAAGGCGGCAGCTTCCAGGAAATTCCCCAATAAATGCTGAACCTGCAGGTGATGCTGGCCTGGAAGGGCACAGATCAAAGCTGAGTCAACTCACAGAAACCCTGAGGCACTTCACAGCGGCGCTCTGCTTGTTCCTTCACGTCAAATCAAAAAGAGGCCCTTTTACTGCCGAGGGAGAGCTGTCCGATCGCTCTGCCAAGGCTCTGTCAAAAACATTAGAAACAGCCAAGAAGTTGGGGAAGAAGTATGGAGGGGAAAGGGAAGCTGCTGATGGGTGGCACACAAAGAAGGTCACTGTTCAGTTCACAGAGGATTTTTTTCCTCAGGGCCCATAGCAAACATGAGAGCTCAAACAAGAAATCCGAAACAACATCAAACCCGCAAATGTTTAATATAGACAAAAAGTAATTTTTAGCACAAATACAACAGTCAAAAACTGTTTCTACTTTGAAAAAAAAGTCTGTTTCAGGTTACTTGGAGAATTACAGATAATCAGAGCAAAATAACATCAGTTATTAAGAAGGAAATCGGAATATTTCTCTGCGTTCAGTTCGTTATTTTTCATAAATATATTCAGGCAAAAGTATTCACACTTAAAAAAAAACAGCATATGGACAATCTGCTCTACGCTGAAACATTTCTGCAGTTCAGTCCCAAACTGCGGCTCTTCTTTACGCGCAGACTGCCGCCAGATTTACGCATGAAACCGTCCCAGAAACTAAACGCATCCGGCCAGACAGAGAAGAGCCGCTGCAGCTCTAAACTCGTCCTTCCTTTCCAAATGTTTACGGAGGAGAAGCTGAAGAAAAGGGCCGCTTCCAGCGGAAAGGCGCTAATTTTACTCGGAGTCCCTGTGAGGTGGGAATGCTGACGCTTCAGGACGCATCCTTCACGCCTGCCTCACAAACATCAACCCCGATCATTTTTGCTCTTTATTACAGTGATAAAAACAAAAGATCCGGACGAAGACGTGCAGGAAGAAAAGAGCAAAAACTGTCAGCTCATTCAGCCCAGCACTGAACGCATCTCCTCCTCTTCTTCCCTCTCTGTCTCTCTCCCTCCCTCCCTCCGTCTCTCTCTCCCTCCCTCTCTCACTTTCTATTTCTCTCCCCTCCTGCCCCCCACCCCTCTTGCCGCCCACTCCCCCGTCCCCACTCTGGCCTGGCTGTCTGACTGGGTGAATAATGTCCTGGCTCCCGTGATGGAGTGGGGTGGAGGGGAGGGGAGGAGAGGGGGGTGGGGAGAGAAAGGGGGGAAGGAAGGACGCTGAAGTGCTGCAGCTCTGCTCCCATACACTGACACTGAAAATGAATGACAGCTTACCTGCATGCCAATCTTCATCAGACTGACACTGGGCTGACAGCACAGCCTATACTCCTCCACACAGCCGCTGACGTCAGCCGCACCAGGCCCCTCCCACCTCCCACCGTCTGGGTCTACGTCCCCCCTTCTACTGCTGCCTTCCAGAGTCCGTGGGAAAAACGACAATCACGGGGAAGAGGATCCAAAAAGGAAAACACATAACAGGCTACGTTTGTGTCGCTGCTTGAAGGACAGAGAGGAAAAAGATGCATCTGCAGCTGAATTCGGATGACAGGTTTCTGTTTGGAACTGCGAACACAGCAGGATGTTTCTGCTGTTTCCCACAGACTCACTGGGGCTGAAGTTCTTAATCTAAAGCAATGGTTTTAACGAGTTTTCAAGTAAAAATGATACAACGCCACTACTGCTAAAAGACAAATAACAGTAATACGATGGAAGAATGCAAACACTGAATAATTAAGTCGTTTTTTTACAGAATGTTTACTATTACTCCCTGTGCATGCCGGGTTCTCTACTGGTACTCCGGCTTCCTCCCAAAGTCCCACAGGCACTAACAGGACTGTTAGTTTAACTGGTTTCTTTAATGGTTGCGTGTGTCTCTGTGCTGCCCTGTGATAACCTGACCCTAGCCAGATTGATATCGCTCCGCCTAGCTTCACTCACATCCATCTGGGACCTCTCCCATAGAGAGTGATTTCTCCAACCAATTTTATTGTCCAGCCAATCAGGACGCAGGGCTGGAGTTTCATCGATGTGACGTAGTGGAGAAGCGACCGTGAGACTGTTTTGATTCAGACAATGGCGGCTTGCATCGAGGAAGCAAGCGTTAACATTGATGCTGCTATTTCTTCCGTGTTGTCCAATCTACCTAATATTGTTTCATTAAAAGAACATCAGAGAACAGCTCCGAAGGCTTTTGTTGGTGGAAACCATGTTTTCGCCCTTCTCCCGACCGGATTTGGCAAGTTTTGTTTTCCGGGGCGCACCCGCGGCGCTTTGCCGCCTGTCTTCCCCCCTCTTCCTGTCAGCTCACTGTCAATAAAACGCGTGCCACTAGAGCTGCAAACACGTAAAAAAAAAAAAATGTTTTGTTTTTTCCTGCGTCGCTCTCACAGCGTCACGGGTTGGCTTCGGTGTGAGTGGTTGAAATAGCACGTTGATAAATATGACAGACAAGTGGCTTATCCAATCATATGCAAGGATTTTTGATAAGGCCCAGCCTTCAAAAAAGGCCATTCCTATGGATCAGTCCCAGATGGATGTGAGTGGAGCTAAGCGGAGTGAAATACATCTGGCTAGGGTCAGGTTAGCCCTGTGATGGACCGGTGACCTGTCCAGGGTGTATCCCCACCTCTCGCTCTATCCCCTGGAGATAGGCACCAGCCCCCCTGATTCTGCACGGATAAGTGGTCTAGATAATGGATGTATGTTTACTATTGTATTTAAAGGTTATTGCTACAACTTTTTCATCCAAAAAGATACATTTTTCAAAAATGATATCGCCACAGAACATCTAGATTGGTGCAGAATACAAATATTAATTTTATTGAAAAACAAATATATGGTATATAAATAATTGTTCTATAAATTTAGACGGGTCTAAAATATATAAATATTCACTTCTGGTAATGATGCCAACATCGACGGCAAAGGATTCTGCACTAATAGGAATAGTAGGTTGAAGTCACGTGAGACGGTGCTCAGGCTTGGCACTCTGCTGAGTAGAAATGGCTTCTTCTTGTAATTACATTTCTCAGATTCAAGTGGAACAAAAAAAAAGAAGCAAAACGAGGTTGAACATCGGTCAACGTTTCAGAGTTGGTGCCAATTCAAGGAAGCGAAGGGGCTCTGGACATAAGCCACGCAGAGGTTGCCGCTTTCCTTCTGGACAGGTAAGTTAAATGCTTGCTAATGCTAAACAAAGGACCTTCTTCTTCTTCTTCTTGTGAAGTTTAATGGCAGCTGACAAACAATGTAGAGGTGCATTACCGCCACCTTCCAGGATGGAATGTGGGCCGGGATGGCCCCTGGTTAGTCAAGTCTCCCCAATCTAAATACGCCAAAGCAATCCTGAACTTTTCATAAATTTCAGGACCACTTTACAAATTTCTGTATCTTAACATCCCTGCAGTATACTCTTGATATTAAATGGTATTTCATTCTCAATTATTCTTGCCCTGATACTTCTCCTTTGTCGTCTGTATTTAGTGCAAGTCAAAAGCACATGTTCTATTGTCTCAATCTCCCCACAATGCTCACAGTCTCCAGGTGTTTATTTTCCAATTAAGTGTAATGTGCTATTAAGTCCTGTGTGTCCCATCATTAAACGTGACAGAACATCCTCTTTTCTCCGGCAAAGATCACCCCCGATCTCCATTCTTCCCCAAACATTTTGATGAACAGAATAATAGAAATGGCGGGTACTACTTTCGTCCCAGTCTCTTTGCCACCTTCTTTTTATATTACTCTTTACAATGCTCTTAATTTCTAACCTGACCCTCGCTAGATGGTCAGGTTAGACCATCTGGCGAGTTAGAGCTTCGTTCCGCAGAGTTCCACACGTCCATCTGGTATTGTTCCATTGGAGATGATGTTCATAAGGAGGGGCCTTATCAAAAATCCTTGCATATAGTTGCATATAAACCACTTGTCCGTCATCTTTACTGACGTGCTACTTCAACCACTCACATCGAAAGCCCACCCGTGATGCTGAAGTTAGGGAAGTCCAAGCTCTTGCCAAGCCCAATCGGGAGTACAGTGAAAACATCGTTTCCACTAACAAAAGCTTCCAATGCCATTCTCTGGTGTTCTTTTAAATAATTAATATTCAGTAGTTTGTACAACACTGATGAAAAAGCAGCATCAATGTTACCGCTTGCTTCCTCGCTCTGAGCTGCCATTGTTGTCTGAATCTAAACAGTCACGTCTCTGATACGTCACATATTTAAAAAATCCCGCCCGGCAATCCTGATTGGCTCATCCATTTTATGTGGTATTGAAATCCCTCCCAATGGCAGCGATTCCAGATGGATGTGTGGAGCTATATGGAGCTCAGCGGAACGATAACTTAATTTCTGTCTTTGAATACATAACAGAGAAACCTATGTTTAATTTTGTTGCACCCTGCTTTGCATATTTATCAGCTAATTCATTACCTTCTATTCCAATATGAGCTGGCACCCACCTGAAAACCACATATTTATTTCCTCAGTATACTTAATCCGTTTATTATTTGAGACAGTTCTAAAACAACATCCATTCTAGATTTTGAAACTAAATTCTTTAAACTTATTAATGTACTACTTGAATCTGAAGCAATTGGTATTATCATTGCCGCATGTTCTTCCACCCGGAGCATTGCTGAGAGCAATGCCAGCAGCTCCGTATACACGGATATATGACCACTTGTTGTTTTATAAACTATAATTTACAAAACCAATCTCAAACTGACCATTGTCCAAATTTGAAGCATCAGTATAAATTTGTATATATTCAAGGTAATTCTTCCTAATATACATGTCAGGGTTCTCTGTGTTTCCGTGCTCTAACTCTGCGCCACAGGTGGTTCTAGTTGACTGGGGGGCGTGGCCCACACCTGCGGCTTGTTAGGAGCGGCTTCCACTGGCTTATTAAGGAGTGCTCAGACAGATGGATGATGCCAGAGTGTTAAACCAGTCGTGGTATGCCGTGGCCGCTGACCTGTATCCTGAACTTTGTGTTTTGTGAGTCTTTTGGAATCCTGTTTTTGGACTAATGTTTTTGTTTCCTGGTGTTCACAGTTTTTCGTGTTTGGATTTACTCACCTGCCTGGACGTCGTGTCCGAAGAACCAGATCCACAGAATCCCTGCCGCTCAGATTTTGCTCTGGCATCTCCACTCTTACCCTCTGGGTGTTACCAAGCCGGTCTTGAGACTCCCTTCCCTGGATTCTTCTGGTTCATCTGCAAAACTCTCTGGTTACCCCATCTGTTCCTCTTGTCTGCTGTGGTGCGCTCCGGATCCCTCGCCAGCTTACCATTTGTGAGCCCTCCAGTCACTACGAGCTACGGTCAGAGTTCCTTCGTCATTATTCTCCCCGGATAGGTCAACCCTGCTAAATGGTAAGCGGCGCAGCTTCTGGTACTTTCCCCTGGTTCATTCACTCGTAACATTATTCCTCCTTTCCGCAGTCGCTCCAGTACTGACGTTCAGACCTCGCCCGAGCCACACGCTGTGTCTCTTCCCGCAGCCTGAACCTTTAAATAAACATCTTAAAACTGTGCTTGTCTTCCGTCTGTATCTGCATGTGGGCTAAACATTTAAAAACCATGACAATACACAAACATTATTCACATTCCATTCCTTCTTCTTCAGTAACTTCAAATCAACATTGGGTTCCGAAAGCATCCATATCGGAATATTTGAAATGGGAACCATGGGACTTAATTCTAAATTATTTATTTCTTGTTGCTTTTTCAACTGTCCACCTAAAACTCTCCATCTTTCCTTTTCATGGCTTGGTTCCAAGATCTTAAAACCAGGGTGACCATGACTGTGCCCACACAAATTTGCCTAGTAGATCAATGCCAGCTGCATCGTCTTGTATTTTAATGCCATCTCTCCTACTCTTACTTGAAGAGCACTTACTGGGGTAGATCTCATTGCCCCACAACAAATTCTTAAGGGTTGACATTGAATTTTTTTTTTTTAAGATTACTTTCCACTGCAGTCATTGACAAAAACATCCAAAATCAAGGATTGATCTAATCAAAATCACATGTACAGTTTTTAAACAGGAATGTCTAGTTCCCCAATCACATACCTCATCACATTGACTATTTTCTTACATTTTTGCACAGTTTTGTTAATATGTAAATTCCAAGACAGTTTGCTGTCAAACCAAAATACTTGAACTGATGTTTTTCCATACAATGTACGCTTAATATCATTGCTCACCTTTTCCCTTGTCAAGTACAAAACTTCTGTCTAATTCCCAGAAAATCAAAAAACCAAAGGACCAGGCAACCGGCTGGCAAACAGTAAAACTGAACGTTGGAACGAGAGCTGGAGAGTGTGCCACCTGCTGGCTGGGAGGAGTTAAACTTGCAGCTAGCTGTGTTGCGTTATTACGGCGTGTTCAACTTACCTCAGAATTCGGGTGCTGAATCTAGAGCAACAATTCACTGAACTGCAAATTATAAAACAAAACACTGAGCTCTGCTACTATTCAGGTTCATACAATAGTTATAATTAATGGTGTAGTTTCCTACATTATCTGGGTTCAAACAAACTCAACCACTCCTTGTCACAACCTTACGTTGAAAGAAGGAATGTTCCTCATAGAACCCAATATTAAAATCCAATATGGCTGCCACACGTATAAAACAGCGATCGTAGCAGGATTATACTGTTTATTTCCACTTTGTACACCTTTGATACTATTTAATTATTGCCACTCCGTTAGTGTTGGAGTGCATAGAATGTGAAATTTGTTTAAATTAGCTTGAATTTCTGGTTGTAGTTGTATTTGTAGTTCACCTGGTCACTGAACAGAATTAATGACTGGAACAATATACTGTTTGCTGTGATGCCATCCCTGTATCTCAGTTAGAGCTTCTGGACAAAACTGGTTGCAGCGTCTGGGGTAGAATGCTACTCCCAGATCACAGCTCTGATTTCCAAGGCAAATGAAACAGAGCATTCAATGCAAATAAAAGTGGTCTGTAGACCCCAAAATGATAAGGTTTTCGAAAGACTTTAGAGGAGAGTATATAGTCTATACAACAAAAATGCAATGTTTCACTTGATACTTAAAGACAAGTATTAAAAACCAAGAAAAGTATTTAATAAAATGCTTGAAATAAATTAGACTATAGAAATATATTAAGTATTAGAGAATCAGAGCATACATTAATTTCAGATATTGCATTTCAAGTCTTTTTCTTTATTAAAAAAACAAAGTGCCATGATGGCTGAAGGGTAAACTTTACTTTTATATTTGTTGATCTTAGGGCACTGTGGCGCCTCCCAGAGGACCACAGCTGAAATTCGTGAGGATCTCCAAGGGCCAAATCTACCAGGATGACAAGGAACTCCCAAGTCAGGAAAAGCTTTGCTTTCCACATACACTTTAGATGGCAACAGATCAGTTTGTGTGTGTCTCTTTTTCTTCTTTTTTTATTTTCTGTCTTCATAAGTACATTAATTGGGGTGTGTGCATAAAAGTTAGAGCTTTGAAAATCCTCCTTTACTCAAACTAAAAGCAAGGTACAGTAAAACTGTGCTCCAGGTCTGCTGCAGCGGAACGGTTAGAAGCATGAATGCAAGCGTGGGAGAGTGGGAGATAAAGGTTGGATTTCCATGATACAATGCTGTGTCCCTTATTGTCCCTGATATGCTTAGAATAAACAGACTGGCATTTACATTAGGTTATGCGCTTTGATGAAGCTTGTTTGTCAGATTAAAATGTACTTCTGAAAAGAACAACCTTTAAGATGGCATTAAAATATTTTTTATTTAAACCCACAGTTTGGAATTGTTTTTGGTTTGCTTTTTTTTTTTGACTGATCACCAAACAGGCTTAAATCGGAAGCAACCGGACTTTCGTTCAGTTGTTTCTGAAAACGTCTTGTAACCTATCAAGGAGTCTTTGTCAATTCTGGTGGCACACAGTATGAGGGGTGGGTAAGTATTCTCTCACCCACCCCTCATACTCCTGAGCAGGGTTGGTGGCTCTCCACTTCTCAAGCTCACCAGAAGCCTGGGAGTTTGAGGGTTCTTCTGCAGGTCTTAGCTCTTCTTAAGATTGCGCTCTTCTGGACTGAGATGTCTTCTCCAGAGTAGGGATTACTGCCCCGAGTGCTCCGATGACCACGGACACTACTGTTGTCTTCACTTCAGATTATATATATATATATATATATATATATATATATATATATATATACACACACACACACATACACACACTGTTTTGCTTTTTTTATGGACCGATACTAAGTGGCCTTTCATGATCTACTTAATCTGATTATGTTATAATTAGATTGAATTGTACTGGATTTTGGTGGATTTTAATCTAAATCATAGGTCACTAAATTGAGGTTGATTTGGATTGTATAGAAATTAGCTTGATGGAAGGGAATACATTTTAATTTTATTCATATATATATATATATATATATATATATATATATATATATATATATATATATATATATATATAAATTTGGCCAGTTTTTTCTTTTTTATGCAAGTCCCTTGAGATAACATTTGATTAATTCTGGATACCTTGAATTAAATAAAAAGTGGATTAAATGAACCAAATTAAATTGAAACATTTAGATTTTACTCATTGCAAAAAAACGGAGTTTGTCATTGCCTGACACAGCAAATCTTGCATTCATTTAGCCATATTGCAAAAACGGTGTTGCTTTAGAATGAAAGTATCTTCATCTGCCTGCTGACACTGAATTTGACTTTTCCATTCACTCAAATAAAACATGTGCTTTGTTCTCAGTGCCGAAAAATAAATACCCTCCTGTTAAATCAGGATAATCTACACATCTTCCCCGTTTTTATTGTTGGCCTTTATTTATCTCATCTGTTTGCAGCATTTAATCAACAGAGCTCTCGCCGATCTGGGTCAGAAATAAACGTGGATGCTTGAATGTTACGAGTATCACCTAAAGGCAGCACGTCGTCTTCCAGGAAATGCGTTTATTGGCGCGTGTGCGTGCACGCACGCGTAAACGCACTCATGGAAGTGGTCAGCCCCCTGTCGGTCTGCATTAAAAACTACATTCAACAGAACCGGTGAAGCCAGGCAGCCAGAACCCCGCACTGCTCAGACCAACCAGCCCTCTTAAACAACCACTTATTAAACAATTCCGGACATAATTAATGCATTGGATGATGCTGATATTAGTTGTTTCGGTTTTTTGTCTCTAAAATTGTACCCAGGTAGTCACCTGTTTTCGCGTTTGCTACCTTCCATCATTGTTCACGCGTGCATTTGTAAAGACTTTATTAGCTAATTATTTATGCTACGAAGATAATTATCCACGTTGAAATCCGTATTCATGCTAAACCACAAAACTATTTTCCGTTTGATTCCATGTGCCTGGGTGCGTTCCTTAGCAGTCAGCCGGGAATCACCCGGACAGAAGTGATTATGAGGCGGTGCGGGAGGAGTTTTCCCTCTGTAACGGTGATCAGAGAGCGCGGCGGTTAGGTGGAGGAGGCAGGAACAACCTGTCAGGATAACCTGAGTATAACATTACTTGAAAAACTGCTGATGACGATACAGATGCGAGTTGATTAAATAGAAACAAGGGGAACTCCGAAGCTGATCGATATACTGCTTGTAATTCATCATATTCTGCAGATCAAACCCACTTCTTAATCTTAACCCGCATCAGACTTTTTAACTTTAACTCAAATGGATGAAATGTCTTCCCTTTGGTCTTGTAGATATGCTCCGCCTCCGACTGAGTTTCTATTTGAATGGTTTACGAGCCTCGCCTCGCCGGCGCAGTAATTGCTTCGCCGGGTGACGAATGGTGCGCAGCCCCGCTTTCCGCTTCCCGTTTGCTTCGAGAAGGACGCACTTCATTGGACATCTCTCATATACGACTATCCAATGATGCCCAAGCTTATTGTTACCAGGAAGTGCCGGACGCCAGAGCGTCTTATCAACTCTTCGTAACCTTAAACAACGGGTTTCTGTCGTCACCTTCGCAGAAGCCGGATTCTGTTGTTGCCACTAGTCGTGCCGCTGCCCCCGCCAGCCTAGCGCCGCTCTCAGCGCAGTCTACAGCCGACTCGTTTAAATATAACGGCGGGATGTATCCAGCTAGCGTCTGTTGCTAACGCAAGCTAATAACAACAGCACCGATGGTTATCAGAACCAGACAGTCTGCCGTCAACAGTGATCGATGTTTGGCCTGAGGACCGAATGACGTTAAACGGGTTGAGCGAAATGACGAACGCAGTGTTGCAAATCGGTACCGGTGTTTTTGTCATCGTGATCGTTTGGATCGCTTCTCTCGTGGCAGCGATCGTTCTGCTGAGAGCTGCTGGCTCTACAAAGTGAGTTGAAGAAGCAGCACAATTCAGCTCTGCCCAAACGATGGGGCAGGTGATTTTAGGATCTGGACTTTAAAACTTTAATTTTAGACTTTAAATTCTGGTATTTTAACCTGTCATATAATTCCGAAATAATCCTGCATTAAAATGAAACTGCTCACATGTTAGAGTTTACGGTTGTAATTTGTTTTAGAGGGAGGAAAAACTATCAGCTTTTAAAAGAAGTCAAAAGAAAACTGATTCTACATCCATAAACTACACTGAGAAAAGACAGCAAAGCACTAAATCCAAAATGAATGACTTCGTTGGATGTTATTCAGACCAGACATGGGGATGTGAGTGTTCTCCATCTGTGCGGACCTGAGAACAACACAGCACTAACGCTCTGTGACCTTTTGCTGCACATGGTTGGTCAGCTGGCTAAAAGGCTTCTTCTAACTTGGAGCAAAGATAAAGTTAATGTCTAGAAATGCTTATTTCCACTGTAAAAAAACCAACAGTTAATCAATGATATGGATGATATCAAATATTTTTATGCTGAACAAAGTGCTGTATTATTTCATCAGCAGTGCAGATATGTTTTGTTTTAAATAAAATATATCAGCAACAATATATTGTTTAAATTTTAGCATAAACTGTCTAACATGTTAAAAAAAAATAATTTTTTGGTTCATGAGAGTCGTGCTCACCTATTCTTTTAAAAACAGGGCCAACTTACAACCCATTGTCCTGGATCATTTTATATTCATCAGCATTGTAGGTGGACCAACAATATGTAAGAAATTATGACAACATACAGAGCAACTGTCTTATGTAATGACTTGTGCAACAGTAGGTTTGGTTTCGCTATGAATAAGTGCCAAGGGTCATCATTAAAAAAATTCGGCCATTTTTTTAAAATCACCAAGCCAGGGTACCGCCTGATAATCAGGAAATAACAGCCAAACAGCTACAAACAAACAACTTCTCTCCAAAATACACCGATTTATTAACATACTTCAACTTCTAGAATATTCTAGTCAGGAAGCACTTTAACAAGGCTGGTGACCTTCAACTAAATTACTTAGTAAAAATAAAGAGAATAAGGAAAGCTAAAAAACTATGGGAAAAATAAGGATGATGGCATTAGACCTCAAAAGCCCCGGGCTTGCTTGGCCAAGATGTTCTCGAGCATTTCCTCCCCAATGCAGTCTGTGGAGAGCTGCAAAGAGGAAGAACGTGATGATGTGCTCATGCTGCTTCTCATTGTTCCAAAGAGCTATCATGGAAATGGGCTCATGCATTCTAGGATTTGGTTTCTACCCGTCTCATGTTCTGTGTGTGCAGTTTAGTCCTTGTTTCATCCTATGGCTAGGCCCGACACTATAAACCGGGAACCTGTTAGGATCTAAAATCTAAAGGAAGACATGACAAATTACACTACATCCATTTTGTTTACCAAGAAAAAACAAATTCAAGCAGGTAATGCTATTCAATTAGTTAAATGCATGATTGTCATCACTCTGAGAAGCAGAATAAAGGCTTCCGTCATTTGTAGCTCAGAACCCGGGAACATCTACACCTGCACAACCATATTTAGTGTATGTAATTCACTGGAGAACGCTTAAATACTGACCACATCTGGCTTAAATGGAAGAGTTTCAATTAAATCAAATTAGACAAAGTGACAGCACAGGTGGGGCAAAGTTACACCTTAACATACCATTACCATTTCAGCTTTGTTCATTAAGGGTTTTGCTGAACATAAATGGAAACTATAAACATAAATTAAAAGAACAAGAACGTATAAATATGACATAGGAACAACGAGAGATTAAAGGAAACCAACAAGGTCAAAAACCATACTACTTTTAAAGCAATGCTGTTTGGATAGCTGTTAGGCCCAGCTCACCCTCCAGATGTCGTCCTGATTGATATGCTGTGTGGGAACGGTCACAGAACTCCACACAGATGAATTTCCTAGGACACCATTGAGTAGACAATTTTGGCTTCACCTCTTTTAATGAAGGGATACAGTGGAATATGGGTGTTGTTATTCTGAGATTGTATTTATGGCAGGTCAAGACTTATTGAGGAGTATTCATTTTACTTTTGAAAGTCTTCAAAATTCTGAGAGGTTGGACTTTGTTATGTTGACCCAAATTGTCTAAATGATTTATGTTCCAGGCTGTTCTCTTGATAAAGATCACACTGTAGTCCAACCTAGTGTTTGCTTGGCTGAAAGCTAAAAAGTCAGCGTACCCTACCATTGTCTTTAAGGAATAGCTTATTAGGACATAATGGTCCGAACACCTGCATTTACAATTAATAAGAAGCATGGACTGTTTTTATTATTGCAGGTTAGGAGTCATCCCCATTGTCCTCCTGGCTCTGACCATCACTTTGGTTCTTGTGTTCTTCCCTCGGAGCCCAGAGACCCCTCCTCCTTTCACAGAGATGCAGGTAAACCCCCATCTGATCAAACATACTGGTAGAAATACAAATACAACTTGGCTAGTTTCTCTCTTTGTAAAGGTCAGACAGAGATATCTCAAATGATCATAACTATTGTTTTAAGAACTTGTTTTTACTACTTCAGAATTTATGACAAAATCACTTATTGGAGTGCTGTAGTGGCACATGGGTAATTAAGACATAATGTTACTCTTTAGACAGCAGCAACAATCTCCTATACTCTTGTTATGCATTTACAATGTGTTATCAGTAAGTGTTTTAGGTCTTGAGTGAAAAATATTTAAAGACTGAGCAAATAACAAGAAACCTCAGCAAACTCATGCACACAAAATTGCAGTCAAGAGCAGCACAAAGCACATATCAACCTGTTACCACCAAAGTGTAACCAGGTAAGCATTAGTTATCCTGGTACTGGTGAAGCAAGATCACTTTTTTTTTTAAGTTTGTTGGCTGGAAGCATGTGGACTCAAACAACCTCAAGAGCAAAATTACAATGTCCAGGCAGTCAAAGTCTTGTCCCTCCTGCTAATCCTGAAGGATGTTCCTGGTGTTCAGGCAGGTCACACCAAAAGTGCTTGAAGGCTGGGCACATTACCATCAAAACTGAAGCAGAAATGGAAGAAAATCAACACATTTTCTTTTATACCATCTTGTTGTGGTGTGTTTGGGCAGGGATGCATCAAAAGTTTACAGGATAATGACTCTCGAGGACTGGAGTTAGAGATTCCCGAGCTAGTTCAATAAATTGCTTCATAGGGCTTTTACCTTTAGCAACAACTGACTGATGAATTGAAGTGTGTTCATTTCCTTTATTTCCACTGACCGAGGGTATGAGCTGTGGTTAAGAGTAAGGCTGTTCAATATAAACACCGACCCTAAACGAAACCCTAATTCTGCTCTTGTGTAAGTCTGTAAATAGAGCCAGCATGTGCCCCTCTGTGCATGTGCTTGTTGTGAAGGCCTGTTCTGCTTTATCTCAATCCAACAGCAACACAGAACAAACACTCCCCATGTTGTCTTCGGGTCGTGCCAGTAAGCTGTCCGGATTTGCCAAGCAAGCTGCCACCCCATCAAAATAGCAAAGCAGAGCCCTGTCCTGGCCAGCTCCTGCTTTGTAGTCGCTGTGCAGCGCAGATATGAGAATAGCAATGCAGAGAGAAAACCAGCAGAATGGGAATTTCTGCTCAATGTTCCAAGTAAATTCAAAATTACTTTAGGACCTGATAGGACTTGAGTTCCCAAGAACCCAAGTCCTATCCTTATTTCCTATCCTTTCCTATCCTTATTTTTCACAGAAATATGAATAATAAAGTAGAACAAGCCCAAATGTTCTGGCTTATTCTGTACTCAATTAAAACCTCCCCTTTGTCAGAAATGGCACCTAAAGGTTTCATTTCCTTTTTTGTGCCGTGTTTCAGGGTGGATTAATATTCAGCGACGATTGGCTGAACAGGACCTGCAAGCAAATAGAGACATGTTTAACCTCTTGCTGTTAAACAACAGTGAAATATCACAGCACCAATTAGGCCAGTGTTAGACTGGAGGTGGGGGTGGCTCATACAACACCCCACCCCCCACATGCTCCTACCCAGTGGCACATTAATAAAACATGGCTCACACACTTTGGGCTCCTGCTTGCTGCGTAATTGGCAAATTAAAAAGTGAGATGTGTTAAATGCATTCATAAGAGATGGAATACATCATCAACACCTCTCCCAGACACACACACATCCTTATTTAAAGTACAAATTGAGGACTGTGCCTTGACTACCATAGACTTCCATTCATTGTCAAGCCTTTCTATGGCTTAACCCTGACCTTTACCAGTATTTCCCTAACCCTAAACCTAATTGGCACCTTAGTCCTAACCTAACCCCTAGCCCAGAAAAAAGGCAAAAAATCAAAAAATGTTCTTGCTCAGCTGCAAGTACAAGAACACACAAACACATTTTTTTGGGCTATGGATTAGGTTTAGGACTAAGGTGTCAATTAGGTACGGGTTAGGTTTATAGTGGTAATAGTTAAGTTTATGATTAGGGGCAGGGTAAGGCCATAGAAGGGGTTGAAAATGAAATGAAAAGTAATTTCCCTCTGGGATTATTAAAGTATGTCTGATTCTGATTCTGACACATCTGTGTTTAAATACTTAACTAGGACATTGTCTTGACTTCATTTCATTTTCAACCCCTTCTATGGCCTTACCCTGCCCCTAATCATAAACTTAACTATTACCACTATAAACCTAACCCATACCTAATTGAAACCTTAGTCCTAAACCTAATCCATAGCCCAAAAAGATTGAGGACCAATAAAGGTTCTCACGTTACATCAAAGTCCTCACTTTGATGAAAATAGAAAAAAAAAAAAAAAAACACACACACACACACACACACACACACACACACACACACACACACACACACACACACACACACACAGACACACAAACACACACAAACACACACTACTCCCATTCCACAGCAGGCCTTATGAAATTTCTCTTTTGACTGCAGTTGGTCTTCAATCATACTGGCTTGAGGGTGTTTTCTCAGTTTGCATTCTCATCATCATGGGTGGCTCATGACTGAAATATTAACTGACACCCAAAATTATCAGTGAAACATAGCATACCATGCCATTCAGTGGCAGCCTAAAATAACTAACCTCAGTGCTTCCAACCAAGGGAACTGCAACGTCAGACCTGAAGATTGTTAGTCTTTAAAGGTATACTATGCAACCGGGGTTGATTTTCCAGCGAGGCTCCCCCCAGAGGGCGAAAGTAAAAGTGCACTGTCGTAAATATGCTCAGCTGTTGTACTGGTTTCTCCGTCAAGCCAGGCGCGGTTGTTTTGAGCTTAGCAGACAGGCGAACGCAACGAAAAATCGAAAAAACGGCAGTACAAACAATGACTAACATAGTGAAAGTATGAACATGCACAGAGAGAGAGAGAAACCATTCCAATGCAGTGTTTCCCCTAGGAATTTGCTTACCGGACGACCGGCGGAGCGGAGCGGGGGGGAGACAAGCTTTGCGCGACCGGCGGAGCGGGGGGAGACAAGCTTTGCGCGCATATCGAGTTAGTTTTTTTTTTTTTTTTTGGAATGTTGGGAGGCGGTAGCGTGAGGGAAACCCTACAATGTTACTTACAATCGCATCAGCAGAAACGCGAGGTCCGCGTCAGCCTTGCAGCCTTCTCTTTCTTTTAGCTCTCGCCATTCGGAAAAAGCTTGCCCGATGTTCACCTGTGTACGACTCCTCTTTCTGTCCAGAGCCCTTGTCCTCTTTCTTGCCTGCTCCGACATGGGCTTTCGCTGTTTTATCGTTGGTTCCGCCATGATAACTGCACAGATATCGCCACTGCGCTAGCAACGAGCATGCGTTTCACTGGGGGCGTGTAGCAGTTCTCGCCGTAAAGCAAGACCGACTCTCGCGATCTTGCATGAGATTCTGAGCCTGTGGGCGCGGGCCGAGGGCTCCTGCAATTGCAAGTGCGGTATTTCCCCCACAGACCACCAGGGCGGCCAAGAAAACCTTTGTTCAACCTGAAATGACTCATTTAATCATCCAAAACGGTATGGAACACATTATTTAATGAAAAATGTTGCATAGTATGCCTTTAAGCAGTGTCACTCAATTGCTTTGCATCTCTTCATTGATTTCATTTATGAGCGGCGCTACAAACAGCAGGATGTAAACAGAAAGAGATGCACACTTTAGGTTGCCATTTTACATTTGCCTTTTAGTTCTATAGATCACTTTTACAATGTTTCGCATCAACCATGTAAACTTACACAATGCTTCCTGTATAGTCGTAGCCTATTGAATATATGCAGTATTTTTTCTTTTTCACCTACCACATGACATACAGTGTTTTGCAGAAGTATTCACCAACGTAGTCAAGGCTTTTTACGTTTTTTGTTACATTGCAACCTGTAATTAATTTTTTTTAACACTCTTGTAATGGATCTGCACAGATTAGTGTACCGTATTTTTCAGACCATAAGGCGCACCGGATTATAAGGCACACTAAATATTCTTCCCAAGTGTGCAATATCACTCCACTCCGCCCCTTCACGTGCATAGCTCTCTCCTGAGAGGGAGAGCAATCCATCTCTGTCGGAAGGACAGAGTAGTTGAACTACACTGCCCTGTTTCCAACATAAGGCCAAAATAAACTTAACTTTTATATTGAATTAACTTACTAGGTTTATTGTTGCTAGCACATACTCCAGACACGGGCTGTCTAAAGGCTCCCACATACTTGGGTGTGCTGTGCGCATACTGTGAGCTGCACAGACTTCGCGTTGACTCTCCGCGGATGTTTTACCCTTCATAGTTGAGTGTACTGTTGCCTACATTTCTTGTGGCAAATTCCTACAATTCTCACACTTTCAGTCAGTGGGACGAAGCGGTGGAACGGATGGTAAAATGTGTGATTAACTAGATGAGCACCTAGAGCCGTTTCTTTTCCAGCAGTCTCCCACCGCACACCTGTCAGTGAGAACAAAGAGGGACAGTGATGCTGTGCTTCCTTGTGACCGCCTGCTTAGAGCAGCTCAGTGTATCAAGCTCGGTCTTACATCTAAAACAATTCAGTGTGAAGACTTCTTGCCGCCGAGAAGTTTATAGTGTGGCACCACGTACCCGGTCGTAAAAATTTAGCCCTGCACGTACCTGTATGTGCAAAATACACGGAGTGAAATACGCCCGAGTACATGAATACACTTTTAGGTTCGACATTACAGTCAGGCAGTCTTGTAGACAGCTCAGGGGTCCGATCACGTAGTGACACAATGTACCGTAATGCTTCGAATATCCATTGAGTGGAGCGTCTTTGTTGCGTACCAAAATCGTACTTACACATTTTAACAAATTTTTGAGCACATTGTACCACATAAAATCGGTTAGTAAGCACAACGGTAATCATACATAAGGCGCACCAGATTATATGGCACATCAATTTATGAGAAAAGTTAAGGATTTGAAGTGCAATTTATTGTCCAAAAAATACAGTAGGTTAGTGAAGTGAAACGAGACAAATCTAAAAAAGAAAATTAACATGTGCAAATGTAGTCATGCCCATTGCTATGAAGCTCCTAACAAGTTTTGGTGCAGCCAATTACCTTCAAAAGTTACATAATTAGTGAAATGAAGTCCCCCTGTGTACAATCCAAGTGTCACCTAATAGGCCGTGGGCCAGAATCTGTAGGATGACTTTTCGTATGAACTGTCTGGGGGCAACTTTCTTCCACTTGGATTAGTTGCTACAGATGGCAGTGATCTAAAAAAAAAACAATGTTCCCGCGTTTTCACTTGCACATTAATAAGTTACAGCCAATACAAAATATAAACTGTTCCACTCCGGTCCAAGAGGTCACGTGATTCGAATTTTGCTGCTCAGCCAATCAGATCGCTGTATTGTCAGCTGTGCGAGTTCAACCAGTTCATCATGGCTGCGCCCATAAGGTGTTGTATGCATCTGTTTCCGGACGAAGAAAGCCCAATAATACCATTTTCTGGTGCCAGTTGGCAGAGATCTTGATGGCAAGTAAAAAAAAGCAATAGCCCAGTCTTTTGCCCAATTTACTGTGATATCGCCAAGACCTGATGCGCTAGGATACCACAGGAAGCGCTACTCGAAATACACGAACAAAACCAAACTTGGGAGAGCCTGCAAACAAGCGAGAAAGTGAGAAAGGATGGTTGTGCTTCAACTGAAAATAAATCTGAGTATCATCTGCATATGAGTGAAATAAAATATAAAATTTTCTAAAAATGGAACCTAAACGGAACATGTAGATAGAAAATAAAATAGGTCCAAGAATGGATCCTTGAGGAACTCCACATGTAAGTGGAGCTGAGGGGAAGACAGATTTTCCGATATTTACAGAGAAACTCTTATCTGAGAAATAAGACCTGAACCAGTCCAGTGCAGAGCCTTTGATACCACATAGATAAAGTCTGGAAAGCAAAATGCTGTGGTAAACGGCTGTCAGATCTAAAAGGAGGAGAATAACTGATCATTAAATATATTTTAAAGTGCAGTTTCAGTGCTATGAAGGGTTTTAAAACCTGATTAAACATTTTCAAGGTTGTTGTGAGTATTTGAAAAAAGACTGCAGCTGAATAAAAACTATCCTTTCTAAAATCTGGGATAGAAAAGGAAGCTTTGAGATGGGCCTAAAATTTGAAAGAACAGAAGAATCAAGACTGGGTTTCTTCAGCAACGGTTGCACAACTGCACGTTTAAAACAAACTGGAATAACACCAGAGTTGAGACTATTAAAAATCTGTAAAATGTCAGACCCAACAGATTTTAAAATGTTATTTAAAATGTGAGTTGGAATAACATCATGAGGATAGGAAGAGGTCTTCATTTTATTAACTATTTTCTCCAACTGATTAAAGCACACAAGTTGGAAATGTTGAAAGACAGCAGTTCTTGCAATAAAGGTGGGCGGTTCATGCGGAGACCGAGGAATTAGTAATCTAAGATTTTGTATTTTATTGCTAAAAAATGTTGGAACTTTTCACAAGTTTCAGAAGAGTTCTCAAGACATAAAGATGGGAGTGTTTAGAACAGAGTTAATGGTGTAGAAAAGAGCCTGTGGATTGTAAGAATTATTCACAATAATACCAGAAAAAAATGGCTTTTTCGCCCTTAACAATGTTTTGATACCTCCACAGGCTCTCTCTTAATATAACAAGAGACACTTGAAATTTATCTCTTTTCCATTTTCGTTCAGCTTTCCTATACTCTTGTCTGGAAGAGGAAGTAATATCATTTAACCGAGGTTTAGACTTTGGTTTAGGTATCACTGTCTTAAAAGGAGCAACGACATTAAGAACCATTTGACATTTCTGATAAAAATTTGAGGCGATTTCTTCAGTAGTAAGACCAGCAGGACACTCTAAAACCTCATTAAAAGCAGCAGTAGCCTGTTCAACAGCAGATATATTAAAAACACGACGACGTATCAGAATCAAGGGTTTAACATCACAAACCTGAAAAAAGGTTTCAAACACAATAGGACAGTGATTACAAAACACAGCCTCACATACTTCAATGTTTAAAACCGATAAACCAAAACAAAACCCAAGCTCCAGGGTGGGACTATGTTCTTGTGTTGGACCCAACACAGACTGAACAAGATTAAAAGAGTCTAAAAGATTAAGGAAATCTTTGACCAACAGATTGGTAGGACAGGAGACATGAATGTTAAAATCACCAACAATTAAAAAATGATCGTACTTTGGCATAATCCCAGCCAAGAAGTCTGAAAATTCCATGATAAAATGCTTTTCATATTTTGGAGGTCTGTAAACAACAGCAAAAAGAGTTGGGCGGGTGCGACCCAATTCAAACAACAGATACTCAAAGCTAGTAACAGACAGTTAAAGGTTGTTTATAGGTGAACTTCTTAAAAACAACACCTCCCCCATGTCCAGAAGACCCTGGCACATTAAAATATGAACAGTCTGCAGGTAGAAGATCAAAGAAGCAGCTGGAATCACCGACACTCAGCCAGGTTTCAGTCATGCACATAACGTCCCAGCCATGGTTGGTAAAAAGTTCATTCAGAATAACAGTCTTATTAGATAGCGATCCGGCGTTTAACTGGGCCATTCTTGTAGGTACTAACATCTGCGGAAGAGATGATCAAGGCTCCCAAGCCACAGGTTGCAAGTTTAGTAAGTTTACCCCATGACTCCTAAAGCCGGAAAAACAGCGGCAAGTGGGACCACTGTGAATACCAAAGCCCACCAGCAGAATCAGACAGTCTTAGTCACGTTTTTCCCCTTTGAAACCTAGTGGTACGGTCCAGAACTACTTCAGTTTAGAGTGTAGCTCGTGTTTACTTCCTGGTTCCTGAGCCAATCATATCAGAGTTCCCAGGATTTCCAAAACAGAGCACAGCATTTGATATTTTATTTTGGCAAAAGAGCAACAGCCTGCAGACATGGAAGCCAGTAAGAGAAGCAGACCAGAAATAGATACCTCATCAAATAACCTAGCCTGTGTAAGTAAAAATTCACAAGAGCAACACACCGTTTAAAAATGTCATTTTTGATTGTTGTGATTGGCAAGCTGTTGTACCGATTTGAACTACAAGGTGTCAGTATTACTTATAGCTCCTTTAAGTACTGTATGGAACATGGTGCTAGATTAAAAAGCAAAACAATCTAGAGCCAGAAATGAACTTTTAGTAGTTGGGAGAAAACGGCGAAACAGAAAATATATTGTCTCCTCAGTTACAGGATGTTCTGAAGACATAATATGCATTTATTACTCTTGACAAAGGTTTTACTGGATGATCCGAACCTGGAGCAATTAACATTGTCTCACACTGTTGTGATGACCCAATATATGTCTAATAGTATAAGATTTTCCTGTAGTCTGTTAAACCATGAATAACCTTTTTGCAAATACTCTCACAGTACAGTAATTTATTGCATTACTTTATTATGTGTTTGACTAGCAACAATCTTCCAATATTTGGATCTCAGATTATGCAGCAAACAACGTGTATTTATTGGATTTAAAGGCTTTGAACAAGGTGGATAAATAGACGATTTGAGAGCAGAGCTCTTACTTACTGATTTCTAAACCAAGGCATTTCTTTTTATTTGTTGAAAGAACAACAACAACTTAGAAGGCAGCGAGCTTGAGTTGAAATTCCTGACCTGTGTTGCACATTTCATGAAACTGGACAGAAACGAAGCAAGCCTGGTTGGTCTAATGCAGAACACGTTGGCTTTTCAGACTTCAGGCTGTTCTCAAATTCATACATAGTTTTTTTCTGTTGCCACATCTGACCTCTTTTACCACCCTTCACTTGGTCAGAAGAAAACTGGTACAGACAGAATTGGTTAAAATGTGTAATATGACAGTTGCTGCATAACACATTAGATTTAGTTTAACAGTTTACTCAAAACAAAAGGCTTGGTCAATATTAGCTTTTTATGTTCTCTTAAAAAAATTAATTATGGAGTCAGACCTCTGTTGCTGGGTTTAAGCATGCAACATTGCACAAGAACACAGGAAAGTAACACATGTTCTGCTCTGTGATGATCCCATTCCTTCCCAGCACTCTCTAAGGACACTCTGACATTTAGGATATCAAACGCTAGATGGTTTTATGTGAGATGGGTTTGTCCCATTCTTCCTGCACACCCATCACTATGACTTATTGATTCAGTATTCTCAGCGCATTCTCTGTTAAGAACAGATCCCGATTGCTAGCATGCTAATCCCACTTTAGGTCCCCTGTTCTTCCTTTGCAGTAGATGCGGAAAGGAGTGCACCGTCCTGATAAAAGTTGCATGGACGACACTGGAAAATATGTGGTTTTAAAGGCTGCATGTGTTAGTCTAACATCTCTGCTACACTATTCTGCATGAGTGCAAATTCTTTTTTCCAAGACCATGGCTACAACAACCCCATGGCATCATGGAACCTTCCATTAGAAAGTTTCGACACATTTCCAGAAAAACTGAGAAAAGGTCCAGTTGCCTCTGATTTAGGCCTGTTTGCTATTGCCGTGACCCAGATAACTGAGAATTTGCACAGGCATATAGATTAATTAGAACTCTGAAAAAAAGAGATATGCAACACTATTCTCATCTTTTCCCCACAAAATCATAAACAGAATTATCTTTTCAATTCATCTTTGAACAAACCACGTTTACCTCATTACCAGCATTAAAGTGAAGAAATTCATATGTATTTAACTTAGTTCTAAAGAGGAGTTGCTAGGGTGTGTAGCAAATGTATCAAAGTGACCTCATTTAATTCAATATTATTCACTCTGATAAATTACTGCAGTAGCCAATATGTTTTTTTATATCACATGTGACTAAATATGTAAAAGTCTGACTATCACTGATTCAAACCGTCTCCATCGAAGCAGCACACTTAACCACAGTGAGCTCCAGTCCTGCTGGAAGTAGTCACACAGGGATCTCCCTCTCTGAGCAGTAAACAATGGAGCTCGTTGCTGGTCCTTCACAACAAAGGTGCACAAAACCTCAGCCCCCATCTGTTGGAAGTCCTTTCATGACATCTAGTGGCTAATTGAGGAATCACTGAAAAAAGGAGCCGTTATGTTCTCATTTCCATGTTCCTACACAGTCTGGGAGGTACAGTATGGAATTACACGTCAGTATTTCCCATATATGGATAAGTATGAGAAAAATAAATCTGAAAAAATATTTGTATTTCCAAACTTCATTTCCTGGCACATTTAAGTTTCATTTGCCCATCTGTTCGTCCATCTGTTTGTCCACCCATCCTTGGATTTTTGCAGGAACAGTATTACAACCCTGATGTTTGTACAAATATTTTCCAAAAATGTATAGAAAAGTTTTCTATTCATACTTCCAAATTTGACTAAAGGACTGGGAAGTCTTGAAAAATGTTGAGGAACCCCGCAAGACTCCTAATCAATGCATTCTCTCCTTTCTTTCCAGATAGTAGACACTTTGTTCATCGGCCGCTATGTGCTTCTGGCTGTGGCGAGTGCAGTTTTTCTGGTGGCGTTCTTCTTGCTGCTGCCCCTTCATTTCCTGGAACCAGTGCATGCTAAGGCTTTAAGAACACACTAGGATTCCAGCATCACTGGAGGCACCAGGATCAAATGCTCCAATAAACAGAAACTGGGGAAAACTGGGTGGATGGGTGGAAAAAGAAGCCCCCTGTTGTAAAGAACCAGACTCAAGACTGCGCTGAACAAGGAGGAGGAGGAGAGCCAGCAGCTTCTTAATGAACTACTTTCTGTGGGATGTTTACACACAAACTATAGGTCTTTATGCCCATTTAGCAAAAAGTTGTTTTTAGTCATCCATCATCAACATGCTGCTGAAGTATTGAGTATATGAATATGATTTCTTATCTCTTTTTACATTATTGGTTTGGTACTGGCAATGCTTGACACAAATGTAACTTTTGAGTGGTCTTTTTTTCTTCTAACAGGATGATGTGCTTTTTACAGCTCTCTGAACTGGTTGATTATATTCTCAGCTCTAATTAAGTGAAAGATGCTGATTGTTTATTTAGTATTTTCTTTCCTTACAATAAAATGTGAACTCTTCACTAGCTATCACACTGGTTCCTATTTTGCTGATGGCTTGTCAATGCTGGGACATTCTGACATCTTTCATGTTAAAATATTTAAAATTGACAAATGTCTGGGGATCTGAGAGATATTTTATGAGTCTTTGTATCAGACACACTGAAATAAAAATCTATGGTTATTTATATTTTAGAGTGTGGTATGTCATGCTCTAGAACAGGGTTTCCCAAAGTAGGGGTGCGCGAGGCGAAAACTGTAATGGCGTTTGACCGTGTTTCTTTTTTCCCCACACAATGCGTGTAAATAAGCATTTCTTTTGTAAAGCTTAAAAAACTGTAAATTTGATCAATAAATAAAAATGTATTGTAATGATCCTTATTAGACTTTATTGCTAAATGCTGTGGCACACTTACTGTTCCTTTAAATCAGATTGCTTTGGGGTCATACCGGAAAAAATGTGTGGCTTCCGGGGTGAGGAGTCGTGATTCGGGGGACTGGCGGAGTGAAAGCTGTCCCGTTCTGTTCGTCCTAAAGTGTTTAGCAGCAAAACCTCGGTCTGGTGCTTGGGTGTCATAACGGAACGATACATTATTAACACGAAAATGTATTTATTTAGAAGAAATCTTCTTCTACGCTTCATTTTAAGATGAAAAATCCACATTGTGCTGTATATGCGCATATGGCTTGTGGTCTCTGCTTCAATAGTTCTCGCAAATATGCTCAATAGGCTGAAATCAGGGAAACAGGTGAGACATCTAAGGTGAAAGTCATTGAAGAGGAGAGGAAGAGAGTGAGAGAAAAATTGAAGGCAACAGAGGAGAGAATCGCAACGGATCCGGGAGAAGAAAACGAGCCAGAATCAGAAAATGTCTCTTTTTCTCTCCTTACTTTACGTCGTCTATGTCAGCAGAGGAAAAATTTAATTAGGGCCGAAAGTTTTATTTACGAGATTAAATTGAATGACTCGGTCTCTATGGATCGCGCAGCGCCTACAAACAGCGCTGCTGCTCATGGTGACGCAACTTTGAACCGGTGACAAGCTGTGACGCGCATAACACGCACACCGCTGTCGTTACCGCTCGTCCTGGGGGGGATTAGTGGTGATGCACGTGATTTCTTGACTATGCTCACGCACAGATCTGTAATACTTTTCATTGCGATTCAGACAGGCGCAGACTGCACCGTGCAGTTCATTTTAAAAAGGCAGTTTTAGCGCATATTCAGACAGAAACGGGCTGGGGGAGCCGAGGTGTGTTGCCGTGGGCGTGTTTACCTGCTGAAGGTAACCGCTGTGAAACAATCAGAAAGAATTCTCTGATTAATAACATCTTTATGGAGCGCTAGAGTTATTGTTACTCTGTGCTGCTTCACCGGTTCTGCAACCGTTTTTTATATATATATATATATATATATATATATATATATATATATATATTAATCTTGGGGGTGTGTCAACCCGGCTGGGACATGGAAGGGGGTGCGAAGCTAAAAATGTTTGGGAACCCCTGCTCTAGAACAATGATCAACACATGCTGTAAAACAGAAAGAGTTAGAGTGCCTCGCCAAGGTACTGACCCTTTCCACAATATGTCACGTTACATGTCATTTATTGGAATTTGTTATGATAAAATAACAAAAAGTAATGAGTCATTGTAAAATGGAACGAAAATGATACATGGTATTCAACATTATTTGCAAATAACTTCCTCTACTCAGATACTTCTAAAAAAAATCTAGTACAGTGCACTATGTGTTTGAAATGGGAAGGTTAATAGCAAAACCCCGCACCTCTAAATACTGTGTTGATGTCCTGTATTACAAATAAATAAATTAATGAGCTCAACATCAGAAACTCATGCTCCTTTACAGTGGTGTCTCTGGCATGATAAGTTAAGTGGTGCACAAAAACTCAACACCTATTAGCAGCAACTATTTTTTTTGTGAGGCATACAACCTGACTTTAAATGAAACAGATACATTAGCATAAACCAACATACTAGAAATACCATTTTATATAAGCTAAATGTAATTTAATTTTTAGACATAAAGTTACAAATAAAGGCTCACTAGTAATGTTCATTTACTGAACAGAAAAGATTCACATCAATCCTTCCACGAGCTAGCAAGGCCAGCCAACACTAGACTGTTGCTCACTGTGTGATTTCTTCTCCCTGGCTCCTGAGTTTGTGGGGATGTTGTCTGCTCTGTGATACAGAGTCCTGATGACTCCTAACTTGTGCTCCTGTGGGTGATGGGAGTCAAACCCCAAGTACTGGTCTGTGTGGATTTGCGGTACACGTCAGTTTCTAACTGTCCTCCATCTGAGACTGAAACGTCACAGCCCAGGAAAGCCAACCTGCCATTTTTACATCCTCTTGTGTGAACCTTATATATTTGTCCATAAAGCTGACGTGATCAGTAAAATACACTCATCTGCAGGCCAGCGGTCTTCCTTTTAGAGATGAAGATGTTCCCACCCTTGGCAGAGAGGAACATTGGTTTGAAAGGGCTGAGGAAGCCACTTTTGTGAAGAGAAACCGCCTGTCATTAAACAAGGGTGGTGGTCTCAGGGTCCAAACCTGAATTAGCGTTCGATCCGATGGAAAATTGTATCGTATGAAGTCATATAGCAATTACATCTGGTTGAAGTGAATGGGGTCGGGCAGGCTCACTTGCGGTTGTACGCAGCAATATGATGGGAAAGCCATAAGTCAGACAGGAAAAGGGACATATTAAAAAAGTAAAACACATCCGCTTTGGGAAAATACAAGATAAAATTTCTGAATCGCGAGGTAAACTGTACGAAATTTCTGGCCAGATTTGGCCCCATATAGGTTTGTTCCGGAAACACTGTTCAATAAATAATCAATAAAACATTTCAATAAACAGTGTGCTGACCCATGGTAGGAGCTCAGATGTACAGAAAACAGACAAGACCGTTTAACAGCGATGTTCTTTGAGCTTGTTTGAGCAGCTAATGCAGCTTTGCGTTTACCGCCTGGCTTGTTAAAGCTGGTGAAACTTCTGGTACAAACTCTCGCGTGAATACTCAATCTAATGAGGGACCCTCTACGCAGCCAGTAAGTCAGGAAAAATCTATACAGATCTGTCCGTCATATCGGACAGATCAGACAGTTTGGTGCTTTTCTGCCTTTACAATGCTGTTATTGAGCATGACTCAGCCCCCTGGGAACAATAAGTGGCCATCAGAGCACCAACAATCAGTTGGTAGCCGGATGGTCCTCTTTTGAATGTGAGCAATCAGTTTTGATTGTCATGCTAAACCTGTTGATCCACTGGTACTGCTTATAAGGCTTTGCCTAGAACTCTAAGACCGAAGAAGACTCTTGGAGAAGAGACAAAATGTTTCAACAAAGAAGAACCCATCCAGAGGACATATCCAGTTTTTTTGTGAAGTTAGTCTGGAAAATGTTTCTAGAAATGCTTCTGATAAAATGTTGGTCAGTTGCATTTGTGTTTCACAATAATAATTTCTATATTGCTAAAAAATGTTTTCTCCTTTCATAAACTGCAAGATGTTTTTGCTTGTTTTTTATAGCTGTGTATGATCATTTGATACCTTCATGTGCATTAGTAAAACTGGCTTTTGCTGCAAGTTGCAGTTTGATGTTGGCCTATTGAACTGCATTGCTTACGATATTAATTCTGGCAAAGACGTGGTCATCTAAGGCACAGTTGATACCATTCTAAACAGTCTGGCAGCTCGCCCAAAAATGCTTCTGTCGCCATATTCACAAAGACTCTCAGAGTCCTCTCAGAGAGCTCCTACCTAAAGATTCCTGCCAAGGAGTTTCAGCTCCAGAGAGATTAAGATAGTTGCAGACAGTGACTGTGACTAAGAAGAGGGCAAAAACTATCTTGTTGAGGAGGTGTAGTTAAACCCCTTGCTAGGTGTGATGCTGTTTTCTAAGAGCTTTGATAGTACAAAAAATAAACAAACAAAAAAAACACACACATATCCTCCTAGTAATCAATGGAGAGAAATTAACCGACTAGACCAGTTATTCCCAAACTATTGTTCGCGTACCCCTAGGGGGTACGCGACGTCATGACAGGGGGTACGGGAAAAGATTTTGGAAAAAAAATAAAAATGCAGGAAAAAAAAAAAATCAAATGCTGTACAATAGTGGCCTCGTACGCGAAGCAGCAACCTTAAATTCAATGAATAGCACGAGCTCGAGTAGGGCTCGGGCTTGACACTGATAAAGTTGGTTAGAGGCGAGCTGTGACGTCCCCGGAGAAGGACAGGAGGAGCCGCAGGGTTTCTGCTGGCGCAGAGGGAGAGGAGTGCCGTCATCAGCGGGCGGTGGAGGGGGTGTGGTTCCTCCGCTGATCGCAGCCGGCGGGGTCCAGCCGCTGTGGAGAGGCTCCGTCATCGTAGCCGCGGAGGTCATTATGCGGCCGGGAGGTGAAGAGGAGCCGAGCGCCTCAGCGCACGGAGGAGCTGCGCGCAGTGGAGTGTGCGGCTGGCGGGGAGAGCCCTCCAGGTCCTCCTCGGTCTTCACAGCCGGGTCCAAGAAATTAATGCCATTCGCCACTACATATTTATGTGAGAGAGGATTTTCATGTCTGACCAGCCTGAAAACTAAATACCGAGACAGACTATGTGTGGAAGACGATTTAAGACTGAAACTGTCGCCGATTCGGCCAGACATACAGGGGTTATGCGCGTCCTCTCAAGCACACCCCTCACATTAGAGTCACAAGGACTCCGTCACGCTCCGCAGTTTTGGCTGTATTCTGAACAGGCTCGTTATAGTCTTTGTTCTTGTTTGTTACATGTTATTATGTTATGCCCTTTTATAATGCAGATGTATTTAGTATCTGCAGTCAAGTTAATAAAACTCTGATCCCTATGTTGAATGTTTCTTTTTTTTGGGGGGGGGGGAGGGGTAAGCGGATGGAGATTAAATGCTCCAAGGGGTACGCGATGCAAAAAGTTTGGGAAGCACTGGACTAGACTGTATAAAGAAATGTGATGAAATATGATGATAAAACTTACCAAAATTAAATAATTATTTATTTGCTTATTTATATCATCGTTATATTGATTTGCTTGTTATGTTTACTTGCCATAATGGTCAATTTACTACGTCATCTATTTGATATTAATGTGCTGTCACCTGTCAGCATTTACTGAGATTGCCTGCTGGTATAAAGTGGATGTAGTTGACAAAACGACTGACATGAAATGGAGAACAAAGGTGGAGAAAACCAAAAGGAGCAGCGCCTCCGTCCACACAGCACTGGTAGGGGAATAGATGAGTGTTGATAGATAAATTGGTACCTGGATCACGGCGCAAAGAGATGGAGTTTGAAGCACACTGCTGCAGACCAATACATCTTTTTCTCTGCTTTTACACATCAGCCTGGAAAGTGAGAACCGCTCCGTGCAGCTATCAGAAGCCAGGGAGGAGACAGCATCACACAAGCAAACTTCTAGATGACTATTTAGGCTACTGACATCATCATGTACAACACAGAAAAATATTTTCTCCCCTTCCTCTAGGTATGTAGAGTTTATATTATTTTGCTTTAGCTTGTATTTTATCAGTATACTTTCATGATTATTTGTCTGTGACGTTTTCCAGTTCTTCTGAAATGTTAAAAAAAAACTATTATATCTAATATTTTTTTGTTATGTGTTGGGGTCTCTCAGGCTTTGAAATTCAGCTGACAGTTTTAAAATGTTGCCGTGTGAACCAGGCATAAAAGTTCTCCTCACTACTCCTAAAATTTTTCACTTTAGGAGTTCTCCTAAGGCTTAAGATGCTTTGTGAACAACTACCGAGATAAATATAAAGAAAAGTCTCAGAATTCTGAAAATTCTAAGATTTTTCCTAAAATGACGTCTCTAAGGATTCTTTGTGAATACGGGCCCTGGCCTTAAAGGGAAACCCTATTAGCTGAAAGAGACGGAACATGTGTGCATAAATAAATTCATCTTTTCATAAATTCAGATAGACATCTACTGCACAAAATACAGCATTCACCCAAAAATGTAATTAAGAACCTTGAGGCGTTATTGTGTTTTGCTGATTTGCACGGCTCTTCTCTTCTACATGTGGTATCACCGTTTGGCAAAACTGTAGAGAATTCATTAGCAGATAGTTTCAGTGTGAAGTTTCAATAAACAGGTGATTCCAAAAGGAAATTAAGTTTTGCAGTAAACAGCCTCAATTATATGGACCCCTCCCAACCACCCCACCCCCAGCCCCATTTAATTTTATAGTGTGAAGCAAGAGGAGATGTGGAGCGGAATTCCAACCAGGAGGATGAAAGAGAATCTAATGAATCAAAACCAATCCTATTAGTTCCGGCCCACATCTCCATACTGTGTTCCTTGTTTCTTTTTTATTTGTATAACAATCCACTGACTTATTTCACACAAGCTTGGGAATTGGGGGGTTGGGGTGGGATAGTGGATCTGACGTGAACAAGGTAACAAATCCCTTCAGGTTGAAGGGATTTGTTACCTCTAATTGACCACATGAGTACCATAAAACATGATCTAAGCTGCCGCAGAAAAAGACAGCGGAAGAGGCTCAATGACAGCCAGTCTGCAGGAAGCCGATTGGCTTTTAAGTCAACCTGTCACTGCTTTCGTTTCCTTTTAGCTTTTTTTCTGGATCCATGAACAATGGTATCAACATCATATCAGTAAACAATGACTCCCAATATTTGCTGCTGTTGATTTTGTCTTGAAAATTATACATATAAATCAGTTAATGCAACAATGCTCCCTTACTCCTACCATAACAGCTCAACACATGCATCTACTTACTGAAAACTATTCAATTTACAGAAAAGCATTTGTAATTTATTTTTTTTCTCAGACACTAATGTCACGTCCAAGTGTTTCTCAAATCCCTCACTCCGTTTCTAACACCCTCTCATGCGTCCTCATTTTTCTAATCTTTTCCTCTCCTCCTTTTCCCTTTCCCTATTTTAATCATAGCGAGTAAAAGTGTCTCCCAGGAGTGGGAAAATGAGCAGAACAAAGCATGTGGGGGTTCGAGAATCATTTGGAACTGGAAGATGCAGTCTTTGTGGTGGAGCCAGCTGGACATATAAAGAGACGGGGGGCGGGGGTGATGGTTAAAGAGAAAGCAATGCAAAGCCAAAGAGGTGTGAGCAACAAGCTCAGGGTGCTCAATATTGGGACCACAGAAGGGACGAGTTGCATTCCCACTGGGCTAGATCCAGCATTCAGAGGCACTCAAGCAGAACTTTTGGCTCGAAGTTCACATCTTCAGGCCTCTAACCCTCTGTTTGTGTTATGGTTACCGTCACTGCCCCACGAGACTGCAAACCCTGAAAATCCATTCATGAATTCAAGCAAAATGTGCACTCCTATCCCTGAAGAATGTAATTCTGTTAGTGTTAAATCAAGCAGATGGCAATGTTTGCAATCCTTTCACTCAGTTTGGTAAATAAAATCTGATTGGTGCTCCATGTGCTAACAGTTAAAATGGCAAGGCAATATGGAATCTGATTTTGGTAAGAGTTTATTTGGAATTAATGAGGGATTAGTTACCGCAATAACTCAACATGCAATAGTAGATTAAGGAAGAGAACATCATAATGAACCAAACATTCATGCCCTGGCAAGATTTTTTTTCTTTCTAGGGCTCTTATGTGCAAATCTTGGTGTTGCCTTGGACTTGCATCTTTCTTCCAGGAAACAAATCACCCCAACGTATCTCTATGGGACATATGATGAAGGCTCAGAAGGGGGGATATTGCCCTCTAATGGCCCCTCTGCTGCTCAGACATGTACCCCGTTTACACTACCCCTTTTTAACCGTGCCGAGACCAGTCCGAGCTCGGTAACCGAGATAACTATCGAGTGTAAATGGAACGCAAACTGAACCGAACCGAGCCAGACACAACCGGACCGCGCTAAATGCAGCCCAGTTCCAGGGTTGGGTTCGGCTCGTTTTTTTTCTAGCCCGGTTCTCTAATAACAAAGAGCACATGAGCAGACCGCGTCATCTCCGTGCGGTCAGCTGACATTTCAGACACTCATAAAAATACTAGCTTCCCTACCGTGACACACGGTTTCCAGTGATGATTCTGCTTAGCAGTGTGATGAAGCTCAGCGTCTGTCGTTGTTTCCTGCGTCTGTAAATCCTTATTAGACGTTTGTTTGTCTTATCCACTTCCCAAAAGCCGACTCTGTCAAGTAAATTCACCAAAAGTTGCTGTCTTCGCCTGACTCTCTGCAAACAGCGAAAAATAACCAAACATAACTTCCTGAATGTTACGGGCGCCGCCATTTTTATTTGCTTGATTTCCTCCTTCAATCCCAGAGAGCAGTAGTACCGCAGATCGTCACTAGGAGGCGAGGAAACCAAGGAACCAAGATAGCGTGGTGTGTAAACGGTCGTCAGAACCAAGCTCGGCTTGGTTAACTGATCCAAGCTCAGACTGAGCTCGGCATGGATCGGTTTAACAAGGGTAGTGTAAATGGGGCTATGATCTCCCATTGAGGACCAAAGAATGACCCTCTGAGGGGTTTTATATAACTTAATGAAGATCATGAATAAAAAGGCAATAGCCAATTAATAGCATTCCAATTAATAGTATTACAAAGGTAAATGCTGTTTTGTTTCATTGTGTATTTTATTATATTTTGACTTCAATTTTATTCATATAGGCCAATTCACAACACATATGTCATCTCAAGGCGCTTTACAAAGTCAAATTCAATCAAATCATTCAGACAGATTGGTCAAAAAGCTTCCTATCTAAGGAAACCCAGCAGATTGCATCGAGTCATGACAAGCAATATTCACTCCTCATGAAAGAGTGTAGAGCCACAGTGAACAGTTGTCTGCATTGTGGATGGCTTTGGAGCAATTCCTCATACTGACCATGCATGAAGCGACAGTGGAGAGGAAAACTCCCCTTTAACAGGGAGGAAAACCTTCAGCAGAACCAGGCTCAGTGTGAACAGTCATCTGTTCATGACCTATTGGGGGTTAGAGAAGACAGAGCAGAGCCAAAAAAAGCACAGAAGCACACATTGATTCAGGATTTATTAGTTCTCCAAAATGCCAGGGTCCAGACCAGGAAGTAGAGCCGTAGTTTAACACACCTCTCTGCAGCTTCTGTACTGTTACCTACCCATTACCCCATTTAGACAGTGTCTTTCCCACGGCCAACACTAAACAGATTAAAGCTATAATTGGTAATCCTGTTCAAAAACACTTTTTGTTATACTGGGTAAAATCGTCCTTCCACCCTGAAGGTAGTCAATACATTATGTAATCACAAAAAGGAGGTTAAAAAAATCATTCTCTGTGGGAGCTACAGGCCTGTTAAAACTTGAACCGATGTTTACCGTTCAGTCCAAAGGGCATGGATTTGTCATAGTTTTGTTCCTGCTCTCACCCATAGACATTTTGTTCCTGCTCTCACCCACAGGGTTTCGGGTCGACCCTGTGCTGCTGCAAATGATTACTTCTTCGTGCCCAAAGTCAAAATGTCTCTTTACTTACAGCCAAATCTAAGGTCACGGCACCATGTGTTGTTATTTGTAAGTACACAGCCTGCCCCTGCATATCTCTGAAGGCCCATCTTACCCCGGTTCCAGATTTGGCAGTAAATGAGGAAACATTGATCAAGAGGTAAACATTGTAATATGCACATTTAATTTATTAGGAATTAAATATGGAGACAGAGTATTACATTACCATTATAAGATGCCCTCATAGCGATTGGCGATGCAGGATTCTGTCTAACTTTCACAACTCTGAACACATCTTTTTAAGGGTGAGACCCTCCCATGTTTTTTTTAGGAGGAGGGGGAATCTGTTTCGAACAAAGGAACTCTCTGACCCACCCCCTCCGGCAATAAACCTTCATGTGTTATCCTACCCAGCAAACAGGGGGGAGCCATACCTTACTGCCTAAGATATGTTCTCAACAATTCCCTGTGTTTTGATCCTACAGATCAAACCAAAAACTAGGCTAATGTAATGTGTCAGAACCTTCAACCAAAGTGTAAATGGTAAGATGCAATAATGTAACCAACTGTCCCCTCTGTTGGCGACTATGTGAAATCAAATTAAGTTCAAATTTACCCCTTAAAAGTAAGACAACCCAAGTATAAACTAATAAGCTACTGAACCTATCTAAATCTCAAGCTCACTAGAATTAAGAAAAGTAAGCACCTTTATCCGGTAGGTGTAAGCCTAAGATAACTTTGCAACTACCAAGACACTGTTACATGAACTAAATACGACTCTAGGAGTCCTAACCTAGATTAACAAGATGTCTTTTTAGAAATTAATATAACCTGTGAAAGCACTGCACTCAGATCAAACCACAGAATAAAGACCAAATTATCATGTAATGCAAATCCAAGATCCTAACAGTACTAATATTTGACACCTTATGAATTTGGAACTTATAAGACAAATTCAGTGATTACAAAATCCCTTTTCTTTTTTTTACACAATGCATTCAAATGTTGTCATGATGTTGTCTTGTGTCTCCGAGATGTCTTCGTCTTGCCCATGAAGATAATGGATTATAGAATCATTGTCCCAACCGCCGATCCCCACACATCTGTATGTTAATCTTTGTTAAAAATAAAAAACAAAATAAAAATCCAGCTGCCTCATTCCCGAGTGGCTCTGCGCTTCAAGTTGCTCCAGTGATGTTTTCCTTGAACCCTCTGGTGGCTGGTACACATGGCTCTGGAATTTGATGGGCCTCCTGAACTTTGGCCCACCACATCTGTCTTTCGATAACTTTAGCGTGCACTCATTCGAGGTCGGGGGGTCGGTGGACCCTCCTTCACATGCCTGGACTCTCCTGGTTTCATATCTCCAACACAATCTGAAACTTACACGACAATCTTTAGATGTCAAATTTTTGTGTGCTACCTGTAAATCCAGAGGTTGACGTCGGCCCCGAAAAACTCCTTTCAGTCATATGGAATGTATCCTGAAATGAAATTAACTGAACACTCCGACAAGAAACAAACATCAAAGCTTTTTACCCCATTTCAATTTACTCTGTGCACAGATTTTTAGCCAATTGTTTTTACGAATCCCCATTAATCCTTACCACCTTCCACTGTTCCATCTTCATCCTATGGGAAACCTATTTTAGAAATGTAATATTTAATGGGGCATTTCATTGCAACTTCTCTGTCCTCTCCTTCTCACAGGCCTCTGATCGTCCTGCAAGAGAAGTCACGCATGCACACACAAATACTGTTGGCCTCTGGAGGGGACCTCCGTTTCAGTGGAATCAAAAATTAGTTAATGCGGTTTTGAAATCAAAGTATGTTTTTCTGTAAGAAAGTCAGCATCTTCTTTGGATCAAAGTAACCATGCATCGCACCACTTTACACAAAACATTTCTGTAACTTCTACTCCAATCCCAGATGTCCTACTCTGTGTGCTGCGAAAAAGTTCCTATTTTGATCCTAGAGAAGACGCAAACCTCCATCAGGTCATTTTACAGCACCTTTAAGTCCTCCTGCAATGAATTCTTCTCTTGGTTTACCTTCAAGAGATACCATCCTCATATCAAAAAGTCCTGCATCCACCCTTTAGCATCATTTGACATGCACTGTTTGTCCAACACATACTAAACCCCTATTTTGTTCACCTATCTTTTATTCAAGTTGTTACAAATCCTAATCCAGTTAACTCCAGCATGAGATATGCGGCTTTCAATCCCTAACTATATTCCTAACTATCCTGCCTGACACACCAACGATTTTTAAACTACTACTTAAACAGGGCCTGTAATAGAACTAGCTTAGATGTGCATTAAGTTACCCTCTGTTGCCCTCTGTTTTTCTATTGTATCTTGTTTTTCTATTTTATTTAGTTTTACTTTTTTTATCCCTTTCCCCCCTTGGAACAAAAATAATTTTGTTACAAAAGCTTAACTGCAAATGCTTATCTGTATTGAAGTAGGCAGAGGTTGCATAAGATCAGTGTATCTAAATGAAATAATGACTGCGAACTGATGATCTCAGTGGCACACAGTAATTCGGCTTTGTGAGAATGCTGGATGTTCCAAGTCATTTAGAGACCGAGACAGGGTGGTGTATCTGGGCAAAGGACATATAAAACACCGTTTACAACCTGACTAAAATACCTGGTAATATAACAAATCCTGGTGAATAGCTGGTATAACATAGCTGGCAACTGTTACATGTAAAATAGAAAAATCTCAATACTTTTCAGCTAATAAGAAACAGGTTACAGGTTCGTTTAACCTAAAATGTGTCCCTGGTAATGAATAGTATTTGGTTTAAAAACAGGATGTGTATTTCAGGGCACATCTGTGCATACCAGAGAGAGGCCTGTGTAATAGACCTGTCACCCCAGGAAGTTGAAGCTAATAGCAACCCCCTTTCGTAAATTTATGACATGCAGTTGTTAACCAGAGAGACAATTCACAGTAACCTAAATGTGAATGTATCACGTAAAAATATTCCCACCCCAGTGAATCTCCTGCCATAATTGTAATGGTAAAGTACACCTTCTGCTGTTTAATGATGATCTACACGGTCAAAACTCACGTTCAAAAGGACATATCAGTTACATAACAGAAAAGTGAATAGACATGAGTATATTTTCAAAACCGCAAACCTGTACGCTGGTATATGCTCAATCGGCTGCCTTAAGAAATGTTTAACCATCTCCTGATCCATTTGCCTAGGAGCTCAAAAGATGGAGAGAAAGAAAAAATATGAGAACACAGGCCATACAGATCACATCCCATTAAATTTGTTCAGTAGTATATGGCTAGAAATAACTGTCTGTGTTTTACCTTAAAGATTTTTGTTACCAGTCTGTGTGGTTCCTGACATGGACCCAGATTGACATTTTCGGCAGATCAGGCAGAAAGGAGATTGGACTTTAGACTTCGCACTCCAAGCTTCCATGTGTGGAACTCTGAATAGATGGGTGTGAGCATCCCTTCCCCCATGTGCTGGAACGCCAGACCGCTGTAATGTCTCTGCGAAGCACCTCAGTGATAAAGTCTCAGTCCACTGACTCAGAATCTGATGAAGTATGTGGCTCCAATGTGTACTGAAAGTTCATACAGTCACTTCCCTTGACAGCTTGGGATCTGCGCTGTTCATGGGTGTTGGCCATTTTTCCAGGGTGCGTAAACATTGTTCATCCCCTTGCTGGGGTACTGACCTTCAGGAGGTGAGGTCATGCCAGGATTCGGTGACTCGATGCCAGGCTGATCTGTCGGTGGAGCTACACAGTCTCTCGCCCAGTGCTCAGCGTGACCACATCGGTAGCAGATGTCTGTAGGTGTTCCACAGATTCACATATCAGCTCTAAATGCACAGTTGTATTGCTCCAACCTCGAATCGGCACTGATCTGCCACATTTTTCATCTGCGTCCATGCTGCAGAACCAACAGACCTGAATGAAATGAAGGACAAAAAAAAGAACAGGAGGAGGCAGCCCCCCTCCTTTAATTAAATTAGAGACATACCTCAGTGCAATCTGCTGCTTTCTCTTCAATTCAATTCAATTCAATTTTATTTATATAGCGCCAATTCATGAAACATGTCATCTCAAGGCACTTTACAAAGTTAAGTTCAATCATATTATACAGATTGGGTCAGATTATACAGATTGGTCAAAAATGTTCCTATATAAGAAAACCAGTTGATTGCATCAAAGTCCCGACAAGCAGCATTCACTCCTGGAGAAGCGTAGAGCCACAGGGAGAGTCGTCTGCATTGTACATGGCTTTGCTGCAATCCCTCATACTCTTACTCCCTTCCTGCTTTATTTCCAATAACCGTAATTTTAGTAACTTTTAGTAATTAACAAACTCAAGCTTAGTCTTTCTCCCCTCCTTTTGAGCTACATACAAATAATGTATCAAATATTTTTCCCAGCGAGCGTACCAGAATTTAAGTTCATCAGCTGAGATACTGAAGAGGACACGTTTTTTTATCACTATTACTCTAAATAATTCACCCAAATTGGACTGATAGTTTTAGGATCCACACCTGTGTGTTTGATCCATCCGGCCGACAACTGATGACCAGAAGGAGGCTCGGTCAACGACTGAAGACCAGGATGGCGCTTGGCCAACGACAGGAGACTAGGATGGCGCTTGGCCAACAACAGGAGACCAGGATGGCGTTCGGCCGACGACAGGAGACCAGGTGGGACCACCGGCGGCGACTGAAGACCAGGTGGGACCACTAGCAGTGACTGAAGACCAGGCAGGACCACCGGCGGTGACTGACGACCATGAGGAGCCACCGGTGGGCGGCCTTGGCGAAGCAGGACCTTTGGCTGCCTGTGGCAGCGACGCTGGACCTTCAGTGGCCGGCGGCGGCGAAGCAGGACCTTCGGCGGCCGGCGAAGCAGAACTCTCGGCGGCCGGCGAAGCAGAACTCTCGGCGGCAGGCGAAGCAGGATTCTCAGCTGCCGGCGGTGAAGTCCTCGGCGGCTGGTGCTGTGGCGTGCGCTGCACCCACGGAGACCACAACATTGGCGTGCATCGAACCCACGCAGGCTGGAACCGTGGCGTGCGAATCACCCACACAGGGAGGAACTGGACCCGGGGCATCAGCCAGACCCTCGACGCCAGACACAGGAGCAGACCAGCTGGGGAACAACTCCTCTCTGTCTTTGTAGAAAAATTCCCACAGCTGAGACTCATCAATGCGTGGTGCTCTGACTGGGCTCCCCAGAGCAGCGGCGATGACATTAGGCCGACTCACCGAGGAGATGGAGGTGACATCGGCCCCAGCCGGAGCTGATTCCTGAAAAGCTCCGGCGCGTCACACAGGTTGACCTCTTCACGAAAACTCTGTGTGGGCGACGGGTTCATTCTGGCCGGATCGTACTGTCAGGTATTGGGAATGGTGAACCCAAATTCAGCCACACACAGAGTTTCGTCTTAAGTTTATTGCAGAAGATGGATGGTGGAGAAGGAGACCAGTGAACGGTACCAGACTGGAGCAGGTGGATGATGATGGCAGGAGCTGGCGGACGCGGCAGAGCAGGAGTACTCTCTCTGTCTCTCTCCGAGGTCGGTCGTGTCTTTTCTCTCTCTGCAGCTTTTACCCCCCCCCTATCCTGCTTTGCTTTGCTATGTCTTGTCTTCTGAGCACTTTCTTCATATCAACCGAACTCTGAAAAACATGGATCTGGTAAGCTGGTCTCTCAATACTATTGCTAAATTTTTTCGACGGGTAGGCAACGGAAGGGGGACCCGTCCGGTCCTGATTTTACTTGTTTTGTGAGATACACCCTAAATTCCTGGAGGAAAACGGTGTGTCTTTCGACCTTGTCATTCCTGGACGTTTGAAATTTTCACATTGGATTAAGGATACTGGGATCTCTACTTATTGGTTTTTGTGGATTTTTGAAGTATCGGCAAATACAGCGGATGTCGGAGCCATTTGGCCTTGATCAGGCTGCCGGCTGCATGACGCGCTCACTCTGGCTGTGAACGGACAAAACCTGGCAGGTGAATGGAGCGAAGCCGGAAAGCTGCCTGTGTTGGAACGCAGACTGACTTTGGGGTTGAACTCAAGGGGAGATGGGATAAAATCTGGGAGTGAAGCGCGAAAAAGCCCAATAATTTGGAAAATTGGATTTATGTGGAGCCAGCAAAAGACTTAAAAGCTGACAGGAAAGGCAGTGCAGCTTGTCTCATAACAAATAACATATTTGGATTCCCTCCCTATCTACTCCTGGATTGTTATGACGGAGTGCCCAGAAAAGCCCCCAGCTACCCCCCTCCCCCGCTGACACCTGAGGATGCTTCTCTGAACTGTGGGCCGGCTGATAACATCAAGGACAATGGCCTCTGGAGAGTGTTCATGGAGAAAAACTCTTTCGCCCATACACACACGCATAACTGATGCTCATAAAACTGATGAATCTTACACACACGCGACAGGTCTCAAATGTTTACCTTCTGCATACATGTTGTCTTGTGTTTATTTGTGCTTTTGTGCTATGAGGGTTTTTTTGTGTCGGTTGTTTGTCTCTTTATAGGTGAGAGCATAAATAGGCAAACATCTGTCTCTTTTTTTTCTCCCTCCCCTCTTTCCCCCATGTTGTTGCTCTTTCTTCGAGAGTTTCAAGGCAGCGCCTGTAAACTCCGTTTAGGGGGGGTCTGGGCAGTTTGGAGGAATGTGGCCTTGACAGCTGCGCTTTTTAGCAGCGGCTGGCTGGCTGCGTTCCTTGGCAACGCAAGGCCTCAGTCAATCGTTCCCCCCAAATGTTTGTTTGTTAAGTGTATGTGATGGACGGTTGTACTGGAACTGACTTTTCGATTGCAATGCAAATTGTAATTGACAAATAAAATTTGATTGATGATTGATTGATTGATTGAGGACCGTGCGTGCCGTGCTGCAGAGCCGGGAAAGGCAAGGGGAGCCAGGAAGCCTCTTGGGCAGGCGAGCGAGTGCTGGGGTCTAAGGAAGAACCGGCAGCTCAGCAGCGAGAGCTCTTGGGCGTTGGGTGGGTAGCAGGCAGGTACGAAGAGGGAGAGTGAGGCAGGCGTGAGGCGAAGGAGACGGTGAGGACGGCGACGAGGGACGAAGGAAGGCAGAAGGATAAAGGACGAAAGCTGGAGGAAGGAAGATGATCCGGCGAGGGTGAGCAGACTGAGGAGAGAATATATAGACAGGTGGACAGAGTCTGGCTTGATTAGAGGCGGCAGGTGGCAGTGATCTGCCGTGGGAAAGTCTAGAACTGTCCAGAGAGAGGCAGGCCAAAAACTGAAACCTGACAAAATGATGTATTGTTATGGAAATATATAATCAGTTTTTGTATTAATCATGTATTTTTCTTAAAGCAGTAAGAGTTACCTAAGTTCTAACTACTATTGTAAACTTTGTGGCCTGGAGTTTACATAGGATGGAGTCTGCAGGGTCACGCAAGGCTATAAATTCACACAACCTTCTTGTGGGATACCAGGCAAGTAAGAGTCATGAGGTTTTATGGTGGGTAACCTTCAAGAAGGTTTGTGGTTTAAAAGCTTTATATTGTTCTCTGTGTCTATATCTATCTCTGTGGGAGTTGCAGGTCTGTAAAAACTGACCAATCACTGCTCTTCACACCGAAGAGCAGTGATTGGTCAGTTTTGACTGTGGCTTGATGGTTTGAGTAGTCATCTAGCAATCAGAAGGTTGTGGGTTGGATTCCAGCTTCCCCTCGCCACATGTCGATGTAACCCCAAATTGCCTACTTAGCTGCGTCTCGGTGTATGAATGTGTGCGCGTTAGTGACAGTGAATGTGGCTATAGTGTACAGTGCTTTGGGTGGTCAGCATGACTGGAAAAGCGCTATATAAGTTCAGTCCATTTGCCTTATCTACTGGTTGTCCCATATGCCAATCATTCTGATGTGCGCTCCTAACACCAATGTGTTTGCTTGTTCCTTGTTAATTTCCACTTGCTGGCTGCGCATGTGTTTATATATCCGGTTAGCCTCGATGTTAGCCGTTCATTGTAGTTACACTGCTCTCACCACAGACTTTGAACATGGCTGAGAGTTGCATGAAGCGAACCGCGTTCATGTTGATGAGAAGAAGAGGAAGGCCTCAGTAGAAATAAATAAAACCAGAGTGGATTTGGGAGATTTTTTTTCAGGTGATCCCCCTGAAGAGCGGAAGAGCAGGTAAGACAGTCTTGCGCATGCACAGTTATTAAAAAAATGGACTTCAGGAAGCTTTAAAGGATCTTTGTTTCAAATATCACAGTACATATTCAGGAATCTGGGGGAATGCATGCTGACTGTGTTTTACATTGTTCTGTTGAAAAATGCAAGAAGGTCTTTGGAAAAGAGTGGGCTAAGATATAGTTAACGTACAGCACCATAAAACTCTTTAAAAGCTACTTTTATGCTGAAGCAAAAATTAATGCTGGTAAGGCAATGGAGCAAACGTTTATTTAAATTAAAGGGACAAAGATAAGAGAGTCACATAAAAATCAGAAATACATTAGAAAGGAAAAATGGAAACTTCAGAAAAAGAGAACCTTTATGGCAGATTTAAGCAAATAAATATCAAAGACATGGAATACATTAGCTAGTGAAGTAATCTCTGGTCGTTATGGAAAAGATCCTGTAAACATGAATGTTTTCAGGGCTGATTTAAGGAGTGCAATAGTTTATTCACATCCCAGGTTGGTTACAGAGCTGAGAAGCAGAAACGCTAAATATTGCATGTCTTTTGATCATAGAAACCCTGCTTGGACAGGCCTTCAACGACCAGGGGATGTCTGCATAGATCATACCTGACCAGCAACTCCTACATAGGTCTTCATCAAGACCATTCAGTTAATTATAGAGCAACAGGATTTTACATTCCACCCTTTAACAAAAAAGGAGACACAGAGAAATGCAGTTATGTGGTTCATGTCCAGGTTTTGGTCAGGATTCTTTCAGCAACCTCTGGATGCAGCTGTTAAAATCAAGTGGCGTCCATGATGACATTTCTACGGAAGCGTGACAGCAATACGCTTCCGTTCACTTAGGTTGTTTGCATGTTTTTTATTATTTAGCCTCAAGGAGTAGTTGAGAGCTAGTTTCCAGCCATGTATTTTTGTAAAAAAAAGAAAAACTTCTGCATAAAGCTGAAGGAAATTTGAGCTCAAGCACTCACGGATATTTTGGACACATGGACTCCACGACTGTAGTGGACTGTGGTCAAGTTGTGACACAGTTGTAAAGTTGTGTAATCAGCATAGATATCACAAAGGATGCTTTAGTAATCCATAATCTCAGCTAGGGGGATTCGGTAAATAGCAGCCTGAGATTAGAGTATTGTGGAACTTCATGTGTGATCTTTGTTTGCTCAGATTTGTATCTACCCAGTGACATAAAGTAGACATGGTCTGCAAAATAAGATCTGAACCAGTAGAGCTTAGTGCTAGCTTTACTCTTTTGAAAGTTGCCCAAAGAGCCACAAGAAAATAGTAGAAGTTTTTCATGTAAAAGTTAAGACAGGGCACACTGGTAATGCAGGTGTAGCATGTGCAGTCCATGCATGGAGGCCTCAGTCTTTGACACGGCTCACCCCGATCTTATTCTGACCTGTGGTCCTTTGCTGCATGTCTTCCTCATCTCTCAGCCTCCCTTTTCTGTCAGCCTACTTTCAATAGACTAGTTCACGCGTGACGTCACGAGCTACATCCGCGCTACATCCGGGTCACGGTGGTAGGCAAAAACAGTACTGTTCTCGCCTACCACTGTGACAAAACGGGTGAATTAGAGCGTACTTTTAGTTAGTTTATTTTTTAAATCTAAACAATGCCTACGACTTGTTGTCCTCCCGGTTGCACACAGAGGCATTCCAAATCGTTGGATGTACATTTCTTTCGTTTACCGAAGTACGAAGAAAGAAATGGATATTTTCAATGAAAAGGATGCAGGCAGACAATCCCAATTGACTGTGGGAGCCATCATTCCACGACAGAATTTGCAGTCTACACTTCATCTCCGGTAAATACAACTTAATTTTGCACTAGTCATTGTTCTACTTAGATTATTATATAAATAAAAAATTAGGATATATACTTAAGTCAAGACGTAAACGTTCGTTGCGTAATAATATACGTACATGTACAATGTATGCAAACCCTCTGGCATGAGTCTGTGAAAAGGATTAGTAAGACAAAAACACCAAAATAATCCTTTGTGAACAATGTTTTTTTTAACCTACCGGTGGCGGGTCTTCCTCTTTGCTGAGGCGCTGTCTGTGTCCGACTCCGCTTTCGTATGTTACACAAACATGTCTGAACATGTCCTGATATGAAATAATTGTAGCCGTCAAGTGATTTCATGGCTTTCATGCTCTCTCGTATGTACTGGCCTGGCATGTTGATAAGGTATCTGTATATGTCGCCGTACGGAACACTTGGCCAGCATTTCATAGACTCACTCCATCCCTTCAGGCTTTTGCTGGACGGATCTGGCAATCTGATACCATCAACCATCAACTTACTCTTATAACGATCTTGTGATACGTTATCTAAAGAACAAAAATACGTTGAGAACTCGTCAGTTTCTTTGTTTTCGTCCGCCACTGTGTTCGCCTGTTGCCTACCAGTCCGGCGCACATGCGCGAAAAACCCGGATCAAAACAATAACAATGAATTGGTCTATAAAAGGGCCACTAGTGCCACAAAAAAACCCAAAAACTAACTAACAAAAAAAAATAATTGTTAAGATGTATGTTACTCAGCACCCATATTACTGCAGTTTGTTTAAAGTTGAAAACTTGGCTGGACAACATTAAATACATTGCTTTATTAATCAACTATGAGTAAATTTGTTAATAAACTATCTTTTCATTAATCTTTGCTAAAAATCTTCGGTTATATATGTGCCTGTAATTACTTCTCATTGAGGCATATTAGGCTTCTTTAAAACTGATTTAATAACTGCAGTTTTCAGGGCCTTGAACACAGGGATATTTCTTGTAGAGACTCGTGGGAAATGTAGCAAGGCAACAGGTAATAGATTTCAGGTCGTTCACAATTTCTGACATATTTCAATATCATAAAACAATCTAAAACTACTACTGCAGTTCAATCCCAGCCTCAGATGGATGTCAGAGGATCTGAGATCACAGTCTTAGACTCGCACTATTATCCTTCGTGCACTGATATTCTTTTAGAAGCACTTGCTTAGTCGGTTTGCAATTGTTTCTCAGCAACACATCATTAAATGTTCTTACATTTCCTCTTCAATTCTCTCAAGATTTTCTTTTTAAGGAATTATTAAATCATCTTGACAAGAAAAACGCAGTAAATCAGCTACAGAGCAGCATTGTTTGCTTTTAGTTTCTATTCTCCCATGTTCTATTTTGTTTCCTACTTTTTATTCCTACTTGCCTTTATTCTGTTTTATTTTCCTATATTTTAATCATGTAAAGCACTTCACATTGTCTCTGTAATGAAATGTGCTATACAAATACATTTGCCTTGCCTTGCCTTTCTTCAGTTTACAAACTGAGGGCAGACACATAATTGGTAGTCAAAAATGTCTTCAGAAAATTCGATACAGCTACATCACCACATAGCCTTCATTTTACACCCATCGGAGGTCGTTTACAGGTGGAAATGACCTGCAACCAATCAAGAGTGGAATCTGTAGTCTCCCTGGGAGGCCACTGAAACTGATTGCATTTCAATTGAGGGCAGAATTTCCCCACATGGCTGACTTGGTAATTTTGTTTCATTCTTGCAGGCAAGCCAAGATGATGTATGAGACTCATACTGTGCAGACAGGCAGCTACAAATTTGCCTGGCTAGTTGAGCGGTGGGAGTCTGGGTAGGGAGTGAAGGTGGAGGGGGTTCGAGAGAAAAGAAACTTTTGTACCCATTTTTCTCTTCCTTGATGCTGTTGCTGTCAAAACACCCGTTGGTCAAAGATATTTGAATTAAAAATATGCCTCTACTTTTTCTGATCTTTGTTAAAATGAAATGTTCTGGAATAGAGTGCCTTTATATTTGTCAAATATACACTTCCTTTGGCTGTAATCAAATTTAAACAGATTTTATTTAGCTAATCCAGTGATCTATGTAACCAAAAAAACATTTGTCCTGCAGATCTTATTTTGTTTCCTCTGTTTCCCTTAAATCAATCTCACTAAGTCACATATTCTGACTAATTGAATGGTCCCCTTCGCCTCTCTCTCAGCATGAGGTCCGCAGCATGTATTTGATCACTATTTGGCCCTCCTCTCTTCAATGTTGCTCTTCCCTGGAGAAGAAAAGGAACCCAAAGAGGAGGGAGACTGGATGAATGAAACATCTCACTAACTGAGGGGGAAGAGTAGTTAGGGTTTACACAGAAAGCTGGGTTCCAGTGTCTAAACCTTTAGTTGGCTTGACAGGTTGCAGGCTAACTTATCCGTTTGAGTTTGTTGCTTCCGCGGTACGTCTGCATTTAAGGGCTGAAGTGTTGCATCCAGTAAGAGTCGACTTGCATGGTGAAGATGCATTTCAGTGGGTGGCTTCTCTGCGTATTCAGCTGCGTTCACACCTGTGCTGGGTACTCACAGCTGTGCAAGTCCCACAAAATGTGTCTGATGGAAACAGGACTGCTGGATGGGAGCTCAAGGAGCCGGGTCAAAGAGCGCAGTGGTCCGAGTGTGGGACACCAGGACACACCTCACAGAACCCGGTTGCACCGCAGAAAAGGTAAGGCTCTAACTCACATAAGTCAAGAACAACTGACCACCTGAGGAACATTAGTAACCAGGAGATTAAAATGGTTTTAACTTTGGTTAAGTTTAGCCTTAGAAACATTTTAAATATAAATGTAGTTATCATCTTTCTGTTATTCAAGAAGTAAAGGGAACAGAACTATGTCTTTCAGAGCAAACCCAGCATACTAGACAAAACTGACAGAAGTCATAAGGAAATGTCTCTGATTAATATTATTTTTACTTTTAATAACGTTTTATTTCCATTTCAGTATTTCTGAAATCTTAATTTTTCTTAAAAGTTCTTTAAAACTTGTAACACTGATAGTAACGTTAAAAAGAGTTGCCCCTAACAGATTTCCTCGGTTTTAAAAACTTTTTTCACATTTAAATGTCTCAAATTATCAAACAAATGACAACAACTTCCTGGTAATATTTTGAAAAAAGCAGTTTTGTAATGATGACGTCAATGAAATTACCCAAACAAACGTGGCCCTATGCGAAAAAGTAATTACTCCCTAAACCTGATGACAGGTTATCCAACCATGTTCCAGCAACATCTGCCATCAGTGTTTGGGATATTTGGCAATCAATCCTTTCATCGCTGTTAAGGAATTATTGATACAGCTTTGTTATCCTTTCCAGAAGGATACATTTTAAGCGCCTTTTTTTTCCTTAAATTTTTCTTGGTCTGGACATGACGCATGTAGTTTTTTCTTTTAGATCTTTTACCCTGTTGTTAGACTGATTCTATTCAAGTGTTGTGTTGATTCCTCAGGTCCAGCAGTAATCAGTTGTGGCTGGTCAAACTGAACCTAAAACAACTGGTTGTAGTATATATTTTGCTGAGTTAATGTGAATGTTTAAAAATCTGTTTCTGATATCATGGAAAGCAAACTGAAGTCTGATATTTTGAGCTTTTTTTATCCTCAGGTTTCACCTAAGTCAGATCTGAAAAGTTGAAGCACAGCATGTTGATGTTAACTTGCTTAAAACAAGCGAGGTTTCAGTTGTGTTTGTCAAATTCTTTACACATTCTTTCTCTTACCCCATTCCCCGTCTTTTGCCCATTTCCTATACTTCCCTCGACCTCCTAGTCAACAGCTTAGAAAAGAGCCCTTCCTTCAACAAATCTCAGCCTCACAACATTCTCATGGGTTGCGCTTTAGCAGGCGGGATTCATCCCTCATCCGTTCTAAAGCTTTTGTTGTCAGCTGAAAGCTGGGTGATGCCGAGGCCATCCAGCCTATGTTTTTAGATCAATATAAACATCCATCACTTGGCCCTGGTCCTTTCTAAGCCTCACAATGAACAGTTCATTACACAATGCTTTGTTTGTGGGAGCCATTCGAGGGAATGAACTAGTGGTAGTTCACTTATTTCTGGGTAATCCTTGCTGTGGAAACCCAGAAGATTTTATTCATCATTACATTTGTGCCACATGCACAGTAAATGTAAGGCAAGGCAAGGCAAGGCAAATTTATTTATATAGCCCATTTCAGTACAGAGACAATGCAAAGTGCTTTACATGATTAAAATATAGGAAAATAAAAACAGAATAAAAGCAAGTAGGAATAAAATGTAGAAACAAAATAGAACATTAAAAACAGTTGGACTAAAAAAGTTGAACTAATGATGTTTCAGTAGAACAGTTTAAGTAGAACAGTCAAAGGCAATCCTAAACAAATGTGTTTTTAATCTTGATTTAAAAGAACTCAGGCTTACTGCACTTTTACAGTTTTCTGGAAGTTTGTTTCAGATAAGTGGAGCATAGGAACTAAATGCTGCTTCTCCGTGTTTAGTTCGTGTTCTAGGTATGCAGAGCAGGCTGGAGCCAGAAGACCTTAGTGGTCTGCAGGGTTGATACACTGATAACAGGTCTGTGATATATTTAGGTGCTAAGCCATTCAGGGATTTATAGACTAACAGAAGAATTTTAAAGTCTATTCTCTGAGATACAGGGAGCCAGTGTAAGGACTTTAGAACTGGGGTTATGTGCTCTACTTTCTTAGTCTTAGTGAGGACGCGGGCAGCAGCGTTCTGGATCAGCTGCAGCTGTCTGATCCACTTTTTAGGCAGACCTGTGAAAACACCGTTGCAGTGATCAATTCGACTAAAAATAAACACATGGATTAGTTTTTCCAGATCCTGCTGAGACATTAGTCCTTTAATCCTGGAAATGTTCTTCAGGTGATAGAAAGCCGACCTTGTAATTGTCTTTAGATGCTTTTGGAGGTTCAGGTCTGAGTCCATCCCTACTCCCAGATTTCGGGCCTGATCAGTGGTTCCTAGCTGAAGCCACTGAAGCTGTGTGCTAACTTTTGATCTCTACTCTATTGGTTCAAAGATTATTACTTCAGTTTTGTTTTTATTCAATTGAAGAAAATTTTGGCACATCCAGGCATTGATTTCTTCTAGGCATTTACTCAGTGCCTGAACTGGTTCATAGTCACCTGGTGACATGGTGATGTAAAGCTGTGTGTCGTCGGCATAGTTATGGTAGCTGATGTTGTTGTTTTTTATGATCTGAACTAAGGGGAGCATGTAGATATTGAAGAGGAGGGGACCCAGAATGGACCCTTGGGGAACCCCGCATGTGATTTTTGTCATCTTTGATGTAAAGTTACCTACTGATACAAAAGATTCCCTGTTCTTTAAGTAGGATTTAAACCAGTTGAGAGCTGTACCAGAGAGGCCGACCCAGTTCTCCAGGCGTTCTAACAGAATGGAGTGATCGACAGTATCTAATGCTGCACTGAAGTCCAATAGAACCAGCACGGTGGTTCTTCCACAGCCTGTATTTATATGGATGTCATTAAACACCTTGGCAGTCTCTGTACTGTGGTGAGCACGGAAGCCAGACTGGAAAACGTCAAAGCGGCTGGTCATAGTTAAGAAGGTGTTTAATTGTTGAAACACAGCTTTTTCAATAATCTTACTGATAAAGGGGGGGGGGGGGGGTTGAGATGGGTCTGTTCTGGAGTAGGAGTTTGTCTAAATTGTTCTTTTTCAGCAGTGGTTTGATAATTGCTGTTTTTAGGGACTGGGGGAAAACACCTGACAGAAGGGACGTGTTTATTATCTGAGTCAACTCAGGTGCTATGACAGGCAAAACTTTCTTGTATTCATGGAACTTTTATTGTTTTATTATTATTATTATTTTGTATGTTAGTAAATTGACTTTCATTAGAATGAGGCAGAGCAACACAAAACAGGGCATAGTCGCGAAGTGGAAGAAAAATCATTGTCTTAAAGGGTTTCCTCCAAAAAGCAGGGTTGGGTTCTACAGCAATCTTCAAAGCTTTGAACATCTCAAAGAGCTCTGTTCAATCCATTTTCTGGACATGAAAAGAGGATGGCAGAACCACAAACAGACCAAGACACAGATGTCCACCAACACAGACCAGCTCGTAAGGAGAGCATTAGTCGTTGAAGCAGCCAAGTGGTCCGTTGTACCTCTGGATGAGCTGCAGAAATCCACAGCTCAGGTAGGAGATCCTGCTGACAGCTATTCATCTTGCACTCCACAAATCTGGCCTTAATGGAAGAGTTGCTGGAGGAAAGCCAATTTTGGAAGAAAACAGAAAGTTCCATCTGTATACCTATTGTGGATTAATTGCTATTTTTTTGGGCCTACATTGAAAACACTCTGATTGGAGAAAAACTTACACTACACATTACCCTGCACTGCAAAAACGAATCTAAAAATAAGTAAAATGTCCTTGATTTGAGCAGGTAAATAAGATTATCTGCCAATGGAATGAGTATTTTGAAATAAGACAATGGAGATGAGTTGTTCCTATTTTAAGTGCAAAAAACGTATTCCATTGGCAAACCATCTTATTTACCTGCTCAAATCAAGGACAAATATTTTAAGAACATTTTACTTATTTTTAGTTCAGTTTTTGCAGTGTGAACACTATCCCCATGTTGAAACATGGTGGTGGCAGCATCATGCTGCAGGAAGAAATCTAACAGAATATAATACAATATAAACATAGATTAACAAATAATCTAATTTAAAGTGAATTAATAAAAACGGCAACAGCAAGAGAACTTAGACGACAGGGACAAAACAGATGATAAAAAAACTAACACCTGCCAATATGAGCACAAGAAAATAAACCTATATGGCAAAACCCAAATGGCAAATATAACTACAGGATAAGGCAAGACCGTTAGGACCATAACAAGGAAATGCTGAAAACATAAACACAAATAAAAACCTCAGGATCATGACACCTACAGTTACAGCAAACACTGGCTCCAAGTACTAATGCTGGGGGCTAAAAACACAAGAAAACAAAACAAACGCACACCACACCTTTCAAGGTTTTGGGTGTGAAAGATATATGTATTATTTTCCTACTAATCCACAGCTAGGCACAATTTTGTTAACCTCGCTTGCAAGTTGAGTTCTCGCAGTATTTGTGCATTCACAAACACACGAGAATCCATCCTGTCCTGCTCCCATCACAGTCATTCAGGCCTGAACCAAAAACCGTTTGGACCAATCACTGTGCAGTACTATGGTTTAAGGCGGAACACAGTGACATGCGGTAGGGTTCTATTTCATCCCTACTGACCGCCAGAGGCGGTGCTTCAAGCACTGAATGATCACTCTTGCGCTTGCGCAGGTCGAGAATTAGTATCAACAAAGTCACCTGGGACCTACAGGTGATCAGCGGAAGCCTATATAGGCACGTGACACCGGTAGTTCAGTCCCTTCTCATCTTCTCGCACGCAGGTTTGTTTTGAGCGGTTCTTTCTACAGACACGTGAGTTTTGCTGTATTACCGCTTTCTCCGTCAGCTTGCTGCCAGTAGCCCCGTGATCATTTGGGATCGGAGCTGTGGGCGTGCTCGCCCTCCAGGGGCTGCGCAAGCGACGATTGTTGTGCCTACGGATCTCATCTGGTGTTCGGTGAGTCTGTTTTCTTTCATTTTCTGAACCCCGCGGGTAGCGTCTTGCCCTGCTGGTTAAGTTAGAAGCTGGTGATGACTGCTCATTTTGTTTACTCGTCGGTGGAGTTTTCTGCCCGCTCTGAGTTGTTTGGTTACACATAATTGAAACAAGTTGTTGATATTTACCTCACCGGTGGCGTTTTCAGCCCGTGCTGAGTTCTTTGGTTTAACTTGATTCAAACAAGTTGGTTACCATTCATATTTACCTCACCGGTGGCGTTTTCTGCCTGTGCTGAGTTCTTTGGTTTAACTTGATTAAAACAAATTGGTTACCGTTCATATTTACCTCGCCAGTGGCGTCTTCTGCCCGTGCTGAGTTCTTGGTTTGACATGATTGAAACATGCGGGTTTCTGTTTACATTTACCTCACCAGTGCCGTTTTCTGCCCGTGCTGGGGTTTTTTCAGTTCAACATAATTGAAACACCTGGTTTCCATTTACATTTATCTCACTGGTGGCGATTTCTGCCCTGTCAGGTGGGTGACGTTGCTCCTGAGTACGGGCTCCATCACTGAGAGATGGAATGTCTCTGTTGTTCCACCTGCTTAGCTTTGCATCCTGAGGATGGTCATGACCTGTGCCCCCCTTGTCTGGGTGTTGACCACCTCAAGGAGGCGCTTACCGAGGCTGCCTGCTCCAATTGCAGCGTTCTGCCCCATGCGGCGCGGCTGGCCCGGCTGTCCTCAGTTGAACAGCCTGTTCCCTGGATGGGCTCTCATCAACAGGAACAGTTGCCCCCTGGCCAGGGGTTATGCTCTAAACGCCTTGCCACAGACGCTCCGCTAACAGCTGGGAAGAAGTCCCGTCATTCGGGAGGTGGGCTGTCTTCTATTGTAGATGAATTATCCTCGGAGTTAGCCCAGATGAAGGCTCTGCTCCAGTCTTTGCGACCTCCCCCTGTTCAGGGGTTGGTCTTGTCTCCAGCTACCGATGAAGCTTCAGTCCTCAATGAGGACGCCCTCTCGGTGGCGGCTTCTGACACCCTTTTCTGGGGGGAACCCCAGGTACATAGCCCACAGGTGTCGGATGTTGAATCCAACATCTCTCTGGGGGGCATGGAGGAGTCAGTGGCAACTGCTATTAGATCTGCCCTGGCACAATTGCGGGTGGATTCTCCACAGGTCCAGCCTCCCACCTCTAGCGCCTTTTTTAGGCGCCATGAGACTGGGACGGCCACCTTCGCTGTACCGCCTTCAGAGGAGTACATCAGGGAACTCCACACCTGCTGGTCTGATACTCTGGCTTTTTCTCGCCCGACATCAGATGGAAGAGCCCTTGCCGCAATGCAGGAAGCCCCAAAGTTTGGGTTAGGACAGATGCCAGCGGTGGAACCTGGCATTGCCTCCCTCATTGTTCCTCCGGAGGAGGCCCTACGAGCTAGCGCCCGCTGTCCACGGCCACAGTGTCGCATCACCGACGATCTGCTCTGCCGAGCCTACGATTCGGGGGCTAGGATGGGGCGTATTGGGAACTCCCTCTCCCATTTGTTGCTAGGTCTTGCATCTTCCCTGGAGGCACGATCGCTTGACCAGTCGACTCAAGACATGCTGGATGCGTCTCTCCAGGCTTTTGCCTTGATGTCAAGGGAGCTGGGTCGTACATTGTACACCCTGGTCCATGCTCGGCGCCAGGTGTGGCTGGCTCAGTCGCCACTCACTGAACCCTGCAGACGGACACTGCGCGCCCTGCCGGTGGTTCCAGGGGAACTTTTCGGCTCGGCTGCAGTCGAGGCTCTAGAACGCATTGCCCAGGCTTCTCACACCAGGCAGCAGCTCGCAGGGCTCCACAGGCGTGACCGTCGGCCTGAAAATACTTGGGCAGCTTCTGGCTCAGGACCGCGGTCCTCTCGTTTGTCCATTGCCCCAACCCTGCCTCGAGATCCTGCTTCCAGGGTGACTCGAGCCCAGACAGTCTGTTCAGGGGCCCGGGCTTCGCACCCCTTTCCATCTTATGGAGGAGTTCGGATGACCACCATCTGCAACCCTCTGAAGGCACAGGCACCGTCCAGTGAGCTACGTACCTTGCTGGTCAAGGGTGCGATAGTGCCTGTGGACCCCCTGCTGGATCAAGGAGGCTTTATTCAGTGTATTTTCTGGTCCCCAAAAGGAATGGGAATCTTCGTCCAGTTCTGGACCTCAGGGGGCTCAACACCTACCTGAAGGACATGCCCTTCTTACGACCAAGGGGGTTCTGCAGGCAATCTCCCCAGGCAACTGGTTTACGTCAATTGACCTGAGGGATGCATACTTCCATGTCCCTGTGGCACAGGCTCACTGGCGGTTTCTCCGCTTTGCGTTCCAGGGGTGCCATTATCAGTTCAGGGTACTCCCCTTTGGGCTCTCCCTGTCTCCCCGGGTGTTCACCAGGGTGGTGGCAGCAGCTCTGTCCCCCTGAAGGCACGGGGAATTTGAATCCTGCCTTATCTGGACGATTGGCTGATTTGTGCCGCAACCCGCATTCAGGCGATCAAGGACACCCAGTTGGTGCTCTCCCATGTGCACCGGCTGGGTTTGAGGGTAAATTTGGAGAAAAGCTGCCTTACCCCCTCCCAGGTGACAGTGTTCCTGGGTATCCTCCTGAACTCTGTCTCCATGACCGCCTGTCCTTCTCCCCAGCGGGTGACCAGTATTTTAACCATATTGCCTGCCTTCCATCGTGGCGCAGCGCCACGGTTCTTGGATTATCTGAGCCTTCTGGGCATGCTTACTGCTGCTTCCAGTGTGGTTCCACTGGGGCTTCTCTCCCTGCGCCCTCTGTAGATGTGGCTGAACAGCCTGGCTCTGGACCCCACCCGTCGGGCACACAGGCACAGAAGAATCCGTGCCGCGCCGCACTGTCTTTGGTCTCTGTCCCTGTGGAGGGACGAATCCTACATTGTGGGAGGAGTTCCACTCGGTCCCCTTCCGTGCTGGAGGGAGGCTGTTTATACGGACGCTTCCACTCTAGGTTGGGGTGCGACTTGGCGGGCCCACGTAGCGCAGGGGGTGTGGTCCACACAGGAGCAGAGGGAACACATCAATGCCCTGGAGCTGTGGGCTGTGGCCCTCACACTCCGGACTTTTCTTCCGGGACTACGGGGGAAGCATGTGTTGGTCTGGTCAGACAACACAACAGTGGTCTACCATATCAACCACCAAGGCGGGCCCAGGTCCCCAAGACTGCTGTCCCTAACACACCAGCTCCTGGTTTGGGCGTCGTCTCGCCTCACCAGCCTCAGGGCGGCCTATATTCCAGGCTGGCGCAACGGGCCCTCGGACTTCCTCTCCCGCACGTCGCCTCTTCCGGGGGAGTGGCGGCTCCACCCAGAGGTGGTGGATCACATCTGGGGGACATTCGGCAGAGCAGGCGTGGATCTCTTTGCCTCCAGAGACACGGCCCACTGTCCCCTCTGGTTCTCCCTGTCAGACAGTTCCTGTCCTCTGGGATGCGATGCGCTGGCCCACGATTGGCCCAGAACTCTCCTGTATGTCTTCCCCCCGTTGGGCCTGCGGGTTCTCCAGGAAGGGCACAGGCTCCTGCTGGTAGCCCCATTCTGGCCGGCGAGGACCTGGTTTCCTCTGCTGCGCAGGCTTTGTTACAGCTTGCCGATGCACCTCCCATCCAGGAGGGACCTCCTGTCCCGACTGGGGGATCGGGTTCTCCACCCCGACCCGGGCTGCCTGCGCCTTTGGCTTTGGCCTCTGCAGGGTCCGACCCGGCGTTCTCCCGATTCGGGGGCGACGTAGGCCACACAATACCTCATGCATGGGCGCCATCCACCCGGGCTGCTTTTGCTACCTGGTGTGACGATAAGGGGCTGGACCCCATACGTTGTCCCATTCGACCATTACTGGCCTTCCTTCAGGGGTTACTTTGGATTAGGACAGATGCCAGCGGTGGTGCCCTTTCCAAGCAACGGTTGGCACGTTGGGTTGTGGGGGCGATATCTGTGGCATACTCTCTGCAGGGTCAGCCCCTGCTTCAGGGTGTGCGGTGCCACTCCACAAGGAGCCTGTCAACCTCGTGGGCTGCCATGATGGTGGTGCCGCTGGAGTCCATCTGCGAGGCGACCTCATGGTCTGTGCCGACCACTTTCATGAGGTTTTATAGGATTAACATGGCTACGCCTCATCCTCTTCTGGGCATCCTGCAGCAACTACCTGGTGCGTCCCGCTAAGGTAGGTGCTGCTGCCGGTTTCCGGTGGGTTGTTCCATTCTTTCTGCATCCCTCAGGACCTTGTTGGTATATGTCATTCAGTACTTGAAGCACCGCCTCTGGCGGTCAGTAGGGATGAAATAGAACGAGAGTTACGTATGTAACTACGGTTCTATGAATCCCGGATGACCGCCAGAGCGTTCGGTCCCTCAGTATTGCTGGCTCACGAGAAGATCGAGGGACTGAACTACCGGTGTCACTTGCCTATATAGGCTTCCGCTGATCACCGGTAGGTCACAGGTGACTTTGTTAATTCTCGACCTGCGCAAGTGCAAGAGAGATCATTCAGTGCTTGAAGCACCGCCTCTGGCGGTCATCCGGGATTCATAGAATCGTAGTTACATATGTAACTCTCGTTCATAGCTGGTGAGGCACTGATGTCATCAGAGTCAGATTTACAATTATATACACTCTACAGAGTACACTCATTGCAAAGTGCTAAAGGAGACTGATTGTACCAAATAAATTCACCAAGAGTCATGGAAAGAATATTGATTTTTTGATGGGAAAAACAAAAATTAATTATTTGTCATTTGATTGGTAACAGTTTATGAGTTATGACGGATTTCTGCATTTGTAACCACTTCAAAGACTATAACTCACATTACGCACATTTCATTACAAAAACAAATATGAATAATTAGCGCTGTCTTACCTCTACTAATAAATGAAGTCCATGTGGCGCTCATTCTGCACAAAAATATCGGTCATTTTCCGGTAAAAGTTCTCTTTATCTTTCTTCAATTTTAAAAGTCTCTCAGTCTCAATGGAGATCACTGCCAGGGAGGAAAGCCTTCCTTGATCAGTCCTGTTCCTGCTGTATGTTTTGAGTCTTTTTAGTGCTTTACTTGTTCAGCATAACTCGCTGTCACTTTACAGTTTTGGGATCAGGAGCATTGCTCCTTGAGCGCCCCCTGCCTAGAGGCCAAGGAACTGCCGGCCTCACCTACAACCCGTTCTTTGCCGTGTATTATCGCCCAGCAGCACACGAATACATGTTACCCGCACACAGTATGATGACCAAAACACAATTCGTAATATACATACATTAAATTATGGAAAATCAGGTCATAACTGTTTGAACAATTGAATTTATGATCTAGAGACAGGATGATGCATTCACAGAATGGAAGCCAGCGCAGTTAACATGGGATTGCGCAATCCCAGGGGAGGCCAAGCTCGCTGCGGCCTCACCGGCTTCGCTATCAAGCGCCACCAAGGATTTACATGGAAAATAGTGAAAATTCTGCGATTTTGATGAAAATATGATCAAAATTGATGAAATTAGATGACAATTTAACTCTTTATTACAAATTACTGAATGAATCACTATTTATATTATGTTATCATCATTATATATTTTCTTTCTTTCCATGATGACAGGTGAGGCCTGGCCTCACTTGCCTCCCCTGACTGCACGTCACTGGCGGAACATACAGCTATGATGAAAGCAAGAGGTGCTGAGCACACAGCCGAACCAATATAACCCTGGCAGCGCAAGGACGCATGCTTAGCTGCTGCTATAACATCTGTTTTGCCAGAGTCCATGATTTCTCCTTTAGATAAGAACAGCAGGAAGTCCCTTGACTAGCTTAACTTGTTGGGGTTTCCCATGGCGCCTGCTGCTTACATTTTCATTTTATAACGTGACTGGCTAAAACCAAGCTTTGGTAGGCGACCACTAAGTATCGCTTCACCCAATCAGCTCCTAAAATTGATTTAAACAATGGCATATAGATTTTGTTTCTGCTAAATTATTTATAAGACCTTTTAAGGAATAAAGAGAGACCAACCCTCAAATTAAGTTCATCCTGAAGCAGATTCCAGGCCAACGGTGCTGCAAAATGAAATGCTTTTTTTAAAATCAAATTTAGTGCAGATTCTAGGCATAGTCAATAAAAATAAGTCTGGTGAACGCAATTGATACCACCCTGTAGGCTTCTCCTAAATAAGGGAAATCAAATACAGAGGTTACTATTTTGTTGCATGAAACCCAAACAAAATAAATATTTAAGTTTGAGTTGTAATGTCATAAACATAAGGGGGAAAAAAGCACTGGATAATATCCGTTCCATACCATTGTTTTATTATTTCCTGTATATTAATCTCACTTTTCATCCCCTCTTCTAATGCAAAGCCATTGGATTTAAAACAGCCCATAAAATGATCAAAAACAGACATTTGGACATAGAATAACTGGTTTAATACATAAAAGCCTCCAAAATACATTATGGTCCAGCTGTAAAGTACCATCATGAAAAAAATCACATTATTTGTAGGGGTAGGAAACAATAATATAAATTTAAACCAATCAGATAAACTTTCTTGAATAAAGTTTTCCACTTCAGTTGAAATGTTCTAGAAAACTGAGGTTTAACTCAGATAAATTGCCCCATAACAGCTGAAAATACTCCGTGGACCTACTGCAGACTGAGAGATGCACAATTTCCTTCTATTGTTGTAAAACAAGCATACCGAGAACTTCCTGTCTCATACAGTGATGGTGACAGAGCTGCTCCTAGGAAAACCAGCTGAATAACAGCAGGGAGATTTCCCAGCAACATCAGCACATCTCAGAGGATTTCATTATATTCACTGCAATAAAATGAATCTGTTGTGAGATAATGCAGTTAGGGATGGACAAGGAGGAGCTGAGAGGATGAGGAATATGACAGGCAGCTGGGACCCAGCCAGATGTCGAGTTTAACATCAGACTCAATTACAGAAAGCATGCTGCTGCTGTTGAAGAACAGCCCTGCTTAACAAAGGAGCCTCCACTCAGTAGCACGGATTAGAACAAATCACTAAGCAGCAACAGAAAGTTTATGATAAACTGCTGTTTGGATAAAACTTAACAAAAACTCTGGTTTAAGTCCATGAATGTTGTTTTAGAATGATTTCTAGAAAATCTCTGGGATGGATTTTTTTTGTTTTGGCAAGTTGGAATATTTTAACACTGTTTATCTTTTTCTTGGGAAGTTTGGAAGCAAGCAAACAGCCAATAATGTACAGGAATACCATAAATGCTAAAACTTTCTGAGATGGATGTTTTCAAAATAACTGTACGAGACTTGTTGCAAAAATGAATAGCTAAATAAACAAATAAATAAATAAATAACAATAATAATAAAGAACCCACACACATATAGCTCCGCTCTAACTGTCTCAGCCTGATATAACCGTACAAAGGTGAACGATATTGAAAACAATTATTTATGATTGTAAATTACGCTAGATGTTGCCTTTTATTTTGAAAAGGAAGGCAACCGGAAGTTGTGAACTGTGTTGCGCTATCGAGCCTGACAGGATGCTCAGAGAGAAATTCACCTCTCTCAAGGAGCCTACCCTGTCCTAGTAAGAGGCAGAGTTTGCCCGCACATTTGAAAGAAGATAATTGACGAACCAACGACTTTTTTATTCAGACCTCAGCATTTAGCTAAGAAACTTTAAATGATATTTATTTGTGTGGAGCCGTTCCGTAAACTCCCTTGGATGATGCGCCAGTGCGTCGGCGCAAGTCTTGTTGCGCTGTTGGGGCTCCTGCTCACCGGTAAGTTTATAACGATAATAGACTGAAGATATGAAGCCCATTAATGTTCTATAACATTAATGGGCTATATATTTCATACGTGGGTAGGTCTTTTTTCACACGTGTCTCTGTGAAATCTAACTTAAGTGTATATGATTCCTCTATAAACTAATTACAGTTAGTGAAACTAACGTCACTGTTGTGATGAAACCTGAAAACTTTCAGCACAAACTACTTTCTTTAGACTCTCTCGGGCTTTAACATAGCTAGTACTCCTGGACCAGTGTTTCTGGGTGGACCAGTTTTTCTCCTCCCTCCTCTCAAACCTCCAGCTGCATGGCATTTATTTAGTCTCAAATGACATGCACATGCAAACCATGCGCTGGCATCGAGCATATAAAGGTGATACGAGTGAGGAAAGTAAAATTTACGAGAGAAAACGTACATCGCAGGGAGGCATAAATAAACTGGGCAAAAAGACAGAAGCAGCTTATTTTGCATAGCCTTTGGACTGTCTCTGCATAAGCTACACATCATCATGTCTCCTCACTGGGCCCTGGAAACACTGCTTGATGTGACCTGATATAAGATTGAAAATGTTCAGATTTGAAGTTGTTTTCGGTTATGCTGAACTAATGAGCGCAGTGTATTTGATGATGTAGACTATCTGTTTTTAGTGTAGATTAGGACTATCTCTAGACTCTAGCTACAGAGTTCTACTTGTCAAATACAATGAAATAAAATTCCAGATCTTAAGGAGTTTACAAGCATTTTTGTTATTGTGCATCAAAAAGGAAGTGGCGTCTGTGAGGGAAGTACTTCTACCATATTGGAGGTAATGACGTTAAAAAATGAATGAGTTATGAGAAAATCACGAGTCTCATGAAAAAATATCCAAAATATTTTTCGTTTTCTTTCGAGTTGCACTGTGCCTTTGTTTGACTTGATGTTCCTGAGACCTGCTAGTACCGAGCTTCCTCTCATGCCAGGAATCATAGTCTTCCCGTTTCCTTCAGTGTGGTCATCCGACTTCATAGGAAGTTAAAACAATGGCATTCCACTGGAGCTGGCCACAAATAGACATTGTCTAAGAGTGGCGGCCTTATGTCAATATGTTGGCTGTAAGTGTTTTCTTTCTCTGATCCATGTATCTGAAATGTGTTGTCCTGATGGCTGTTTGGGTGTGGCTTTACTAAAACTATAGGTAAAGATCAGGGGTCTCATTTCTAACGCTTGCGTACACACAAAATGGGTCCTGAAAAGTGGTGTGTAAGTCACCCTCAACACAAAAGTTGAAATCTATTGACGAGAAAATGTGCGATCCTCACAGCAGCTCTGACCCCTTGATGATTCCTCTCAAACTTTTCAATTTCACTCCATACCAGACTTTAATCATAGATCCACGTCATCATAAGCAGTGTTATTCATGCTTGTGCTGGTGACTCTATAGTATACATATGGGACCTTTCAAATAAAAAAAAAAAAGAATGTCCATAAGCCATCTTAAAATGCAAATGAAAGTCCACAAAACAGTTTATCGTGCTTTTCTACCATAACACTCCTATTCCCGGTGATCACCGGGGTGACGTGTCCCACAGGCAGTTTTTTTGGGTGGGAGGTGGGATAGGGGGGTCTTTATCATCACGGGGTGATCTGATTCCTCCTGATCTCCCTCATCTGAATGTCGATCTGAGAGTATAGCCTCAGAGGAATTTCAACAGTAAAACAGCAACCAGGTTTTCTTTTAACAACTTATTTTGATGTGGACATCTGTGCTTTTACCTGTGATTTACAAATTTTGTAAACAGTCAGCTGACCTATTTTAAATATACATTTACATTCATGATGTGCTTTGCATTGACAATTTATGGTTGAATCGGGGCGTGTAGAGGGCTGAACATGAGGCAGTACAAGATACGCAAACGTTCAGGCGCGGCTGTGATCTATAAAAAAATATTGTGTGCGTGCGCATGGTTTTAATTCAGTTCAATTAAATTTTATTTATATAGCACCAATTCATGATACATGTCATCTCAAGGCACTTTCCAAAGTCATATTCAATCAGATTATACAGACTGGATCAGATTATACAGATTGGTCAAAAAGTTTCCTATCTAAGGAAACCCAGCAGATTGCATCAAGTCTTGACAAGCAGTATTCACTTCTCATGAAAGAGCGTAGAGCCACAGGGACAATCGTCTGCATTGTCCATGGCTTTGCAGTCTTATAAATCTGATTTTTATTTTTTATTTTTCTTGCATATACTGTTTTGTTTCTTTGGGCATACATACATTTTTAGTATGGATTCCACGCAATGTTTTATAAATGAGACCCCAGATCAGTGCCGTCACAATGTATAATGTGTGAAACTCAACAAGAGCTTGATCCTGGTTGTAGTTTTATAACAGACTATTCTTTCCTGATCTGATAGACTAACAGAAAGAGTGATCATAAAGGCTGATCATCAGAAACAAACTGCTCCAAGGGATTGCTGATTATTTATGGCCAAGATACAACATCCTTTGTCTGACTTCATATTTAGTGTTTACTTCCAAGCTGGAATGAATATACAGTACAGCACACAGCATCAGTGGAGTTTAAAAACGACAACTGGCTGAACACATTTTCTGCAATCAACACCTCAGTTTTTGTGAGGATATGTGTGTGCAGACTGAAAACCTTCTGAACATAAAACAACAACAAAAAAACTGGTTACAGCAAAACTCAGGCAGCTTAGTCAAACCAAAGTAATAACAGAGTCCTGACCAACCAGGCCAGGAACACATGGACTAAAGACATCAAAGCAGCAAAGAGGTCCTATGCTGAAAAGCTAGGAAAATCAGCCAGCATGGCTGTCAGTGTGGAGAGGCCTGTGCACACTAATACCCTTTTCCATCGCCACTGTCTAACCCACACCACTCTACTGACCCCGCCCCACCCCTGCTCCACTGTTTATTTCCCACAGAACCGATAAGGCCAGAGGGTTGGTGAACGCCTCCTGGGGGTGGCTTTAGCCCCATCTTCAGTGGTCAGTGTGCCTGCTGCTATTAAGAATTACTGTGTGGCAATAATTCAGAAGATTCAGAAGAATATGTGCTATATTTTCAATATGCGTTTTAACTATGAAATATGTCTTATTTCAAATTTTGCACTTTTACGCATTATTGAAATTTTTTGAGGAGAGAGAGAGAGAGAGAGAGAGAGAGAGAGAGAGAGAGAGAGAGAGAGGATGGGGGGGGAGAAAAGACTGATCTGTTCCAAACTGCCTTAAGCCGGGCATACACTGTACGAGTTTTTCAGTCGTGGTACTTATATACATCTCAAACTGTGCGACGGAACCGCAGGGTTTAAAAGTTCACCGCTCACGATCTGTGCGGCGCGACGCTCGGACGCGACCGGAGTGCTCACACTGTACGTCGTGCCCCCTCCGGAAGAGGGGGGAGAGTTGGGTACCCCCGGCGCACGGAGGACGGCCAGGGCCTCGACCGCCGCACCGCGCCGAGGGAGTCGAGGGAGAAAGACGAGACGCTGGCCGTGCGGCACGGCAGACCGCCCGGCCGCACCCCCCAGCGAGCGGAGGCGTACGGAAACAGAGGGCCAGCGCGTCGCGCGGACCGGAACGCTCGCCCTTTCCCAACCCCCCCCCCCCGCGAGCCGGGCCGGGCGGAGGTCGCTTCGGGGACGCCCGCTCCCCTCGGACGGAGAGGAGGGGAGGGCGCCCCCTCGTAGCTCTGCTTGAACAGCAGGATGCGCTCACGAAAACCTCACGACGGCTGACTGAATTTCAAACATGTTTGATTTTCACCGACCGTCCGATTCCTGATCGGGAGGTAGTCGTGAGAAGCCAGTCGCCCCTCCTCCCCCCCTCTACGATCAAGCTGAAATTCGGCCCGATTCAAAAAATGCTCGCACGACTGAAGAATCGGCCCGAAAAGGGGAAAAACTCGTACAGTGTACGCCCGGCTTTATGGAGTTAACATTTTCAGCACACTGATTCAGTGGAGTCTTCTTTGAGTTAGTTCCACAAAGTTGCTGAATCTATTTAGTCTATTTAGTTCCAAACTGCCTTACCGAGTTAACATTTAGGGCCTTTTATTTATATAAGCTAAATATAGGGTATTCACACTGCGCTGCACGGATTCGGTGGAGTGTTGTTTGGGTTAGATTCACCTCAATGGTGGAGGGGCAAAGCTACAGGAGTCTTGTACGGAGAGCAACAGCTTCTTTTCTTGCCAGCGGCTGATCTGCCCTCCAGTAGCATCCACACTGCTAGGGATTCTCTCCACGCCACAACGGCTGCTATCACAGTTGCCTTGCCCTGCAGGAGCCTCCACACTGCAGCGGCTGCCAAGAGAGAAGGCTCACTGTCTGTGTGAAGCCCAGTCAGCAACCTTCACTCCCGGATATCTGCAGTTATGAAGTCCTTTGAAAGACTGGTGTTGGCCCACTTAAAGGACATCCAAGGAACCTTGTTGGACCCCCTGCTGTTTGCCTACAGGGCTAACAGGTTAGTGGATCATGCAGTCAACTTGGAACTGCACTACATCCACCAACACCTCGACGCTCCAGGGACATATGCAAGGATCCTAATCATGGACTTCAGCTCGTTGTTTAACACCATAATTCTGGGCGTCCTCAGCACCAAACTCTCCCAGCTCACTGTGCCAATCTTTCAGTGGATCACAAACTTCCTGACTAACAGGAGTCACCAGGTTAAGCTGGGGAACTTCACATCCAGTACCCGGAGTATTAGCACTGGCGACCCTCAGGGGTGTGTGCTCTCCTCACTGCTCTTTTCCTTCTACACCAATTACTGCACCGCAGGAAACCCATCTGTCAAACTCCCTTGCTGATAACACAACGGTCATCGGCCTCATCCAGGATGGTAATGAGTCGGCCTACAGACAGGAGGTTGCTCTCTGGTGCAGCCAGAACAACCTGGAGCTTAATGTGCTGAAAACTGTGGAGATGATCGTAGACCCCCCATCCATTTTTATAGATCACCTGATTTAATTGAAATCAGGTGTCCTAAATGTTATTGATTTTTATTTAGCAAATCATTCCTTAAAATGTTATTTCCTCAAATAATGTTTTATCTTCACTGAATTATTCTGATAATGGTTTTCAACTATTTTATTTTGTCATTTTGTTCTATTGTGTGTACATAGTTACTTAGTTTCTTTAATCTTAATTTTGCTTAGTAGTTTTAGTTGAGTTTCAGTAGCCAAGTGATGTTCTCTGGATGTTGTCCTTTTTCTGTTCTGTCTCTCTTCGAGGTTGGTCGTGTTTTTTCTCTCCTCTCCAGCTTTCACCCCCCCTCCCCCTCTCCTGCTTCTGCTGCTATGTCTTGTCTTTCTGAGCACTTTCTTCATATCAACCGAACTCTGAAAAACATGGATCTGGTAAGCTGGTCTCTCAATGCTATTGATCAATTTTGTTAGACGGGTAGGCAACGAAAGGGGGACCCGCCCGGTCCCGATTTGACTCATTTCGTGGGATACACCTTATATTCTTGGATGGATAACGGTGTGTCTTTCGACTTTGTCATTCCTGGACGTTTGAAACGTTTGCATGTTTGGATTCAGGATACTTGGATTTCTACTTATTGGATTTGGTGGATTTTTGATGTATCAGCAAATACAGCGGATGTCGGTAGCCATTTGGCCTTGATCAGGCTGTCAGCTACCTATGACGCGCTTACTAAGGCGGTGAACGGACAGATCTGGAAGGTGGAGGAGCAGAGCCGAAAAGCTGGATGTGCTGGTACGCAGACTGGCTTCGGAGGTTGAACTCAAAGGGAGATGGGATAAAATCTGGAAGTGAAACATGAAAAAGCCCAACAATTTGGAATATTGGATTTCGCCATTTGGAGTCAGCAAAAGACTTAAAGCTGACAGGAAAGTCAGTGCAGCTTGTCTCATAACAAATAACATATTCGGTCTATGCCCTCCCTATCTCTAATCACTCCTGGATTGTTATGAGGAACGAGCTCAGAACTGTCCCCTGCTCCCTCCTCCCCTGACATCTACGGATGCTTTCTGAACTGTTGGCCGGCTGATAACATCAAGGACAATGGCCTCTGGAGAGTGTTCATGGAAATAAAAACACTTTCACCCAAACAGACACACATAACTGATGCTCATATAAACTGATGAACTTACACACGACTAGTCTCAAATGTTTACCTTCTGCTATATGTGTCTCGTCTTATTTGTGCTTTTTGTGCAAGAGGTTTTTGATATCTCAAACTGTATCCTGTTATAGGATAAAGTATGAGGTATGTTTTTTCCCTCCCACCTTCCTTTTTTTGTGGCCTCTATTTTTCCACAGAGTAATGGCAGCGCCCTGTGGGCACCGTGTAAGGTGGTGTCCTTGGCAGCAAGGCCTCAGTAAATCGTCTCCCCCTGAAATGTTTGTGATGGCGGTTGTACTGAAACAGCAATTTCCCTCTGGGATTATTAAAGTATTTCTAATTCTGATTCTGATGTTCATTTATTTATGTTAATAAATTCTTATACTTGAAGAGAAGCTGTCACTCATTTATTCCATATGTGTGCAGTTTGCTATTAAAAGCATGCCAGTGTTCAAATCATTCCTTTCAACTATTGTCCTAAAATCATCTGTTTAGGCTGATATTCCCTGGACAATACGTAACAGACTGAGAGTTATTTAAGAAACACTAAATAACTGAAAACCGTGCGCACAGCATCTTTATTTCAGTGCTGTTCATACTGTTCTTATTGTCATATTGTATGTACTGTATAATAAATGCACCTACCTCGCATACAAAATAATGTATATAATACTTATTTCTTCATGCATTTTCTGCACTCCTCCCACTGTGGACATGTATGTCATCACTCCCACCTCCGACATGTGAATAAATCATAACAACAATGGAAATAGTATTTCCTGCTGCATCCTAGGGTTGTCATGATACTAATATTTCAAACTCGATATCGATATCGATACCCAGGAAAATATTCAATACTCAATACCATTTTCGATACCGCCGGGATAGAAATGACAAATAATTAAAGGCATAAAACGTTTTTTATAAACCTGAATAAAATCACCTTTTTCAATCTCAACATGGTACATGCCTTGTCAACATAATCACAGATACTAGTTAAATAAGTGTGGGAATGCAAAATAAATAACCTAAATGTATCACGAGTTGATAATATTTTAGTGTTATCTGAGGTATTATTCTTTTAATGTGAAAATAATTCAGAAATTTAAAATTCACAATAGCAAAAATATGCAAACATTTGTCTGGGGTATTGCAAAAAGAATGGTTTTCTGAGGTTATGCAAACTGCAAGAATAAAATTAACAACTACAACATCATTGGTTGTTTGAGGTAACAACACACAAATGAAACCACAATCAGAACTATATTTTGAGTTAATAAACTATACAGGTAGACAAAAAACAATTAGAAATTCAATTATAAACTGCAGGGTTACAGCCAGGGTCCGAAATTAACACTCGCCACTTGCCAAATGTGAGTAAATTTCCCGTTTGGTGAGTGAATTTCAGAGGGCTAGCTGCCACATGGCGAGTAAATCTTTGTACCAAATAAATTAAAAATAAAATAAAAATAACAAAGCCCATCTGGGCTGCGGATGATCCGTTCACAGAGCTCATTCTAGACCCGCCTTCTGCGGAGCTGGTTCAGCTTCTTTCACATGTTATTTCTGGGGAGAGTGGCTCCCAGATAAAGCCTTCATTCAAAACCAGTCATGGCTGCACGCTGGATCAGAAAACAGATCTGCTAACCAGATACAGTCTAAAACGCCCATTAGTCTGTTTAAAATCTGTCTGTAAAATCAGGGGCTTCAGCTCAGACCCATTATTCATTCTCTTCCCTCTAAAGGAGCCCTTTACAGTCTTTATTTTTGTATTTTCCCCACTGTTTATCCCTCGCGCGCAGCGCACGAGGGTAAAATCCAGCAGCTGGATCAGCGTAAAGACGCAGCGTGAACCCCTGCGTGCTTTAAGTGTGGCAGCTGAGAGAAAAATGTTGAACCGTATAGGCTTGATGAAACTCTGCCTCATTCACAAATTAGACCAACACGGATAGAATAATGATAATCTGTAGTGTTTTTTATTGCCTGGATGTAAATGTGATAATTCTTATTGTGCCTTTTATAATGAACTACAATATTTTCTTATTAAAGTCAGGAAACAAAGATTTCTCTTCCAGGGTCCAGACAGCCACGCCCCCAACCATGCCCCCCGAAAATTAACATAATCTCACTCTTAATTTTTGGTAAAAATTGAGGTCTGGTCAGGATTAATATTTTGGCCGGTAAAAAATATGCCTGGCCGGTTGATTTTTACATCTACCGGCCAACTTGGCCGGTGAATCAGGAAGTTAATTTCGGACACTGGTTACAGTCATGAAAGAGGATGCTCTGCTGGTCCAGAGCTCAATTGTACATTTAAAACATAGTTAGCTGCTGCTTGAGTTTTTGTTTTGCTGTATTGTACAACTCTGGGATTTCAGTGTATATGAAGTGGTTTCATAAAGGAAGAACATGCCGTGGATTTAGCTACTGTTGTTCAATCGCCATATGGGATGAATCAGACTGAGTTTGAAAGCCACATGAAACATGAGACTTTTACAGGCACTCAGGAACTGTCTCTCACAGCAGGGGGGCTCACTTTACTAGCTGCCCAGGTTTATCACTCTTTTTTGCCCGCTGCTAAGTTGGAGCAGCATTGGGGAGAACCCCCTCATCTTCCTCTGCAGAGCAGAGACTGGAGTTCGGAGAACCGCAGACTGGTTCAAAGTTAAGTCTGCAGCCTATCTTCTGCCTAACCAGACGCCAGAGTAAAGAATCAGTGGATACCGAAACCAGCCTCGTGACTTTTCTCAGCTGTTGCAGGAAAGCCGAGCACACCGCAGCTTCCAGAGAACAAACACAGCCATGCCAGGAAAGGCCGTTCGGAGAGCCCATGCTGCGACCCCACTTCACAGGCCGAGCGCACCACCTTCCCTGAGCCGTATACAGCTTGCCCAGCCAGGCCTGGCTTCTCAAACGACGGCTGCTTCCAACTGGATGCCCCAAAGTGAACGAAACTGACTCAGAGGCACAGACAGGTTTGGCAAAGTTAGGCAGGGAAAGTCAAATGGTTTATCTAAAATGGTTTTACTGTTTTGTCTTAAGCTATGGCCGAAGTAAAAGCCCTGGAGCTAAAAGGCATAGCTTCTGTTAGCATTCATGGAAACCAAGCTTTGCTGATGTGGTTTGAGTGTGTTTTTACGGTTATAACAAACTTTATTTCCACAAGGGTTTTACACATCAATGGGATATTAATGGTTGTGTTTTCCGGTCCGCTCATTACGACCAAATGGAGCTTAAGGTCTTTTTAAATTAGTGCCGAAAGTCTGCTAGCATAGCACTATTAGCTTCCCGGATAACATTAGTGCTACCACCGAGTCAACGCAGCTACGGTTCATTTTAAATATGTTTGTTTTCGTTTAACTCTGCCATCGTTCGATAGTGCTATGAGCGTTATTACCGCATTGATAGGGAAGATTAAGGTCGATTTAATTGTGTTTTGTAGGATGGGTTAGGATTGACCCATCAAGTGATTGATCGCTACGATGCCCCTAGCTTCTCGGAGGAATAATTCCATTGATAAAATCGAGTGTCCTAAAGGCATTGATTTTACCGAGCAAATAATTCTTTAAAATGTTATTTTCTCAAATAATGTTTTCTTTAACTCAGGATTTGCATTGTGAATGGTTGAAACACACACCAAATGTTGTTCTAAATTTTTCAAGCTAATTTGATCTCATTCCACGTTCTTTAAGATGAACTTTGGTCCTCTATCTTGGATCTCCAGTGAACCAAGATTCACTGAATCGTTCCGATAATGGTTTTCAACCATTTTATTTGTCTTTTTGTTTCTTTTGTGTGTACATAGTTCTTTGGCTTCTTTTTATCTTAATTTAGTTTAGTTGTTTTAGTTAAGTTTTACTAGCCTAGGATTTGTCGATTGAAATATATGTTTATTTCAAATAAACAGATTTATATAGTGGTGTTCTCTGGATGTTCATTTAATTTCTGTTAATAATTTCTTGAACTTGAAGAGAAGTTGTCACTCTGCACACATATTCTATATGTGTGCAGAGTTTGCTGTTAGACGAACACCAGTGCTTGAATCACCGTTTCAATTATTGTCCTAATATCAGCTGTTTGTGCTGATATTCATTGGACAATACCTAACAAGTAGAGTTATTAATTAAACATTAACAACTTAAACAGTGTGTAATAATGGCACAACACTACATGAGAAGTTGTTGGAACCCAGGTTTTTCCACCATGTAAATTGGATACTGATCCTCACAGATGCATTCTTGGAGTCAAATTTCCTCTCCTTATCAAACAAGTGGTAGAGTTGGCTGTGTATGCTTCTTAATTGTTGCAGCAGTAGGACGAGTTTTATCTGCTTCACTCTGGAACTGTAAGGGAAAATAACACGTCTGAGTAACGTTAGCCAGCTAAAGGATGCTAGCTGTGACTTATGGCAAATAACAAAACTACTAACTTTAATAGAGTCATCTGCCTCGACCAGTCGGTCGAGGCAGATGACCGTTCATACTGAGCCCGGTACTGCTGGAGGTTTTTCCTTTCCGCTAATGGGTGGTTTTTCTTTCCACTGTCGCTTTATGCTTGCTCAGTATGAGGGATTGCTGCAAAGCCATGGACAATGCAGACGACTCTCCCTGTAGCTCTACGCTTCTCCAGGAGTGAATGCTGCTTGTCGGGACTTTGAAGCAATCAACTGGTTCCCTGTAAAGTGCCTCGAGATGACATGTTTCATGAATTGGCGCTATATAAATAAAATTGAATTGAATTGAATTGAATTTAATTGAGCAGCAAGCTAAGCGCGGCTAGCGCTGCATTAGCATGCTAGCCACAGCTAATCACACAACAATAATGCGGACCACTGGTTGCACTAACATCAATAAAGGCCCTTCTACATAGGATGTGGTGTGTGTTCCGCTGCACTCTGAAAGTCATTATTTTCAATGGCATGCAACACGTAAGGGTGCAAAACAGCTGCTTCGAGCAAAGCGCAAGCGCAGCACAGCGCAATGCTTTGCAAGCTCCACACACGTTGCAGTGAACGTACAACTAAGCTTATCCGGAACTTTGACCATACACACATTCTATGGAAACCGTTGTTTTTTTTTCAGGCGGGAAAACCAGTGCTACGCTGAATCCCAGGGCAAACGCAGTGCACATCGCGTCCTAGGCTACGTTCACACTGCAGGTCTAGATGCTCGATTCCGATTTTTATGCTGAAATTGGATTTTTTTCAAAGTGGCCGTTCATACCACTATTAAATGCAACTGTCATCATACTGCTGTCTGAACGGTTCAAGATCGCAAAGAGACCCGCATGAGCTGATAACAGAAGGAGATGTCGCACAGCAGCGCACAGTTTGTGGACGTAATGGTAAATGTATAATTGTTTCTAGAAGTGTTCAATAATGTTTTATTAAAAATAACCCTTGAAAAAAAAACGCAAATACCACCCGCATCTCTCCTTGTTATTATTAGAAAGCTGTTGAGCGATGGTAGCCGACAGTATTAAGGCCACATCATAGCAAGTAAGGTTAGAAGAAAGCAGCACAGCTATTAACAATGGAGCGTTAACTGCTACTACTGTCTGTGGATGAGTAGTGAGAAACAGGAGAGTGATGTGACAGACAGGTAAAATGCGAGATGACTGTTCAGACAGCAGACACTTTGAATAAAGTCAGATACGTATCCAAATTAGTACCACACAACAAAAAATGCCCTCTAAAAAAATACAAAAAAAAATTGTTTTAGATCAACTGTAGCAGAACTGAATGACAGACATTTATGATGTGCAACTCACAGAACACAGTGTGTGTACTTGTACTCAAGAATTTGAAGAGGTGTAACTATTTTGTACTTTTGACAGATTAAAAAAATCTACAATTACAAAACACCAAAGTTACAATGCACAAATAGTTTTGCAAAAATAGTTCTGGACCATTTGGAGCAAAATTGAGAATGTAAGAGGTTTTTGATGTGCAACTCACAGAACACAATTTGTGTACTTGTACTTAAAATTTGAACAGGTGTAAAAAAAATTGTACTGGTCACTTTTTTTTTTAATTCTACAAATACAAAACTTGGAATGAAACTCTCTCTACAACTTCAAATTCATGCTTACAAGCCACAAATACTTCTGGAACAAAAAAACCTTCATACCGTTTGTCTAAAAATCCCATTCAGCAAGCTCATACCCGCATGAGCTGATAACAGAAGGAGATGTCGCACAGCAGCGCACAGTTTGTGGACGTAATGGTGAATGTATAATTGTTTCTAGAAGTGTTCAATAATGTTTTATTAAAAATAACCCTTGAAAAAAATACGCAAATACCACCCGCATCTCTCCTTATTATTAGAAAGCTGTTGAGCGATGGTAGCCGACAGTATTAAGGCCACATCATAGCATGTAAGGTTAGAAGAAAGCAGCACAGCTATTAACAATGGAGCGTTAACTGCTACTACTGTCTGTGGATGAGTAGTGAGAAACAGGAGAGTGATGTGACAGACAGGTAAAATGCGAGATGACTGTTCAGACAGCAGACACTTTGAAAAAAGTCAGATACGTATCCAAATTAGTACCACACAACAAAAAATGCCCTCTAAAAAATACAAAAAAAATTGTTTTAGATCAATTGTAGCAGAACTGAATGACAGACATTTATGATGTGCAACTCACAGAACACAATGTGTGTACTTGTACTTAAAATTTGAACAGGTGTAAAAAAAATTGTACTGGTCATTTTTTTTTTTAATTCTACAAATACAAAACTTGGAATGAAACTCTCTCTACAACTTCAAATTCATGCTTACAAGCCACAAATACTTCTGGAACAAAAAAACCTTCATACCATTTGTCTAAAAATCCCATTCAGCTAGCTCATACAAGCCTATTGTAATGAATTATAATTTTAAATGAAATTTAAGATACACAAATGAGAAAATCGACACATTAACTTAATTGACATTCACACATGAGCACCATCATCACTGTATCACGTTATCATACTTACCTGTTAAGATGTCTTTGGCTACACGGTCTAACTTTTCCATATTGCCGTCCATATGCCCGTTTTTAGCGAAGCAGCTGCAAACAACTCACTCGGTTAACTGTGAATAAAAACAAAATACTTCAAAAACATTCAAGCTATACATTAGACAGAAAATCGTGCAGAGCCAGCCTTTAAAACCAGGCAGAATTGTTTAGGAAAAGTAAAATCATTAACACTTCACTTTATGTTTGGCGGAGTATAGCCGCATTAATCAAAGTAATCAACAGCATGTTTGAGACCAAAAATAGCTAAGGCAGGGGTGTCAAACTCATTTTGGTTTAGGGGCCGCATACAGCTTAATCTGATCTCAAAGGGGCCACACAAGTAAACTCATTGCAAGATTAAATAGTACTAATAAAAGTGGACTTGTTGTTGATCTTTATATTAAGCGAATTTCACTTTTACAAAATATATTATGAATAACCTCAGTTTTTAAGAAAAGTGTGCAATTTCAACAATACTTTTACTCAGTTAAACATTTATTTAAGTGCATTATGCATAGGAACTGATCACAGTGATTGTAAAATGTTGAAAAACATTTATTCGCAGTTTTTGGTACTTAAAAACACTGTCCTGCATGACAAAATACATCAAACAGATAAAAATTAAGAAATGATTTAAAATCAATGTTCCACATCTGAAGCTCAGTGCTGCTGTTAGTTCCGATTGTAACGCTTATACCGTTTCAATAAACAATGAATTGTTTTTTTTCCTTTTTTTGCGCAACTCCAAAGGCATGAACCAATTCCAGAGTTCTATAGGCAATTGACAAATTTAATTAAAATTAACTAAAAGTATCCTTAAAGGACACAATAGGGTGTTTTCACTGACGTCACTGGCCAACTTCCGGTCCGCCATATTGGGTGGTTCACTTCCTTATCTCTAGTTGTCCTACACGTATTTTCGTATCGAGAATGGATAAGTACGCCAGCACGCTAGAGCGACCAGATAAGGACGTCTATCTGAGGAAATGTTCCGTGATCGACCATATGGACCCCTATGCCTTCCACGGTGCCTTGTTTAGCCGTAATCCTGATGATTGGCCAAATGTAGAGCACGGCGACATAGTGCATTACCTGGTGTTCGGTGAAAACCCTCTGCACACTCTTGAGGAAATGAGAGCTTACAAGGGTCTAGAGGCTCACAACCAGTTCACATCTGGTTGGGTACGAGATGTCGAAGTTATGTACATCAAGGAAATCGCCATCATACGTGGACGGGTGAGTTTTAATAAGATGGTAAAAATGTAAACAATCCGACGCAAATGCGGCGCATGCTTCTGCGGTGGCTGACTGCCGGCGGTGCGCGAAGGCGCTTGGCTGCAGGGCTGATAATTAAATAATTAAAACCGCTCGCGGCTTTAATTATTTAATCAGAACAATGACCAGTGCAAAATTAAGTTGTATTTACCGTATTTACGCCGGCAAAAGCCTACCGGCGTAACCCGGAAGTAGCGCGGACGTCACTTTCCATATCGGACGTGTTCGGCTACCTTGTTTGTGGTGTGAGCGCCTATACTTCAGAACAGTTCTGAAGCTACAAGTCCTTGGAGTCTCATGTGCAGTTTACGAATGGATGGGTTCAGGAGCGGCAGATCATAAAGCCAGCAAACAGTGGGAACACAGCAACTCGTTCAAAGGTAAGCTGTGCTATGACGGGCTCTGGCACATGCTAAGTTAGTAGCTGCTAACCGTTAGTGCTAACAACCACTCACGCATGTAATGTACTTTTAACTAGCTGCTATGTGTTTCAAACGTTTAGAACACACTCTCATTGACATCGGGATACTGTGGAAAGTTATGTTAGGTCGTCTTACAGCCGCGATCCAAGCGAGCCGACGACTCTTTGTTACCTCTAACAGCTGTTCTCCGTGGTTGCGCCTCCAGGCAGGAAAGCGGAGGAAAATTAACCCGTTTCTATGTTTTTCCCATGGCGATCATGTGTTGCGCTGTTACAGCCCACAATACAGCAACGGTTTACATGTTTTAAATACTTAACAGTTAATTACCTGTGACAAAGTGAGCACCGCAGACTCTGGCGTATTCCAGCTTAACACCGTCCAAATCGGACCTGGATATCCGTGTCAGCCATAGGTGACGGCGTTGTTCAGAGAGCTGTTTTGTTTTTTCACACTGATTCACTATCACGGCTGGTAGGCGAAAGAAAGAGCGTTGATCTCCACCTCCACGGGCCGTGCAACCAACCATTAAACACGTTTTCACCATTGTTCACTTCCAATACTGCCTAAGGCGTAATACAATGCGGGTCAACGGTGCGAAACGACTACCACCCAATATGGCGGATGCACAGAGTAGTCACGTGAGCGTGACGTCAGCTGAAAACACCCTATTTAGAAAAATCTAATTGGGCGTGTCGCCACCGCAGTTCTACTATAATATAAAACAAACAACATAAAATAAACGACTCATTGTCGCGTGTTTGCTAGAAAACACCCAATGGAATCCTTCGTCTAGGTTAATTGGACTTGATTCAACAATATTCTTCAGTGATTTAGGAAAAATGCCAACACAAGCAGCTAGCCACACCGATAGCAGCAACAAGATGGAGGAGTTCACCTCTGACCCGGAATTCAAAGAGTGCTGCTAGTTTGACCCGCCAAAATAAAATACGGCTTGATTATTTTGTGCAGGTTACACGGTGTAGTGTTGCATCATGTTGTCTGCTCTGAATAAAACACAGCGCCCCTCGTGGACAATATAGGAACTGTAGATTTTTAATTGAATGAAGTACATGTTTTTTTTTCAATAATCATTGTTGAATAATGATAATGCATTTAGCCACCGGACTGGACTAAATCGGAACCGGCCCACGGGGCACGTCTGACCCCTCTGAGCTAATGCGAGGTCGATGTCGCTCTGATCATGCGTCCCCCCACGTGTTAACATGCAGACTAAAGGGAAACCTTAAACTTGGGGATTCACGATGTAATTCATGCCAACCATTGCCAACAAGACAGTGTGTGCATGTATAACATATAATTAGCCGAGTAAAATATATCATGCGAGGTTACTACATAAGGCAAACTACATCAAAGGTAGTTAGCATTAGCAATCTGGAGATTGTGAAAGGTGCACCAAGCTTTAGCCCCCTTTTCCAATTGTTTTTTTTTTTTTTTTTTACCGGAACCTCGACTCCATTAAAAATGTACTCAAATGATTTTTGACTGAAATAATCTCCAACCCTCTATAGTCTGAAAGTTTCATACACACCTGATAGCGTATCTGTATCTTCTGATATCCTCCTCGTCTCATGTCCTTGCAGCAGCAGCAGCATCCAGGGTAAAAAGAACGTGCAAAAGCCGTTAGGCGAATCCAAGTCAGCCCAAATTGGTAGTGCATGGAATTGTGAAATAAAATGAAAGAGTTATGAAGTAGTCAATTATAGCACTCAATAAAAGTTTATTCTCCAGTTTTGAAAAAGAAATTGAATATTTGTGTAAAAGAGGCTTGGTGCAATCACACAATTCGCATTAGGTCAGTCACCCCACCCCCCGGTTTTGTATGGAATATTCCATCGCGGGAAAGCGAATAGCCTACAAAATAAAAAACGCGGGTTCTCATCTCAATCTATCAAGTTAGGAACACTTTGTGAAGATGGTTGGTTGGCGATGTGTGATTTGCTTTGCATTTATTGCACTGACTTTAAAAGTGTTTTTAAGCCATATTAGCACGGCGCATGGACGTGGTAGAAACTTCTGTGTGATTTGTGGAATCAATGGGTGCAAAGAAGAATAGCGGGGATTCAATTCGTTCTATTATCACATCAAGCATAGGCATGCAGCGTACCTCGCCAATGGTCGTCCGCCCGGGGATTGCATTCCAGTTAGCTCAAGGTGCCATGGGGGTGAACGATTCGACATGGACCTACCTATTTTTTCCAACTGTATCACTCCAGCTACCCACCAAGTTCAAGATTCTACTCCAACTACCAATATGAGGCAGAACACAACGCAGGTTGACTTAAGACAAGATGACGCTTGCAAAGAGAGCGGGGGGATTGAACCACTGCAATCTAACAAGGAAAAGGTAGGCATACAAACATTGATCGAATTTTGTTCCAACCATTTGTAATCAATGAATTTTCTAGTATTTAGTTTTTCGAGAACATTTTTGGGAACCACTTGCATAACCCATAAACCGGTGTTAGTTGTGAATTTGAGCAAACCCAGAATGCATCATTGTCTAAAAGTGCTGAAAGCCTGAGTTCCTTTAAATCAAGAGTAAAACCACATTTGTTTAGGATTGCCATCAACTGTTCTAACTAAACTGTTTTTTGAAACATAATTAGTTAAAAAAAAATTTCAACTGTTTCTTTATGTTTGATTTTAGTTTCTATTTTCCCATGTGGTATTTTGTTTCTACATTTTATTCCAACTTGCTTTTATTCTGTTTTTTTTCCCTATATTTTAATCATGTAAAGCACTTTGAATTGTCTCTGTATTGAAATGTGCTATATAAATAAATTTGCCTTGCCTTGCCTTGTCTGTAATGCAAATGGCACTGGCAAAAACAACTTTGACAACAGTCATTTAACAAGCTGAATCTGCTACTCTAACAGGAATTGACCAGACACGCAGCTGCCTTTACCGTGGATGTTCGTGAAACATGCTGTCTTTCTCGGGTAGGATATGCTTTTTTGTGATTTTTTTGTGATTTACTGAGGAGAGATCACATTTTTACTTTAATTTTTTTGCAATAAAAGATGTGAATACTACTTAAAATTCCTCTGAGTAACGACACATTTTATGTTTTCACCCATATCCTGTCATTCATAGTCTTTGTAATGCCATAATAGTGTGCTTTTCTGCCTCTTCCCACTACAGGGTAATACCAACAGGATTATACGGAAAACCCAGCAGTTACAAATGGCTGTTGTAGGAACCTTTCAGGACAGAGTGATGGATGTCTTTGATAGACATGACCCTTCAGTAAGCATTGACCAGCTCCGAAATGAGATTTTGGTTTGAGGGTTTTCCAGATCCATTTTCCAACTTGACTACAACTTACATGCAGGACCAAACCATTGAGGAACTTTTTAAACCAGTGGAACCAGTGGAGGTTATAATTTCACAAAGACTGTGTAGAGTTAAGCGAGGCTCTTCAAGGGTTCTTACCATTAGAAACAAAGTTTTTTTCTATGTTCCTCTCATCAAGAGTCTAAAGCAACTGCTATCGAACCCTAGAATTTTTAGCATAGTCAGTAATCCACCAGAAAATTGTAACAAAAATGGATATCTCCGTGACATTGTGAATGGCAGCCTTTTCAGAACTCATCCATTGTTTTCTGTTAAGCCAACTGCTTTACAGTTAATTTTGTATTCCGATGAAATAGAGATTTGCTCCCCTCTTGGATCCCATGCCTCTATGAACAAGTTACTCATATTTTATTATACTGTAGGAAACATAAACCCCAAGTTGCTTGCTGCCATAAGACTTCTTGCCATTGCAAAAGCTAAGGATATCTCAGAGGCTGGTGCTGATGTTATATTAACAAGAATTGAACAGGATTTGAAGGAACTGTACAACGGTGTCAACATTCAAGTTGGAAATAGTGAGAGTATATTATATGGTGCAGGAATATCAATATGTGGTGATACCCTTGCTCAGCATGACCTGGCCGGGTTTAAATCTGGAGTTGGGTTTGCTTTCAGTAAGTGTAGGCATTGTGAGTGTGACTTTGAGACAATGCAAAACCAATTTGATGAAAATAGTTTTACCCTAAGAACATTACAAAGTCACATCAGACAATGCAGGGAAATAGAGAGGGCCAGTACAGACTCTCTTAAAAATGCCCTCATGACTACCTATGGTATAAATAGAAGGAGTAAACTTATAGATTTTACAGGCTATGATCTTATTCAACAAACCCCTCAAGATATAATGCACATCATGCTTGAGGGTGTTGTGCAACAGGAAATAAAATGTGCATTAAAGCACATTATTTTGTCAGGGCATATTGATCTAGACTCTATAAATTCAGGTATACAAGGTTTTCCATATTCAAACAGGGATATACAAGACAAGCCATGTCCAATCAGTGTCAGTACAATGGCATCTAATGATAACAAACTAAAACAGTCGTCTGGACAGATGCTGATATTTCTGAAGATATTCCCTTTTATTATGAATAGCATCAAGGACAATGTCTATGTACAGTTTATCATAGAATTGATTGAAATAACTCACATTCTTTTTGCTCCTATTGTGATGACGGAAACCTTACAAAAACTGAAAGTAATGATAGAGCAGCATCTGAAACAATTTAGGAAACTTTTCCCGGACAACAACATAACCTCTAAGCAACATTATATGCTACATTTACCTTCACAAATTGAAGCACTGGGTCCTTTGACGAGACACATGTGCATGAGGTTTGAGTCTAAGCATTGTTTTTTTAAACAGTGGTCCTCTAAATTAAATTATAAAAATGTCTGCAAATCTCTTGTAAATCATAGCAAAATTGTCGAAAGTACCTATCAAACAAACAATATATTTGCTCATGAAAAAGAATTAGGCCCCACATCAGCGGTTTCAGAGGCCTCAGAGGCATATGTCAGTTCAAAGATTAGAGATTTTTTGAACATTGACAGTTTCCATCATGTAATCTCTGTGAAATGGATGTCTCTTAATGGCAACAAGCACATTAGTGGAAAGACTTTAATAATCACAGACTCAAATGATGGGCTCCCTATTTTTGGACTAATAAGTAATATTTATGTTATTGATTCATCTTTATTTTGCTGTGAATATCAAGTGTTTGACACATTGAAATGGGGTACAGATTTATAATCGTATGAAATTGCTGTGCCAAATGCTGCACAGGCAACAGAGTTTATAGATTTAGAAAAACTACCTGATTACACTGCATACCACCCTGTACCATTCAATAGTAAAACATATGTTTTGAGAAAATATGACCTAACTGACGTTTTGTTGTATGAGAAGGTATGATGTATTAAAATAAATGAGTGAATCAGCACGGAAGAAATTGTTTGCTTTATTTACCATATGTTAATCCTTAAGGCAGAGCTTCTATTATAATAAGCTTATGTATGATGTACAATAGTTATGATGTATTGTAGTTTACTTTGTTCTGCAAACAGTGAATGGTCCACTGGTGAGGTTCAGAATCTCAAAGCTAAATCATGAATGACAATCTCAATGACCCTATCAATTTGAATGCAATCACAGTTGATTAGCTGGAATATCTTAATGAGATGGGGTCAGTTCTTAAAACAGGTTAATATGGATTGTCTTATTGTCTTGAAACAAGTAAAAATGTACTCACAGTCTAAATGTTAACGCGACTCAGTCCGTAATGTGTGCTATTTTAAGAAAAAAGCTGCTCAGAATTAGTTGTATTATCTGGGTAGGATGAAAAAGATGAATTTTCTAGAAACAAGTCAAATAATCTTAACAATATTCAGTCTTTCTAAGAAAATACATTGAAAAACAAGTGTAATAAGACCAAAATGCTGAATTCAAGTTTATTACACTTGTATAGATTTTCCTTTTTTGCAGTGATGGAAGTGGCACAAATTGTAGTTTTTTTGTGGGGGGGGGGGGGGGGGGATTTGGGCTGTTCACACTGCCATGAAAAAGACAGATATAGGTCACATATGGGCAGTAAGAACAGATTTGGGTCGCAAGGTGTTGGTCCTTGAGATGTTTGGCCAAGTTTGGTGAGCTGCTCGACTTCGTTTCCACCACTTTAAAGCACTGTTTGCACACAGGCTTGTCGAGATCTTTGGGTTTCCCTTTGTCGTTTACCTCGTATAAAAAACATTTCCAACTAAGGCTTTTGCCTATTTCTTTTTCAACTAACACTGGCTGGTCTGGCCTTCTGGTAGCCTTGTAATAGTAGTAGCAGACATGTGTGTGCCTGCACTACACCAAGCTGGGTTGCTATGAGGGCTGTCTGCCTGGCCAGTCGGTCGCTCTGACTGTCGAGTGCACGCGCCCACAGTGCAGGTCTTGCGCAGTCGTGACGGGCACTTCAGTGTTGTATCCAGAAGTTTGAGTGTCGGTACTTTTCGGAGTATCAATATTTTTGACAACCCGACTGCATCCTTTGCACTCCCCTCATACTACCATTGCATTATTGTCTCAATCTGTCTGCTTGTTTGTAGTCTGATCTTTTGTTTTCTATACTGCATGCTTTTTTGGTTTTTATTAATGCATTATCATTTTATCGTATTATTGTATAATTAAGCACATTATGAGCATTGTACAATCCAGTCAAATTCCTCGTATGTGTAGACATACCTGACATATAAAGCTGATTCTCATTGTTCTCAAATTATATTATGTAGAATCTTATATCCACCTAGATCTCCACTGATTGTGGATCAATTAGCAAGTTGACCCACAATCAGTGGATCAGTTAGCAAGTCACTCACTGACAATAAGCTGCTAAAGCCAACAGAAAACTTCTAGCACCATTCTGGCTGGATATCTGAGCAATCTTTGTCTTTTCAGAAAGTGAAGAGTTTGTTTAAATTAGTGAGTTTCTTGGCATGGACTTGGCTTTTAAGTTGTCAAAGTATGCACTTTCTCAAGGTTGGGGCTTTAGGGGAACCTAGTGTAACCTGTTGTAATCTTCCTCTGGGAACACTGTGGTAAAGCTTCAGCATGTTGTTGATTAGAGGTTGAAGAAATAATGGAAAGAATTAAAAAATATGGAGACCTCCTCTGTTGTCCTTGTTGCATCTGAACCACTGGCAGAGAAACTGATGTTGTTCCCCTGGCCTTGTAAAATTTGTTGTATTGCTTATATTCATATTTTATAATGATGAAAGAAATATGTCTAACCACATGCGGGTTGTAGAAAATTTCAACAAATCAATCAAAACATATCCCGTGGTTAATGAATTTTGGATAATTTCAAAATCAAAGCAAAAAATTTGCTTTAGTCTACAGGTCATTCCAGCTTTTTGTTGCTTAAGTTGCTTCCATAGGCATTTCACATATAAATAAAGAAGCAGACCTTCCTTCTAACCAGGGCTGCTTTTTTTTTTACCAGGCCTACAGCTATAATCAACTCATCTATCAATTATTTGTTGGATTAGTTCAATAATCTAAAAAGAGATACTTTGGGTAAAACACAGAATTACTGCACATTCTGTAATGACTGATGCTGGTGAACCCTATGTTCAGCCGGGCACAGAGTTGCGTTTCTTCAAAAGGTTTATTGTGAGCAGGAGACCAGAGGATGCATTTAGAGAAAGACCAGAATAGGCAATGTGGACTGGGGAACCACCAGAACAGGCAGAGCAAGCAGCTGGAACTCACGGGGAAACAGGCAGACATCTGCAGCAATCAGACACAGGCAACTTCTATCTGAAGAGTCCAGCTGACTGAGCACACAGGATCTGGTAGAGGCAGGACACATCACACTGGACGAGATAGGACGAGATGAGTCGGTTGAGGCAGGTATATGTAGGCCGGTGAACAGTGGACCAGAGTTGAATGTAAGGTGGAGTTGATGTGGGCTAATTGACTTTTGGCTGAGCTGATTGGATAGTGGCTGAGAGGTGACAGGCTGATGGGAAAAGTCCAGAAAAGTCAAAAGCAAAACAAACAAAAACCTAAATCATGACATAATGCAACATGTAAAAAACATATTTCAATGCTCACAACATGGTAACCTAATTATTAAATTGCTAATGTTTTAATAATAATTGCATTGCCTTGTTCAATAGGAGTTTATTTTTTTACTGAATTTGAGCCAGGTCAATTTAAAACTATGCAACTTGAAGAGTTCTGGATAGATCATACTTACAAAGAAAGTTTTTCATTTTAAATGTAAAATTTATTTTTTGAAATGTATTGTCTTAATAATTGCTCTGAGTGGGTCGTTCGTTTAACAAATGACATCTTTTAGAGTCCGTTATTCGATTATTAAATTAGTTGATGATCATTTCAATAACGGTAACATATTAAAAGATTTTTTACCTTAAAAAGCGGATGTAAACTTGTGATCTCAAACTGCTTACTCTGCATCATCACTGTGTCCTCCTCAGGTACCCGAGTTCAAACAGAGGAAATAGAACCACGTATAGTCCACCATCCCTCTGACGTGGTGGTGAAACTGGGCAATCCTGCCACTCTCTCCTGCCGGGTGGATGGCAGCCCAAAGCCGACCATCGAGTGGCTGCGGAACGGTCAGCCCCTGGGGACACAGAAGGGAGATGGCCAAGTGCAACCCATGGTTCTGTCAGAGGGCAGCCTCTTCTTTCTAAATGTGGGGGGAGGCAGGCGTGGCCCGTCCCATGAGGGCGTGTACGCCTGCATTGCTAGAAACAGTGCCGGCAAGGCCATCAGCCGCAACGCTTCGCTGTATATTGCAGGTGAGATGGGGACATATACAGAGAGATTCTAGCCCCAGGAGTATATCAATAAACTGCTTTTGTAACCAAAACATAAAAATTCAAGGCAGCTACTTGTTACATCACATAAAGACAGCACAAAACTGTCCAGGGTGTACCGTGATTCTCTCCCAGTGACCGCTGGAGATAGGCCCCAGCCTCCCTGTGACCCTGCATGGATAAGTGGGTATATATAATGGAGGGATCATAATAACGGGCTGTGCAGTTGGTAGCACTGTTTACTTTCTTGGGTTCCCTCTGGGTACTCTGGCTTCCTCCCACAGTCCAAAAGCATGACGGTTAGATTAACTGGTCTTTCTAAATTGCCCTTTGGTGTGACTGTTTGCATGGTTGTTTTTCTTGTATGCCTCTGTGTCGACCTATTGTGTACTCTGCCTCTTTCCCAATGACCGCTGGAGATTCAATTCATTTTGATTTGATTTATATGGAAGCTATTTACGACACTTCATCTCAAGACAGTCAATTCAATCAAATCATTCAGACAGATCGGCCAAAAGTTTTATATCAAAGGAAACCCAGCCGATTACGTCAAGTCACTGACAAGCAGCATTCCCTCCTTCAAAAGAGCATGTAGCCACAGTGGACAATGGCTACAAATACATGCATTGTTGTTAGCTATGCAGCAATCCCTCACACCGAGCATGCATGTAGCGCCACTGGAGATGAAAGCTCCCCTTTAACAGGAAGAAACCTCCAACAGAATCAGAACCAGACTCAGCATGAACAGCCCTCTGCCACGACTGAAGCTTGTTACAAACTCCACGAGAACAGAGAGTTTTTGTCTTGTAGTCGGGGTGCAAAGAACTTGAAAAAAGTTTGTTTTGGCTCTGTTTATTTATACTGCAAGAGACACTCAGCTGCAGAAGTCAGCCCCACGGAGCATGCGGAGAACTGAAAGTTGAGGAGCAGATGCATAAAAGGACATGCTATTCATGCCTTCATTACTTGTCGCTCTCTGGCTGAGAGGCAGGGTATACTGTTGCAGGGCAACACAGAGACAGACAACCATTCTCACACCTAAGGACAATTTAGAGAAGCCAATTAACCTAACAGTCATGTTTTTGGACTGTGGGAGGAAGCCAGAGTACCTGGAGAGAACCCACACATGCACAGGGAGAACACACAAACTCCATGCAGAAAGACCCAGAGCTGGATTTGAACCCAGAACCTTCTTGCTGCAAAGCAACAGCACTACCCACTGTACCACTGTGCAGCCCTTTTTACTCTATTAGCAGAGGCCAATTTAATGCCATCCAGATTAGGTACACCTAGGATTATTCTTATTACGTATAAATATCTACCATAATGAAACCTTCTTTTTGGGGTGGAGAACTCTGTTAAATCAACCTCAAAGGTAATTGAAAATGGTCATATATGACAGCTTTGTCAGGAAATATTGTTATTTCTTCAAAATCAATGCCATATGTCAGCACAAGGTCCAAAGTATAGAGCCAAGAATGTGTCGGTTTATGCACATTTCATGCAAAACCAATTGAATCTAGGATAGTATTAAAGCTGATATCAGGACAATAGTTGAAAGGGATGATACGAGCAATAGCGATCTTTTAACAGCAAACTCTGCACACACATAGAATAAATGAGTGACAACTTCTCTTCAAGTTCAAGAATTTAATAACAGAAATAAAATTAACATCCAGAGAACATCACTATATAATGCTGTTTATCTGAATTAACATTATATTTCAATCGATAAATCCTCTCTACTAGGCTAGTGAAACTTAACTAAACTACTAAGCAAAATGAAGATAAAAAAGAAGCTAATCTAAGGAACTATTTACATGCAAAAGAAACAAAAGACAAAACAAAAGTGGTTGATCATCATCAGTATAATTCAGTGAATCCCGGTTCACTGTAGATCTGATTTAAAAAAACATGGAATGTTAAATTAGCTTAACTAATTTAGAACAACATTTGGCATGTCTTTCAATCCATTCACAATGCAAATCCTGAGTAAACAAAACATTATTTGATGAAATAACATTTTGTTTGAGTTAAAGAGCCAAAATTCACCTTAAAGAACCTGAAATGATCTTAAATTAGCTTCACTAATTCAGAACATTTGGTATGTGTTTCAACCCATTCATAATGCAAATCCCGAGTTACACAAAACATTATTTGAGGAAATAACATTTTAAACAATAATTTTCTTAGTAAGAATCTGGAAACTTTATCAACACTCGATTTTATTAATTTTTCTTATTATTCAACTTCTGGGAGCTAGGGGTTGCTGCAGCGATCGGTCGCTAAAATCGGTTACTCCTAAAGTTAAACAAAACGTCTTTAAATCGACATCAATATTCCATATTAATGCACTAATAACGCTCATAGCATGACGCCGGAGCGAAATGAACAAGCTTTATGCTTGACACAAGCCCTTTTCAAACCGGAAGTTACCAGAAGCTAATAGCATTTTGGCTAGTGGATTTTCGGCGCTAACTTTAAAAACTTCGGCTTTTATTTTAGTCATAATGAGTGGGTCGGATAACATAAACATTAATATCCCATCAATGTATGAAACCCTTGTGGAGATAACGCTTGTTATAACCATAAAAACATGCTTCAGCCGGGCGCGCATGTGGCGCAGCTGGTAGCGCAACCCATATACAGAGGCCTTAGACCTCAACGAGGTAAACCCAGGTTCGAATCCGACCCACAGTCCTTTGCCGAATGTCTCTCCCCCTCTTCTACCCCCTTCTGTCAGCCTACTTTCAGAAACAGCAAGCCACTAGAGCCGCAAAAAAAATCCCAAAAATTTAAAAAAAAAAAACATGCTTGAGCCATAAAAACTTGAATCACATCAGCAATGACATGGTATCACAATGCTATCATGAGCTACAACCTTTAGCTCTTTGTGTTTAAAACAACCATATGTGAGCATTACACAAACATTTCCAATTTCCCTTTGGTTTCTCTGTCCAACCTGTCGGTGCCTTGTGTGAGCTCGATCCACTTTGGCCATCCACGGAAAAGAGCACTGAAAAGGGAAAACGTCTTTTCAGCAGCAGACATGCAGCTCTGCGGCTATGAGCTAGCCAAAACGTGGTCGGGGTGAGGCCTGGTCCGATGCTCCGGAGCGGTCTCTGACCCGGTTGCAGTTAAGTTTTCAGCTACCTCTTTCTCTCAGCTTGTGAAGTGGGTAAAGGAGGCCGATCCACGCCATCTCAAGTCACCTTTCCTGTAACAGCTGACAAAAATAAACAAAGCTGTTTCGGCATTCTGTACCTCGCGGCTGGTTTGCGCATAAGTCAGAGTGCAACTTAGCTTCGATCTGGTCGATGAATCTCCGGATTCAGTCGGGTCCTCCGCTCCGCAGAGGACGAGAACTTCCCCTTTTTCGCTCCATTGAAGCGAGGGCAGATGAGTTTCACAGAAGGCCCGTTCTGCGCAGCTTGTAGGCTTTGTAGGCCTTGAGGCCCACATGGTTGCTGGTCCAGGGCGGACTCTGGATCAGGCATGGCTGGCCCAGCTACACTCCTTCAGATGTCCCAGGCAGAGGAAGAATACTGGTGAGAGGGGAGGTCCTTTGTGCCTGTGGGGAAATTATTCTGCTTAAAATCCATTTTGATTCCTTCCCGATGTCACATATTGTTCAAAATTCACTCTGGATTTAGCCATGGCGTGATTGCATAACAGTTTGCAGTTTGTATGAGTGAAACTAAGGGTTAAGTGTTAAAAATAATTGTAGTTATTAACTGGCCTGGGATTAATTAATAAATCAGACTGAAAGATGGTTGCTACTACTCCTCCTTGTCCCGTAGTTCTGAGAATGTGGAAATATAAATAATTAGGAGTTGGTTCATTTATACTAATCTAGTCCTTTTGCAGACAAAATGAATAAATTTGATTACAGGCTCCCCCGCCTTTATTCCACCTACCAGCTCACCTGTCACCTAGTTCCACCAAGAGTAAGAGAACTGCCGAGTCCGTTCTTCCACTCCACCTCCCCCGGACAGGTTCTCCATACCTGGCAGTAAGCAGAGCTTCACGCAGCGTAGATTCACACACTTGCTCTCGTTAATCTGTCCCCTTCTCTCCCGCAGTGCTTTTGATCCCAACGTCCCGATCATTGTCTGCGGCTCACTCTGTGAGCATTTATTCGTGTTTATCAGCCTAAATAAACATCTTAACTGCTTGTTGTCTCCCGACTGTGTTCTGCATGTGGGCCAAACACCTAAAAACCATGACAATAGTTAACACTTTTTTTTGTAAATGTAGGTAAGAAATGCCCAAATCCCTGTTATGCAATTACACCTGTTTGATTATGTAGATTATTATTAATTATAAGTGGCAATTATAATTTAATAATAATAATATATCATTCAACATTAGAGGATAGCTATAATGAAAATTAATTAAATTAGTGGTGATCATATTGTAAATAGTTGTGACGTAGCAAAGCTAGTGTACCGAAACAGACCTGACACCACGATGGGGAACGCTTCTGGCAAAGTTAGCCCCTAACAATGTTCATGCACGGTTAGCTTCCAACTCGTTCTAGGCTTTGAATGTAGGATGGTAACCAGTTGAAACAAATGCTTCGACAAAGTGCGGGAGTGGTAAATTTAAATGGTAAAAGCGCTTTAACTAGTTTGACGACCTCCAAAGTGCTTCACACTACAGTTTAGTCATTCACCCATACATTCACACTCTGATGGTGGTGAGCTATGTTAGTAGCTACAGCTGCCCTGAGGCAGACTGACAGAGGCTGCCATACACCTGCGCCACCGGACCCTCTGACCACCGCCAGCAGGCAATGCGGGTGAAGTGTCTTGCCCAAGGACACAGCGACGGAGACAGTCAGAGCAGGGGATCAAACTGGCAACCCGCCAATTGCAGGACAAACTCCCTAACCTCTGCGCCGCCAGTTTATAATCAAACAAAACCAACAAAGCAAAAATCACTTATAATGCATGCACACATTGGAAATATTCAGCACACTTAAACAAACTCCCTTTGGAGTACTTAAGCATTAAAACTATTCCTAATAGGTTCTGCCCAGGCACCAAACACCACCTTATGGGTGGGAAAACGGAAATAAAAGGGGGAAATCCGTTACTTGGTGTTGATCCAGCAAGGACGTTGAAGCTACGCGACACAGCGTCCATTGCTTTCAGTCGGAGTCTTGGGTAAGCCTGGCAGAGTCCACTGAGGAGCACGTAACACCACGTTCCCTGGGCGTTTCTCCGGCGATTTGTTTGGCCTAAACAAAAACGAGCGGATCTTGTCGATCTCTGGAACATAATGGAGCTTCCAGTTGGATCAAAAATGAATTAATGTTAATTTTAAAGTCAAGACCTCCCTGATTGAGTACAGGGGAAATAGTGAGGCATGAGCTTGGGTCAGCCAAGGATCGTTTCACAGACCACATGTGAGTCCGCACATGGGAGTCAGCTGAATGTCTTCTCAACACGGCAAACTGCCCAAAAGAAGGGAGAATAGTTTTTTCGAACTTTTATAGTCGGTTTCCATGGTGACGAGATTTGTTTCAGGGCGGTTGTCCCAACTGTGTTGCATGCTGGGAGTTGTAGTTTTTCACGTCATGATGGCATAACATCCCTTTTTGAATAACTTTGCACATGCAAGACCATATTACCTGCTCTTCTGCTCCTTAGTGGGATCACATGAAAGAATCTCCCAAATCCATTCTGGTCTTATTTCTTTGTACTGAGGCCTTCCTCTTCTTCTCATAAACTTGCCAGAGAGTTTGGTTCTTGCAACTCTCAGCCATTTTCAAAGTATACAGTGAGAGCAGCTACAATGAATGACTGAAACCGAAGCTAACTGGATACATAAACACTAGAAGTGCACAGCAAGAAGAAACTAGCAAGCAATGAGAATGCACACTGGCACATACCACAATAATTGGCATGATTTGCACATAGTAAGACTTATTGAAATCATCATATATATTCTAAAAACAAGAAATCTTACCAAGTGCAATTGTCTTACTGCACTGGCAGATTATTATTTTGTGCAGTATTCCGAGAAGCTGCAAAACCAGTTTTCAGCAAACAACTCTGCTTCTGACTGGAAAGGGCAGATAACAAATTACAAGCCTAAAGCCCCCCACACTCCATGAACGACCGACAGTTAGCCAACGACCTGAACAACTTCTACTGTCGTTTCAACAGACAAAGGGACAGTCCTGCAACCACCCCCACGACACCACCCAATGGATCACCTCCACCTCCTCCTCCTCCACCTCAGTGACAACTCTTTCCATACACGAGAGAGATGTTAACAGACTCTTCAAAAGACAGAACCCCCGGAAAGCTGCTGGACCAGATTCTGTCTCTCCATCCACCTTGAAGCACTGTGCTGATCAGCTGTCACCAGTGTTCACAGACATTTTTAACACCTCACTGGCAACATTTCACGTGCCAACTTGCTTCAAATCCTCCACTATCATCCCTGTTCCCAAGAAGCCAAGGACCACAGGACTTAATGATCCGTCGCCCTGACCTCTGTGGTTATGAAGTCCTTTGAGCACCTTGTGCTTTCACACCTGAAAGAAATCACTGACCCCCTCCTGGACCCCCTACAGTTTGCCTACAGAGCCAACAGGTCTGTAGACAACGCTGTCAACCTGGCCCTTCACTACATCCTCCAGCACCTGGACTCCGCAGGAACCTACGCCAGGATCCTGTTTGTGGATTTCAGCTCTGCCTTCAACAGACTCCCTGTGGCTCTACGCTTCTCCAGGAGTGAATGCTGCTTGTCAGGACTTTGATGCAATCAATTGTTTTCCATTATATAGGAAATTTTTGACCAATCTGTATAATCTGACCCAATCTGTATAATATGATTGAATTTGACTTTGTAAAGTGCCTTGAGACATGTTTCATGAACTGGCGCTATATAAATAAAATTGAATTGAATTTCTCATTTATTTGAGAGGTCTTTTTGTATAGTTATGTGTCAACAGCTCAAACATGTATAACACTGGGTTTCCTATGCTTATGATAAATCAAATGTATGATTAAAGTCTGATATGGAGTGAAATTGACCATCTGAGAGGAATCATCATCCACGACCAGGACTATTCTCATGATCTTGTTTCTTTTCATGATTCTGTCAGCAAGCATACCCTGGGTCCTGCCTAGATCTGCCTGTGTTTGTCTGCACCAGGGTTGATCTTTAAATAAACCTTTTAAACACAAACGGGCCAAACGCAGACAGGCCAGAAATTCTGGTACTTTGATCAGAACCAGTTTTATCGACATGCAATGAGCAAGAACAGACAAAGTGGCCAATTTTTCTGTTCCACCTCAGCTTAAATGTACCAATGTTCTTGCAGTTCTGAAAGAGGAGTTCAATGTACAACCCAGTGATGTGGAGGTGGCAGAAGGGGAGGTTGCTGTGTTAAACTGTGATCCACCCATGGGACACCCGGAACCCAATGTCATCTGGAAAAAGGATGGTGTGCCCATCAACAACACTGACCACCACTACACAGTAAGACCTTGGGCTGATTGTCATATAGCCTTTATGTAAACCCAGCTGTTTGATATGTTGGTTTGATTATCTTAGCACTAAGAACTATTAAATATACTCTGATGTAATAGAGCTGAATAAAAGACATCTACATGATCTTTTCTACCTGAAGTTAATGATCCAACTGTAACTTTTTTTAGCTAACTTGATTAAAGCCTAAACTAAAAAAACAGATTATAACTCTATTTAAAAACATCACTGCCTCCATGTACTTAATGCTTGGTGACAGAATAAAACGCATGTGCTTGTAAAACTAATGGATCTTTGTTCCCTTTCTGCAGAAGCTGAGTAGGAAACTAATCATTGAGCCTGTAGAGAAGAACCATTCTGGGTCTTATGTCTGTGTGGCCAGGAACATTATGGGAGAGAGACAGAGCAGGGCAGCTCGGCTCTCCGTGCTGGGTGAGACCAAATTAGAAAAAGCATTTACTGTTTAACCATTATGTTTTGTTTTACTGCATTTTGATGTCATTTTAACCTATCAGTGGGAAAATCATTTCTCTCTACAAACAAACCCATGGCATATAGCAATTCACTGAGATTCTTCTTTCATCCACCGCAGCTAAACCTGTGTTAGTGCTGAAACCAGAAAACGTGTCTGTGAGGACGGGGGAGTCTGCCCACTTCTACTGCCAAGCTAAAGGTGACCCTACTCCTGCTGTGGTCTGGAGACGAGAGCAAGGGCCACTGCCCAACGGCAGGTAGACTGCATTCTGTTCCTCATCTACCTTCTTTCATGAATTGTAATTTTTTGACATTTGGTTAAAACAGCATCAAAGTCTTTGTCACCTATGACACAATGATTGCTCACTGTAATGTGTGTCCAATGCAAGACGGCAGTAGTGCAAGGCAGATGTTTATATAAAAGGAGTCTTGCAGCTCCTGTCATTTTTTGAACACTGGCTGCCCCGAGCAGCCATTCGTTAGCCTGGATGTGCTGCACACGTCTCTGCATATAGGTTTATACTAGACACACTGAACAGGACAATTGCAATCAGCTGTCTCAGTCCCTGTGCACAACCCCTGTGCTTTTGCAGCATCAGGTCATGCACCTCCAATTATTTTGTAATTTGGCGTGGACCGCACATGGAAGTTTCGTTCAAAATGGGGGAATTCAAAGGAGCCCTTGTTGGGCAAGTTCGTTTGTACCAGCGGTGTGCAGAGACATTTTGGGGGGCAGGTGCTCAAGTGGAGAAAAAGGGCACGTTGTGCAGGGCCAGCACATGGAGCTGTCAGCTGCCTGTCAGCTGCTTTTGTAGTATGATATTTATTACAGGCACAGCTTAAACATCATGTATAGATACCTGTTTTAAATTCTGCTTCAATACCCACAGTGTACACTAACATCATCCACATCGACAACATCCACGAACAACAGCTGCTTTCTCAACTAGAGATCCAAGAGATAGTTTCACAACTAGAGCAACGGGGAACTAAGACCCACAGTCAGATAGGGGGCATTAACATCAACCCCCCAGAGATTGGGTACCAACCCCCAATGATGCAAGAACAACTGAATGTGAGAATGTCTGATCTAAGAGATAAGATCATGGCTATATTAAGAACCTGTCAACCCCAACATCAACTTGCTAAGCAAAGTGCCTCCACAGGATCTCTTACAAGATGTGAATACAGTACTGTTGTGCAATTATACACTGTTTAAAGTTATTTAATGTTTAATAAATAACCCTCTGTCTGTTACGTATTCTCTGGTGATAATCAGCTCTTAATCTGATATCAGGACAATGGTTAAAAGGGATGAATTTGAGCACTAGCGATCTTTTAACAGCAAATTCTGCACACACATAGAATAAATGAGTGACAACTTCTCTTCAAATTCAAGAATTTAATAACAGAAATAAAATGAACATCCAGAGAACATCACTATATAATGCTGTTTATCTGAATTAACACTATGTTTCAATGAATAAATCCTCTACTAGGCTAGTGAAACTTAACTAAACTACTAAGCAAAATGAAGATAAAAAGAAGCTAAGCTAAGGAACTATTTACATGCAAAAGAAACAAAAGACAAAACAAAAGTGGTTGATCATAATCAGAATAATTGAGTGAATCCTGTTCACTGCAGATCTGATTTAAAGAGCTTGGAATGGAGTTAACTTAATTTAACTAATTTAGAACATTTGGCATGTTTTCAATCCATTCACAATGCGAATCCTGAGTAAATAGAACGTTATTTGATGAAATAACATTCTGTTTGAGTTAAAGAACCAAAGTTCACCTTAAAAAACATGGGATGAGCTTAAATTAGCTTCACTAATTCACAACAACATTTGGTATGTGTTTCAACCCATTCACAATGCAAATCCCGAATTACACAAAACATTATTTTGAGGAAATAATATTTTAAAGAATGATTTGCACAGTAAAATAATTTACTTTAGGGACGGCCAATTTTATTAATGCGATTCTACCTCCGGGAGCTAGGGGTCGCTGCAGCGATCGGTCGCAAAAATCGGTTACTCCTAAAGTTAACAAAAACGCCTTTAAATCGACATTAATATTTCATATTAATGCGGTAATAACGCTCATAGCACTATCGAACGATGACGGAGCAAAACGAAGCAAGCTTTATGCTTGAAACGAGCCCTTTGTGAATGTCCTGAACCGGAAATTACCAGAGGCTAAATAGCATTTTGGCTAGCGGACTTTTCGGTGCTAACTTTAAAAGCTTTGGGTTTTATTTTAGTCATAATGAGTGGCCGGATAACATAAACATTAATATCCCATCAATGTATGAAACCCTTGTGGAGATAACGTTTGTTATAACCATAAAAACACACTCGAATCACATTGGCAATGAATGCTAGCAATGAGCTACCTCGGTGAGCTCTTTGTACCAAACACCATGTAAACGCATTACACAAACATTTCCCAATTGACCGTGTAACATTTCCCTTTGGTCTCTCTGCCGAACCTGTCGATGCCTCGTGAGAGTTCGGTTCATTTTTGGCCATCCACGGAAAAGCAGCGGTCCAGGGAAAACGTTGGTTCTTAGTAGCAGCGGGCTAGCAGCTCTTCGGCTATGAGCTAACCGACAGCGTGGTCGGGGCAGCTTCGAGGCCCTGCGGTGTCTCTGATCTCTCAGCTCGTCTGGTGAGGGAAGGTGACCGATCTGCATCGTCTCGAGTCCGCTTTCCTGCAACAGCTGGCAAAAATAAACAAAGCTGTTTTGGCATTCTGTACTTTGCGGCTGGTTTGCACAGAAGTCAGAGTGCAACTTAGCTTCGATCTAGCAGTTCCTCTGATGCCACGGAGGTCCTCCACTCCACAGAGGACGAGAATTTCCCCTTTTTCACTCCATTGAAGCGTGGGCAGATGAGTTTCACAGAAGGCCTATTCTGTGCAGCTTGTGGTGGTTTGTAGGCCTCGATCCCCATGGTGCTAGTCCAGGGCGGACTCTCTCCTCCTTTGTCTCAGGCAGGAAGGAGACCATGTGGCTTGCAGGGCATGGCTGGAAGAAGGAAAGAACTGGGAGTCTGGTCAGAAGTGCTCTGACCTTTTCTGTGGGTGGTGTGATTTGGGTTTACAGCAGGCACCCTGCCGTGAGAGAGGCCGTCCCAGCCTGAAACTCTCCTTCTCACAACCCAATTTTAATCCTTCCCATGTCACATAGTGTTCAACATTCACACAATTTAGCCATGGTGTGATGGCATAACAGTACTAAGTGCAATCCTCAGTGTGACCATCGCAGAGACCAATGAGCTGATATACAGTGCAGCACTAGAGATCCTAAGGTAACATTAGGAGCAGCCAGAATGGACAATGTCCATCATGGAAGAGAAGGTTGGAAGCCAAAATCAAGGCAACATAGAAAGAAGTAAGCCAACTGTCAGAACTCCAGAAGGGTACATCCAGAAAGGGAATTCCTCGGAAATACAGACAAATACAGCTGGAAACCACCAAACAAAGACTCCAAACTGTGGCTGCCAGACTGAAGAGATAAACAATGAAGAACTTAACAGCACAAGGCCCAGACATGAGCCATGCTTACTGGCTGAAAAAACTGACTTCTCTCCATGAACACCTGGTGGCACAAATTAACCAACTGCTGATGAATGGGACCCACCCTGAATGGCTGGCATAGGGCAGAACAGTCCTGATAATGAAAGACCCCCAGAAGGGGACGACCCCTTTCAACTATCAGCCAATAGCCTGTCTCGCCAAAACATGGAAGCTCCTGTCAGGCATCATAGCGGCTAAGATAAGTGGGCACATTGATCAACACATAAAGGCATATGTAAAAACCCCAGGGAAGCCAAACACCAGCTGCTGGTTGACAGAACAGTCGCCCTAGACTGCAAAAGTAGACAAACAAACCTGTGCATTGCATGGTTTGATTAAAAGAAAGCCTATCATTCAATGTCACACACATGGATCCTGGAATGCCTGAAGCTGTTCAAGGTCAACAGCAAACTCCATGAGCCTGTGGAAAACCACCCTTGAGGCTAACTTGAAGCTAATTACACAAACCTCCATCAAATGTGGAATATACCAAGCAGATGCTTTGTCCCCTTTGCTCTTTTGCCTGGGCCTGACCCCCTCAGCCAAATCATCAACAAGTCTGGCTAGCTAAGAGTGAACGAGACATTGACTCACTGATCCACACCATCAGGATCTACAGCAGGGACAGAATGTCAGTCGGGCTGGAGAAATGTGGCTGGATGATGACAAAGAGAGGGAAGGTAATCCACACAGAGGGGATTGCACTCTCAGAAGGGAAAATAGCAGATGTTGAAGAGAGCTATAAGTACCTTGGAATACCACAAGCAAATGGCAACCACGAAGAGGCCACAAGGAAAGCAGCAACAACCAAACTCCTGAAACAAATAAGTAAAGTTCTGAGAAGTCAGCTCAATGGCCAGAACAAGATCCAGGCAATCAACAGCAATGCATTGCCAGTGATCAGATACCCTGCTGGGATACTAAGTTGGCCAAAGGAGTAAATCCAGACCACTGATGTTAAGATTCGAAAGCTACTCAACATACATGGTGGATTCCACCCCAAATCCAGTATACACAAGCTATACACTGAGTGCAAAGAAGGAGGCAGAGGCCTAGTGAGCATCAGAGCCACCATTGAAGATGAAACATCCAGGTTCCAAGAATATATCAGGAAGATGGTCCCAAGGGATGAAACGCTCAGTGAATGTCTCAGACAATGAAAGCTGGAAGAAAAGGAACTGAAGGAACCATTGTGGGAGGAAAAACCCCTGCATTGGATGTACCACCGTCAGATAGCTGAAGTGGCTGATATGACCAAATCTTACCAATGGCTAGAGAGAGCTAGACTGAAAGTCAGCACTGAAGCACTGATCATGGCAGCACAGGAGCAGGCCTTGAGCACCATAGCAATAGAGGCCCAGATCTAACATACCAGGCACGATCCCAGGTGCACACTATACAAAGAGGCAACAGAAACCATCCAGCATCTCACAGCATGGTGTAAGATACTAGCAGGGAAGGAATACATGGAACGCCATAACCAAGTGGCTGGTATAGTGTACAGAAACACCAACTGGAGACCTCCAGGTCCAAATGGGAGTCACCTCCTAAGGTGTTGGAAAATGACAGAACTAAGATCCTGTAGGACTTCCAGATACAAACAGACAAAATGGTAATGGCCAACCAACCGGACATTGCAATCATTGATAAGCAGCAGTGGACAGCCGTTGTGATCGATGTGGCCATCCCGAGTGATGGAAACATTAGGAGAAAAGAGCATGAGAAACTGGAGAAATACCAAGGGCTCAGGGAAAAAACTAGAAAGATCCTGGAAGATGAAGACAACAGTAGTGCTCATGGTCATCGGAGCAGTTGGAGCAGTAACCCCCACTTTGGATAAGTGACTCAAATAGATGGAGAAACTTCAGACATCTCAGACCGGAAGAGCACAATCTTAGGAACAGCTAAGATCCTAAGAAGAATCCTCAAGCTCCCAGTTCTCTGGTAGAGGACCCGAGCTTGAGAACTGGAGAGCCACCTACCCTGTTCAGGAGTACTAGGGTTGGTGAGAGAGCAGTTTTTTTCTGACCGACCGATTTCAAGTGCAAGGTTATGAATTGTTATTTAAGCAATTTAAAATGTGCAAATCATTATATTTCTGTGCTCTAGCAGTTACATGAAATTTCAGATTCTTCCAACATGTTGCACTTTAAAGCAGCGGTTTCGAAAGCCTAGGTCAGGACCACACTCAGGGTTTCAAGTCAATCGGTAGGGAATCCTACAAATAAATCAAACTAAATAACAAAGAAATACAATCATAAATGCATTTTTAATGATATAAATCTTAGAAGGGATAGAAGATATGATAAGATTAATCTTAGGATGGATAGAAACAGTACAGAAAATCTATTTCCAATTCCTGCAGTTTGTGTTGTTACTATACTCATCTTTAATTGACTTAGAAGCAAATACTTGTATTCTTAACTGGTAGTTGGGGTCACACTGCAAAAACGGAACTAAAAATAAGTAAAATGTTCTTAAAATTAGTGTATTTGTCCTTGATTTGAACAGGTACATAAGATGATTTGCCAATGGAATAAGATTTTTGCACTTAAAATGGGAACAATCCATCTCCATCATCTTATTTCAAGTGCAGGATATCTAATTATCTTATTTTAGGGGTCAAAATACTCACTCCATTGGCAGATAATCTTATTTACCTGCTCAAATCAAGGACAAATACACTAATTTTAAGAACATTTTACTTATTTTTAGATCCGTTTTTGCAGTGCACAAGTTTCCTCAGAAAAGATTTTGTTTCTCTGAATCTGAAACGTATGAAGAACTATTTTAGAGTACTTGATTTGATTCAAGATTTTTGCACCTACTAAAACGAACAGGTCAGGCTTTTCATATTAGAAATACAGACATCCCCAAATAGGTGAACAGTGAATTATTCCAGAGAAACGTTTTAGCTTGCTTCTCAACGTCATGTACCTGTGCTGACAGAGCTTTGTAAGTTATTTGGGATTACTAATTCTTTTTTCCAGGTATCTCATAAACCCAAACCAGACTCTGCAGCTCCATTATGTCACGGTGCAGGATGCTGGGAGTTACATCTGCACTGCTGCTAATCATGTAGGTGTCGTCGCTGCTACTGCACAGCTTGAAGTCAAAGGTGAGTTTTATTAGCTTTACTTTGCAACAACTCAATATGCCAGACGGATTGACTGGCACATTGACTGGTACTGCAGGAAATGTTCCATTATTCACATCTAGTTCATTTAAACTGGTTTAATTGGAACATGGGTTTCAGTGGGCTCTATTTGACCCAGATTTCCTGTCATATCATTAACTATAAAAGGCATGGCCTGGTAAATGGCCTTTTACAGTCCAAACAATGGGCCAACCAAGTGACCATTTCTGCTTCATTCTTAAAAGCTAGATGGTATCTTATCACTGTAGACCTCTAGATGCTAAATTAATTTTAACTGATGAAACATTTGCTCTTGCAGAAGCTCTCAACACTGAGCAGAAAGACTTGCACAGAGAGCTGTCAGCCTTACGAGTGGCTCTGGAGAACGTCACCATCATTGTGTCTGGGTCCAACGTATCCCTGGTACAGTGGAAGGTATGAGAAGGCTGTACCAGAGCTTTTTGGATAGAGGGGACACAGGTGAAATGTTTGATCTGTGTTTGTTGTTTTCTATAAACCAGCTTCAGTCCTTCCCGGCTCAGCCGCATTACCTTGACGGCTTTGAGGTTCTCTATCGTTCCCTGTTGCCTGTCAGCTCAGACTGGGCAGCAAAGAAGGTTTCACCGCCAAGCTTCCAGGCTCAGGTCGGTCCCCTGAAGAGGGGCTACAAGTATGAGTTCAAGGTTCGTCCTTTTGGTAGCAACTTGTATGGAAGGGAGAGCAACACGCGGCATCTCAGAGTGCCTGAGAGAGGTGAGGAGAGGTTGGGTTCACAAGCAGTGACCTGTTGAATGTTTAAATACATGTTTTCCTCCACTTTAATCCACCAACTAAACATACTCAGGAGAAAAATTTAATCCCTTTTCATCCAGCGCCTAGTGCCCCCCCACAGGCTGTGTCCATAGCGGTGAACCACGAGCAGAATAACAGCATCCATTTGAGTTGGGAGCCTCCTCCTCGTGATAGCCACAATGGTGTCATACAGGGCTACCAGGTAATCACAGTGAGGCAGCACTGCAGAGAAAACTCGGTTTGTCTCCTCTTCATCTGTTAACATTAACCAAGTGTTTATTAGAAAAGTTAACTTTGCATTCACCTTACTATTAAAGTATGAGGCCTATTCTGTTTTTTCCACATTTCATTTCTTTCTCCCTCATGTACGACACTATCTTCTTTCTCCTTTCCTTATGTCTGTTGTTGCTTTGTTGTAATACTTTACTCTTTCGTTCTTTCATTCGTTCTTTTTCTTTCTATCTTTCTGTTGCATGCGCAAGTGTGAGCGTCTGCTGCATGTTTGGAGAGGAGAATGAATTGAAGGTTTGGTAAAGGTTTGAACTTCACTTTTTAAAGAGGTGATTCACTTTTTTGCACTTTAACACAATCTTCATTCACTGGTGTCTCTTTACTATTTTTTACAGCAGCACCTAGCTTTTAGCTGGTTGCGATGGCTGGAAGAAATTACAGTTCTTAAGGCTTTAGGAGCCTTTCCCGTTGATATGGTATTAAAATACCATTTGGTGTGGTGTTTTCGGTTGAGGAGTGTGGTTTGGCCATGGGAGAAGTTGTTGGATGTGAAAGTGGGCAGGCAGTGTCTAGGATGAATGCGGTGGTTATGTTTTTAGACTCTATTGACAAGGTGAATAACGAAGTTGAAAGGGGTATTGCTTTGAGAAATACCCAAACTACTGTTTTACCCCTAATAAACCCCATAAAAAGGATCATATTGTCTAATCTGCCCCCCTTTATCAGTGTTGATGTGTTGCGGAAGGAATTGTCACATCATGGTCAGATCGTGTCAGCAATGAAAATACTCCTGTCTGGTTGCAAATCAGCAAAGTTGAAACATGTTGTTTCATTTACATGACAAGTGTTTATCATGAGGAGCTGAACATAGTGATGAAATTTATGGTTGATGGTTTTGGATGTCATAAAGGTCACTCCGTCCGTAATTGCCCTGAAAAGATTCAAAATAATACTATTCATGCTATTGAAGATCCAGGAGAAGGGACATCAGCAGATATTTTGGCTGGAGCTCCAGCAGTTAGCAATAGAAAAACAGTTTTAGCAGTTAATGCTGGGAAGGGAGTTTCAGCAGGGGAGCAAAAGCATTAGAAAATGTTTCAGAGTGTGAACTTAATTGGGAGAGCATTGAGGCTGTTCTTACTTCTGCTGAAGTGTGTGAGGAGTTGAGCCATACAAGAAAGAGTTCAAGAAGGAATGGATGTTGATGATTTAGTTCACAGTGAAGGAAACTTGATCAGGGACGACGACAGTATTTTAAGGTACCAAAAACATTAAAAGAAAACCTAAAGAAACTAAAGGAACAAAACCTAAAAACATGCAGGTAAAAGGAAAGAGTGGGAGAGAGAGTGATTCAGATGCTTTAACTGATTCTGATAGTTATGGAGAGTCTTCTGACTCCTCTATTCCTGATGACCAGAAAACTAATGGATACAGTCTCCTCCTCTTTTTGAGGTAACAAAAGGAACATGGGACGTGTCTATAGATGATTTTTTTCCTAATAGAAAACTGTTTGTTTACTCAGCTAAATGGTTAATGAAACAAAATACTTCTGATGGCTTAAGAGATGCTTAAGTGCATAGGCTTCAAAAACTGATGCAGAAAATCAGAGCTTGAGTTAAATTAGCTACCTGAACCTTAAAAAACAGCTGATAAGATTCTGTTTTTTCTTCTTTTTTTGTTGGATCCTTTTTTGTGTTACTATGAGTAGCTTTAAAATCTCATCTTTGAATCTTAATGGTGCAAAGATTGCAAAAAAAGGGATGTGTATTAGGAACTCTTAAAATCTAAAAGAATTGGCATAGCTTTAGCCCAAGAAACCCATAGCAGTATTGACAATAAAGTTGACTGGATGAAAGAATGGGACAGAGATCTTGTTCTGAGTCATAAAACCTCACAAAGTGCAGGAGAAGCAATTCTTTTTTCAAGGAACTGTCTTCCAGTTTCTGGAAGATGTTGTATCTGGAAGTTTGTTAAAGGTTATTGTTAAGAATGAAAAAAATGGACACATGGATCAAAGTTGACTTTACTAAATGTATATGCTCCTGTGACTCCAAGTGAACATTGTGTGTTTTTTTTTAAAATAGCAAATACACTGTGCGTCAGCAGATTACATGATTTTAGGGGGTGACTTTAATTGTACAGTAGATGATTTGGATAGGAATCATTTAGAGCAACATATACATTTGAGAAGAATATTGAAACGTATTATTGAAACCTATGATTTGCTTGATGTGTGGCTTTATAAACATGGAAAAATTAAACAATATTAATTTGCTCATTGTAAAGAAAATTATATTTCTTTAGCAAGACTAGATAGGTTTTACTGTTGTGGTTATCAATTACAAATATTTAAATCATGCACTTTGTGTCCAGTAGGCTTTTGTGGTCATTGCATGATCATAGGAAATGTGTTTAGAAATAAATTAAGACCTAAGAGTGCATATTGGCACTTCAATACAGTTTTGTTAAATGATGGTTAAGAATTAGAGACTGACATTGTGGATCTGGCTAGGCATGCACACTTCTAGTGTTTATCTATCCAGTTAGCTTAGCGGCTAGGTTAGCGGTTAGCCGTTAATTGTAGCTCCGGTGCACTCACCAGAGACTTTGAACATGGCTGAGAGTCACAGTTTATGAGAGGAAGAGGAAGGACTCAGTTGAAAGAAATACTGCCCTTGAAGAGCAGAAGAGCAAGGTAAGACGGTCTTGCACATGCGCAGTTATTCAAAAAGGGCTTGGGGAAACTTCCGGAAAAATCACAGACTCTAGCTTTAATGTAATTATTTATCCAGGAAATAATTAAGACTCGAATTGGTAACTTAGTAAGCTAGAGAGTACTGTAAGCGGACGATCCACCGAAAAAGATGTGTCGGAGCACTTCCTGTGGCCACTGTTTACACTAGCTAGAGTTTACCTTAACTTAAGGTTAAGGTAAACTTAACACAAAGCACCATTAAATCAACATTAATGTTCCCTATTAATGCTGTAATAACGCTCGTAGCACTATAGAATGATGGCAGAGCAAAACGAAAACATGTTTAAAACTAACCGTAGTTATGTTTAACTAGGGTAATAGCACTAAGTGGTTTTGGAGGCTAATAGAGCTATGCTAGCGGACATTCTGCGCTAATTTAAAAAGACTTTTAGGCTCTATTTGGTCATAATGAGCGGACCGCACAATACAAACATTAATGTCCCATGGTGTATAAAACCCTTATGGAAATAAAGTTTGTAATAACTAAATCACACCAAAACACATCAGCAAAGCTTTGTTTCAAGAACGCTAGCGGAAGCTATGCCTGTTAGCTCGGTCAAGCTTTAAAACATAGTGAAAATACATTACGTAAACCATTTTAAATGATTAATCCTCTATCACTCTATAATTTCTCTCTGCCAAACCTCTGTGTTTGTCTGGTTGTGGCGACGAGGCGTCCAAATGCAGTCAATTACTCCAGAGGGAAACTGGTTCTTCAGGCAGGGGCAAGGACTCAGGGGGGAAAAGGTCCTCATTTGTGAACCGGGCTCCGGCGGACTGCGCTCGGGCTATAAACACAGGGAACTCCGCATGGCCTCCCTGATGTAGCTGCTTCTTGTGAGGGCCTGCACTCGACGTGTAAAGCAAGGGGTTGCAAAGTGGCCTTCCCAGGGTGGTTGTCCTTGGGCTCCCTGCCAGGGCCTCCGCACAGCTTGCAGCGGGAGCAATTTTCAGATCAGCTGCAAAAGCTGAGGGAAAGTTACAAGCAGTCTGTTTCATGGCGGTCGGCTGTTTAAGTTCCAATGTTGGTTTCACAGAAAACAGACTTTACTTAGCCTGGCCGGCACTGCAAATGTTCGTGGGTTGTCCGAACTCCAGTCGGACCCTCTGCAGAGGAAGATGAGAGGCTCCCCTATGCTGCTTAAAGCAGCGGGTGAAAGAGACATATTGCAGCATGGTCAGGGGCTTTATACAATCCCCCCCCCCCCCGCCTAAAAGGTAAGGGAAGTTTATTTATGTAGCACTGTTCAGTAACAAGACGATTCAAAGTGCTGTATATGAACAGAACAACATTACAAAGGGAAATATTACATAGGACATTAACAAAGGAATAACTTAAGTAAATCCTTGACTAGAGTTATTTGGTTTGAATGGAACAAGCTTCATCACTAACATTCAAAACTTAATATTTTCAATTCATACATTAACAAACACACAGAGAGCATAACATCACAGTACTTAATTGTTTCTATAAATAATAAGAAATAAATTAGGTAAATCATTGGGGTTTCGGATCTAAAGTGATTTTGTCCCACTTTTCTAAAGCTACAACTAGAATAACTTGTTTTGTTTCATTGTAATAAGAATAAGCTAAGTAAATCCTTGACTAGACTTCTTTAGTTTCACAGGAAAAGCCTTCAGCTGATCCAAAATTCTGCAGATGAAACAAGATCATATTTCTCCTATTTTAGCTTCCCTTCGTTGGCTTCCTATTAAATCATGAATAGAATTTAAAATTCCCCTTCTCAAATATAAAGTCCTTAATCAAGTCAATCAAGCTCCATCATATATGTTCTCAACAGAGCACCAGGCTCCTCTCCTGTGAAACCAACTCTCAGTTTGGTCCATGAGGCAGACACCCTGTCCCGAGTGCCTTAAGATGACATGTTGTGAATTGTTGCTGTATAAATTAACTGAATTAAAATGAACTGAATTAATAATCAGTTATTTAACCTTTAAGTTCCCTCTCTGCATATTTTAGATGTAGCGAAGAACATATGTAGATTGACATTCTAATCTGAAATATTTTGAAGCAGGTGTTTCAGAAAAAGGGAAATAGTAAAACAACAGGTAATATCGGTGTAAAATGTAATATGATTTTCTTACATATAAAAAGATAAGAGTTAAACAAAACTCCCTACAATGATAATTGTGAGCATCAGACAAACATCATAGGTCACTTATGATATACAATAAATTTAATCCGGAGCTCATTGCCAATATAGGTTTGTTAGAAAATATATTGCCCTGGAGTTTTAAGTAGGATTCATTATAAATCATTTCATTAGCTGTTTCAAGAGCATCAGCTTTTCTTTCTGTAATTAAGCTGCAAGCTGTTCGTTTAGGTGTGGTGTGTGGAGTCGGATGAGCAACAGTATCAGAACTGGACGGTGGACAGCAGCCAACACAGCCTGGATATCTCCACGCTGAAACCAGACAAACAGTACTGGATCACCATGGCAGCAGTGAACGGTGCTGGAGTGGGCACGCTCAGTGTCCCTCATGTATTTGTCATCAGTGAGAACTATTTGCCTTTTCATCTTGTTTCTCTATGAGGACATAGCAGGGATGGTATTCCCTTTTTGTTCTCACTGTTTTACCACCTAGAACTGTCTGTTTCTACTCAGACCCACAGTTAGGAAGCCCCACAGACTCAGACAGCCACAAACAGGATGCGTCTCCTCTGCTGGTCCTGCTCCAGGACCCAGTCTTGATTGGCAGCATTGGTGCCCTCTTGTGGTGTCTTCTGATGATTGCAGCTGTTTTCCTGTTCAAACGCCACAGCAGCACAGGTCACCTGTTACCTCACCGTGGCAAGAGTACAGGTGTGTATTAAAAAATGTTGACTGTGAACATCTGCAAGAATATGGTGTGTGTCTAAAGTCTGTCTAAAGACAAAGACATTTCTTATTCATTTAGTTTCAATTATTATTTCCTCAGGTCTGCACAAACTGGCCAGTGAAGATCTCATCATCAAACACAGGTGAGGTGAAACTGAAACGGCATCATGTAAATTTGATATTTTTACATGAAAACAACCAGAGAAGAACAAATTCCATTTTTTGTTGAAATATTTTATTACCATTTAGAAAATTATAAAACATGGAGAATAAAGGAAATAAAAACAATCCATTTGAATACACAGACATACACAAACAAAAAAACAGAAATAAATAATATAAGTAAATAAAGCCCAGTGATTTTCACCAAATGATGTACTATTATACCTAAAGAAGTCCAGCAAAGGCTTCCAATCATTTTCAAGCTCCTGTGCTTTCCCTTTTACAATATAGATTAGTTTTTCCAATAAAGCAGAGGATGACATTTCCTTTACCCACACATTTGTTAATGGTGAGTCCATTTTTCTCCACATTAGAGCAATAATTCTTTTTTGCCTGTAAAAATCCAAAATCAGTTACCCAGCAGACCGAGTGTTGGATCACCTGTACTCCAACCAAGTCTGAAGTAGTGTTTACTACCAGCTTCCTGTAGTTCTGAAGTTTGGAATAATTGGTGCAATAATGTTCCTTTACATTCAGAGCATTCAAAACAAGTATCTGGAATGCCAGGAGACCAGTGATTGTTTCAGCACCCTTAGACATACCCCTTCCGTTTCATTCTGACTTATGTTGTAAATATGCTTTCTACGTCTCTAATCTATTACTGATGGACTCATTATCCTTAGTTACAAACATGTCATAAAGCACACTTTATGACATGTTTAGCTTATTCTTTTCAAAAACAAATTACCACTAGATTTTCAAGGTATGTGAGCCGTGGTTCATGTGTAAATGAATGCTTCTTGGATTGACTGAAATGCCTTAGCTGTATGTACTTGAAATTCCAGCTATTCATTTATTTCGACTTTTAAATGGTAAATGGACTGAATTTATAAAGCATTTTTCTAGTCATACTGACCATTCAAAGCTCTTTACAATACAGCCACATTCTCCCAATCGCACTCACTGATGCTCACACATTCATACGGTAAGTGCCTTGCCCAGGGTCACATCGACATGTGACAGGGAGACGCTGGAATCAAACCCACAGCTTTCTGATTGTAAGATAACTACGCTACCCACTGAGCCACAGTTTCCCATTTTGATAGAATACAGTTTAAAACAAAACTCAAAAAGCACTGTTTTGGAACAGGTCAGTCTCCCCCCTCCCTCTCTCTCTCTCTCTCTCTCTCTCTCTCTCTGTCTCTGTCTCTGTCTCTGTCTCTCTCTCTCTCCTGTAAATGGTCAAAGATGGAAGAGGGTGGTGAGGTAGAGGAGGGTTTGGTGGAGTGGTAGAGGTGGGTATCGTCAGCATAAATGAGAAGCAAATGACCAAGTGGGAAGAGGTAAATTATGAACAAGATCAGACCAAGAACAGAGCCCCGAGGAACACCAGAGGATAGTGAAAATAAGATAGATTTGGCACATTTCAACTAAATCAGTTGTGTTCGTTGAGAGAGGTAAGAGTTTGTAAGGAACGGAGACTGGACCCAGTAAACAACCAAGACAAGGTCAGTGGCGCTTTCAAGTGTTTATTTAATGGCGGTCGCACGGCAACCCGAGCGGCTCACGTCTGCAGGAACCCTGGAGAGTCGGGTAATCCGAGCGCCGGCTAGTAACGAGGAAGCGGGGCAGAGAAACGGGGGTCCGGGGAAGGAGCCGAGGGGTTAGAAGTCCAGAGACGGATCCAGAGCGGGTCGGGGTCCAGTCCAGGTCCTTAGTCCGGCTGAGTTCAGAGGTTCACAGGGGTTAGTCAGATGCGGTTACTCACTAACAGATCGGGGTCGGGCAACAGGCAGGCAGTCCAGATTCAGAGGTCCAGGATGAGTCCAGTCCGATGCAGAGGACCACGGGCTGATCGGTGGGAGTCCAGACCGGCAACAGAGCTTGAAAGGGGTTAGGCAGACTCAGAGACAAAAAACAGATCAGGTCGGGCAACAAACAGGCAGGCAGGCAGATAATAGAGAATGCTGGATAGTCTCACCGAGGTGGCACAAGACGTTCTGGCACTTTTGCTTGGACAGAAGGCTGATTAAATGGAGCTGGAGACAGGTGGATCAGATGAAGGCTGATTGAGGACTTGGCAGAATTTGGGCAGGTGTGTAGGGTGGATGATCAGCCCAGCAAAAGTACTGAGATCATTACAGAACCCCCCCCCTCAAGGGCGGATTCCAGACGCCCTCCTGGGCTGGTCGGGCCGGGCCTTGTGGAACTCCCGGATGAGGGACTTGTCCAGGACAAAGCGGGAAGGGATCCAGGACCGTTCCTCCGGCCCATAACCCTCCCAGTCAACAAGGTACTGGATGCCCCTGCCCCACCTCCTGGATCTCAGGATGCGCCTCACTGTGTATGCGGGTCCTCCATCGATCAGATGGGTGGGAGGAGGGGGTCTGGAGGTGGGCACGAACCTTGAGACCTTAGCCGGCCTAACTCGAGAGACGTGAAACGTGGGGTGTATCTTCATGGCCTGAGGCAGGCGGAGACGGACGGCCACCGGGTTCACCACCTTTGAGATAGGGAAGGGCCCGATAAAGCGAGGTGCCAGCTTCCTGCTGTCTACCTTCAAGGGCAGGTCCTTAGTGGAGAGCCAAACCCTCTCACCAGGCTGGTAACACGGGGCTGGGACCCGCCGACGGTTGGCCGCTCGGGCCTGTGCCTGGGTTGCGTTGAGGATCGCTCTTCTTGCCCTTCTCCAAGCACGATGGCACCTCAAGGCAGACAGGTGGGCTGATGGAACCCTTGACTCCCTCTCCTCAATGGTAAACACTGGTGGCTGGAACCCATATACCACATAGAAGGGGGAGAGGCCGGTAGAACTGGAAGGCGTGGCGTTGATGGCATGTTCCACCCAGGAAAGGTTCTGTGCCCACTTGGTGGAATCAGACTCGCAAAGGAGGCGGAGTTTGGTTTCCACCTCCTGGTTAGCCCTCTCTGACTGACCATCGGTCTGAGGGTGAAACCCAGATGAGAGGCTGACAGAGATCCCCAGCATGGAGCAAAACTCCTGCCAGTAACGTGACACGAACTGGGGACCCCTGTCAGAAACTATGTCAGCCGGCAGGCCGTGCAGACGGAAAACCTCTCTGGCCAGAATATTACCCATCTCCTTGGCTGATGGGAGTTTGGGAAGGGGAACCAAGTGGACCATCTTCGAAAATCGGTCCACGATTGTAAGAATGACTGAGTGACCCTCGGAAACTGGGAGGCCAGTGATGAAGTCCATGGCTAGGCTGGACCAGGGTCGGGAAGGCACAGGGAGAGGGCGGAGAAGGCCAGAGGGGGGCCGCCGGGAGACCTTGGCCTGGTTACACTGTACGCAGGCCGCAACAAACTCCTTGACGTTCGCTATCAAGGTGGGCCACCAGAACTGGGACCGGATGATTTTGATGGACTTTGTGACTCCTGGGTGGCAGAACAGACGGGAGCAGTGGCAGAAATCCAGGACCTTCTTAATTAGGGGTTCTGGGACGTACAGTTTGTTATTGGGACAGGCTTTGGGGATTAGCGCTCTGTCCTGGAACCTTCTTACCTCTTCCTCCAGAGCAAGCCTAGTGACAGAGCATCTGACGCTTTCAGGCAGGATGTACCCCTGTTCCTCATTGGGGTCCTTCTCCCCAGCTTCAAACATCCGGGACAGGGCATCTGGTTTAGTGTTTTTGGACCCTGGCCTGTAAGACAGGGAGAAGCTGAAACGTCCAAAGAACAGAGCCCACCTGGCTTGCCTGGGGTTTAATCTCTTGGCTGTCTTGAGGTACTCCAAGTTTCTGTGGTCAGTCCACACTAGGAAGGGGAGCTTGGATCCCTCCAGCCAGTGTCTCCACTCCTCCAAGGCCAGCTTGACCGCCAACAGCTCCCGGTTGCCTACATCATAGTTGCGTTCTGAACTGGTCAGCTTCCTGGAAAAGAAAGCACAGGGGTGAACTCGGCCGTCGCTGGCCCTCTGGCTGAGGATGGCCCCGACCCCTGAGCCTGAAGCATCCACCTCCACAATGAACTGTCTCTCTGGGTCAGGAGAGACCAGGACTGGTGCTGACGTAAACAGGGACTTTAGTGTTCTGAATGCCTCATCTGCCTGTTCACTCCAGTGAAACTTAACTTTACTGGAGGTCAAGGCATGCAGGGGACCTGACACCTGGCTGTACCCACGGATAAAACGCCGGTAGAAGTTTGCAAAAACCCAGGAACCTCTGAACCTGCTTCCTGTCTGATGGAACTGGCCAGTCAGTAACCGCACGGACCTTGGCTGGATCCATGGCGACCTGACCAGGAGACACCATGAAGCCCAGAAAGGCCATGGAGGTCACGTGGAATTCACACTTCTCTGCCTTCACAAAAAGTTGGTTCTGAAGCAGGCGGAGAAGTACGGCGCGGACCTGTTTCCTGTGGATAGAGATGTCTTAAGTGTAGATTAGGACATCGTCCAGGTACACGAAAACAAAGTGCCCGATCATGTCCCTGAGAACCTCATTAACGAGGTTTTGAAACACCGCCGGGGCATTAGTTAGACCGAAGGGCATTACCAGGTACTCGTAATGTCCAGAAGGTGTATTGAAGGCCGTTTTCCACTCGTCTCCTGCCCTAATACGGACAAGGTGGTAGGCGTTCCGCAGGTCCAACTTAGTGAAGAACTTAGCCCCCCGGATCTGGTCAAAGGCAGTGTTTATTAGTGGGATAGGATAGCGGTTCTTTACTGTGATTTCATTTAGCCCCCTGTAATCAATGCAGGGCCTGAGGGACCCATCCTTCTTCCCCACAAAGAAGAAACCCGCACCGGCGGGAGAGGAGGATGGGCGGATTATTCCAGCCTCTAGTGAGTCATTGATGTACCTTTGCATTGCCTGAGACTCCGGCAGAGACAGGGAGTACAGTCGACCCCTGGGAGGGGTTGTTCCTGGCAGCAGATCAATGCAGCAGTCGAACGGGCGGTGAGGAGGCAGGGCTGTGGCTCTGGATTTGTTGAAGACCTCCTTTAGATCGTGGTATTCAGCAGGGACTTTAGACAGATCAGGGTAAACCTCCTCCACCTCATTCACTGGTGCAGGAAGAGGCTGGGCAGACAACAAGCAGAATTCAGAACAAGAGGGTGCCCACCCCATTACCTCCACTCTCTGCCAGTCGATCAGAGGATTGTGCTTTTTGAGCCAGGTGACCCCCAGGACAACTGGAACCTGTGGGGAGTCAATGATCATGAAGGTGAGTTTCTCTCTATGGTTACCTCCGACCAATAGCTCAACAGGCTCCGTAACCAGGTGGGAGTGACTCAGCTTGTGACCATCCAGGGCGAGGACGCTGTGGGGTGATGGGCCGGGGAGGAGTCTGATATTTAATCTCCTGGCAAACCCCTCATCCATGAATTCAGTGTCTGCCCCTGAATCAATCAGAACAGACAGGTTAAGAGATGTGGTAGAAGTGTTCAGAGCTGCCGGTAAGAGGAGGTCTGGGGAGACAGAAAGACTTGTACGGCTCAGAAAGGTCCTCCCCCCTCTTACTGAGCCAGACCTTTTACTGGACAGTTAGCGACGCGGTGACCCTCCCCTCTGCAGTAGAGGCAGAGATTTAGCCGTAGCCTGCGCTGGTGTTCCTCCTTAGTCAGCTTGGTTTTGCCCAACTGCATAGGTTCAGGATCAGTTGCACTGCTGAGCGACGGGAGAGGCGTGGGAGTTGATGAGGGCACCCTAGAACGAAACGGGGCGGTTGCACGTCGCTCCCTTCTCCGTTCCATGAGACGGAGATCTATCCTGGTAGCTAGATCTTCGAGCTGCTTTAAAGACTTGGGATAGTCCCGAGTAGCGAGTTCATCCTTTATTTTATCGTTCAACCCTGTAATGAAGACATCCATTTGGCGTGTTCATTCCAGGTGCTGTCTGCAGCCAACAGGTGGAAGTCAATAATGTACTCTGACACTGACTTTTCGCCCTGCCTGAGAGTCAGGAGCCCCCTGGTGGCCTCCCGGCAGGGTAAAACGGGGCTGAAAACCCTGATTAGTTCGCGGGAGAAGTCATGATAGGAGTAGCAGATGAGGGAGTCATTCTGCCACTCAGAAGTTCCCCACAACCTTGCCTTGCCTGCCAACAGGGAAATAACATAGGCAACCTTAGAGCGGTCAGTGGGATAGGCAGAGGGCTGTAATTCAAAATGGATCTCACATTGCGTGAGAAAAGCCCGACATTGATCAGGATTGCCCCTAAAGGGCTCGGGCGGGGAAAGACGCGGCTCGGGAAGCGCCGCTGACGTCACCGCGTGTGACGCGGAGGCGGATGCTGACGCACGCGGAAGTGTCGGGGCCGAGGAAGCCTGGCTGCGAAGATGGGATAAAATCTCCGAAACGCCAGCCTCCAGCTGGGAAATGGATCTTTCCACGCCAGCCCGCCACTGACTGTCTGGTATTGGGTCCATGGGCCAGAACGTAATGTAAGGAACGGAGACTGGACCCAGTAAACAACCAAGACAAGGTCAGTGGCGCTTTCAAGTGTTTATTTAATGGCGGTCGCACGGCAACCCGAGCGGCTCACGTCTGCAGGAACCCTGGAGAGTCGGGTAATCCGAGCGCCGGCTAGTAACGAGGAAGCGGGGCAGAGAAACGGGGGTCCGGGGAAGGAGCCGAGGGGTTAGAAGTCCAGAGACGGATCCAGAGCGGGTCGGGGTCCAGTCCAGGTCCTTAGTCCGGCTGAGTTCAGAGGTTCACAGGGGTTAGTCAGATGCGGTTACTCACTAACAGATCGGGGTCGGGCAACAGGCAGGCAGTCCAGATTCAGAGGTCCAGGATGAGTCCAGTCCGATGCAGAGGACCACGGGCTGATCGGTGGGAGTCCAGACCGGCAACAGAGCTTGAAAGGGGTTAGGCAGACTCAGAGACAAAAAACAGATCAGGTCGGGCAACAAACAGGCAGGCAGGCAGATAATAGAGAATGCTGGATAGTCTCACCGAGGTGGCACAAGACGTTCTGGCACTTTTGCTTGGACAGAAGGCTGATTAAATGGAGCTGGAGACAGGTGGATCAGATGAAGGCTGATTGAGGACTTGGCAGAATTTGGGCAGGTGTGTAGGGTGGATGATCAGCCCAGCAAAAGTACTGAGATCATTACAGAGTTGAACCAGTCCGGAGGTTGTCCGGAATTCCAATAGATTGGAGTCGGTTAAGGAGAATGGTGTGGGAGATGCTGTTGAAAGCTGAACTGAGGCTGAGAAAGATGAGAATTTTTAAGAGGGCAATTTCTGTCCTTGCCAGATTTCCACCCTCACTTTTCAAACGCTACTTTCTGTTGGTAAATGTAATATTTGAACCCTTCATCATGAAACAGTTTAAAAAAAAAAAACATTACTCTACTTCTGTATTTTAGTACTTGATGAGGTAGTCCCTAAATAATCCCCTGCCTATTATTTCTAACTATTAATTCCTGACAATGTGTGATCCATTGCTATCACAGTGATCAGAGATTATAAATTAGGCTTGTGTTTTGTTTCTCACATTCCTCCAGATTCTCAGCCTTTTACTTCAAAGATACTTATTTTAGTAGTAAGTTAACATCACTTATTTGAAATGGCATAATCTTTAATTTTTTTTTCTTAATTGCCATAAAGCCTTTACTTCTGATGTTGGGTTGTATTAAAACACCAGGAAAAAAAATAATATATATAATATATATATATATTTGACTTCTCTGTTCTACAGGATGGCGGCTCCAGATTCCCCGTGGATCTCTGGAAGCTGGAGACCTCCCTTCAACCAGAAATATCAGGACTTATGGGCCCAGGGTCACACACATCCTGGGATCAGAGGCACCAGTAAGTTAAATGACACAGAGATGAAGCAGTTTATATATATATATATATATATATATATATATATATATATATATATATATATATATATATATATATATATTATTGTCATGGTTTTTAAATGTTTAGCCCACATGCAGATACAGGCGGAAGACAAGCACATTTTTAAGATGTTTATTTAAAGGTTCAGGCTGCGGGAAGAGACACAGCGTGTGGCTCGGGCGAGGTCTGAACGTCAGTACTGGAGCGACTGCGGAAAGTAGGAGGAATAATGTTACGAGTGAATGAACCAGGGGAAAGTACCAGAAGCTTCGCCGCTTACCATTTAGCAGGGTAGACCTATCCGGGGAGAATAATGACAAAGGAACTCTGTGACCGTAGCTCGTAGGTGGTGGTGACTGGAGGGCTGACAGATGGTAAGCTGGCGAGGGATCCGGAGCGCACCGCAGCAGACAAGAGGAACAGATGGGGTAACCAGAGAGTTTTGCGGGTGAACCAGAAGAATCCAGGGAAGGGGGTCTCAAGCCCGGCTTGGTAACACCAAGAGGGTAAGAGTGGAGATGCCAGAGCAAAATCTGAGCGGCAGGGATTCTGTGGATCTGGTTTTTCGAACACGACGTCCAGGCAGGTGAGTAAATCCAAACATGAAAAACTGTGAACACCAGGAAACAAAAACATTAGTCCAAAAACGGGATTCCAAAAGACTCACAAAATACGAAGTTCAGGATACAGTTCACTGTCCATAACTGGTTTGATCTGGGAGACAAGAAAGGTGGGATGGACCCGGGAGTGAGGAGGCAGGCGCAGACGAACGGAGGTAGGGCTGATGATGGATTCGATCTCATAGGGTCCAGTGAACCGGGGGGCAAGTTTCTTAGCGGATGGATTAGTTAACACGTCCCTGGATGATAACCAGACCTTCTGACCGGGGCGATACTGGGCGGCAGGAACACGGTGCTGGTCGGCGAACCTCTTGTTCTGCTCTGCGGTGCGAGTGAGAGCAGTGACTGTGGATCTCCAGGTTTCTTGGCAACAATTAATGTATTCATTAACAGACAATAGGGGTATCCGGAGTTCATCGGTGGGTAGGAGAGGAGGTTGGTATCCAAGGGCTATTTCAAAAGGTGAATGTCCAGTAGCAGATGACACGTGAGAGTTAAGGGCATACTCGACCCATGGCAAATATTTATTCCAGTCGGTGGGTGATGAGGAGGTGAGGCAACGAAGGGTGTTTTCTAACTGCTGATTCAGTCTTTCGGTTTGGCCGTTGGTTTGGGGGTGGTATCCGGAGGTGAGAGTGTAGCGGGAACCGAGAGCAGAACAAAAGTGCCGCCAGACCTGAGAAACAAACTGGGGGCCCTGGTCAGAAAGGATGTCAGTGGGGATTCCATGAAGCCTGAATACATGTCTTATCAGAAGTTGTGCGGTCTGTAGGGCGTTGGGTAGTTTTCGTATCGGGATGAGGTGGCAGGATTTGGAGAATCGGTCGACAACAGTTAATATCGCGGTCATTCCCTGTGATGAAGGGAGTCCTGTAACGAAGTCCAGAGCGATGTGAAACCAGGGGCGCTTGGGAATAGGTAGAGGATTCAACAGACCAGAAGGAGGCTGATTCGAAGGCTTGCTCTGAGGACATACAGGACAAGCTAAAACATATTCACGCACATCGTTGGACCAAGAGGGCCACCAAAAACGCCGGGACACCTGTGATTGAGTCCTAAATATTCCAGAATGGGCGGAGAACTTCGAGTCATGGCTCCAACGTAAAACCTCGGGACGAACTGATTTCGGGACATACTGTACTTTAACCCCGCAGGTCCTGTGCCTGGGTCAGGATCAAGGTCCAGAGCTTGACTAATGCGATCCTTTAACTCCCAACGTAAACCTCCAACAGTACATGTGGGGGGAAGAATGGGCGCTGGTTCTCTCTCCTGTTCCTGGGGAGCGAATTGTCGAGACAGAGACTGGGATTTAGACGTCGGGCTGACTGCAGATAAGCGAGGTTCTTATGGTCTGTCCTATGATTATGGGCTGCTCGGATCCCTCTAACCAGTGTCGCCACTCCTCTAAAGCTAACTTAATGGCAAGCAGTTCACGGAGACAGCCGGCGAGAAAAAAAGGCACAAGGATGGAGTTTACTGTCGGACTCTGACTGTTGAGATAATACAGCACCAACAACTTAAGAAACCTCAAGTCACCTGTTTTAATGACTACCGGCCTGTTGCACTGACTCCCATCATGATGAAGTGCTTTGAAAGGCTGGTGAAACAACACATAGTCTCCAGTCTTCCCCCAACACTCGACCCGTTCCAGTTTGCCTACCAGCGGAACCGCTCCACTGAGGACGCCATCTCCTCTGCTCTTCACCTGAGCCTGGCACACCTGGAGGAGAAGAACACCCACGTGCGGATGCTGTTCCTGGACTTCAGTTCAGCGTTTAACACCATCATCCCACAGCACCTGGTAGAAAAACTAAAACATCTGGGCTTCAGCACACCTCTTCGCAACTGGCTGCTGGACTTCCTCACCAACAGACCTCAGTCAGTCCGGGTCGGACAGAACACCTCTGATGTCATCACCCTCAGCACGGGCTCCCCTCAGGGCTGCGTCCTGAGCCCCCTGCTGTTCACCCTGATGACACACGACTGCGTCCCCAGGTTCACCACCAATCACATCGTGAAGTTTGCTGACGACACAACGGTGGTGGGCCTGATCAGAGACGACAACGACCAGGACTACAGAGAGGAGGTGGAGCAGCTGGTTGGCTGGTGCAGAGAAAACAGCCTGATCCTGAACGTGGAGAAAACGAAGGAGATCATCGTCAACTTCAGGAAGAACCGGCCTCACCACGCTCCACTGCTCATCAACAGCTCAGCTGTGGAGGTGGTCAGCAGCACCAAGTTCCTGGGGGTGCACATCACAGACAACCTCACCTGGTCTGTGAACACACTGGTGAAGAGGGCACAGAAACGACTGTACTTCCTGAGGAGGATGAGGAGAGCCCAACTGCCCCCGCCCATCCTCACGACCTTCTACAGAAGCACCATAGAGAGCATTCTGACCAGCTGTCTCTCTGTGTGGTGTGGAGACTGTAATGCCACCGACTGGAAGAACGTGAGGAGAGTGGTGAGGACAGCAGAAGGGATCATCGGGGCTCCTCTTCCGTCCATTAAGGACATTTCGTCCCAGCGCTGTGTGTCCCGAGCCCGAAACATCATAAAAGACCCCTCACACCCCCACCATGGACTGTTCTCCCTGCTACCTTCTGGGAAGAGGTTCCGCAGCATCCGCTGCAGGTCCACCAGGTTCTGCAAAAGCTTTTTCCCTGTTGCCATCAGACTGTTGAACTGCTGAACTCTAAACTGGACCCTGCACCACATTTGCACATTGCATCACTGCATCTCTATCTAGCATTACAAATGCTGCCGAACAATGCATTTTTGCACAAATGCCTTTTGCACCATCATTTCTGCACATACAAATGGTTTTAAAAAATTCTCCTGTACACCGTGATCGCACACTGTTCTCTTCTTCTGCATTGTTTACATTTCAATTGTTTACTTTTTAATCACTGCTGCAATGTATACTGTAATTTATAAGCTGTATGCAACGAAGTTTCGTGCTGTATGCACTCTGTACATACAAAATGACAAATAAAGATGTCTAAGTCTCTAACACCGGTATCAGATGCGTCTATTTCTAGGGTGAATTGTTTGGCTGGATCGGGGTGAATGAGTATGGGTGCCTGTGAGAATCTACTCTTGAGCTCGGAAAAAGAGGCTTCCGCCTCAGGACCCCAGACGAACGGGATGTTAATGCGTGCAACGGGGATGCTATTTGACTGTAGTTCTTAATGAAGCGTCTGTAGAAATAGGCAAAACCCAAGAATCTTTGCAGCTGCTTTCTGGAGTCTGGGGTAGGCCATTCTACTACTGCTTTTATCTTGTCAGGATTGGATCTAACTTGTCCACCTTCTAAAATGAGGCAGAGGAAAGAAACAGAGCTCTGGTGGAATTTGCACTTCTCTGCTTTAACAAACAAGCGGTTCTCTAAGAGGCGTTGTAGGACTAATCGGACATGTTGTTGGTGCTGCTCAAGATCGCTAGAGTAAATCAATATATCGTCTAAATAGACAATACAAAAATGTTCAAAAAAATCCCGTAGAACATCATTTACCAACGCTTGGAAAACGGACGGAGCGTTACATAAACCAAAGTATTCAAAGTGACCCAGCGGAGTCTTAAAAGCCGTCTTCCATTCATCTCCCTGTCGAACCCGAACCAAATGATAAGTGTTACGCAAGTCAAGTTTGTTAAAGACGACGGCATTCTGGACTGGTTCTAGGGCAGAGGACAACAGGGGAAGCAGGTACTTATTCTTAACCGTTATCTGATTTAGCCCTCGGTAGTCGATACACGGCCGGAGGGATCCATCCTTCTTTCCTACAAAAAAGAAACCCGCACCTAAAGGAGAGGAGGAAGGGCAGATTAAACCAGCCGAAAGGGACTCTCCAATGTACTTCTCCAGCGCCTGACGTTCAGACCTCGAGATGTTGTAGAGTCGGCTGGAGGGTAGCGGAGCCCCTGGTAACAGATCTATGGCGCAATCGTATGGGCGATGCGGAGGAAGCGAGCACGCTCGACTTTTACTAAAAACAAGATGCAGGTCGTGATACTGCTCGGAAATGCGGGTTAAGTCGATTACATCCTCTGTTTCCGTGGAGGGGTTAGAGGGATGAGAATCTGGCTGCGCGGACTGTAGGCATCGTGAATGGCAGGCGGAGGACCAGGATTCTAGACGGGATTCAGCCCAGTTTAAATGGGGATTATGAAAAGATAACCAAGCCAGTCCTAAAACAACAGGGGAGTGCTTGATGGGGAAAACAAAAAACGCGAGCTGCTCCTGGTGATTACCGGACACTATAACCTCTACAGGTAATACTGTATTTTTCTGACTATAGACCAGTTCACGCGTGACGTCAGCGCTACATCCGGGTCACGGTGGTTGGCAAAAACAGTACTGTTCTCGTCTACTACATGACAAAACGGGTGATTTAGAGCGTACTTTTAGTTCGTTTATTTTTGGAATCTAAACAATGCCTACGACTTGTTGTGCTCCCGGTTGCACAGAGAGGCATTCCAAATTGTTGGATGTACATTTCTGTCGTTTACCGAAGGAGGAAGGACGAAGAAAGAAATTGATATCTTCAATGAAAAGAGCGCAGGCAGACACTCCCAATGGACTGGGGGAGCCATCATACTACGACAGAATTTGCAGTCTACACTTCATCTCCGGTAAATACAACTTAATTCTGCTCTAGTCATTGTTCTACTTAAATAGCGGCGGAGGGGGGGTGGCGATCGCTAGACGGGGCCAGGAGAAGCAGAGTCGATGCGCTGCAGCAGCAGCACGCCGCATCATTTTAGTTTTCTTCGTGCAATCAGTGTGCAATAATGTGCTCCAGACAGCGGCTGCATTACGCCCCTGTTTACGCTGCAACGTCGCCGACACCCCCACCAATTTTAATAAGACAAAAACACCAAAATAATCTGTAGTGAATAATGTTTTTTTAACCTACCGGGTGGGTCTTCCTCTCTGCTGAGGCGCTGTGTGTCAGACTCCGCTTCGTATGTTACACAAACATGTCTGAACATCCATCCATCCATTTTCTGACCCGCTTAATCCCTCATGGGGTCGCGGGGGCTGCTGTCTATGTCCCGATATGAAATAATTGTAGCCGTCCAGTGGTTTCATGCTTTCATGCTCTCTCGTCTGTACTGGCCTGCGTGTTTATAAGGCAGCTGTATACGGAACTCTTAAAACGATCTTGTGATACGTTATCTAAAGAATAAAAATACGTGGAGAACTCGTCAGTTTCTCTGTTTGCGTCCGCCATTGTGTTCGTCTTTTGCCAACCAGTCCGGCGCGCATGCGCGAAAAACCCGGAACAAAACAATAACAATGAACTGGTCTATAAGGCGGACTTAAAATCCTTAAATTTTCTCTCCATTCTATGTTTTGCTCTTTCTGATCACAAATTCCTGGTCATGTGTGCACTTAAAAACACATTCATGTGTTTGAACACCCACAGAGTTCTTTTGGAGTTTTTGCTTTCAACTGCCCTTTACTCAGAGCTACCCGCTAAAGCAGCTGTCCGAAATTAGCACAGCAGACTGAAGCTCCTTTCCTACCGATGATAGAGTTCTTACTGTGGACCTATGAAAGGTCAAGGAACAGAAGCTAGGGGCTATGATTAGAATATTTCTGATGGAGCCACTATTTATCCAGGCCCCAGCTATGCCTGCTTGTACTATTTTATTTATTGAAACATAACAACCAAATCTCCAGTCAGTTCTAAACTTTCCACTTTTTTAAGTTTTAGAACCTTATAAAAATCTAATTTATTTTAGAAATCTCTATTGATTCTTTGTTTCCTGCTGACTAAAGTAAAGAAACTGCTACATTTTGTTTTTCTTGATCAAAGCATACAGAAAACTTTAAACCAGAATACCTACAGAACCGGGATTTTTGTGTACTGTTACAACCCTTCTACTTGTATACACAAATCATTTTAGTAATTATTTTAAAATTAATTAACTAATTATCTAAATTTCTGGTTTAACAATCATTAAATTCCAGTAACATGCATAAGTTCTGAGTCAATATAAAACTCCCTAAAAGTCCAGAGGGTGTTAGAAGTTGCAAATGCTGGGGCTTTATTTTTGTTAAGTATTTTTTACTTGTAAAACAGAAGAGAGGAAATAAATTATTATAATAAGAGTCTTGCTTTATCTTCAATTATTTTTATTTATACAGATGTAATACATCAACATTCATTTATATAACACTTTAGAACATCCAAAATAAGTGTTTTACATCATAAATAGACCAGAATAAAGCTACAAAAAATTACAATAAAATATAAAAGCATGCAAAATCAATTTAAAAACATGTGACAACATAAAAGACACTTCATGCTATTAAGTACTTCATATTCACATTTTAAATCATTCAGTTGTGGTCTATATATAGTGGAACTGCAATGCTTTGGTTGGAATTCCTCGTTATTGTTCCACTACTCCTCTTTTGCTCATTTTACTCGTCTTGGTACGGTCTCTTTAAATGTGCTCCATTCAGCTATTTTTGTAGTATGCTGGGGGACGGTCATGAACCACATGGGCTAATAAACCCAACAACCAAACATTTTCACTTATCCACTGTAGCTTTGGCATCTTGGGCATTCCCCCTCCCTCCCCCACAGAAATTCTTGGGCCTGGCAGCTCAAGGATTACTGCAGAAAATACTGTGACATAATTGTAAAAAAAAAAAAATACATAATAGGAAATAGAGAAAACCGAACGACTTGAAAAATATGACCCAAACACAATATAAAGATATGTACGCAGCACCTGGAGAGACTACATTTAAATTTTTTGTACTCCTAAAAACTCCAAGTACACAACAAAATGTGTTAAGGGCTAAAAAAAGTGGATTTTGCAAGATAGTTCCCCCTTAAGTTCAGAATTAAAAATTACCATAAAGTCTACATTTGGGGGGGGGGGGGGGGCGCTTATTCATTATTACCTTATTTATTATTATCCTGGGAGTAGTGACAACAAAACAAGGATCTCCCCACTGTACATTGGCCCTGGTACTTCTAAAGTGCATTGAGTTGAATATAATCAATAGAACAGAAACATTTCTGTTTCTCCAGGTCTCCTAGTCTCATCCAAACCGGACGGCAGCATCCTGGACTCCGCTGTCCCCATTGTGACAGACAGCTGTGGAGTCTATGGCACTTTTTATGTGGACCTAAAGGGCAGTGGCTTGAAGACCTTCAACAGTCCTGGACGCTGTCCTAAAATGTCTCATGGCGTGTCTCATCAGCAAGGAGGTGAGATAATTCAGATCTTCCCTCAACCCAACTCCAAGTCCTCCCCCCTTGGCAGCCAGGAAGCTCTGCCGTGGAAACAGGCCATACGGCCGCAGCCAAAGATGGGTGTGCTGAGGGAATCATGGGAAAAGAGAAACTATGGAAAGCAAGGTGATTGAGAACTGGGAATGTGATGATAACATTGGTTTTGGGGTTTTTTATGCATTTGGTTTCAGTCATTTTTCTGGTCATTTGATATTGAACCATCTCTTTTCAGAGCTGCATGCAGTCAACAGCTTTCCTGTACTTTCATCCAGAAACCAGGCCTGTCCCTCCAGTTTCTACCAACAGAGACTCAGTCATGTACCAGCAGGACGACATGGTACACAAATGTGTTTTGTTTCTGTCCACACACTGAATGTTTTACTAAAGAATAAAAGAGAAGAAGTGCCATCAATGATCTCATACTTGTTAGTATGTGACTGACGTCCTTCTACTTGTTCAGGTGGAGCTCCAGAGTGTGTCAAAGTTGCTGCTGGTTCTCGTTTACTGCATTATTCTGCCTCTCTGCACTTACTGGACCTGCTGCACCCTCCACCACTGAATGCCACAGATGACCCCACAGATAGAAACACCCTGTCCTCAGATGAAGGGTAAACCACATGAGTAACTTAGGCTACCAGTTAACTTGTCTTACCAGTTTGTTACTATGTTCTAAGCTTCTTCAACCTCCACAATTTTCTTTGCTGGTTTTTCAGTTATAGTCTATTTTAATTTGAATGTCTTGCAAAACTTTAGCACAGGCTTCACATGTGATTTTTGCAATTAACAAGTCAGGATCTTCTCACCATCCTATGTGTCTGTGGACAGACCTGCGCTACACACGGTGCTAAGATGCTCCCAGCTGAGATGCACTGGCAGTCAATAGTCGTGAAGGTTTCTGTTGTTGAAAGCAAACCACTAAATTCAATAAGCTGCAGAACAACATTTTTCTATGTTATGGTCCCATTACCTACTACCGTAACATAGAATCTAAGGAGCCAAATTATCGGCAAGATATAAATGAACAGCGCAGAAATATGCTAATATTAGCACAAGCGCCACAATATTGTCACTGGAGTTATTAAATGTGGTGAATCAAATGGGTTTACAGCTAGATGGCTGTCATCAAAAAACACCTTCTAGGATTTAATGTCGCTGTCAAGGAAAAATACTCTAGCTTTGTTATGCCCCTTTTCCATGGACTCCACTTCGTCGCGTTCTACTCCACTTGCCGCGTTTTGAGAGTTTTTTTCAAATGCATTTTATTCCCTACCTGGCTGGGTTTTCTCTATCCTCAGAAGGTAGTACGGTGGTAGTCGAGTGGAGTAGAGCTCTCACGTGAATGGACTGCTAGTCAGTGATTGGCCATAGGTGTAGCCAGTCAGCCAGCTGACAGTGAAACAATGGAAAAAAAAAACAACCTCGATTTGCCAACTCAATACTCCAGAGAGGGAAACAATGAATTCACTGGATACACTGAAAGTTTTTACGTTTTGTCTCTGAGGAGTGTGTGGTTCAACAATGTGTTTACTGTCGCTAATCAAACCATTGTCTGTGGCAGCAGGATGAAGTGAGCTCCACCACAACAGCCAGAAGGATGGCTGTTGGTGGATAAGAAACTCATGTGGCAAGACCTGTAGAACATATTAAACAACTGAAAATTCCAAAAGCGCCAAAAAATATATACCCAAATGAAATTAGATGCTGCACTTGAACCCTTTGGAGTAGAGGCAAAAGCTTGGTGTCTCTATAAAGGTAACATTGTGCTCTTGTTTTCTTGTTTCTTTCTTCGATATGCAGCTGCAGGCTTATGCAAGGAGATTCTAGCTGAAAGATAAGGGAGCCAAAAAGAGTCAAGTGTTTTGTGTGAAAGGTTCAAATTTGAATGCTATACAATAAAAAAATCAGAATTGTAGACCTGTTTTTCTGTAGGTATGTCTAGGTGCTCTCCAAAACTTTTCTGATAAGTAATCAGAAAAAACATTGTCACTCCTGTGACAAACTCCACCGCTTCTTCTGTTGCTATTTGGGTCTTCTCAGAAGCTTTACACATACTTCCTGGTGAAAATGTACGTCTAACACCAAATGCTGACTTTTACACACAAGGATGCAGCAAGAGCGCAGCTACCAGATGAACTTTACATGCTGTTGCTATGGAGTTTTAAGTATCCTGCCCCACAAGCGATACATCCCCGTAGCGGTAATTTCACTGGCTAAAATCTCCACATCTCGCAATGAGCGTCTAATCTCACTGCTCCGAGCAACATACCTCAAAACAGGAGGAGGGAGGGTTTTTCAGAAATGAGCTATGGTGAATAACATTAGCTCTGGAGAAACTGTGGATCAACACAGTTGGTCAAAAGGAGGTGTCAACCAAAGGAGGAGGGCCTAGATGACCATCTTGAAACAAAAGTTTTCAAAATAGAAATAACGTAATTTTCAGACTATAAGGCGCACTTAAAATCCTTAGTTTTTCTCAAAAATTGATGACGCGCCTTATAATCCGGTGTGCCATATATATGATTGCCGTTGTGCAATTACGGAATCCGCTTTCGGGTTCGTCTACAGAGGAGAGAGATGAGTTAACAAGTCTTACCCCGTTTACACTACCCCTTTTTAACCATGCCTAGACCAGTCCGAGCTCGGTAACCGAGATAACTATCGAGTGTAAATGGAACGCAAACTGAACTGAACCGAGCCAGACACAACCGGACCGCGCTAAATGCAGCCCAGTTCCAGGGGTGGGTTCGGCTCGGTTTTTCAGTAGCCCGGTTTTCTAATGACAAAGAGCGCATGAGCAGACCACATCATCTCCTTACAGCCAGCTGACATTTCAGACATTCATAAAAATACTAGCTTCCCTACCGTGACACACGATTTCCAGTGATGATTCTGCTCAGCAGTGTGATGAACCTCAGCGTCTGTCATTGTTTCCTGCGTCTGTAAATCCTTATTAGTTGTTCGTTTGTCTTATCTACTTCCCAAAAGCCGAATTATTAAATTCACCAAAAGTTGCAGTCTTCGCCTGACTCTCCGCAAACAACGAAATATAACCAAGCATGACTTCCTGAATGTTACGGGCACCGCCATTTTTATTTGCTTGATTTCCTCCTTCAATCCAAGAGAGTAGTAGTACCGCAGATCGTCAATAGGAGGCGAGGAAACCAAGGAACCGAGATAGCGTGATGTGTAAACGGTCGTCAGACCGTTTATACTGATCCAAGCTCGGACCGAGCTCGGCATGGATCGGTTTAACAAGGGTAGTGTAAATGGGGCTTCTGTATGGGGGCAGGTGTGGAAAATGACGGGAGGAGAGAACTAGTTGGTAAGAACCGTTATGAGAGCTACAGAAACCATTATGAGAGCTACAGAAAAGAAAGAAGGAAAAAAGAATAAATCAGAAAAAGTGAAAGATATAAAAAAGAAATAAAAGGAAGAGAATGGCACAACTGCAAACCTACCAAGATATGGCTGACCACTGACAGCCTGGGCAAAGATTGAATACATACAGCACTATCTCAGAAGTCTTTGCTCTCTTACAGATGTCTTCCATTTTTGTGAGAATTGACTTATTGTTTTCAACTGTGCTCAGTTCCAGTGACTCCACAAAGCTTACTGAGGACATGGGCTCCATCTCATCACTAAGTCCTCCAGCAGGTTATCCTGGACAAGCCGGACTGAACAAATGCAGCTGTGCCCCCTACAGCCACCTGGCCAATGCATCATATTCCACTTTAATGGATAATGATCAGAGCCTTTCTCTGACATCACAAGAATCCCCTGAGTACCTGGAGCTCAGTCCTAAACCTGAGAGCTACAGGTACAGATGTTTTTATAGTTCATTCTCTCCTGATGCTCAGACTTTCTCTAAAGGTTTATGTTCTTGTGTCAGCAGTATCCTGCCAGAGCAGCGTCCTTCTCTGCCCCACAACTTCACCTCCACCCTGGGCAGCGTCTGTGGGCCGGTTTGCTCCGCTGAGTTGGAGGATGCTGCCGCAGAACCTCAGCCTTTACCAGCCAGGCTGCGTCATTCTCGCCTTCAGAGCTCACCATCCTCCTGCTACAGTGACTGGAATAGCTCCCTGTGGAGCACCTGGAGTTCAGCTATGGACAGCAACCTGGACAGTAACCGCACCAGCCTCATCAGCTCAGTGGACAGCTGCTACACCAACGACAGCGCTACGTTTGCTCACCTGCTGGCTGGGGCCACAGAGTCCATGAGTGGAGCCTCTTTGACAGGTAGGAAGAGGAGGGGCTTACAGGGCAGCAGTTGGCGCATCTCGATAGAAACAAATACATACATTTATATATTACGATTGTAACAGTCCACAAAAATCATGATTTGGTAGATATTTGGGTTTTTGAAGTCATGGCTTGGTATGTTTTCAGTACTCAAGAAATACAAATTAAGAAATATATGAATTTTTTCAACCTTCGCCCACTGACAGCTCAGGATAGGCGCAAGCACCCCTCGCAACCCCAACAGGGATAAGCGTGTAGGAAAATGGATGGATGGATGAATTCTTTCATCCTTAAACAGCAGTAAATAAAAAAGGCTTTTCAATGTCAGAAATTAATTTGATTTAATTCGTTTCTAAAACCGAAATAGTTAGTTGTTATTTTTCAGTGAATAAAGAAGTGCAAGCAGGCACAGCCAGTGCCTGGATAGGTAGATTAAACAGCACTATAACAACCTGAACACCTTCACTGTTACTGTTTAGAAATATTTCAATAACGCTGTGCCCAAATTTTTGAATAAAACATATTTAATCCCTTTGGAGTTGTACTGAGGTAACAAAATCATGTGCAACTTTTGGAAAAGTCCTCTCATCAACGGAGATTCCTCCGACTTCTCTCTCTTACTCTCGTACAGTTTGGGCTGAGTGGATGCTACAGGGAGCCATTTTGATGTTAGCTGATTTTTCTCCAGTATTTCTGATGTTTGCGTTCAGCTTGACGTATCAGATGAATCACTCAGTTAGGTGGAGAGCGAGCAACATACCTTAATGCTGTTGTAAGATGTTGACATAAAGGTGTGGTTTGGTTCACCTTTTTCTCTCCACTGTAGCCGCATAAAAAAACAAACAGTCAGTTCTTAAAGTTGCCCTATAGAACATTGCCTTCACACTTAGTTCTGCACATAAAGATTTTACATATGTTCAGGTATAAAACAACATTTTAGTCATTTAGCACATGTGTGTACTGAACTGACGGGGTTGTACCAGATATTTCCTGTACAAATGATTGACTTAAGTCCGTTTCTCTCATAATGAAAATTAGACATAAGCAGGTTTTATCTCACCATAAGAAGGGTAAAACTAGAACAGGCTGTCTGGTCTGGATGAAAAGCTCTGATTTCTCTCTTAACTTTGGTCTTTTTAGGGACAATCAGGACAGTTTTTAATTACACATGGGTCCTGCCGCCACTGACAAAGATCAGCATACGATGGCAAAATATAGATGTGAATAAATGTGACAAAATATGCAAGGGATTACAAAATAGATGAAAAACAAATTAGTTAGAGCCCTTAATTTATTTATTGATTTTTTAAATTTATCCCAGCTACCGTCTCCTTTCGCATCTAACTGATCAAACCCAGGCCATTCTCAGACTTTAGCAATGGACACCCTGCGCATTGTTCACTCAAAATATAGTGAGTTTATCCAGTTTATTCAAACAGCTGATTATGAAACACCAGAAGCCTTTGTTCAACCCAAAGCAATGCAGCTGCTTCCTAAATCCATCAGGAGAAAACATATTATTTCATCAAGGGACTGCACCATAGTGAAATTCATATCAAACCCAATATCAATTCAATGCCATTCAATTCAATGCCATTTATTTATATATATATATATATATATATATATATATATATATATATATATATATATATATATATATATATATATATATTCTATATATATATATATATATATATATATATATATATATATATATATATATATATATATAGAAGAAACTCACACAAATATTAGAATGGGAGGCAGATCCTTTAGCTATCAGGCTCCTCTCCTGTGGAACCAACTCCCAGTTTTGGTCCGTGAGGCAGACACCCTGTCTACTTTTAAGAGTAGGCTTAAAACTTTCCCTTTTGACAAAGCTTATAGTTAGAGTAACTTAGGTTACCCTGAGCTATCTCTGTAGTTATGCTGCTATAGGCTTAGACTGCTGGAGGACATCAGGGTCTATTTTTGTCACTCTGCTGAGTTCTCCTACTGTTATCCTATTTGCATTGTTTGTTGTTATTTCAACTTTTAACTTTTTGTTCTCTGTCATTTTTTTCTTCATAGTAGGTACACCTGGTCTGGTGCTCTGTTATGATCATCTGCCATTACCAAATAACATAGGAAAGGATTCCTAGTGAAAGGATTGGGGAGTGGTGGCCTAGTGGTTAGAGCACAGAGCTTCGGTCCCACAGGTTCTGAGTTCAACTCCCACAAGCTGCCATTCTGGGTCCCTGAGCAAGACCCTTAACCCCCAATTGCTCCCCAGGCGCCGCACAGTGGCAGCCCACTGCTCCCCAAGGGGATGGGTTAAGATGCAGAAGTGAATTTCTCCATTGTGAGATCAATAAAGTTAAATTTGGATCAATGTGTGCTTTTTTGTTTTTTTGTGCCTGTCTTCTGTCTCTCTAACCCCCAGCCCGTCGTTGCAGACTTATTGAGTATGGTTCTGCTGGAGGTTTTTCCTTCCTGTTAAAGGGGAGTTTTCCTCTCCACTGTCGCTTCATGCTTGCTCAATATGAGGGATTGCTGAAAAGCCATAGACAATGCAGATGACTGTCCACTGTGGCTCTACGCTGTTTCTGGAGGACAGAATGCTGCTTGTCAAGACTTGATGCAATTTGCAGAATTTTCTTAGATAGGAAACTTTTTGACCAATCTGTCTGTATGATTTGATCTGAATTTGACTTTGTAAAGTGTCTTGAGATGACGTGTTGTGAATTGGTGCTATATAAATTCAATTTCATTGAATTAAATATATAGTAAAGAGACTTGGCCCAAGCACTAACCCCTGTGGTACTTCACGAGTACAGCTTTGCATATGTTAATTAGTTTGCACGTATTTAATACATGCAAACCTTTTGAAGATCAGGCCCTTAGAGTGATCTATCCATCCATCCATCCTTTTTCTAACACACATATCCCTTTTGGGGTCGCGAGGGGTGCTGGTTCCTATCTTCAGCTGTCAATGGGCGAGATACACCCTGGACAGGTCGCCAGTCTATCGCAGGGCTAGAGTGATATAATTTCAATATATCACTCTAATATATTATGGCTGACAGATAATGAAAACCCAAATTCAGTCTCTCAGAAAATTTGAAGGTTCATTATTGGTGTCACACCAATAATCAGCTAATCAACTCAAAACACTTCCCTGAGCCTCTAAATGCTCTCGCAGTCTGGGTCCATAGGCAACATAATCATGGGGAAGGATTGCTGACTGGACAGATGTGCAGCAGATAATCGTCGATACCCTTCACAATGCCACAAAAGGCCATTGCTAAAGAAGCTGGTTGTTCACAAAGTGCTGTATCAAAGCATCCATCCATTTTCTTACTCACGTTATCCCATATGGGGTCACAAGGGGTGCTGGTACCTACTGTATCTCCAGGAGTTCAATGGGCAAGAGGCAGGGTACACCCTGGACAGGTCTCCAGTCTATCGCAGGGCAACACAGAGACAAACAGGACAAACAACCCATCACACACACACACACACACAGAATTTAGAGAGGCCAATTAACCTTAAGAAGCCAGAGTACCTGGAGAGAACCCACACATGCACATGGAGAACATGCAAACTCCATGCAGACAGACCCAGGATTGGACTTGAACCCAGGACCTTCTTGCTGCAAGGCAACAGCACGTGCCACTGTGCAGCCCTGTATCAAAGCATATTAACAGAAAATTGAGTCGGTCCATCAAGAGTAGCTGCACACAGATTAATCATACACATGGGCTACAAGCGTCTTACCTGGGCTAAGGAGACAAGGAACTAGACTTTTGCTCCCTGATCCAAAGTCTCGTCATGATTCAGGTGATCAAGTACTCACTCACACCAACCAACAGCTTCTGATTTACTTAGAATGCGCTTAGGAGGATTGGCATCCAAGTGCTTAAAAACAGCAGAGCACCAACTGCAGGTTGCTCAAGTGCGAGCCACCAGAATTGAGTCCTGCGTAGGTGTCAAAACGTTTTCAGAAAGAACTGAGTGAAAGTCCGGTTGCTTCTGAATGAAGCCTGTTTGCTATATGGGCTGTTGTCAAGAAGAAGATAAGACACCAGACCCAACAAGGCAGATTACCTGAAGGCAGCTATCAAAGCAATCTGGGCTTCCATTACACCTATGCAGTGCCACAGGCTGCATAGAAATGGACATACTTTTCAGAAGCCTGACATTTGTGTCTAAAACGTAATTTTGAAATTGTGAAATTCTAATTTTCTTAGACATTGAACTTTAGGTTTTCTTTACTTGTTAGCCATAATCATAAAAGTACCAGAAATAATAGCTTGAAAGAATTTACTCTATGTGTAATGAATTTCTTTCTGAAATGACTTTTACACAATATTCTAATTTTTTGAGAAATCTGAGAACTGATCTAAAATTCAGACTAAAGGCCCGATAAAAAATTTGTAACTTCAAATAGAAACGAATTTAGTTCTTATCACTTTGGAACGGAAACAGATGAGGGGTCAGATATTCAAGATTTTGAGCTAACAATTAGGCCAGAGTAGGGGGGGGGGGGGTCCTCAAAAACGTGCAAATGAAGAAATGTGAGTGCCATGCAGCCAATTAAACCTAGAATCTATGAATGGAAAATCAGAGCTGGAAATCTCAAAATTTGATACAAAATAAATTATCGCTTTCATTCTGTGTAGTTCCTTTATTAACAGTAACATTCCTGACAGTGTGACGTACAGCTGCCTCTGAAAGATTCTCTGTGTTACCTATGTTATTAAAAAGCTGCTGTTGGCATAAGAGGAGCACAAAGAGATTGTACAGATCTGAGAGCGTCCCCTCGTTGTGTTAGAAAAGCGATGCACGGGCTGAGAATATTAAGATGATAGACGGCAGCAAAAAACGGTAACGCTTGAAAATATATTAATCCAAAAATGATAAGACAGCCAGTCTGATCAGCCTCTCCCAACAGAGATTTTTGTTGAGTATTTGCACTCCAGCATACAGGCTCCTCCTGAACAGGATACGCCTTTCCCGACACTTCCTTGTGCAGATCTCAGCTAAATAGTAGGAAAAACTCAGGGTTAGCCCAAACAATTCTGCTCAGTAGCAGGGTTGTTTCACTGAGTAATTTGTCGTCATAATTTGACTCTGGGTCAAGACTTCTGAGCTTTCTGAAATGGAAAAGGCCAGGTATGCAGGAATTTACCCCAGGAGTTGGAAAAGTGGTGAGAGAGTAATCACATAATATATAAAGGTACTACTATTATCAGCAATGATAATAGTTGTAATTGTTGCGCTGACCTGCTAGCACTTTGCCTGAAAGACAGTGATTAGGGCATAAATGACACCTGGGAGAGCAGCTGTGCCCATCAGCAGGTATGTGTGAGAGACACACTGCAAACTGACAGCAGCGAAGCAGGGACCCACTGACAAACACTGAAGGGGCAGCCGGTAAGAAAAGTGTTATTTAAGATTCCTGCTGCTGTTCCAGTGCTTAATGTGTAATGGTTGCTGTGTGTGGGATCCTGCTTACATGGTTTGTGCACCTGTGAAGGTGGCTGCAGTTTTTACCTGACTGGTGCCCAAGCACTGTTCACTGAGAAGAAAAGAATCAAACAAAATAAAGAATGGGAAAAAGTTTCAACTGTTCGGTCTGAGTAATTCCAGCTACACTCTTGTTGTCGTGGGTCCACCCCTTCAAGTGTGGGGTGCATTTGCAAAAGCACTTGACAGTAATATTATCTGAATGTCAGTTGTTTCTGACACAAGCTGGTGAAATACTTTTTCTCTATATGCTTATTATTTACACAGGTTACTTTTATAGTTTTACACGGGTTTATTCTGCTAAAACTGTTAAAGTGAACGTACTGTATAAAAAACACAGATGTAATATTTATGCCACATCACTCAGCTCTAATTAGGCTCAGTGAGAAGCAGTCTGTGTGTTGTCGTGGATTACTTCTGTAGATTCTGGCATCCATCCCTGTTCTTCCTGCAGGTTTTCTGCCACTTTGGCACACTATTAGTAGTTGTTTGACTGTTAAAAACCAAACCATTTTACACCCCAAGAATCATTTAACTTTAAAATCTGTCTGCAATTAATTTTCATAACTCATCAACATGACAAGACTAAATGTTTCCCCACAAAGGCAAGTGACATAGACCAAGAACAGCCATATTAAAACTGAAAAGATTGTACAACTCTTCTGTTTCAGCGTTGAAGACGTGTGATGTGCTTTATTGGTTCTTTGTAGAAAATGGTGTCTAAACATGAAGTTTGTAGCACCTCCTGTCCTTTTATCTCCAGTCATAAAAAAGACAAAGTTTGGCATCAGCTGGCTCAGCAAGAGCTCCACACCCCAGTGATCAGCCAGCAGCATTTTCAAACCTCTTCTGTCAGATCAGAGTTTCCGTGCAGCCTGAGGACTATTCGTGGCTCCTGGACTGATTTTGTGTGGAAATGGAGAGCTATTTTTCTGAAGTAAAGCAAAGGTTTTAATGACAAATTCATATCTTCACATCAACTAAAACTGGACACGTTAGGTACAACCCAAGTATTCATTCTCTAATAGACATACTTTTATTCTCATTTTAGTTGTATATTAAATAGGACTACACATATCACTGAAAAGCAGACCTTTGGGCCCCCAAATCTACATTTACTCGATTTGTTAAACTTGGTCAAGGGTGGATTCAATTCAATTCAATTTTATTTACATAGCGCCAATTCATGTAGCATCTCATCTCAAGGCACTTTACAAATTCAAATTCCAGGTGATGGAGCAGACAGAGGACGTTTTATCATTCTCTTCCTTCTATCTCTTCTTTCTTTCACCCTTTTCTTTCTCTTTTTTTTTCTCTTCTTGTTCTTCCTTTACTCTCCTACTTTCCCATTGTAGTGTCCATATAATTTGAAATTCTCCCTGCAGGAATCACAATAAAGCTATTTAAAAAAAAAAAAAAATACAAAGTCAAATTCAATCAGATTATACAGATTGGGTCAGATTATACAGATTGGTCAAAAATGTCCTATATAAGGGAACCCAGTTGATTGCATCAAAGTCCCGACAAGCAACATTCACACCAGGAAAATCCTTTGTTCTGGACCAAAAGCAAACTTTATTTTTTGTTTTTGTTTGGTAAGGTTTGCTTTCACGTTGTTGTTGTTGTTGTTGTTGCATGCTCTAATTAAGATCAGTGATAAGATAGTTGTGTTAGATGGGTTATTTGAGCAATTTTAAGCACAGAGTACACCCTCAAACTAAGGTTGAAGTTTTTACTTAAGTAATTCCAGGTAGCATTAAGATATATTAGGTTCTTCCCCTGTCTGTGTAGTAAATTTCACACTGGGAGTGGCATCATGTTTCTGCAAACAAATAAATAGTTTACGCCCAACTGAAGGAGGTAGAACCAGAGCTTCCAGCTTGAAGTCCAAGATGCAATCTATATGTTTCTCCACTAGATGGCGCCATTCAGCTGCAACTCTGCCTGTTAACAGAAAGCAGCACTTTGCTCCAGCTGCCTCCAGAGACAATTGTTTCCATGATTTTCATACTTTCCACTTTAAAAACAATGTAAGGAAGAATAGTAATTTCTGTAGCTATTTACTGAAACATGTGCACATGCTGAATAATGAGCATGTAATAAATATTTTATAGATGGTTGTTCACATTCCTGCTGCTTGAGGAGCGATGAATTCTATCTGATACCCACTCCCAGTTACTTGGGATCTTTCAGCAAACTGAAGTCCCAGATGGGTCAACTTGACTCCGGCTGTCACCTCATCCATCACTCTCCTTGCTCCCCACAGACGTTAGCTCCTCTGTCAAACTCTCACGTTTGGCTCTTTTCTCCCTGGACTGCTCTTCTCACAAACAAAAGATGAAAACCACCTGAACTACCTTAACCTCAATTAACACAGGGCTTTTCAGCTATTGCAGGTTCATTAGATTTTTTTCTGTCTTTGAATTACATCAGTGTTTTCTGTCTCAGGGTGCAGGCCTTTTAATAGCCCAGAAATGGTTGTTCAGCTTTTCTTTTTGGCACAATAGAAAGTCTGGGCCATTACCCACCCAGAGCTGGTGCTGTTCATGAAGTATTGTCTTGTTCTGTGTTCAGACTTCTCCCCGCCGGCCTCCCCTTTCAGCGCCTTGTACCCATCGTTCCATCCAGACGGTGATGCCTTTAGGGAGCTGGAGTCCATTCCTGCGTGGGACTGGAGTGTGGCCTGGATGGAGGAGATGGACGCCCAGTACAGAGCCCACTATCCCAGCAGAAGTACAAAACCCTTCAACACTTAAAGGCTCTGCAGTTCCCGTAACAACACAAGGAATCGCTACACCAGATCAGACTCTTTTCTTCAGGAGAACACACAGCAGACTGACCCAACGTTGCAGTCTGAGCATTTTTCCAACCTGGTTTTGAAGCCTAATTTGAGGAAATTCCCCGACACTTCCACAGGAGATGCACATTTTATGCTGTTTGTAATAGTTTTCCTACTTTACCTCAGGGCACTTCAGCTACTACTTTGAATCTTTGAAATGACTTTCATGGAGCTGTTGGAGTTTTTTACTTGAATCATTTCCCTGAAAAAGAGCATAATGACGTGTTTCCCTTGGGAAAGTCCAGAAAGACGTGATGGATACAGACTGAGAGATAGTGAGACAGCAGCCTTTGAAAAGAAAAATGTAATTCTTGATTTTATGTATTTCTTGCAGGGTGTCATTAAGACTGCGGTTCGAGACGATTAGAGTCTTTTGGTTTTGTTTAGATTAAATGCTATACATCCAACTTATTCATCAAAGGTTAATGAATTTTAAACATGATCCAAATCAGTTTCTTTCCTATTCTCCTCAGCACTTCTCTCTCTCTGACTGATATCTAAGATCCACCAAGTTCAGCTCCCTCTGCTATAGGTCCAGTCAGACACGTGACACAGACACACAGGAGGACTGCAGCCTCGCTCTAACACACCCTGAGAATGTCAGGGTAAAGAGTGGAAAGGGCTTCAAAAAACACGATTCGGTTTATAAGCTCTGTGAAAGAAAATAAACTATGACTGTAAAAAATGATTCATTACACGTCTCACTGGAGTTGTGGCTGACATGTTCACAGACAGTAGACCAACAACAGGCATCATCAGGAGCTGGGTTTCATCAGGACATGATACTGATCAGGATTCTGAGAGATTCAGGACCTCTCTATTGGTAAATATTCTTTTTAAGCTTATATAAAGTTCACATTATTCTAAAGTTCACATTTGCTTTACTAGAGATAGAAAATATTTAAAGTATAATGGAGATTTTAACTTTAAATAACTGCTATTTGGGGATATTTTATGTATTTAGAATTTTATATTTTGTGCTTTGTGGAGCTTCGTCTTTGTAACATACAAATGTTTCTACTAATAATAGCAGACTTTAGCATTTAAAAAAAAATCTGCTTTGTATTTTGTACATTTGGCAATAAATGGTGGTTTTATAACATGAAATAAAAAATACATTTTATTTTGAACTGAAGTTTCTTCACTTAATTAATCACTGTTAAAATGAGGGAGCCTTTAATTCCCAAAGTGAAGTTATATTGTGGTAAAATAAAGGACTGAAAGAAAATGTATTAAATGAGTGTTGGTTATTTAGCCCTTCATTGTTTCATACTTGTTGAGTAGTCTCTTGATCTCATGGTAACAGGCTTTAACATACAGACCACATGTCAATCTGTACCTTCCTTGGGACAGTTCCTACACACATTTTCATTTTCTAGCATCTTCTGTTCAGAATTGTGGGTATATCATGGGTTAAAGTTCTCCGTCGCTGCGACGGATTTCCGTCATTTGGAAAATGAGCACAAAAAGTTCCGTCTAGACTTTTTATGCAAGGTATTAAACAGAAGCTGCTCTCATCCAATGAAACCTGGCAGAGCCGGGACATTAGCCAATCAGAAAGAGAGTAGGGCGGGTCTTTGTGAAACGGACATCTGCCAGTCTGAGGTCTATCGGTGTTCAATCATTTTAACTTTTGGGAGAGCATTTTAAACTGCCCTCAAATGGCAGTGGTTAAAGTTTTCTTTGGATTTATGCAAACCAGCAGGTCATAAAGTTCACCGGAATGAACAGCTGACAACAGCTTTATCGGTAAGTGTGTCTGTTGCTGCTCTTGGAGTTAATTAATGAGTTATTTCCACCTGTAGCCATGTCACCTGTCAGCCTTTATTCCCTCGCTGCCAGTAACTTAGCTCATAAACCAACCAGTGATCTCCTCATGATTCGCTATTACGTTTTATTTAAAACTCAAAGAGTTTTGCGCTAGCTCAGGCTAATTTAGCATGATGTGCTTTTTTTTCTTTCTTTTTTTTTAAGAAGGGAAGGAATGTGAAACAGTGTCCCGCGTTTGAGTGGGTCTGATTCAGAAAAAGTAAAAAATAAATAAATAAAAAATCCACCTGCACTTTTCTGTAACAAGGCAGAGCTGCATCGGCTGTCAGTCAATAAGCAGCAGCTTCCACCTCAGGAGCAGCTGCTGACCAGAATACTGGTTAAATAAAATCACAAGGATGCATACAGATTATTAAGGAAACTACGTCAATAAATTAAAAAAATAAACTGCAGCTACAACATGGACTGGAAAACGGGTTCTAACTGGGTGAGGCCAGAGAAAGGCGATTCTCAGAATGCTTTTATGAAGTTATTTTTTTATTTTTAAACAGAGTGGAGCGCGATGTGAAGCGACACTGTAGAACCAAGTCGCACTAGAACCAGCTGAGAAAGCCTCCTGTCCATCTATGGACTCATTATACTCAACCCAAAAACACCTGCCAGAGAGACAAGCTACAGCAGCCAAGATTACCTTCAGCAATATTTAACTTTACGCAAAAGTTTAATAACATTTTTCTAATTAAAGTGTTCATCTTTAAAAGCCAGTTATGTGTTTTTCTGATAAACTGAGCAATTTTATTAAACTTTTTAAAAATGTAACATCCCATCCATCCATGGATTTTCTATACCCACTTTTCCGTACAGGTATTACGTCAAGCCGTATCTGATGGGGAAACGCGGCTCGGCGTCACACAGGGTCATGGGGGGTGGGACAGCTGGTGGCTATCCCTAGGCGGGGACACAGATTACATCCTGGACAGGTTGCCAGTCACAGGGCTAAAATATATTTTATTAAACTTCAAAAAAGTTAAATAATGCCTTTTTTATAAACTCATGAGTTGTGATAAATAATTGCTGTGCAATAATAGGAAAAACAGACTGATTATTGTAATGTGCGATCTGTGTTAAATTAAAATATATGACGTCATCATAGTGTTGGTTGTGTGTCCTGCATTGTCCAAGGTTGTGGTTGGCCTTGTATGATCATAGGATTGGTTTATATTAAATGTGACAGGGAGCCAGTGGAGTCAATGTACAGGTGTGAAGTAGATGATGTAATGATGCAACATGGTGTCTTTGTACTAGCTGCAGTTTATGGAGGTTATCTGGAGGACAGGGATGGAAGGGAGCTGAAATTGTAAAGTCAAGGAGTGAGTGGACTGTGAGCCAGTTTGGCAAAAGTGTGAAGGAAGAACTTGATGCTGCAGAGATGAAAGTTAACCAGGTGATGATGTGGAAAGTGAAGGAGAGGATAGGAGGCTGTCCAGGATGACACCAAGGCTCTGAAGCTGAAAGGTGGGAGAGATACAGGAATTGTCAATGGATATTTTAAAAGTACCAGAATTGGTTAATGTATACTTTGCACAATAAGCAAGTGAGCTAACTGATGTGGCATGATGTCCACGGCCCGGGAATATATGGGCTGACTAGAAAAGATTTTCAGTCAAACTGATTATTTTTGCTTTAACCCATGGGGTATATGACCAGTGGCGATTCTGGCATGATAAGTTAAGTGGGGCACAAAAACTCAACACCTATTAGCAGCAACTAATGTTTTGTGATGCATACAACCTGACTTTGATCAATTTTAAATTAAACAGATAATTTAGCACAACCCAACAAACTACAAATGGCATTTTCTATAAGCTAAATGTAATTAAATTTTTATACATACAATTACAAATAGACTCACCAAAATTGTTCATAAATTGAACAGAAAAAATTCACATCAATCTTTCAATGAGTCACCAAGGACAATCAACAGTAAATGGTCATACACTATCTGGCAGAATGTAAATGTAACGTGCATTTCCAGTATTTTGATTGAATGATCCGAATTTGGGGCCATAGTATTTTTGCTCCACAGCTGTCTACTGAGAGTGTGTTGGGGATGCGCAGTGCAATTCCAGATGTTCATTGTTTAAACAAACGGTGGTGGGCCGGCCCCATTATCAAGGCACTTCAAGAGGATTTAGCCAACTGAGCTTGTCAGTTTTCTGGCAGACTAAGATATATAGACACAAACGTTTCAAACACAATTTTATTGGTAAGGGAATCAGTCTTTTTTTTTTTTACAATATTACTCTATAAAGAACAATCCTGTCCCACTAATTATTGTGAACATAGAGCTCCATAGCAACATCTGGTGGGGCCAGACCCCACTGGCCCCAAATACATGACCAATAAAATCTAGCAGCAGGAGCTCACACATGGCTAATTTGGCTTAGTCTGATATGTCTTAAATCAACTGTTACAAACAGGCATCAGGACCACAATCACTGATCAACAGAGAATAATTCTCTGTTGACCAGTTCTCTAGATCTATGTGATATCTATGCAGTTTTTTTCACAATTGTTCAAATACACTAAACTCTTTTACAAAGGCGTTCCATGGAAATCTGCAAAATGGAACATAGCATATCCAACCAAAGTGACCATCTGTGAGTTAATCTGGATAAAAACGTAAAATGACTAGTACTTGTATAGCGCTTTAACTAGTCCGACAACCCCAAAGCGCTTTACACTACAATCAGTCATTCACCCACTGATGGTGATGAGCTATGTTAGTAGCCACAGCTGCCCTGGGGTAGACTGACACCACTGGAGACTGACAAAGGTGAGGTTGCCATACAACAGCACCACCGGCAGCAGGCAATTGGGTGAAATGTCTTGCCCAAGGATACGGCTGAGACAGCCTTAGGCAGGGAATTGAACCGGCAACCTGCCAATTGCAGGGTGAACTTCCTAATCCCTGCGCAACTTAAAACATTAAGATTTTACTGGTTTTTACTTTTTATCAGACAGTACTCCTAATTAGGTGTACTGGATACAGTCCAGTTTACAGCATGTCTAACATGGGAAGGTCATCATCATCATCAATTACCCCGTTTACACTACCTCTTTTTAACCATGCCGAGACCAGTCCGAGCTCGGTAACCAAGATAACTATCGAGTGTAAATGTCCCTACCGTGACATACGATTTCCAGTGATGATTCTGCTTAGCAGTGTGATGAACCTCAGCGTCTGTCGTTGTTTCCTGCGTCTGTAAATCCTTATTAGACGTTCGTTTGTCTTATCCACTTCCCAAAAGCCGACTCTACCAAGTAAATTCACCAAAAGTTGCCGTCTTCGCCTGACTCTCCGCAAACAACGAAATATAACCAAACATAACTTCCTGAATGTTACGGGTGCCGCCATTTTTATTTGCTTGATTTCCTCCTTCAATCCCCGAGAGCAGTAGTACCGCAGATCGTCACTAGGAGGTGAGGAAACCAAGGAACCGAGATAGCGTGATGTGTAAACGGTCATCATTGGTTAACTGATCCAAGCTCGCACCGAGCTCGGCATGGATCGGTTTAACAAGAGTAGTGTAAATGGGGCTATAGTCTTCAGCGGAAATCCCTGAAGAATCCTGTTTAGAAATTGAAAGCAATGGTTTAAACATTTATAAAAATATAGCCTATAGGATCTGTTGTTGTACTATCGAGTTGTTTTAAGACTGTAGAAATTGCCCTGCTTGGTCTTGGTGCTATCTGCAGCCCTTAGAAACAACTCATCTGTATTTATATACATTAAAACCAATGTATTACTGCAGAGAGGATACTGTTGCAGATGGCATAGTTTGTCATCAGGTTTGCCAAGCAGTTTGTGCAACATTCTTCTTTTTATAATGAGAACCAGAGCAGTATAGAGCGAGCCCTTTCCTTAGTTTGTCTAGCTTCCTTTAGGCCCTGCTACTTAAACAAAGAGCTGTTACAGGACTGCAGACATCCAACATACTAAAGTGCCTATGCTCTCCCCTTCTTATAAACAACGTTTGAAAAGTTTTGAGATGATCAAAAGGACACTTCTCTCCGGGTACTCCGACTTCCTCCCAAAACCTAAAACATGACTGTCAGCTTAATTGGTCTCTCCAAATTTCCCATAGCTGTGAGTGTGTGTGTGTGCATGGTTGTCCTGTGTGTCTCTGTGTTGCCCTTTGATGAACTGGCAACCTGTCCAGGGTGTACCCTGTCCCTCTCAGCCATTCACCACTGAAGATGGGCACTAACCTCCTCCGCCACCCTAAATGGACAAGCGGGTATAGATAATGGATGAATGGATGGATGGATGGATGGATGGATGGATGGATGGATGGATGGAAAACAGCTTACCACCAAGGGTCTCAGTCCAACAGGGGTTGCCACACATTTTTTTTAATCTTTGAAACCTTTATGTAAACAGAAAAGGCTTATCTTGCGCAGAGTGTTATTACTCTGCCCACGGAGCTATTTATACAAGAATCATCACCTAGTCAGCATATGACACCAATAAACATCCAGGGAACTAATATTGACATAGTTGACCCTTCTAAGTACCTTGTTGTTCACCTGAACAATAAACTGGACTCGAGTCACAGCTCTGATGTAGGAGTGCAGGGTGCACTCCTGAAGACCTTTCTTGCCTCTGCGGTGGCATCAGCTATCTTCTATGGTATAGTTTGTTTGAGCATCAGCTTATCTACCGCTGAGAGCAAGTGGCTTTAGATAAGCTCATCAGGAAGGCCAGGTCTTTTCTAGAACACCCTTTCGACTCAGTGCAGGTGGTGGGACTTTCTCAGTACTTGATAGTTTTAGAACATAACATAAAAGTATATGGCATTTGACATTTTAAAAGTTTTAAGCCCCCCTCGAACATGAGAAAATCCTCGTTATTCGATGCTGTAGCGCACATATTCCCTAGTTACTGGGGGAAAATAGGGAGGACCAATATGGCGGCTGGTGGCTTCAAAGCGACTCGTTCTAACAGCGGGCTATTATGTATAATATAGCTCAGTGAGTAAACCCAAGTAAAAAGCGTTCCATTAAACATAGTTGGAGAAGTTAGGACTCCAAAATAAAAACAAAAAAGCAAAAGGCTAGTGTGTTGCCTTTCAGGCATGATTCTGAAAGGACCTTTGTTTTGAATGAGCTGTTATTTTGTAGTGCCAGTTTTACTCTAACATTCCGAATCTCAGGTTTATTTTCAGTTAGTACGGCAGTTCGAGGCAGTTGGAAGTTAGCTGCTCACATTTTGCTACATTTCTGTATTCAACTACCTGATTTATCGCTGTAAACGTCACAGAGGCAACGTCGTAAGTTGATAATTTCTTATTTACATTTATAAGTTGATGTTAAACAGTAGTATTTACATGAAAATGCCGTTGATTTATTTGTAGCTTAAAACGTTTTATTTACATTTATTTACATATTGTCATGATTTGTCTTCATGAATCCGGACAGAGCACACACACACACAGAGCTGGTCTTGAGAGTTTATTGCAAAGAGGGAGTAGTGGAAGGTGAAAACCAGAGTCAGTTACCGGGCTGGAGTTGATGAGTTGCAGGAGCGGGCTGACTGGAAAAAACAAAAGTAGTGAAGCACTGGGGTAACAGGAGTTCCAGCAGCAAGGCAGTAAACAGTCGTGGAGTGAGTGGAGGATGCCGGTGGAGATTGCAGACGACCCGGCGACCAGGAACAAACTGAGCAGAGTATTTAAAGAGGGGTGAGCAGGTGGAGCCAGTCACAGGTGATTGCAGCCTGACAGGTGATCCTGATCAGGCTGTGCTGGGAAGGAGGAGGCAGGAACTGCTAAAAATGCAGCCACCAGGCTGCATCATGACACATATGGAAAGCACCTCTTACGTAGTTAAACGGTCATTTTCGTATTTGTGTTGTTACAGTTTTCACTCCGTAGTGTGTCTGGGCTCTCCCTTAGAGATAGGGTGAGGAGCTCAGTCATCCGGGGAGGACTCAGAGTAGAGCCGCTGCTCCTCCACGTCGAGAGGAGCCAGTTGAGGTGGCTCGGGCATCTGGTCAGGATGCCTCCTGGACGCCTCCCTGGTGAGGTGTTCCGGGCACGTCCCACCGGGAGGAGGCCCAGGGGAAGACCCAGGACACGCTGGAGGGACTATGTCTCCCGGCTGGCCTGGGAACGCCTTGGGATTCCTCCTGAGGAGCTGGCCCAAGTGGCCGGGGAGAGGGACGTCTGGGCCTCCCTACTGAAGCTGCTACCCCCGCGACCCGACCCCGGATAAGCGGAAGAAGACGGACGGACGGACGGACGGACAGTTTTCACTCTTACCTTGTATTACGAAGAAAAGAGCCACAGTAAAGAACAACTAGAGCTTGCTACGACTCCCGTCTTCATTTGTATAAGGAAGATTTAGCTAGTTGTATAGTGGCAGTTGCTACACTGCAGTGAGGACAACAAAGTGAAAAAGCTGGCGTTGTACATCGTGGTAAGATGGAAGCTAACCAAAGCGACATGATTTCTGTGGCAAGTAAAAGAAGTTCACGCTCATCTCCAGCATCAACTAGCTCATTAATACGAGCACGAGCTAAAGCAGAGGCAGCTAGAACACGTCTTGCATTCGCCGAACAAGAAGCCAAAGCTAAAATAGAGTCTCAGCAGAAAAACGGATGAAGCTCCAGGAACTAGCAGATTTGTTAATGGAAGTGCAGTGCACTAAGGAGGATGGCTACCTCCTAGCTCTTTCCTACCTGGACACTGCACGCGGCATCAAACCCTTAGTTGCAAAATTGCCCTATGGGCTTCAAGAAAAATGGATTTCGGCTGGTTCAAAACACAAAGAAGAAAAGTGAGGAAGATTTCCACCATTTGAGTTCTTCAGCAAGTTTGTGCACAAAGAAGCTCGTAAAAGGAATGATCCTAGCTTTGCTATCCTAGGTACTAGCGGCTCACCTGCAAAGTCTGAAGAACCCTTCTTTAAAAGCACAAAGAACCCACTTTCAGTCCACAAGACAGATGTAGCCCCAACAAGTATAAACGAAGGAGTCAGTGACCCAAACAAAAGTTGTCCAATACATGGCAAGCCACATCCTCTCAAACGTTGCAAAGCTTTCAGAGCCAAGAAGCTGGAGGAAAGAAAGGCCTTTCTCAAAGAAAAGGTAATCTGCTTTAAGTGTTGTGGCTCAACTACTCACCTTGCTAAGGACTGTACGAATGCGGTTAAATGTTTGGAGTGTGATAGTACCTATCACGATTCCGCCATGCACCCTGGACCTGCACCTCAAGTCAAGGCTCTCTCAACTCCACCACACAACGGCGGGGAGGACGAAAACAGCGGCAACATTGAAGCTATTGTTAACTCAAACTGCACTGAGGTCTGTGGAACAGGAAATGTTGGCTGGTCATGTTCCAAGATATGTCTTGTGAAGCTATATCATAAAGATCACCCAGACGAAGCTATCAAAGCCTACGTCATCCTAGATGACCAAAGTAATCGGTTGCTAGTAAGGTCCAGCCTTTTTGAGCTGTTTAACATCAAGTGCAAACCATACTCTTACTTTCTGAAGACATGCTCTGGTGTAGTGGAAACATCTGGGCGTAGGGCTAAAGGCATTGTGGTCGAGTCACTGGACGGAAAGACCACCATCCCCCTCCCACCGCTCATTGAGAGCAATGACATACTTGACAACCGCTCTGAAATCCCAACCCCAAATGCAGCTCATCATCATCCTCATCTTGTAAAGGTAGCAGAGCACATCCCAGAGGTTGACCCAACTGCCGAAATCCTCCTTTTACTTGGTAGAGACATAATAAGAGTGCACAAAGTTAGGGAACAAGTCAATGGCCCCCACAATGCCCCCTTTGCCCAATGCTTAGACCTAGGATGGGTGCTGGTTGGAGAAGTCTGCTTCGGGAAAGCACATAAGCCAAAAGTCAACGCCTTTAAGACAACTGTGCTTGACAACGGCCGACATTCTCTATTTGAACCCTGTACAAACGTCTTGCACATCAAAGAAAAGGTTCACCAAGAAAAAGAGATGAGAGACAGGATTTCAGAGACTAGCAAGTCCGTGGAAGAAACATTGGGCCAAACGGTTTTCAGTCTCACGTAACACGACAACAAACTAGCACCTTCTATCGAAGATGACATCTTCCTGAAACTAATCGACAAAGAGGTCTACAGAAATGAATCAAATAGCTGGGTGGCTCCTCTCCCATTCAAGCATCCCAGAAAATGCTTGTCTAACAATCGACAACAAGCAGTCAGACGCTTTCCATCACTCCAACAAAACTTGAAAAAGAAGCCAGAGGTGCAGCAGCAGTATGTTGCTTACATGGGGAAAATATTGGAGAATGACCATGCAGAGGTTGCTCCAGCTCTAGAAAACGACGAAGAATGCTGGTACCTGCCAACCTTTGGGGTGTACCACCCTCAAAAACCAGACCAAATCAGGGTAGTGTTCGACTCTAGTGCCAAACACTTGATCTACACAATGATGTACTGCTTACAGGCCCTGATCTCAACAATTCTCTGCTCGGAGTCCTGATGCGGTTCCGTAAGGAAAAGGTAGCCGTCTTGGCAGACATACAGCAGATGTTCCACTGCTTTTTGGTGCAAGAGGACCACAAAAATGATCTGACATTCCTATGGTACCAAGACAACAATGTGAGAAATGAAATAATTGTAATGTTCTGTTCTGGTTCATGTTATTATTTTGGTTAGTTAGCTTTCCTGTCTTGGATTAGTTTATATTGTTACTTTCGTTCAGTATTTTGTTCAGTTCTGTCCTGTTCCCTGCCACTGTTCCTGTCAGTCTTTCAGCCACTCCTTCTCCTTCTGATTACTTCCACCTGTTCTCTTTAATTGGCTCTCCCTCTCTCCTTTGTTCTCCTGCCTTTTTAAGTCTGTCTCTTTTGCTGCTTCCCTGCCAGAACGTCATTTCTCATGCCGCACATGTTTAGTCACCCGTTCTCCAGCCCCTCGGTAAGAGCTCTCCAGCATTCTGTATTTTTTGTATCTGACCTGTTTGCTTTTTTGACTCTTCCCAGTTCCTGTTAGTTTTTTGCTTGGATGTTCTGCTCTGTACCCAGCCTGGATTGTTTTTTGCCTGCCGGATCCACCCCCTCATCACTTCGAATAAATCCTGTTAATCTCTACCTAATTGTCTGGCTGAATACTGGGTCCTTAGTCTAAATCATTACAGTACGTTCTGGCCAAGAAGGGGCCCTGGAGGACCCGCCTTCAATCTCGGCTCCAGTGCCGGCTCCCTGCAGCTTTAAAGCCCAGTGTCCAGTGCTGGCTCCCCGCAGCTTTAGAGCCCAGTGTCCAGTGCCGGCTCCCCGCAGCTTTAAAGCCCAGTGTCCAGTGCCGGCTCCCCGCAGCTTTAAAGCCCAGTGTCCAGTGCCGGCTCCCCGCAGCTTTAAAGCCCAGTGTCCAGTGCCGGCTCCCCGCAACTTTAAAGCCCAGTGTCCAGTGCCGGCTCCCTGCAGCTTTAAAGCCCAGTGTCCAGTGCCTGCTCCCCGCAGCTTAAAGACTCAGTCTCCAGTGCCGGCTCCCCGCAGTTTAAAGACTCAGTCTCCAGTGCCGGCTCCCCGCAGCTTAAAGACTCAGTCTCCAGTGCCTGCTCCCCGCAGCTTAAAGACTCAGTCTCCAGTGCCTGCTCCCCGCAGCTTAAAGACTCAGTCTCCAGTGCCTGCTCCCCGCAGCTTAAAGACTCAGTCTCCAGTGCCAGCTCCTCGCAGCTTTAAAGCACTGTCTCCAGTGCCGGCTCCTCGCAGCTTTTTTTTTTTTTTTTTTTTTTTTTTTTTTTTTTTTTTTCTAAAGGAAGAAGAAAAAGTGAAAGAAAAGAAAAAAAAGATTAGAGGTGAAAGAAAGAGGAGATAAAAGGGAGAGAGTGATAAAACCTTCTTTGTCTGCTCCATCACCTGGAAAGAGACACAAAAAGAACAGCACAACCAACAGACATAAAGCAACAGCTACACTCGAATAACACCTAGATGCCATTGCTAAATCATATATATTATTATGTAAGCTGACATGTGTAATGTGATATTTGAAAAAAGAAAGTGAAAGAACATAAATAAATAAATAAACACATTATAAGATTACTGTATATAAGTGAACACTTAATACCTGGGACCCAGCACCTGTGGGAGATGTGAAAGTGCACTAGTTTAGGTGAAGATTATCCAGAAATAGCTTGATAGTGATTGTGGAGAACCGAAGACCCACCTTCCCCGAGCACAGAGACAGGCGTCAGGGGACCCGTAACCCCGGACTCCCAAAGGGGCCCCTAAAGCAGGTCGCCCAGGAGGGGCCGACACAGGATATCCGCAACACCCCCCCCCAAGGAAGGAGCAGAGACGACCCCGAGGAAATCCCCCAGCCACCGCAATGCCGACGCCCCCAAGAGCCGCGGAGACGAGCCCGTGGGCTCCGCCGGCAGCTAGCCCCGCTGAAGTCGTCCCGGCCATGGGCCCTGAGGGCCAGAGGCCCCAGGGGCGCCCCGCCCCCGCGACAAGGGCCCCGGCCGCCCCCCGGGGGGCCAGGCCCCGCGAAGAGGCCGCCGGGAGTGGGCCGGCGCACGCCCGGGAACCCGCCCCAAACCCGAAGCCAACCAACGCGCCAGGGGGCCAAGGCGCCCGCCAACGAAGTGGAGGAGGGCAGGACGTGGGGGGATGGGCTCCGCACCTAGCGGAGACTTGAGATGTTCTTGGGAGAGGGAGCGGACCACACCCATACCTGGAAAAAAAAAAAAAAAAAAACTCATTCACCCCATCCCTCCCTTGTGCCCCACTCACCACACACAGAGAAAAAAAAAAAAAAAAAAAAAAGACGCTGTACACACATTCCCACATAACACTCACATCCAACACTGACCAAAGGGGGGGGGGTCACCCCAAATCGACTATACGACTGCTTGTGCCCGACCCCCGGCCCCGGCCCCAGACCAGACGCCCCCCGGACCGGGCCCCCCCAAGAGGGCGGGCCAACACGACCCGCACGAGCCACCCGGCCAGAGCCCCCCCCCTCCCCCTAAATACCTAATAAACCCCTTCCCTCCCCCCACCTTACCCTTGCCATCCCTGCCCCCCGCCCCCTGGGGGGAGCAGAGGTATCAGCCCCAGACCTGGCAAGCCGCTGACTGCACACCGCAGCCCCCCACCAAGACCCCGGACACAGTGGCCCGCTCCAGGCCCCAGACTCCTTGCCGCCATCGGAGAACGGGGGTGTGCAGAAGACCCCGACCCTCCCTACGCCCGCTCAAATGTTGTGTTGTTGCATGTTGTTCTCAAGTGCGTTTAAAAACTGGGAGCGCCGAAGGGGATGCACGGCACAGCCCACCCCCCTTCCGGAAGGTAGCTGTTGCCAGCGCACCCCCTCCGTGTGACTGCCCAGAACCCTCAATGTCTAAGTGGGAGAGGAGGTGAAGGGAGCCGTCCGAGGTGAGGCCCACACAACATAAGCCCCCCCCCCAGACGTCTTCCCCCCACCCCCCCCTACCATGGCCTATATGAGTGTGCGATGTGAAAAATGTTTGAAGTGAAAGTGTCTAAGATGCATGATAAAATTGGGGAGAGGGGCGTCACCAGAAAGTGGCAACCTCCAGTAACGCCCCCTCCCACATGACCTACATGTGTGGCGGCGTGATGGAGCAGGCAGAGGGAGGAGTCCGGGGATGGGGAGCAAATGACTGGGAAGCCAACCCAGGGAGCCAGCTCCCCTACTGACTCCAATAGGCACCCCCGCTCCCCGAAAGCTCCACCCAGAGAAGGGGGCCCCGCCAGCGGCACCACCGTAGCCCGGGGGACAGGGAGAGGCCGCAGGGCCCGCCAGCCAACCACCCACCAGGACCAACACCTCAACCCCCCCCAGCCCACCCACCAAGCCTACTTAAACTAAATAAATAAATAAATAAATAAATAAATAAATAAATAATAATAATAATAATAATAATAATAATAATAATAATAATAATAAGAGGGGGGGACACTGGCCAGCCGGCCCGCACGAGCCATCCCAAACCCCACCCCCAGGTGAAACCCGCACCGGAAGACGACACGGACCAGGACCGGGACAGGGGGCCGGACACAAGCCCACCAGAACGTCAACGCCCCCAACCCCCCCCCCCCCCCCCCCCGTAGATTTAATCCCTCCCCAACACTAACGTTCAAACAACTCACCATACATTCGACAGTAGACATCCAGGCTGGGTAGGTCCCTACTCCCCCTCCTTTTCCCCTCCCCCCACTGGTAGAGTGCCTATCCAATGAAGGAGAAGAGCATCTGCCCAGAGGTGTTAATGACCATGCCCCCCTACCACCTCAACGGGCCCCGAGGCCCCCCAGCGCACCAGAGGCCCCGTGCAGGGGCGGACACCCGGGCGCGCGCCGGCCCACACCAAAAGCGGCGCCCCCCCGGAACCGGAACCCCCGAGGCCCCGCCGGGGCCCGCGCCCGAGGGCTGCGCGCCCCGGGGACCCCAGACCCCCAGACCCACCCCGGACCCACCCAGCGGCAGCACAGCTACCAGGTCAGTAACCCACGTCCGTCAACACGCAGCTCCCAAAGAGCGCCGCAAGCGGCCGCTGTGGGCCACCCGTAGGCCTCCCAAACTCCTCCCAGACGGGGGCAACAGACCCCGGTGCCGGATCCACCAGGCGCCCTACTCCAAGTGCCCCCAGGGCCCCAGGAACCCCCCCATCCAGCCACTGCGCCCTGCAGGAAGCAACCCACCGCCCCCTATTCCACTAAGTGATGGTGTTGATCAGAGGAGCCCAAAGAGACCAATCAGATGTGGGAGCAGATGCTGTCTCTAGATTAATATGATCCAACAAAAGATCTCTATACTGATTGATACTGAGATTTTTTTTACTTTTCCAATTCATGAGGATAGTTTTCTTTGCGATGCATAAAGCAGTAAAAACCATGTAAACTATTTCTTTTTTCAGAGGACTTTCCTCAAAATTACCGAGCAGGCAAACTGATGGGGAAGGTGTAATTTTACAGCTCAAGCACTTTGATAAGTCCTTACATATCTGTGTCCAGAACCTCTGGACTGGTGTGCATAACCATAACGCATGAAAATAATTATCAGGATGATTGCCTATGCAGTGTGGGCAGATATTAGATTGTGCCAGACCCATCTTGAATAATCTTTGTCCTGTGTAGTGTACTCTGTGAAGGATTTTGTATTGTATTAGTTGTAAGTTGGTGTTTCTAGTCAATTTGAAAGTTCTTAGACATATCTGAGCCCAGAAATTTTGTTCAAAGGTGCCTGATAAATCTTTTTCCCACTTCATTATAGGAAGAGATATCGAATCATCTATTTTAGTCAGCGTCCTGTATAATTTAGACAGTAGTTTGGGGGGGGGGTAAATCTAAGAACTGTATTATATTAGTTGGGACTTGTAAACCACCATTAATATGCTTATATTTATTTTTAATTATAGATTTTAGTTGTTCATATTCCAAGAATTTATTTTTATTAATGCCATATTGCATATTTAGTTTAGCAAAATTGATGAACTCGGTTCCGTCAAGTAGATGTTCCAGATATTTAATACCTTTATTCTTCCAGTATGTAAAGTTTATCATTTTATTATTTTGTAGGATATCAGGGTTATTCCAGATAGGTGTACGACTGCATGGGATAAGTGATGACTTTGTCATTTTGAGGAACTCCCACCATGCTGTCAGAGTAGAGCTAATGTTGATATTTTTGAAGCATGTATGCCGTTTTATATTTGAGCTAATAAATGGCAGATCTGAAATCATGATATTATTGCACATTTCCTGTTCTATATCTAACCAAGGCTCATCTAAAAGAGTATTTTTTATCCATTTAGAGATGTATTGTAGCCTATTTGCTAAGTAATAGTTATGGAAGTTAGGCAGATCTAGTCCTCCCCTGTCTTTAGTCTTCTGTATTGTCTTTAAGCTAATACGTGGGGGTTTATCTTTCCAAAGAAATTTAGAAATGGCAGAGTCTAGAGATTTAAACCAGTCAGATGATGGTTTATTGGGGATCATTGAAAATAAATAATTAATTCTAGGTAGGACCATCATTTTTATTGAAGCTACCCTACCCATAAGTGTGATTGGAAGTGATTTCCATCTTTCAAGGTCCTCTTCTATCCTGTTTAAAAGTGGGGCATGGTTAAGTTTAAGTAAATCTGTTAATTTATTCGACACAGTAATACCTAAATATTTAATATTTCCTGATTGCATTTGTAAATTTAGGGAGTTTTCGAAACAGCAATTAATTGACAGTACCGTAGATTTAGACCAGTTTAACGAGTAATCTGATACTTTAGAGAAAGATTCTAGTATTCTAATTACTTGTAAAAGAGAATTATTTGAATGCTGGAGATAAAGTAATACATCATCCGCGTACAGACTAATCTTGTGCTCTATTTTCATGCATTTTATACCTTTTACAGCTTTTGTTTGTCTGATTGTTGCTGCTAGAGGTTCTATAAAGATGGCAAAAAGTGATGGAGAAAGAGGGCATCCTTGCCTGGTGCCCCTCTGTAGACAAAAACTGGAAGATATTTGATTATTTGTCCTGACACAGGCTGTTGGAGAATTGTATAGAATTTTTAACCAGTTTATGAATAAATCGCCAAAACCGAATTTATGAAGAGTAGCGAATAAAAATTTCCAATTTACTCTATCAAATGCTTTTTCTGCGTCTAAAGACAATATATTGGTTTTAATGTTTTTACTGTAGGAATAATCAATTAAATTAAGTAATCGGCGTGTATTTGTGGATGACTGCCTTCCTCTGATGAAACCAGTTTGATCTGGATGTATTATGAGAGGAGTTACTTTGTCTAATCTTTTTGCAAAAGCTTTACAGATTATCTTAATATCCACATTAATTAAGGATATGGGACGATAACTAGTGGGCAACACAGGATCTTTGTCTGGCTTGAGCAGAAGGCTGATGGTGACAGTGCTTTAAAGCTCCTCGCAGCTTTAAAGCACTGTCTCCAGTGCCAGCTCCTCGCAGCTTTAAAGCACTGTCTCCAGTGCCAGCTCCTTGCAGCTTTAAAGCACTGTCTCCAGTGCCAGCTCCTCGCAGCTTTAAAGCACTGTCGCCCGTAGCCTGTAGCCCAGCGCCGCCCGTAGCCTGTAGCCCGGCGCCTTCCCCAGCCTGTAGTCCGGCGCCTTCCTCAGCCTGTAGTCCAGCGCCTTCCTCAGCCTGTAGCTCGGCGCCGCCCGTAGCCTGTAGCCTGGCGCCGCCCGTAGCCTGTAGCCCGGCGCCTTCCTCAGCCTGTAGTCCGGCGCCTTCCTCAGCCTGTAGTTCGGCGCCTTCCTCAGCCTGTAGTTCGGCGCCTTCCTCAGCCTGTAGTCCGGCGCCGTCCCCAGCCCTTAGTCTAGCGCCAGGTTCTGCTCTCTCCCTCTCCAGGCGCCGGCCTCCGAGGGTCCTGTACCGCCGCCGGCCTCCGAGGGTGCTGGTCCGCCGCCGGCCTCCTGAGGTCCTGTCTTGCCTGGGCCGTCCGCCGGGACGACCGCCGGAGGTCCTGTCTCGCCTGGACCGTCCGCCGGGACGACCGCCGGAGATCCGGTCTTGCCTGGGCCGTCCGCCGGGACGACCGCCGGAGATCCTGTCTTGCCTGGGCCGTCCGCCGGGACGACCGCCGGAGATCCTGTCCTGTGTCGGGTTGTTTTTTGTTTGGACTCTATCCCTCCGTCCTGAAACCCCCTCCACCCACCCGGTCTAGTCTGTTTTCTTTTTATTAAGGACGTCTGGAATCCGCCCTTGAGGGAGGGGCTCTGTAATGTTCTGTTCTGGTTCATGTTATTATTTTGGTTAGTTAGCTTTCCTGTCTTGGATTAGTTTGTATTGTTACTTTCGTTCAGTATTTTGTTCAGTTCTGTCCTGTTCCCTGCCACTGTTCCTGTCAGTCTTTCAGCCACTCCTTCTCCTTCTGATTACTTCCACCTGTTCTATTTAATTGGCTCTCCCTCTCTCCTTTGTTCTCCAGCCTTTTTAAGTCTGTCTCTTTTGCTGCTTCCCTGCCAGAACGTCATTTCTCATGCCGCACATGTTTACTCACCCGTTCTCCAGCCCCTCGGTAAGAGCTCTCCAGCATTCTGTATTTTTTGTATCTGACCTGTTTGCTTTTTTGACTCTTCCCAGTTCCTGTTAGTTTTTTGCTTGGATGTTCTGCTCTGTACCCAGCCTGGATTGTTTTTTGCCTGCCGGATCCACCCCCTTATCACTTCGAATAAATCCTGTTAATCTCTACCTAATTGTCTGGCTGAATACTGGGTCCTTAGTCTAAATCATTACAATAATAGACTACAGAATGAAAGTGCATGTTTTCGGCAACAGTCCGTCCCCAGCTGTAGCCATCTACGGACTCAGGAGAGCAATTAGAGAGGGAGCACGAGAACATGGGTTAGACACAGTCGACTTTGTGGAGCGCCACTTCTATGTGGATGATGGCCTTCGTTCCGTGACCGCTGATGCTGAAGCCATAGACTTGCTGAGCAGAACACAGATGTCACTGGCTGAGTCGAACCTCAGGCTCCACAAGTTTGCCTCCAACAGCCATATAGTCCGGAAAGCTTTTCCATCAGAAGACTGTGCTGCAGTTGCGAAGGATGTGGATCTAAGTGGAGCGGCTGCACAAACTCAACACAGCCTGGGTCTCCTGTGGGAGAAGGCAAGTGACATATTCACCTTCTCTGTAGCAAACACCATCAAGCCGTTCACTCGCCGTGGTGTCCTCTCCACGGTAAACAGTGTTTTTGACCCCTTGGGTTTTCTGGCTCCAGTCACAATCCAAGGGAGGCTCCTCCTTCGGGAACTCACTGCTGAGCTTTCTGAGTGGGACGTACCACTACCTGAAGACAAATTCAGTAAATGGAAAGCCTGGCAAGAATCACTTCAGGAGCTGAGACACCTTCATGTTTAGATTAGATTAGATTAGAATCAACTTTCTTGTCATTACACAGGTACAGGTACAAGGCAACGAAATGCAGTTTAGGTCTAAACAGAAGTGCAATAGCAGCAAGTGCAGGATAAATAATGGTTCCATAAGTATAGGACATGGGTTTTTACTGAATAAATATAGAGATGGATACTATTATAAACAGAATTTTACTGATAGATTTGTCCTATGAGTATAATATATAGAAAACTAGTATTGTGAACTATATTTACAGCTGGATATGTACCGAATATAATATACAGGTGGATATTACTATAAATAGAGTTTTACAGATATGTACAATAGCATAATATACAGATGATTGTTATTATAGCAGAGTTTACATGTACTATGAATATATGTACAGATGGCTATTACTATAGGCAGAATTGTGAGCATAATATACAGGTGGCTATTACTATAAAATGTATAAATAAAGTTTGGACAGAAGCTATTTAAATTAAAGTGCAGTGGAAGGTAATTGCATATTACAGTTAAAGTATGGTATTGCAAATGTATATGTAAACAATTGGTACTGTGAGTAAACAGTCAGCAGTGCAAATCAATATTCAGTCATAGTTAGTAGTGCAAGGTGCATGTAAACAGTTGTTACAATAGTAACAGTCAGGAGTGCAGGTGAACATTACAGTCTTGTAAATAACAGAATAACAAAATGGAGGTAGGTTGTGACAACCTGCTTGTTGCACAGAGCTGGCTGCACCGTTTTCCCTTCTCCCTCTAACCTCCTGTCCTCTGACAGCCCAAGACATGCCCTGGTCACGCCCCAAACCACATGCACTCACCTGATTTGTCCGCAGTTCAAGATGGCTCCCGACTGTTTGTTTTGTTTGTAGTGTTGTGATATTGCTGGTGTATTGTAGAATTTAAATTGTGTATGGGTTCTTATGTATTCTCTGTTTATTCACAGCTCTTGCTGTGGGGCAATTTGTGTTGGAGCCTGCCTACTTGGGAGGAAACAAGGACATTTTTTTGGGGGGGAAGGGATTTACGTTTATTTTTGAACGGACATTTAAAAAATACAAAAAACCTGTGGAACAAACATTTCTGTTGTTGGTCTTATGTGTAAAGCAATTGTTTGTCATTCATTGTACTTAAGGGTCTACACCTTGAAGTGTATGGTCCTTGTGTGACTGGTAAAAAAACAAACAAAACTTAAAATCCTACTTGTCAGGAGGGATACCTGACTGGCACCCCTATAGGTATAAAAACCCACTTACAAACCTAGAAAGATCAATCAAAACCGTCACATAAAATATTGGCACCCCAGATGGGACTTGAACCCACAATCCCTGGCTTAGAGCTGGCTACACCGTTTTCCTCTCTCCCTCTAACCTCCTGTCCTCTGACAGCCCAAGACACGCCCTGGCCACGCCCCCAACCACATGCACTCACCTGATTTTTCCGCAGTTCAAGATGGCTCCCGACTGCAGTTTCAAAAATGTCAGTGGCCGTTTCTCAATATGCGTTCTTGAGCGGTCTCGTGTGCTCGTGACACGTCATCAGCCTCAGCCCGAGCACTGTTCCGATTGCCGAGAACGCCAGAGCGAGAACGCACCACATCCCCGGATGTTGTTCTCGCCCCGCCCTCTTTATCGAGCATGCATCAGAGCAGACTTGTGCATTCTTCAGACTGACCGCTTTCCCAGAATGCACCGCGGCAAGATAATTTTTAGGCTTTTTAGAAATTAAAAATGTTGTTTTAAAAAAATTTTCAATAAGATTTATTGTGGTGTAGTATATAAATAGTTTTGAATGTTAAAGAAATGCTAAAGAACTGTGCGTCTCATGACGTCACAAGTACGCTTCTGTTCCAATACACCATACGTGCTGCGTGCTCGCGTTCTTGTCAAGTCCGATCTTCCTGTGTTCTCACCAAGACCGGACATGACGAGAACGCGAGTCCGTGAATTGAGAAACGGCCAGTGTCTCAACAGACAAGAGACAGAGATATTGTGATATTGCTATTGCTGGTGTATTGTAGAATTTAAATTGTGTATGGGTTCTTATGTATTCTCTGTTTATTCACAGCTCTTGCTGTGGGGCAATTTGTGTTGGAGCCTGCCTACTTGGGAGGAAACAAGGAATTTTTTTTGGGGGGGAAGGGATTTTATTTTTGAATGGACATTTAAAAAATACAAAAAACTGTGGAACAAACATTTCTGTTGTTGGTCTTATGTGTAAAGCAATTGTTTGTCATTCATTGTACTTAAGGGTCTACACCTTGAAGTGTATGGTCCTTGTGTGACTGGTAAAAAAACAAACAAAACTTAAAATCCTACTTGTCAGGAGGGATACCTGACTGGCACCCCTATAGGTATAAAAACCCACCTACAAACCTAGAAAGATCAATCAAAACCGTCACAAGGTGTGAGGAGGGAGAGGAGAGTCTATCAGTGAGGATTAGAGTTCAATAAAGAGACAGCTCTGGGGAAAAAGCTGTTCTTCAGTCTGCTGGTTCTGGTCCGGAAGCACCTGAAACGCCTGCCAGAGGGCAGGAGAGAAAACAGTCTGTGGGCTGGGTGGGATGAGTCCTTAAGGATGCTGCGAGCTCGATGTAGGCAGCGTTTCTTCTGGATGTGCTCAATGGTGGGTAGTGGGGTCCCAGTGATGTACTGGGCGGCTTTCACCACCCGCTGCAGTGCCTTGCGCTCTGCAACAATACAGCTCCCATACCACACTGTTGCACAGTTGGTCAGGATGCTTTCTATTGCACAGCGATAGAAGTTCACCAGGATAGTCGAGGATGGCTGATTTTTCCTCAGTGTCCTCAGGAAGAAGAGGCGCTGGTGAGCCTTCTTGACCAGGCAGGAGGTGTTGGTTGACCAGGACATGTCCGCTGAGATGTGGGTCCCCAGAAACTTGAAACTGGAGACACACTCGACAGCCATTCCATTGATGTGGATGGTGTCGTGCGTGCCTCTTGAATCTTTTCTGAAGTCCACGATGAGCTCCTTCGTTTTGGTGGTGTTGAGGAGCTGGTTATTTTCAATGCACCATGTGGCCAGGTGCTTGATCTCCTCCCTGTAGGCTGTCTCATCGTTGTTGCTGATGAGACCAATCACCGTAGTGTCGTCCTCTAACTTGATGATGGAGTTGGATGCGTACACAGGCTTGCAGTCGTGGGTGAAGAGGGAGTAGAGAAACGGGCTTAGCACACAGCCCTGTGGTACACCAGTGTTGAGTGTGATGGACGTGGAGCAGTTGGAGCCTGATCGGACATTCTGGGGTCTGTTGGTCAGAAAGTCCAAATTCCAGTTGCACATGGAGGTGTTGATGCCCAGGTCTCGAAGTTTGGCTATTAACTTAGCCGGGATGACAGTGTTGAATGCTGAGCTAAAGTCAACAAACAGCATGCATGCATAAGTGTTCTTATTGTCCAGATGTGTGAGCACAGTGCAGTGCCATGGAAACTGCATCCTCTGTGCTCCTATTGCTGCGGTATGCAAACTGGTGTGAGTCCAATGTGGATGGTAGGGAGTCTTTTAGGCGTGCCAGGACCAGCCACTCGAAGCACTTCATTACGATTGGTGTGAGTGCTACAGGGCGGTAGTCATTAAGGCACTTTGGGCTGGAGTGTTTTGGCACTGGCACAAAACACTCCAGCCAAGACACTAGACAAGGCAGTGCATACAGAGCTCTGTGTTTTTTCTGATGCATCAATCAAAGCCATTGGTGCTGTGGCATATTTAAAGACCATACAAGAAGATGGACAAACTCACATTGGGTTTGTCATGGCCAAGTCAAAACTTGCACCTCAGTCTGAACCAACTATTCCAAGGCTCGAACTCTGTGCGGCAGTCTTAGCTGTGGAAATGGCAGACTTAATCCATGATTAATTGGATTTGAAGCTGGATTCCACAAAGTTCTATACTGACAGCAAAGTAGTCCTTGGCTATATCTATAATGAATCCAGACAATTCTATGTCTATGTCCATAATAGAGTTCAGCGCATTCGCCAAACCACAAAACCTGAGCAATGGCACTATGTGCGCACAGAGGATAATCCTGCAGACCATGCATCAAGGTCTATTCCTGCCTCACTCTTGGCTCAGACTGTATGGTTACAAGGCCCTAACTTCTTGCTCAACTCTCCCCACAAAACAGATCCAGTTCAGTCCTTCAACCTGGTCAAACCAGAATTGGACTTGGACATCCGTCCACAAGTGAGGAGCTATGCCACAAAACTGCAAGCGAAAGGCCTCAGCACAGTATGCTTTCTAAGGTTCTCCAGCTTCAACTCTCTCGTTAGAGCTATAGCACTTCACATTGTGAAGACCGTTAAGTTCTCTAAAGACATGGACAAGTGTAAAAGGTGGCACAGGTGTGAGCTGTCTCGAACCCCAGATGAACTATCCCTAGCAAAGCAAGTCATCATTGCGGCTGTTCAGAGGAAATCATTTTCAAAAGAATTTGAACCTTTAATGATGAATAAACCAGTCCCAATGAACAGCGGACTTCGTCGCCTCAGCCCAACCTTGCAGAATAATCTCATTTGTGTTGGAGGTCGACTAAAGAATGCCAACCTGGGCACTGGAGAAAAGAACCCCGTAATCCTTCCAAAGGATAACCACATAGCCTTGTTGCTTGTCAGACACCATCACGCTCAAGTCAAACACCAAGGCCGTCACCAGACTGAAGGAGCCGTCAGAGCAGCAGGCCTATGGCCCTTGGGGGGAAAGAAGCTCATCAATTCAGTCATACATAAATGTATAACTTGTCGCAAACTCAGAGGCAAAATGCAACAGCAACGCATGGCAAATTTGCCTCCAGAACGCCTTCAAACTTGCCCTCCATTTACATATGTGGGATTAGATGTCTTTGGACCCTGGTGTATTACTGCCAGACGAACAAGAGGAGGACAAGCTGAAAGGAAACGGTGGGCTATATTGTTCTGCTGTATGAGCTCCAGAGCCATCCACATTGAGGTCATTGAGTCAATGGACACTTCAAGCTGTATTAACGCTTTGAGGCGTTTCTTTGCCATAAGAGGACCTGCCAAAAAGCTAATATCTGACTGCGGAACTAACTTCATAGGAACTTGTAAGGAACTTGGAATGAGCCAAAACCAACCAGACGCCACAGTGCAGAGGTACCTAAACCAACAAGGGTACTCATGGGAATTCAACCCCCCGCACGCCTCACACATGGGCAGTTCCTGGGAACGTCTGATTGGGGTGGCCAGAAGAATCCTGGACTCAATGCTTCTCGAACAGCACACTCACCTAACCCATGAGGTTTTGTGTACACTAATGGCAGAAGTGACAACTATTGTAAATGCAAGGCCATTAATCCCAGTTTTTAATGATCCTGACGATCCATTCATTCTGTCACCATCAATGCTCCTAACTCAAAAAACCGGTGTCCCACCTCCACCAGGAGACTTTACAGATAAAGATCTTCTCACCAAACAGTGGAGACAAGTTCAGGCTCTTGTCAATAGATTCTGGAGTCGTTGGAGAGAAGAGTATTTGCCAACCTTGCAGTGTCGAAAGAAATGGACCAAATCTTACCAAAACCTGCAAGTAGGAGATGTTGTCCTTCTGAAAGACAGTCAAGCTACCCGCAGGGCTATTATCATAAAGGCCTTCCCTGGAGAAGATGGAATGGTGAGGAAGGTGGAATTGAGGACCGCAAGTCAGGGACATTCAAAAAGAATCAGACCAGTCACAGAAGTTGTCTTACTTCTAACTAAAGACTCATATTCAGAGACTCATGTAGTTCATCGGGGTCAATAAATGACCTCGCAGAGGTCAGGCGGGGAGTGTGTTGCCTTTCAGGCATGAATCTGAAAGGACCTTTGTTTTGAATGAGCTGTTATTTTGTAGTGCCATTTTTACTCTAAATCTCAGGTTTATTTTCAGTTACCACAGCAGTTAGTACGGCAGTTAGAGGCAGTTGGAAGTTAGCTGCTCACATTTTGCTACATTTCTGTATTCAACTACCTGATTTATCGCTGTAAACGTCACAGAGGCAACGTCGCAAGTTGATAATTTCTTATTTACATTTATAAGTTGATGTTAAACAGTAGTATTTACATGAAAATGCCGTTGATTTATTTGTAGCTTAAAACATTTTATTTACATTTATTTACATATGGAAAGCACCTGTTACGTAGTTAAACGGTCATTTTTGTATTTGTGTTGTTACAGTTTTCACTCTTACCTTTTATTACGAAGAAAAGAGCCACAGCAAAGAACAACTAGAGCTTGCTACGACTCCCGTCCTCATTTATAAGGAAGGGTTTAGCTAGTTGTATAGCGGCAGTTGCTACACTGCAGTGAGGACAACAAAGCTAGGATTCCAATATTGCCACAGCCAGGAAAGCTGTTGTTTTGTTCGTAGTACCTCTTATAAATGTCCTTTAAAGCTGTACTTTCCACATGCAAATTTGTTCGGTTCAGATTTGCAGCCGCTACATGAAGCATAGATTTTAGATCTTTGTCTTGTAAAATAAACAAGTTTTATCACAGCTTACTGTTGTTGATGAGAGGAGCTGCCATGTTGGATCCAACGATCAGCTTTAAATATTCAGACTTTCCAAGGGGAAAGGCTGACTATGGCAGCTGTTACCGTTGTTTTTTTCCTATCGGAAGCTGGGATTTCAGAGTTCCTTGTGCAATAGGAATGCAGTTTTTTCCCCCAAGTGAATGGCCAGGCGTCGGTAGTCTTCAAGCAATTCTTCCAGGAGGAAAATCCACAATCGTCTGCTGTTCTATTTACATTCAGTGTCAGAGAGAGTTTCCAGCTGTTCCTGCAAAGGCTTCCACTGGTTCCCTGTGCTGTTTTCTGCTGTTGATCAGTGACACATGCCTCGGGAGCAGAAGTAGCAGTGTTGCATTTTTCCCATGAGCATACTAGGCCAAATAGATGTAAAATATCTTATCACTCCAGATGATCCCTTTAAAGCCTGAATGAACTAAATCCAGCCGCTCTTGACTGTCTGGAGCAGGGAGGTGATGTTTAGAACTCATCTGTCCGACTTGATTAACCAAGGCAAACAATGCTGCTGCAGCTGAGAAAGGCTTCTAAATGCGCCGAGGGGAATAATTCCACTTTCATCTGTTTGCATTCGGAGCTAAACAAGAAGAGCATGATTTGTGACTTTCTCACGCTCTTACCTGATGTTTCCTGTTCCAAGCAGATTGTGTGCTGATGAGTCAGTGAAAGCTCAGTCTGGATGTTGTTCAAGAAGAGGAGCCGCGAGGTCAGCCCCGACTCCTTCACTAAGTCTGATTAATCACTTCCTCGACAGCAGCTAGTCATGCCCCAGTAAAAAAAAACAAGAAAAAAACCTGTTTTTTCCCTAATCTGTGCCCATTTGGGTTGCTTGAGTCAAACAAGAGCAAGAATGTGGAGAGGAGGGAAACCGTTGCCATCTGCTTCATTCAGGAACTTGGGGGCAGTGCCTGCTCAGGGCTCCCAGTTTATGTGTAAAATCTAAAAATTAAAACCTGTTTGCAAACAGCAGAGCTAAAAGTAATAATAATAATAATTTCCCTCATGTCTTAACCAGCATGTGCGACTGTTGCTGTGGTCATATTAAGTGCAGCAGACCTACTGGTCACAACATTCTGAAAACATGAGGAAGGACAATACACAACTGTGTGCTGAGCCTACATCTGACAGTACGCTAGATTGTTTGTGCGTGATTTTATTTGTGCAGCATACTGCCACAGGGATTGGCCTTCATCTGCCTCCTCTTAGTGAAGACCATATGTTTGTACACGAAGCCCCAAGCTCCTCTGTGCAGCACACACATGCACACAACCCTGCAGTGAAAAAGCAAAGCAGGCCCTACTGTGTGTCAGCTTGTCTTATTAATGCTCACACACACCACACACATGAACAAGGAACATTGCCGGTGGGATTTTTGCATCACAGATATTGGTCTATGCCAAAGTACCAGCTTTATATATAGCATGTCTACAAACCAGTGAGCCGTGTCAGACACAGCCTGAAACCATCTGTACACTTTACACACTAATATGTGCAGATGTAGCTTTACAGCATCTCTTTCTTGGAGTCAGCTTGTCTGAGCAAATGAATGATTCCAGGCGGGCAGCTGCTTGATACTTACAGTTGTTTGTGTGGGTTCTCTCTGGGTACACCAAAGACATTTAGTTTTCACCACATGTACAGCATTTTGCATATAAGCCATAAAGGTCAACTTTGGTCTTGTCTGAGCAGAGCATGTTCTTCAATATGTTTTTGTGTCTCCTACATGACATGTGGCAAAATCTAAAAGGGAATTCTAATGGCTTTCTTTCAACAATGGCTTTCTTTTGACAGTTACGCCATAGCGGTCAGATTTGTGGTTAATATGGGTATCATGACTACTTCACCACGCCTACCATGCCTCTTTCCATTTTGAGGATTGATTGATGATTGATTGAGGAGAGCTCAGTGAGATGTTCAAAGCTTCTTTTTTGTGTAGCACTAATGATGGACATTGACGTCAGGGTTTTAACGTCCCTTTAAAGGTTTTTTTTCTTTCCACTGTTGCTTCATGCTTGCTCAGTATGAGGGATTGCTGCAAAGGACAATGCTGCCAACTGTTCTTCAGGAGGAGTGAATGCTGCTTGTCAAGACTTGATGCAACCTACAGAGTAGTTCACTGCTATTGTTTTGATCTGAGTTTTTCGCGCATGCGCGCCGGACTGGTAGGCAGAAGGCGAACACAATGGCGGACGCAAACAGAGAAACTGACGAGTTCTCCACCTATTTTTCTTCTTTAGATAACATATCACAAGATCGTTTTAAGAGTAAGTTGATGGTTGATGGTATCAGATTGCCAGATCCACACAGCAAAAGCCTGAAGGGATGGAGCGAGTCTGTGAAATGCTGGCCAAGTGTTCCGTACCGCGACATATACAGCTGCCTTATAAACACGCCAGGTACACACGAGTAAGCACGAAAGCCCCTGAAACCACTGGACGGCTACAATTATTTTATTTCGGGAAATAGGCTCCAGCGACGCCATGAGGGATTAAGCGGGTCAGAAAATGGATGGATGGATGGATGTTCAGACATGTTTGTCTAACAGCAGAAAGCGGCGGACACAGACCGCGCCTCAGCAGAGAGGAAGACCCGCCCGGTAGGTTAAAAAAAAACATTGTTCACTACGGATTATTTTGGTGTTTTTGTCTTGTTAAAATGGGTGGGGGTGTCGGCGACATTGCAGCGTAAACACAGAAGTACTAGCGCCCGTGAACGGGGGCGTAATGGAGCCGCTGGCTGGAGCAGCAGACAGCGGCTGCTGCTGCAGCGCATCAACTCCGCTTCTCCCAGCCCCGTGTAGCGATCACCATCTCCCCTCTGCCGCTATTTAAGTAGAACAATGACTAGAGCAGAATTAAGTTGTATTTACTGGAGATGAAGTGTAGACTGCAAATTCTGTCGGGGTATGATGGCTCCCCCAGTCCATTGGGAGTGTCTGCCTGCGCTCTTTTCATTGAAAATATCCATTTCTTTCTTCTTTCTTCGTCGTTCGGTAAACGACAGAAACGTACATCCGACGATTTGGAATGCCTCTGTGTGCAACTGGGAGCACAACAAGTTGTAGGCATTGTTTAGATTCCAAAAATAAACTAACTAAAAGTACGCTCTAAATCACCCGTTTTGTCATGTAGTAGACGAGAACAGTACTGTTTTTTGCCTACCCGCGGGACCCAGATGTAGCGCTGAGGTCACGCGTGAACTGGTCTACTGGGTTTCCTTAGACAGGAGATTCTTTTGACCAATCTGTATAATCTGATTGAATTTGACTTTGGAAAGTGCCTTGACATGAAATGTTATTCAATGAATTGAATAACAAAGGAATATGTTCAAAAATACATTTTGTACAGTATGAGGTATCACACTGACATTCTGTTAATGCAAGCTGTTTGAAATAAAATACCTACTCAGGCCAACAACTGCCAGGTTTGCCAGGGCTCAGGACATCTTTTTTGCCCCACCACCACCACCACCACCACCACCACACAAACACAAACACAATGTCTGTGCCCACGTTTTCTTTCATTATCTGGAAATCTCTCACAAAGCCTTCTGTATTTTATGTAGGATATCAGGATTCTCACCAGAGCATTTCAGCCTATAGGCCCATTACACTGAAAGTTGTCAAAATTACACTGAAATTAGACCATCATGGTGCTACATGCTAAGCTAACAGTATGATATGGCTGTTTGAAAGCATCATAGAAAGGTCAGTAAAGCTCTTGAATGTGCATCAGCGAAGTTTTAAATTTCTCCAACTACAATTTGCATGAGGAGCGTGTTCCGTCTTCCTGGACCTTGTGTATTCAACTAAGACCTCCTTTGTCTTGCTGATGTTCAGGATGAGGTTATTCCTGGAGCAACACTGTATCAGATTGTGGACCTCCTCTCTGCAGTGGGTCTTATCACTGTTGGATATGAGACACACTACAGTGGTGTCGTCTGCAAACTTCACCACCATATTTGTGGGGTGGATAGCAGAGCAGTCATGTGTGAAGAGGGTAAAGAAAGCATCCTCTTCTGCAGGGCTATGTCCTCAGGCTGCAGGGCTGAGGACATAGCCCTGCAGCTTGCCAGTGCCGAGGATCAGTGGGGCAGGTTTGACTTTCTCTATCCACACCACCTGGGGCCTGTTAGTGAGGAAGTCACTGATCCAGGAGCAGTGACGTAGATAAGCAACATGCTGTGGAGCTTCAGGGCCAGCTTGTCTGGGTTCACGGTTAAAGGCTGCACTGAAGTCCACAAATATCATTGAACATGGGTGTTAGGATGCTGCAGATGGGTCAGAGCCATGCCAACGAGACAGTGTACTCTGTAGAGCTATTCTCCCTGATGAGAAATTGTAGGCTTCCAGGCCAGCAAGGATGGTGTCTGTGGAGGTTCATCCATATTTTCCTCCACGTTAGTATTTATTTAAATGTCTTCACACAATATATTTATAATTTCACTCTTTTGTGGTGTTTTTTGCATTAGGTTGTTTACTATTATGGGTGCACACATTTAGTAAACACCTTTTGTTTATTTGAATCATTAACTACTCTGCTTTGCTGAGTTTGAAGGACTGGCTGGGGGAGAGGACTGGTTGAAAGGCAAACCAGGAAGTGGAACAAACCATCAGGCTGCTGGAAGCAGGGGACTTGATGTTGAAGAATCTGCCTCTCTCTCTACTAATAGCATAACTGCTAAAACATTTTTGGTGTTAGCATGTTTTGTTTTGATAGTTGTGTTGTTGTCAAAATGTGTTGGTTTGAATTAGTTATTTAAGTTTATGCATTGTTTGTCTTTGTCTCATCTCCCACCCCTCCTCGTTTGTGTAGGCTTGCCTTTGTGTATAAATTCCCCTGTATGTTCATTGTGGGAGGTCAGATTTGATGTTGGAAGTCTTATGTGAAGAATTTTTGGAAAAATAAATAGGAAATACTTTATATATGCCTTTGCCCTGGTGCCTTACTGGTTGGACCACCACAGTGTCCTTGATGTATTTCAGGAGGATCATCTCGAAGCACTTCATGATGACATGGGTCATGATGACTCCTAGATGAGAAGCTTCTTACTGGCATAACTTTTGCTACAGTCTCCCTCTGTTTGCATATTTCCCATTATCTGTGTGTGATACTTCCACAGCTGAAAACAGGTAAACTACCTCAAACGGACAGTTTATCTTCCTGTAAGAGGCAGTTAACACCTCTTCACCATGGACAGGACAAATCAGTCAGACAGGTTGGATTTATATCCACCATGGTTTACATTGTCATACTTAAAGCTCCAGGCATTTATTTTGATCCAGTCATTGATATTGCATCTGTGTTTAGACAACATAGTAAAGCTCTAATGATTCAAGAAGGAAATGAGGCTGGTCGTGAAGCCACAGTTGTATAAGGATATTAGAGGGTACGGAGGCATACAGAGCACAGCACCAGGAACGGGAACCTGTTCTGATGGCAATAGTTACAGTACTGCTGCAGGTGAAGTAGTCAGAAGTAAGTATACATCTTCATTACGTATTGTGAAGGTGTCCGAAATCACCAGTCTTCTCTTTAAGACTGGAAATTCAGATATCTTTCACCCAAAAGATTTAGTTTGTCCATGATCCTTTAAAGACTTGGCATTGCTTAATTCTTCACCACTGTATAAACTGAGTTTATTGGCGAGACAAATGACAAGTCCAGCTTTGGATCATGGAGGCAGGTCAATTTAACCCCTTGTCCAGTCAACATGCTCATATATATCATGTCCACCAATATTACTCACTTTCTAGTGGCAGCGAACCTTTGGAACAAGTTCTAGTTTACCTCAGCATGGTCCATCACCTTTAACGTTTGTATGATCCATTTTTCAAGTGTTTGTGTCTATCTCTCACAGCACCGTATCAGGGATGTAAAAAGAAACAGTTTCCTGAAAAAATCGCAACTGCAGCCCGCTTTGCGGGATCATGTGCGCTTTCAAGCCCTATAATGGGACAAAACGATACAACCTGACAAAAATTCAAATGACTCAGCTTTCCACCAACAACAAACGCAACATGTACATGTGAAGCTGTGAAACGTGAAATAAGTCTCAAAACCCCTCGTGCTGTTTTAAACTGATCTGCGCTTAATGATAGTTTTGTCCGTGTGTATCAGGTGATTTGTGCAACTTGTACTGATGTGTAATTTCTTTGGTATACATAAGTATTTTGTATTTGTGTGTACATTTGAGCACACATTTGCAAGTACCTGCAGTTATACACAAATGTGTTTTTATGGTTTACAAATAATGTTTTACACATACAAGTACCCAAAGCTACACACAGATGTTTACACTGTTTATAAATCAAGTATTAGACACACACACAGACTGATAGCAGTGCTCAGCTGAGCTGCTGCATGCTAACGTTGTAATCATTCAATTAACTGCAAATCAATAACAGCCATACGGATGAGGAGTTTCAGGATTGGTCTGTCACTCACGCACCTTTCTGACTCCTTAAAGACACTCATTGCTGACTTAATGTATTCTACCCCCCAGCCCCCACCACAGATGAAAAACCACTGAAATTGTGAAGTAAGTTTAAGCAGGGGTCTCTCCAACCCATCCACATACCTCAGGATTTTTTGGGGACACAACCTAAATGCTAAATATGTCTCTCCAGCCCACACAGTAATTTACCTCCTACATTTAGCGTCCCTGCCTCCATGCTGGCTCTGTTTCAGTTCCTCAATGGATGTGTGACATCAGCCAAAAACCTCCCAAACATCCATTTCTCGTGTCACCCACCAAATTAACATGGAAATTGCTGCTTTACATTCTGGAATAAGCAAACAGAGATTGAAACAACACCATCTTCTTTTCATCCCCTCTCTCTTTTTACCTCAGTCCCTCCGCGCTCTCTCTCAGGGTCCTTGGGCCCCTTTTCGTCCAGACCCGGAGGGCGTTCCAGCCGTGACACCTGCCCGTGAATGAGTGAGATGATTAATGGCTCAGAGAGAGAAGTGAAGAGTGCGATTGGAGGATAGGGGGGCATGAAAAGGATAAAGGCGCTGGCTGCTGAAGGTCAGTAACGTAAATCTCATCTCTGAGCTGAGTACAAGACCCATATATTCACATGTTAGTATAAGAACAATGCTACCATTGAGTATATGAAATAGTAGGATTGTCAGACATATGTTGTTATTGTGGTTTTGTGCAAAGCATTGTCCTTTTCACATGACTCCAACTGCAAATGCATTTTTACATACCCATGTTTTTGTCACCTGAAACCTACATGTTGGTAAAATAGTTTCAAGTTGCTAAGAGAAATGACACAGGCCCATTCAGTGCCCTGCAGGCACACAAAGCTGTAGTAAACGGTCATGTTTTCAGTCTTGTGTTTAAAGGAAACAACAGTTTGTGAACATCTCAGGTTTTCAGGGAATTGGTTCTGGAGCTGAGAAGCATAAGAAGTAAATGCTGCCTGACCATATTTAGCTCTGGTCCTGGGAAAACTGAGTAAGCAGGGTCTCTCAAGACCAGAGGGGGTCTACATAGTTCATACTTGACAAGGAACTCAAAAAAAATGTTCAGCCCAAGTTCATTTAAACTACTGGTGTTGGTCAACAGTATTTTGGATGAGCTGCAACCACCTGATCAGTTTTTAAAAAAGACCAGTAAAGGCAGCACCTCCAATGACCTAACCTACTGAGAATAAAACTAGACACCAGTTTTCTTCTGTGCCCTGTTTTGACAGGGCTTTTCTAGTAATACTAACAACTTAAACTATTTACATTAGAGCCATATTCACCCAGTAGCACTCAGCAACATACACACGTTCATGCACCGATATGCAGAGAGGTATGTGTGACAGGAAGGAGCTGGAATCAATCCACAACCGTCCGATTACAAGGCTAACCACTGAGCCATAATATTTATCCCCTATGATATAACCTGAGTGCTACTCCCTGTTCTTACGTTTTGGAAAACAAAACAATGACTTCTCTCTTTTCTGCATTAACCATGAGGAAATTCTGATTTACTAATTGATATTCTGGGCAGACTGACTGAGTGTTCATAGTGGGCTGTCGTCATACACTCACAAGGATATACATAACTGTGTGTCATCAGCATACATAACGCTAGGGGATGTTGTGGCTCCTTCTAATCTGAGCTAGGGAGATCATATAAGGTCCTATTCTATTACATGTGAAAAACCACAGGCCTATGAAAAGTCTGGGGCTTTCGAAAGCCCGGTGTGTGTTTCGATTCAAATTTACACGGGGTATCTCAGAATCCAGAGGCTTTACTTTCACGGAAATAAGGTGCTGGTCTCAGGGTAGGGCTTTTCAACAAGCCTGGGGCTTTGTTTAATGGGTGGGGTTGTGTACAGCAAGGTAAACAGTCCACCGCTGAAAGGAGTAAGGCGCTCAACACATGTGGTACGACAAACAACAGCAACAGATCGCTGTCATCGTCACAGCAGTGAAACCCAAAACTTGGGACGTGACAGCAGCATTGCGAACAATGTTGCTGTCTTGTCATTTTTAAAGCAGTCCATGACAGACAAAGATGAAGAGTCGGAATATTTTTCTGGAATTGACTGAAATATTGCTCTTTCCATACCATCTATCTTTTTATGTATATCTCGATAATCACTGCATGAGGTGTCATACAATATGAGAAAGTTAGCCACAGAAAGAATTATGCATTCTTCCACAATGAAAGTGGTTGAGGACTGTAGTGTGTAGCACAGGGATCACCAACCTTGTTAAAACTGAGAGCTACTTCATCAGTATTGTCATACGAACGCCTACCAGTGCTGACCTTTGAATTACACGAGTCCAAGCTCACCTTACCTTTACGTAATATAAATATGTTTTTAGCGCTTTTGTCATTAACATGTGGTCCTTGGGGACTACCTGGTGCCACGGGCACCATGTTGGTGACCTCTGGTGTAGCATACTCTCCTTTCATTGGTCCTCAGAGTTCAGCAAAATATAAAACACATTACTCCCAGACTGACTTTTCATGTAAACCTAAATTGGTGGACTATGAACTATTTCACTATTAACAAACCATGAACCACGTCTGAAGAAAAGAAAAGATAAAGTGCACTTCAGATACGTTGGCAGTTGTACTGCATTTAATAGCCTAAATCAGATCCATGGATTTAGCTAAGCTTTCTCTCATTTTACACGCACTGAAACAAGGTTTATTGGGGATCATTGAGAATAAGTGATTAATTCTAGGTAAAACCATCATTTTAATTGAAGCAACCATACCCATAAGTGAAATTGGTAGCGATTTCCATCTGTCAAGATCCTCTTCTATCTTATTTAAAAGAGGGATGTGGTTAAGTTTTGTTAAATCCACTAATTTAGACAACACAGTAATACCCAAAAAATTAATACTCCCTGACTGCAGTTGTAAATCTAGGGGGTTCTGTAAAGAGCAGTTAATTGGCAGTACTGTAGATTTTGACCAATTTCTAGAGTAATCTGAGACTTTTGAGAAAGATTCTAGTAATCTAATTACTTGAGAGAGAGAGAGAGCTGTTTGAGTGCTGGAGATAGAGTAATACATCATCTGGATAAATACTAATTTTATGCTCTATTTTCATGCATTTTAAACCTTTAACAATATTATTTGGTCTAATTGTTGCTGCTCGTGGGTCAATAAAAATAGCAAATAGTGAGGGGGAAAGCGGGCATCCTTGCCTAGTGCCCCTCTGGAGACAAAAGCTGGAAGATATTTGGTTATTAGTCCTGACACATGCTGTTGGGAAACTGTAGAAAATTTTTAACCAATTTATAAAAAAGAGTTCCAAAACCAAATTTATGTAGAGTAGTAAATACAAATTTCCAATTAACTCTATCAAATGCTTTTTCTGATCCAATATATTGGATTCAATAATTTGACGATAGGAATAATCTATTAAATTAGGTAATCTGCGTGCATTTGTGGATGACTGCCTTCCTTTAATGAAACCAGTTTGATCAGGGTGTATTATGAAAGGAGTGACTTTATCTAATCGTTTTGCAAGAGCTTTACAGATTATTTTAATATCAACGTGAATAAGGGATATGGGACGATAGTTGGTAGGAAACATAGGATTTTTGACTGGTTTAAGCAGGAGACTAATGGTAGCGGAATTCATATTAGCTGGGAATCTGCCTCTGTCTGTCCGTCTGTCTGAATTTTATTTATTTTAGTTTTTCTGAGATTCCAGTTATCGCTGGTGAAAACGATTTGATTTACAGTCCACTCTAAAAGTAAATATTCATTTTACTCGATAGATAGATAAACTGGTGTGGTGGGCAACATATCTATGCAGGAAAAGTGTGGAGTTTAGGTTTTGATGTCTACAAAAAGTAAACTTCAGAGGACAGTTAGTGGTGGAAACCAAGTGCTTTGAGCTCTGAAAACCAGTACATGTACTCTGGGAGCGAGACATACCCATGGTCCATCTGTCAGCTACATTTTGACATTCACATGCAGTCTTCTGTAAGAGAATAGTTCAAAGCAACTAGCTGTCAGATTGATACAATCATTTAGATTATTCTGGAGGCAAAAGAGACATCTAACCCAGGTCATTATAGGTAGAGCAACATATTACTGTTTGATAATATGTTGCATTTGAATTTTGTCCTTGGACATTTCTGCAAAGTCATTGTAGGGCCTGTTGGCTTAGAGTTCAGGTGGGACTGGTGGTGAGGGGTTTGTTAGTCTGTGAACAATAATAAGTTCAGACATTATTAGTGTTTCTATCAATAATATGAGAAAAATACTGCCTCACCCTTAAATTTTTCTTTCTTTTTTTATTGCAAATTCCATTTAGTTTTTCTTTACTGGTTTTCAAAATATTTTTAAGCACTTGTTTATTATCTCACAAAGCTGTTCACTGCAACCCAACACAGGTTTAGACTCTGCCTACATATGCCTTGTTTTTCCTTTGGGGCTTTTTGAGCCCAGCAGGTAATTCTGTGAGCCACACTAGTGTCAGGCTTATCTATCAAAAGTAACACTGGGGTCCTAAAGGCTGAAATTGGTGTAGGCCCCAGTAATAAATAGGTCTTTGTTGGATATGTGTAGCACTGATAAAAAATAGTGAATATCTGTTAAATTGTCAAAACTTTTAAAAGAGGGTTCACATCTATATATGTATAAAGGTTCTGGGGGAGGCTATTTAGCCTTTATTGTGCTTGGATGGTAATGTGTAATAAGAAGTTTAATCATTTATCATTTTAAATATGTCTGTGAAAAAACATGTTAACATCTTCGCTACATGGTCAGGTCACTGAGGAAAATAATTTGTCTTTAGTCATATGTTGCTCATATCTTTGGTGAAATTGACCTGCCAAGTTTGTTTGTGAGAGTTTATCTGGTGTTAGCGGGAGAATCAAACACTACTCTGTTTTCACCACATCCTTCCTCCTGATCATCCGCTCTAAAAGCTCAGTAAAAGCTGACAGTGGTCCATGTGGGATTTACAGCTAAACCCTAAATTATTTATACCCATGGCAGATTTAACAGACCTCCATGGAAGAAAGTCCATTTATCAAACCCACCACTGTGGACCCCTTACTGAGGCCACTGTGGGTTTTCAGTCAGAAGTTTAGTAAGGCCTTGGAAACCCCACATTTACTTGTGGTCAAAATTATTCATACCCATGGCAGATTTAAATGAAAAAAATAACAAGTAGTGTGTTTCTGATAGGAAATGAGACAAACAGCTTCCTAAAGACATTTAAAACAATACAAATAGAGTATGTATTTGGAATGGAAACTAAAAGCAAATATTAATGATTTTAAAAACAGTTGGTTTAAGTTTACAAACTTAAACTAATATTGTTTCAGTTAACAGCTTAACTAGAACAGTTAATGGCAATCCTAAACATATCTGCTTTTATTCTTGTTTTGAAAGAAGTCAGGCTTTCAGCACTTTTACAGTTTTCTGAAAGTTTGTTCCAGATAGGTGGAGCATAGGAACTAAATGCTGATTTTTCATGTTTGGATCTGGTTCTGGGTAAACAGAGTAGATTTCAGTCAGAAGACCTTAGCGGTCTGGGGGGTTGATACACTGATAACAAGTCTGTGATTTATTTAGGTGCTAATCCATTCAGTGATTAGACTGAATATATAGACTAACAGAAGTATTTTAAAGTCTATTCTCGGAGATACAGGGAGCCAGTGGAAGGACTTTAGAACTGGGGTGATGTGCTCTACTTTCTTAGTCTTAGTGAGGATCTGGGCAGCAGCGTTCTGGATCAGCTGCAGCTGTCTGATCCACTTTTTTGGCAGACCTGTGAAAACATAGTTGCAGTAATCGATTCAACTAAAGATAAAACGCATGGATTAGTTTTTACAGATCCTGCTGAGACATTAGTCTTTTAATCCTGGAAATATTCTTCAGGTAATAGAAGGCCGACTTTGTAATTGTCTTTAGATGCTTTTAGAGGTTCAGGTCTGAGTCCATCACTACACCCAGATTTTGGGACTGATCGGTGAAGCTGTGTGCTAACTCTTAATCATTCCTCTATCGGTCCAAAAATTATTATATCAGTTTTGTTTTCATTAATTTGAAGAATATTTTAGCAAATCCATGCATTGATTTCTTCCAATCATTTACTTAGTGCTTGAATGGGTTCATAGTCATCTGGTGACATGGTGATGTAGAGCTGCGTGTCCTCTGCATAGTTATGGTAACTGATGTTGTTTTTATGATCTGAGCTAGAGGGAGCATGCAGATATTGAATGGGAGGGGAACCAGGATGGACCCTTGGGGAACCCCACATGTGATTATAGGGGAGGTTTTAGATGGGCCTGTAGTTCTGCAGTAGTAATTTATCTAAATTGTTCTTTTTCAACAGTGGTTTGATGATTGCTGTTTTTACGGAATAGGGGAAAACATCTGACAGAAGGGACGTGTTTATTATCTGAGTAAAATCAGACGTTACGACAGGCAAAACCTTCTTAAAGAAAGCTCTAGGTAGAACCTCGAGGCACCAGGAAGAGGAACTTAGCTGGTGAATAATGTCTTCTAAGCTTTTGTAGTTTATTAGACTGAATTGGGACATTTTGTCAAGATCAGTTCTGTCATGACCTACCTGTCTCTGGAACTTTCCAGCGCCTTCCTCCTCCTGTCTGACTCCACTCAGCCTAATCACCTACACCTCTTAGTCTCATCATCCCTGGACACAATCCACCTGCAAGCTCCACTATAAAAGCTCTCCTCAGTCTGCTCATTTCCGCTGGTCCGTCGTCAACTCTCCCTAGTTTTGCAGCCAGGGATTTTCCCACGTCTGGCCTGCTTCTGCTGGAACTCGTGCTACCCCAGTGCTCCAATCCCTGCGTTTCATGGACTCTCTCTCGCTGCACTCCTGGTCCAACTGCAGCCTCTGCGTCCCGAGGACTCTCTCACCTGCTCTGGAGGCTACCCGGTCCCGGCAGCACGCAGCACCTGCAGCACTCCAGCGTCCTCCGGACCTTCAGCACCTCCACTCCTCCTGCTCCTGCATTCACCTTCCACCTGCTCCATTCTGGTATAGACTCTGGTTCTCCTCCCTCCACAACCCATTCTTCCTTCAATAAACACTCTTAAACGAAGCTCCATGTGTGTGGTGTGTGTTCGGATCCATCAGAACAAATACTGGCAAGAATAAAGATTCCCTTGCATTATTTGGTTTTAAGTTATATCTGTAAAGCCTCTCTTTATAGATGTCATAGTGGATCTGGAGTCTAGTCTTTCTACACCTGCATTCAGCTTTTCAACACTCCCTTTTTTCCCTTTTAACTGCCGGAGCACTTCTTCCACTGAGATTTTTTTCCCCCAGGAATAACATTTACTTTAATTGGAGCAATGCAGTCAATGATGTCTGAAACTTTAGACTAAAAGTTATCTACTCATCTACTGAGTTACAGCTCAATGTTGAATTAGCAGAGTAAGCTTGGATAAATGTTTCTGTGGGATTGTCCTTATAGATGCATTTTCTTATGATGTACATTTGACTAAATAATTTCATTGGAAATTATGCTTTCAAAGGTAACAGAAAGGTGATCAGATAGGGCAACATCAGTTACACTGACCTTCGAGATGTTTAGACCCTTAGTGATGATCAAGTCTAAAATATGTCCCTGTTTGTGCGTTGGCTGTTTAACATGTCGAGTTAAACCAAAGTTTCCAACTGTGTCAACACAGTTCTTTTGTACCTCTGTCTTCAGTATTGTTAATGTGAAAGTTGAAGTCTCTCACAATAATTAAGCAGTCGGAATCAACCCATATCATAGGAGGTCATCAAGATCATTAAAAAAGTTTGATGTGGACTTAGGAGGCCTGTAACTACTCAGAAACATAATTTGTATCAGGCTCTTTACATAGAGAGCCAAATATTCAAAGGAGTTGAATTTTAAGAGAAACACCTTTTTACACTTTAGTGAATCACTAAACAATACTGCCACTCCTTCACCTGTCCTTTGCTGTCTACTCTCACAAAGAAAATTGTAGTTTGGAGGAGTCGACTGTGTCAGAATTGGTGCCTCATTAAATTCATGTACCCATGTTTCGGTTAAAAACAACATCAAGATTATTGTCATTAATGAAGTCGGTGATTTAGGCATACTGTAGTCTTTGATACGTAGAGGAGGAGGATCAGGGGCTCTGCGGCCTTTGGCAGATGCTGGTTTAGTCACAGAGTTGGGGTTGTCAGAATGGCTGTGCGGAGAGGATGTCAACTGTAGGCCAATCTTAAAAACCTCTTTGGTGTCGGGTGGTGGTGCAGTCTGGACCGGTGTCTGTGGGGATGGAGGTTTTAGGTTCTCTGTGGGATTTAAAGGGGAGTCCTCTTTTTGTCCTGTTGAGATCTGGGATGAATCCTCCTGTAATTCTGATGTGGTCTCTTTCTGTGTCATCTTTCTGGCCATCTTTATCTTGGCTTGATCGGGCTGTACTGGGCTTATCATTTATTTTTGCACTTGCTGTACTTTGTTTTGGGGCAAAACTGATGGTCCATGGTTCAAAGAATCAGGCGTTTTGCACCTGACCTGTTTAAAGAGAAACCGTCTCTGTTAAACAGATGTCTCCTCTCCCACTAGATGTTCAAGTTGTCTATGAAGGTTACAGCTGTTTGTTTGCATGTTTTTTCAGCCATTTGAGAAGAATCAAAACTCTTGAATTTCTCCTTCCCGTTAAAGGGGAGTTTTCCTCTCCACTGTCACGTAATGCTTGCTCAGTATTGCTGCAAAGCCATGGACTATGCAGACGACTGTCGCCGTGGCTCTACACTCTTATAGGAGGAGTGAATGCTGCTTGTCAATATTTGATGCAATCTACTGGGTTTCCTTAGATAGGACACTTTTTGAGCAATCTGTATAATTTGATTGAATTTGACTTTATAAAGTACCTTGAGATGACATGTATCATAAATTGGTGCTATATAAATGAAATTTAATTGTAAAATCTGATCTCCACAATTAATGGACACATGAGGGCCACTGAAAAACACCTTGACATTAAGGCCTTAAACTAAATTTAGGAGATGAATGTTTGCTGGCACTATTGAAGAGTTCTTCCTTCAATACTTCTGATTTTTTTATCCAGACAGCATCTCTCAAGGCTTCAGCTTGTACTATGAGTTTTTCCAGAGTAGAAGGATCTCTGTAACATTAGACACCACGCCATAGTTCAAAGAGTTATAGAGCGACACCTCTGTGCTCTTCTAGTTACAGAAGTGTTTAATGCCACTCACCGATCCATTACACAATGTTAGGGTTCTTGGATTGTTTTTTCTCTGGTAGCTTAGAGTGAAGATTGTTGACATCCCTTTGATTGTCATGATATTCCTGGGTGTCATGTTTAAGCAGAGTGAATCTGTTTTGTAGTGGTATTCCAACATTACCAGCAGGTTTGTTCCTATCATTTGTTGTGAGAACAGCTCGTTGTTGTGTTCCGGGGGTGCTGCAGGTGGGTTTATTCTCAATTCCATCAGGGAACTGTTTGTTGGCTGAGTTGCTGGGCTGGTGGTCGCAGTTCGGAACCATAGGCAGGGTGGTTTCATTCCCATATGCGGCGTTCCCATGACAAAATTCACTTCAAGTCGGCGAATTTCCAGCTCCATAACAGCTATTTTCAGTACAAGCTTGTCAAAGTCCTCTGTGGTGAATGGAGGCATCTTGTGCTGAATAGCTGGAATCGAGTGGTTCTTCTCCATATTACGTTTTTCCTGAGAAGTCTTTCTAACTCCTCTGAGGGTGTAAAGATGCATCTTGTGTAGATTAGCAGAAAACTGAAAAAAGGGGGGAAAATAAATAGAAATAAGCAGAAAACTCCACACGGGGGAAAAATAAATAAATAAATCCAGCATTCTGCAGTTTTGCTTAGGAGATAAAAAGGAGATAAAAAGTTAAAGGGAGAAATTCCAAGCAAGCAAGGAGCAGAGGAAAAACCATCTGAGCGGACAGAGAAGCAAGGAGCCACCATGTCAACATGCCATCTGAACGTTTCGGGTTCCGTTAAAGCTTCCTCCTGTCACATGTTGAACTGCCACTGGGCAAGACACTTAACGCCAGTCAGCCTACCGACCTGTGCTTTGGTGTATGGATGTGTGTAGATTTGTGAGTGTGACTAGGAGAATACGGCTCAAGTGCAAAGCTCCATCCACAGATTCTACATTATACTCAAGTTGTGACTCTACTTCCGGACAGAAGAAAGATGTTGGTATAATTAAAAGACGACTTTCTCACTGCATTATAAACATCCCCAACTATGAAAGGGAGCCTTATTGTAAGGTGTATACCATGACACAAAGTAGAATATTACATGGTACAGAATTATGCTTATTGAGCTAACAGAGTTTTACTTTAGACTGAAATATTTAGTATAGCAACTCTAAAAGAAACATAGAATTTGAAATGTTTTAGCCAATTATAAATTTGGCTCACTATTTGGCAAGAAACTGGTAAGTTTTGTCTCTTTTTTGTCTCTTTCTCACCCTTTCTTAATTCATAATAAACAGTTACTAATGATTTATAAGTGTTTACAGATTGAGATTCAGAAAGAACCTAACAAAAGTCTGGTTGCCTCCGATTTAAGCCTGTTTGCTGTTGCGATGACCCGGATAACTCAGAATTTGCACAAGGCTGTTTACAGATTAATTTATAATGTCTATAAACCATTTATAAGCTTCTATAAAGGGAGCCTTATTGTAAAGTGGTACTGCTAAAATCTTTTCTATCTAAGGAAACCCAGGAGATTGCATTGAGTCATTGACTTGACACATTCACTCCTCCGGGATGAGCATGTAGCCACAGTGGACAGTAACTTGCACATAGCAAATTCAAAAGTGATAAATATTATGGTGTTAGTAGACTTTGTTCAAAGGCAGAGTTAATTTAGCTCTTAATAGAGTTATATTATACAAATATAACTCTGAGGTGTCACATAGTAGTTAAAATTGAGTGTTAAAAAATAGTGTTTCATAATAAATCTGGAGGTGTTAAAATGGAAAAAAAATAACTCTTTGTCTATCAACTCTGAACTCCTATAGTGGAGTTGACACCCAAAGGGTACATTCAAAGACTCCGCCTCCAATGCTACAGGTACCGAACGAAGCTTAGGAAAATTTTACTCTCCATTATACAGACCCGTTTACCCACCCTGTTAACTAATATTTCTCAGATGGTTTAAATATTTTATTTTCTTTCTAATTCTGTGGCTTTTCTTGAGTCAAGACAGAGCTGTGTGATAGAGACATTGTGGGGCGCAGGGGTGGAGCATGCAACCTATGTTTGGAGGCCTCTTTGATGTGGCCATCCCTTTCCTGTAAGCTTTCCCCCTCTCTCTCAACCTCATTTTCCAGTCTGCTAACTGTGAAAAACAGCTCACTAGTGCTATAAAATTAAAATAATAGCAAATAACCCAAAATTTGAGAGGTAGAGGAGAATATAACAGAGTGAGAGAAAGTGGGTATTATGTCCTTCAGCAGTCTAAGCCTATAACAGCATAGCTACAGAGATAGCGCAGGATAACCTAAGACACTCTAACTAGAAGCTTTATAAAAATGGAAAGTTTTAAGGCTAATCTTAAAAGCAGATATTAATTTTAATGTACTGGCCTAATCCTGCTTAGCTCTGAAGGCCCATTTTTACCCCGGTTTAAGATTTGACAGTAAATGAGGAAAACATTGATCAGAGGTAAACATTGTAATATGCATATTTAATTCATTAGCAATTCCCAACGAAGACAAAATTTTACATTACCATTTTGTTGTATTCATTACAAGCTGACATCCTGGCGATGTAAAAGAGTTCTGTCTGACTTTCACAACTCTGAACACATCTTTAAAAGGGTGACTTCCTCCCATCTCTTCAGGAGGGGGTGGTGTCAAATTTGGGTCTATCTGTTCGAACAAAGAGGCTGTTCTTCTCTGCAAAAGGTCAAGCCAAGAGACAGTCAACAACCCTGCATTCCTTTAGTTCTTCAATACGAATACAACTAAGACATTTATTTTCCTCAACACAGACTTCAAATGTCTGTTGACAGAACAACTATTGGTCAAACTCAAAGACCAGGGTGTATCCCGCCTGGTCTTTGAGCAAAAATATCAAGAAGAAATCCAGTATTGAAAGAAAACCATGAGAAATCCTGCTTGCAGTTTCCCACAAACCATGTAGCAGACACAGCAAACAAGAAGAAGGTGCTCTGGCCAAATTAAAGTATGTGTTTTAAATGCAAAAAAACAATGGAATAGCTTAGATCATATGATAACCATGGGGGAGTGATGGCCTAGTGGTTACAGAGCAGGACGCCTGCGTCTTGCAGAGGCTGCAAGGTTCCTGGTTTGACTCCCTCGGACTACATCTCTGGGTCCCTGAGCAAGACCCTTAGCCCCAGAATCCTCCCTTGTTGCCACACGTCAAAATCCAACTGAAAATTTGTGGTAGAAATGTAATATTTATGTTCACAAACTCTTTGTCCATTATGAGTGACCCTGAGCCACTTTGCAAATAAAAGTGGGCATAAATATCGTTCCCTTGATGTGCAAAGCTGGTAGAGAGATAGACTTGATGCTAACTGCAGAAATGGTATTGACCAAGGTGGGTTGAATTCAAATGCATACCACACTTTCCAGAGTAATTTTTATTTAAAAAGGAGGAATGTTTTACCAGACATTGTGCAAAAATGTTAGTTCCTGGTGTGCAAAGCTGCTAGAGACATACATACTTGCTGCTGGAATTACAGTGAAAGGTGATTCTAAAGAAGAACTCGCTCAGGTGGACTGAAAAATAAATGCATGCCACACTTTTCAGAAATGCATTCATCCGTTCCGTTTCAGCCCAACAGTGACACTGTGAAGGGGAATGTTTTACCAGATAGTGCCTGCAGCGCACTAGATCACAGAGTTCTAACTTGGCAAACAGGCCCTCTGTTATACAGTGTCTGAGGCTGAGTGTGTGCCCCTGTGACCGCAAGCTTTTGAGCTTGTTTATGATGAGACACAGCAAGCATCCACAGAGCACCGGAGGGAAATCCATGCCTCGTAGTAGGTGTAGGGAGAATGTGGTGCCCTCTCAGAGCAGAACGCTCCACCAATTTCAAGCCCCTCAGTGCATGCTGCCCTCATCCAGATGCAATGTGCTGTGGAGTCAGAATTCGGCAGTGTGTGTGTGAGAAAAAAACAGACCTTCAGCAGTCACACAGTTTTGTTGTCTTTTTTAGATTTGGTATTTAGGTCTTACTGCTGGAAAGTGTGGTGGAGCTGAAAGCCACAAAACCTTGTGTTTGTATGAAGAGAGGACTGTTTGCCATGAAGCAGTACGACAGACAGCATCTTCATCCCTCAGTTTTCAGGTCAGTGTATTAACCATGGCTCAGCTGAATCCTGATCAGCTTACTCCCAACTTTTAAAAGCATCTTTACTTGTTTTTATTCAAATGTTTGGGATTGTTTCTCTTCAAGCAGAATCTTCTGGTTACCTGTTATTTCCTGTCCTTTCTGGTAGCTTTGGCAACTGTACAACAAAAACTACTCTGTGTTTGACAGGCGAGGTTCTGGACACTGCTCCAATTTTCCCTTGACACTGTTGTCTTCAGATCATAATCCTGAGCTAAACTCCCGTCTTTCATCTCCATATGGTGGCGCCTTGCTCAGCAGCAGCTGCACTGGCCCCCATGAAGATTGGACATTTAACGGCAGATAAGGCATCTATACTGTGTAGAGGAGTACGCTGAATCTGTGTCTGCATGGAGGATGTTTCTGCGACCGAGATCGTCACCCCATGGGCAAATGAGAAACCCTGGAGAACCAGTTTACACATAATGCTGAGAATACGGAATGTAGCGCTCAGGTGTGGGCACAGAGGGGCCCTCAGATCAGCTTGAGCCTAAACCATAAGAACAGCAGAGCGTGCCAATGGTTAAAATCCAGGGTTTCTTCCACGACTCGACAAACACCAGATGCATGTAGCAAGGCATCCAGACATCACAGACAATAAGGCTGCTCTTTCACCCTGTGAGTACAACACAGACTTTCTTAACACTCTAAATAATACTTTGATTGGTTTGAAGTCTGTTCCACAGAGTAACCACTGTTCAATTCAATTCAATTTGATTTCAATTCAATTTTATTTATATAGCGCCAATTCATGAAGCATGTCATCTCAAGGCACTTTACAAAGTCAAATTCAACTACTATCTGCACCAATTGTAATATTCTGGTTTCCATCTTGGTTTATGTTTATTATTTGATCTGTTATTTCACTCCTCTGCCTCAGGTTTTATTTCTGGTCTAGGTCTTGTTTTGGATTCTTTCATAGCTTCTGCACAGTTATAGTTTATTTAGTCATGGTTCCTGTATTTACATTAGTTTCTGATTTTTATTATGTGCTTGTGTTTTTGCTCTGTCTTAGCTTTTGTTTTCTTTCTGGGATTTAGTTTGTATGATTACTTTAGTTAAGTAATTTGTTTAGTTCTGTCCTGTTCCCTGCCACTATTCCTGTCAGTCTTTTTTTTTGGAGGTCGAAGAGGACGTGGTCCGGGAGCTACGTCCGGATCTGTTTCCAGAACCGCCTCTGTCCCTCTCTACTGACATGAAGGCAAGGGAACCAACGCCAGTCAGCATGGTCCCCTCTCGTCAGGAGGTTTCTGCCTCTAAGCGGAATTCTTCGTCTCGCCGCCGGAGGCGAAGACGGCAAGTTGCTGACCAGGTCTCCACTGGTTTTGTTGATCAGTCGGTCGAGTCCACCCCAGTGGCCGTTTCTTGTTCGGCAGACGAGAGCCCACGTCGTTCCGGAGTCGAATCACCCACAACACCTCCTAGTGACGCCTCCAGCTCTGATTATAAATTACTAGAGGAGAGGATAAGAACTTTCGCCCCAGTGATCAAGCAGTTGAGAGAGGCTCTGTTCTCCCCCTACTCAATTGAGTTGGAGGAAAAATTAAAGGAGGTTGAGGGACACTATAGGTCAGCCCTCCAGGCTTTCTATAGCCCACCAGCACCTGTCCCTGAGAGTCCGCCTCTGCTCAAACCCCAGGAGGGTCCGCCGCCAGCGGGCGCCGAGGAGACCCAGGAGGGTCCGCCGCCAGCGGGCGACGTGGAGACCCAGGAGGGTCCGCCGCCAGCGGGCGACGAGGAGACCCAGGAGGGTCCGCCGCCAACAGGCGACGAGGGGGTCCAGGAGGAACCGCTTCCGCCCAAGCCCCAAGAAGGGGCCCTGGAGGACCCGCCCTCGATTTCAGCTCCAGTGCCGGCTCCCCGCAGCTTTAAAGCGGAGCATCCAGTGCCGGCTCCCCACGGCTTCAAAGCGGAGCATCCGGTGCCGGCTCCCCGCAGCTTAAAGACTCAGTCTCCTGTGCCTGCTCCTCGTAGCTTTAACGCACTGTCTCCAGTGCCAGCTCCTCGTAGCTTTAACGCACTGTCTCCAGTGCCAGCTCCTCGTAGCTTTAACGCACTGTCTTCAGTGCCAGCTCTTCGCAGCTTTAAAGCACTGTCGCCCGAAGCCTGTAGCCAGGCCCAGCCCGAAGCCTGTAGCCAGGGGCCCCCTTTAGTCGCCTGTAGTCAGGCGCCCCCTTTAGTCGCCTGTAGTCCGGCGCCCCCTGTAGCCTGTAGTGCGGCGCCGTCCCCAACCTTTTGTCCGGCGCCAGTTTCTGTTTTCTCCCTCTCCAGGCGTCGGGCTCTAAGGTTCCTGGTCCGCCGAAGGCCTCCTGAAGTCCTGACACGCCGGGGCCATCGTCCGGGACGCCCGCCGGAGAACCTGACACGCCGGGGCCGTCGACCGGGATGCCCGCCGGACCGTCTGATTCGCCGGGGCCGTCCACCGGTACGCCCGCCGGACCATCTGATTCGCCAGGGTCGTCCTCCGGGATGCCCTCCAGAGTTTTGTTTCATTGATCTGTTCTCAGATCGTATTTGTTTTTCTGTTTTCCCCATAGGTGGGTTGATTTTGGTTTGTTTTCATTTTTGTGTGGACAGTTGTGGACTTTTTACATCCTCTCGCCCGGTCTGGGTTGTTATTGTTTTTGTTTGAAATCTCAGATGTCTGCTTTGTACCCTGCTTGGATTATTTTTGCCTACTGGCCTGATTCACCCTGCACTTCAATTCAATAAATCCTGTTGAGCATCACTTCAAGTGTTTGGGTGAATATCGGGTTCATCTCCTCCTCCAATCATTAAACCAATGGGATGTATTGTTGCAATACATCCTGCCACTACATATACATACTTGCACTATTGATACTGTCTTACACATAACTTTTTTGTCTTCTGTTTTTTATTCAGAGCCTTGCCACAACATTTCGTTCAAATGTACATTGTGAATGTGAAGTTCAATGAGAATAAAGTCTGTCTAAGTCTTTGTCAGGTGTTCATGTGAACAGCAGCGGGAGACTCGGCTTCTATGACCTCAGGTGTTGTGTGAACATGCTGAGAACAGCTCATGATGTCCTCCATTAATCCACATCTACATCCTGCAGAGCAGGTCCCAGAAACATGGCTGTTGGGGCGCATGTCCCGAAGACATTCCTCATGCTGACTGTAGGGTTCTGCATTGGCATCATTTTCATATCAACTCCAATGTTGACAGATTCCAGCAAGCACACAACATGTGGGGCTCTAAATGCAATGCAGCTGCAGAGTTACATCATGGTAACAAGCAATCTTAATTATATGTCAGTCATTGTACTGATCTCCTACCGGCACCAAAACTCATTTATCTGAAATTGGGTCATGGGGAAAACCCATCCAACCCTATTTCAAGACTCCAACACTCTCCAGCTCATCCTAGAGGATCCTAAGCATCCCCAGGCAAATATTAGCCCCTTTTACAACGGCCCTACCCTATTCCGCCCGCACAGCCAGACTCCACTCCATTCCACTCCTGTTGGTTTTCAACAGACCAGTTATAGCCAGAAGGTGGTGAACAGCTCCTGGGGGTGGCTTTAGCCCATGGGTTAAAGTTCTCCGTCGCTGCGACGGATTTCCGTCATTTGGAAAATGAGCGCAAAAAGTTCCGTCTAGACTTTTTATGCAAGGTATTAAACAGAAGCTGTTCTCATCCAATGAAACCTGGCAGAGCCGGGACATTAGCCAATCAGAAAGAGAGTAGGGCGGGTCTTTGTGAAGCGGACATCTGCCAGTCTGAGGTCTATCGGTGTTCAATCATTTTAACTTTTGGGAGAGCATTTTAAACTGCCCTCATATGGCATGAATGAAAGTAGCGGTGGTTAAAGTTTTCTTTGGATTTATGCAAACCAGCAGGTCATAAAGTTCACCGGAATGAACAGCTGACAACAGCTTCATCGGTAAGTGTGTCTGTTGCTGCTCTTGCAGTTAATTAATGAGTTATTTCCACCTGTAGCCACGTCACCTGTCAGCCTTTATTCCCTCGCTGCCAGTAACTTAGCTCAAAAACCAACCAGTGATCTCCTCATGATTCGCTATGGACCTTACCAGAGGGGCCGCTTTTCATTGGCTGATGCCCATTCTACGTCATAGAGTGGCTACAACGTGCGAAGAAGTCTCACAAACACAAGCTAATGTAGTGCTAGACTACTACTGTACTAGCATACCGGCATAAAATTTTCGAATCAACAATCGAAAAATAAGGGTTCTCCATTGCCAGTGGGGTATCTGTACTGGTGATGTCAGATATCCTGATCGTATTTGTGGTCGGAAAATTCACAGATTTCCAAAATCAGGAGCAGAATGCCGGGGTTGGATCAAAGCTTGTGCACGACCACATGAGCAGCTCAACCTTCGTAGGTTTAACAAGAACAAGGGAGTGTGTGCTGGTGTAAGTATCATTGCTTTGCTTTAATACTTAAAGCAAAGCAATAATACTTATTGCTTTTTATTTATTTATTTATTAGCATTTTGTCGGCGGGGATGGGCCAACAGCGTCCCATCCTTATCCGACACCAGCAGACGGAGCGCGAGTGCATACAGCTAGGCGCGCACGAAAAAGAGCATCGGAAAGTGTCCAACGTGTACTGTATCTGACATACACTAAATATTTTATTTTAGCAGAAAAGGCTTTGGACGAAACTGTTCCTCGTGTTAGCCACTCTAGCACCAAGTACAGCGTATCAGGCTAGCCACACAAACATTTGCCAACAAACCACAGGAATTATCCACTGATTTCAAAAGTAACAGACAAAACGATGAATGCACAACTTACCCAGCCTTGCAAGAACAATAGGCATCAGTTATCTTGTCCACATCTATATTAATGCTGAGGGTGTGAGCGTCTGCCGTTTTCCTCATCGACCGAAAGCATTTTGCTGTGACGTGCACAACTTTGGAGGCATCGCGTGGCTCAAATACCTTTAACTCATCCAAAAATGTTGACATGAACTTGTTAGTTCCTCCGTCCATTGTTGTAGATGATATTTGTTCAAAATCAGGCAGAAACCACGCACTAATCGAGTCGGGAATACTCCGCAAAGAATCAGTCCAAGTGGAAGACGCCGTGTTTACATAGAAACTTCCATAGCCGCGAGGCTTTGTTTGTGAGACTTCAGATTTTTAAAGTCAGTTGTGGGCGGAGCTTGGTAAGGTCCATTACGTTTTATTTAAGACTCAAAGAGTTTTGCGCTAGCTCAGGCTAATTTAGCATGATGTGCTTTTTTTCTTTCTCTTTTTTTAAGAAGGGTCGGAATGTGAAACAGTGTCCCGCGTTTGAGTGGGTCTGATTCAGAAAAAGTAAAAAAAAATAAAAAAAAAATCCACCTGCACTTTTCTGTAACGAAGAAGGCAGAGCTGCATCGGCTGTCAGTCAATAAGCAGCAGCTTCCACCTCAGGAGCAGCTGCTGACCAGAATACTGGTTAAATAAAATCACAAGGATTTTGATGCCTACAGATTATTAAGGAAACTACGTCAATAAATTAAAAAAATAAACTGCAGCTACAACATGGACTGGAGAACGGGTTCTAACTGGGTGAGGCCAGAGAAAGGCGATTCTCAGAAAGCTTTTATGAAGTTATTTTTTATTTTTAAACAGAGTGGAGCGCGATGTGAAGCGACACTGTAGAACCAAGTCGCACTAGAACCAGCTGAGAAAGCCTCCTGTCCATCTATGGACTCATTTTACTCAACCCAAAAACACCTGCCAGAGAGACGAGCTACAGCAGCCAAGATTACCTTCAGCAATATTTAACTTTACGCAAAAGTTTAATAACATTTTTCTAATTAATGTGTTCATCTTTAAAAGCAAGTTATGTTTTTTTCTGATAAACTTTTAGCAATTTTATTAAACTTTTTAAAAATGTAACATCCCATCCATCCATGGATTTTCTATACCCGCTTTTCCGTACAGGTATTACGTCAAGCCATATCTGATGGGGAAACGCGGCTCGGCGTCACACAGGGTCATGGGGGGTGGGACAGCTGGTGGCTATCCCTAGGCGGGGACACAGATTACATCCTGGACAGGTCGCCAGTCACAGGGCTAAAATATAACCGTTTTATTAAACTTCAAAAAAGTTAAATAATGCCTTTTTGGATTGGTTTATATTAAATGTGACAGGGAGCCAGTGGAGTCAATGTACAGGTGTGAAGTAGATGATGTAATGATGCAACATGGTGTCTTTGTACTAGCTGCAGTTTATGGAGGTTATCTGGAGGACAGGGATGGAAGGGAGCTGAAATTGTAAAGTCAAGGAGTGAGTGGACTGTGAGCCAGTTTGGCAAAAGTGTGAAGGAAGAACTTGATGCTGCAGAGATCAAAGTTAACCAGGTGATGATGTGGATGTGGAAAGTGAAGGAGAGGATAGGAGGCTGTCCAGGATGACACCAAGGCTCTGAAGCTGAAAGGTGGGAGAGATACAGGAATTGTCAATGGATATTTTAAAAGTACCAGAATTGGTTAATGTTTACTTTGCACAATAAGCAAGTGAGCTAACTGATGTGGCATGATGTCCACGGCCCGGGAATATATGGGCTGACTAGAAAAAATTTTCAGTCAAACTGATTATTTTTGCTTTAACCCCACCTCCAGCTGTCTGCGTAGTGTGCTCTTTTCCTGTTAAGTCTAACTGTGACATTACCACTAAAGAAATCTGTGAGAAGCGATAAAGAATGAAAAAGCAAATAAATCATTATAAATAAAAACATAAGTAAAACAAGAAATACAAATAATTTTTTGTATAATTGTGTATGCAAGAGGGCTGCACCGTGGAGCTGTGGGTAGCGCTGTTGCCTTGCAGCAAGAAGGTCCTGGGCCTTTCTGCATGGAGTTTCCATGTTCTCCCTGTGCATGCGTGGGTTCTCTCTGGGTACTCCGGCTTCCTCCCACAGTCCAAAAAACATGACTGTTAGGTTAATTGGCCTCTCTAAATTCTCCTTAGGTGTGTGTGTGAGAATGTTTTTTTGTCTCTGTGTTTCCCTGCCATAGACTGGCGACCTGTCCAGGGTGTACCCTGCCTCTCGCCCATTGACAGCTGGAGATAGGCACCAGCACCCTTCGCGACCCCACAAGGGATAAGCGTGCTGGAAAATGGATGGATGTATATGCAAGAATGTCTTAAATACTTTTCAAGGATGAAATAATCCCCTGGGACAAATATCTGGATCACAGAACAGCTTAAACTAATAAATAAGGCTCAGCTTCTCCCTGCTTGCACAGGTAACGTGTGTGTGTGTGTCAGAAGCAGAGAGGGGAGACAAGACTGTAGGGCTTTATGAGGAAGTCTTTGCTTCAGCCATGGTGGGAACGACAAGAAGGATTTTATAGCACGAAACTGTGGAGTTTTTACTGCAGTGATTCCATTTTTTCAGGGGGGCACACTTTTTCAGCAAACATTTTATTTGATTCAGGTTGAACAGTGGCTGTGTAACACGTACAGTCCTGAGGAAAAGAAATTATCTCAATAGAATCCCAAAATTTAAAAAAAGTGTTGCCTTCCAGATTAGCAAGACTGAGTTTTTAGAAAGATTTAAAGGAAAACGATAATTAAAATAGTTACCATTGTGTAGCAGAAGAGTAAAGACTTCTGCCCTAACCGATGGCTTGTTTCCTCGCACTTATTTTATTAGTTAATTTATTTCTAAATGTGTGGAATCTGTTAAACCTGCATCACCAATGATTACTAGCCACTGGTTAATCAAGTGTCACCATGAAATGGTCTGTCAATTATAAACACCTCAAAGAGGGTTGATTTCTACTGAGAAACTTTGCAAAATTTTTTCATGGCTGTGTGTGAAATAGAAATGTTAGATTGATCTGTATTCAATATATTAAGTCAGTTTTACAACTCCTGTTGGGAGGCTACTGATAAAACATTTTGCAGTTAGTAGGACAGCATGATTGGGAATGTGATCTTCCATGCAGGTTACTTGGTTGTGTCGTTGGACATTTTGTGAGAAGCCTGGTTTTCTCTGTACTGGTTTTCTCTCTACACTTTAGTGCAGTTCTGAACTAATGGCGTGTTCTTTATTATGTGTGTAATACTTCTATGCTTTTAACATGAGTTCAAGAGAGGTTGAGATTTGCCTGGATTTTTTGTTTAGTTGGAACTATTGTACGTTGTGTTTGGGCAGGAAAATATCAGTTGGATCTTACAATACTGACTGCTGTGTGTCAATTCAATTAACTCAAAAGTCAAGCATAAAGCACTGTGATAAACATCAGCACGGATTTCAGGCTGAACACTGACTGAAGTAAGTTTCATACTAGGAGAAGATTCTTGGAGCACAAGAATCAGAACAAAGCAGTGTTTCCCTTCTGCCTTCAAGTAACCCAAGTTTCTTCCATTTGGCTCAGTTCCATTCGATTCTGCTCCCTAGCTGCCGTAGCTACCTCTCCTAGCATAAATGTTTACTCTAGTGCTCACCTCAGTGCTTCCGTTTCAAAACAGAAATTAACAGTTGAGTCCTGCTCGTTCTCGTTTGCTCCGTTGTCACTCCCCCAATGCCCACCCATGCCTCCGGGGCTGCTCCTGAGCAGGGCCAGAAGGACCGGGACCAAACTGAGCTGATGGAAAAGGGGCCAGGATTCTCCTGGGTTCTCCTCCCACCTGGATGTGTGACGAAAACTGCCGAAGGGAGGCGGCCAGGGTGACCCTGATCAGAATCCTGAACGAATCCTGTTGATGTAGGGACACAGCTCTACTCTGATCCTCTTGGATGATGCAGCTTATTCAATCTTTAAGATGCTGAGTTAGCCAATCAACAGAGGAACCATATTCAAGCTGCTTTTATCATGTTGTCTTTCTTTTTCAATAAATTTGAATATTTAAAAAAATAATTTATTTCAGTAACTCAATTCACTAAGTGAAATAGATCATATAGATTAACTCCAAATAGACAGATGTTTTCAAACTTTTTCTCTGTTTATTAAGAGGATTTTCCACCAAGTGTTCAGAGGAGCACCAAACAAAGTCATGAGTTGATGAATAGAACACAGCCGTTCATTTTTTTCATGCACGATCAACATACATCCATGCTTGTTAGACCCTGCCTGCGCTGTACTTTGAACCCTATTTCATTTCCTGTTTTAACAGTTTTGTCTGTTTCTTTAACAGTTGGAGACCGCTCCTCTCTGTCCCACCTCCTGTTCACCTCTCCTACTCGGCATGCTCAGAGGAGCTGTGGATGCCCCTCAGTAGTGACCGGCAGGAAGAGAAACAGAAATTTTGGCCGTTTTTACTGTTACAGACAAAAAAATGCAGCAAAGCACCATTTCAAATGCTGTTACTGTATTCACTACTGAAACAACACTAAACTTCTTTGAGCAAAATAAAATAGGCCCCACTCTGTCCCGACTTCTGTCTCTCCTATTTGGTGTGCTGAGAGCAGCTGTGGGCAGCGGTGACCCTCAGTAGCGACTGAAAGGGAGAGAAACAGAAAGACTCTATAATACCTATGTTTTTTTACAGCTGTAGATAATAATAATGTAGCAGATGAAGCAAGACTAAATGTCTGAGCAAATGAAAAACATGAAAAATAAGTGCAAAAGGAAAAAGGCATAATAATTGATCCCATGTTCAGCGTATTATATCTGTCCTAATTCACCAGAAAGCATTTGCGCTTAATTCAATTCAATTCAATTCAATTTTATGTATATAGCGCCAATTCATGAAACATGTCATCTTGAGGCACTTTACAAAGTCAAGTTCAATCATATTATACAGATTGGTCAAAAATGTTCCTATATAAGGGAACCAGTTGATTGCATCAAAGTCCCGACAAGCAGCATTCACTCCTGGGGAAGCGTAGAGCTACAGGGAGAGTCGTCTGCATTGTCCATGGCTTTGCTGCAATCCCTCATACTGAGCAAGCATGAAGCGACAGTGGGAAGAAAAACTCCCCATTAACGGGAAGGAAAACCTCCGGCAGAACCGGGCTCAGTATGAACGGTCATCTGCCTCGACCGACTGGGGGTTACAGAAGACAGAGCAGAGACACAACAAGAGAGACAAACAAGCACAAAAGCACACATTGATCCAGTAATCTGTTCTACATTAGATGGTAATAGCGGGTGAGTCGTCTTCACTGGATGATGTCACAGTTAACAGAATGCCAGACCTGGTGTACCTACTATGAAGATAAAAGAGAGAGAACAGAAAGTTAAAGCAGAAATGACAACACGTAATGCATAATTGATGAACAGTAGAACTCTATAGAGTGAGAAAATTAGATCCTGATGTCCTCCAGTAGCCTAAGCCTATAGCAGTAAAACTATAAAGGTAGCTCAGAGTAACATGAGCCACTCTAGTTATAAGCTTTGTCAAAAAGGAAGGTTTTAAGATTAGTCTTAAAAGTAGACAGGGTGTCTGCTTCACGGACCAAAACTGGGAGTTGGTTCCACAGGAGAGGAGCCTGATAACTAAAGGATCTGCCTCCCATTCTAATTTTAGAGACTCTAGGAAACACCAGCAGACCTGCAGTCTGAGAGCGAAGTGCTCTGTTAGGAACATACGGGGTAATCAGAGCTCTGATATATGATGGAGCTTGATTATTAAGGGCTTTATACGTTAGAAGAAGAATTTTAAATTCTATTCTTGATTTAACAGGAAGCCAATGAAGGGAAGCTAATATAGGAGAAATATGATCCCTCTTGTTGATTTTCATCAGAACTCTTGCTGCAGCATTTTGGATCAGCTGAAGACTTTGAACTGTATTTTGTGGACTTCCTGATAGTAAAGAATTGCAATAGTCCAGCCTTGAAGTAACAAATGCATGGACTAGTTTTTCAGCATCACTCCTGGACAGAATGTTTCTAATTTTGGCGATATTCCGGAGGTGAAAAAAGGAAACTCTGGAAACCAGTTTAATATGGGATTTAAATGACATGTCTTGGTCAAAAATAACACCAAGATTTTTTACTTTATTACCAGAGGCCAAGTTAATGCCACCCAGATTAAGTGATTGGTTAAGAAGTTTATTTTTTGAGGACTCTGGCCCAAAGATTACAACTTCGGTCTTGTCAGAATTTAGATGCAGGAAATTTAAAGTCATCCAGCTTTTGATGTCATCAAGACATGACTGCAGTCATGATTGGAGGTCAAATTGATTGGATTCATCAGGATTTATGGATATATATATATAGCTGAGTGTCATCAGCATAACAGTGTAAATTAATCCCATGCTGTCTGATAATTTTGCCGATCGGAAGCATATATATAGTAAAGAGAATTGGTCCCAGGACTGAACCCTGTGGTACTCCACAGATGACCCTAGAGTTTGAGGAAGATTTATTGTTAACATGAACAAACTGGAATCTGTCCGACAGATAAGATTTAAACCAGCCTAATGCTTTCTCCTTAATCCCTACAGTATGTTCAAGTCTTTGTAGGAGAATATTGTGATCAACTGTATCAAAGGCAGCACTGAGATCTAACAGGACAAGTACAGACTCAAGTCCATTATCTGAGGCCATGAGAATATCATTAGTGACCTTCACCAGAGCTGTTTCAGTGCTATGATGAGCTCTGAAGCCTGACTGAAACTCCTCAAGTAGGTCATTGCTTTGTAAATGTTCACAAAGTTGATTAGCAACTACTTTCTCAAGAATTTTAGATAAGAAAAGAAGATTAGATATAGGTCTGTAGTTTACTAGCTTATCTTGATCAAGAGAAGGTTTCTTAAGTAAAGGTTTAATAACAGCTACTTTAAAAACCTGTGGTACATATCCATTTACTAAGGATAGATTAATCATGTCTAAAACAGGACCACTGATCAAAGGGAATACCTCCTTAAACAACTTGGTTGGGATTTCTGACCTATACAGGTAGAAGGTTTAGATGAAGCTAAGATTTTAGATAGCTCAGAAAGCTCTACTGCTTCTAAACAGTTCAGACACAGCGCAGTTTCTAAAGATTCCTCCAATGCTGCCTTACTTACTGGGGATGAGGTAATCATGTTTGGGAGGATGCCAATTATTTTATTTTTAATGGCATCAATTTTATTTATGAAGAATCCCATAAAATCATTACTGCTAAGAGCTAAGGGAATGAAAAATATGCTGCTCTAACTCTGCGAAGGGTCTTGTTATACAACAATAGACTGTCCCTCCAGATTAAGTAGGATTCCTCTCGGTGTGTAGAGCGCCATTTTCTCTCCAATTTCCTAACATTGTGCTTCAAGGAACGCAGCTCTGAATTAAACCAGGGAGCCAGCTTCCTGTGAATTATCACCTTCTTTTTCAAGGGAGCTACATTATGTACTGCAGAACGCAATGAGGAAGTCACACTGTTAGCAAATGTATCTATTTGTGAAGGGGAAGAAACAGCATTGCTGCCATCTACAGGGCATTTCTGCAATACTGAGGATATTAAGAGGGGGACAGACTCTTTAAGTTTTGATACAGCATTATCTGATAAAGATCTACTATAATGGAACCCTCTTTTGGGGGTGGAGAAATCAGTTAGATTAAACTCAAATGTTATTAAAAAATGATCAGATAGGACAGGGTTGTGAGAGAATACTGTTAATTCTTCACAATCAATGCCATATGTCAGCACAAGGTCCAAAGTATGGAGCCGAGAGTGCGTTGGCTTATGCACATTTTGAGCAAAACCAATTGAATCTAGGATAGTTTTAAAGGCTACACTAAGGTTATCACATTCAGTGTCAACATGGATGTTAAAATCACCCACTATAATAACCTTGTCAGTATTTAACACCAAATCAGATAAGAAATCTGACAACTGATCCAAAAACTGAGAGTAAGGGCCTGGTGGACACCCAAATGGCCAGCACAGCTCCTGATTACATCTAATAACACATTCATGATTAGAATATCTCATTCAGACCAATAAAAACATTTTAACATAGAAATATGGGGTTAATAAAATTAAGATATATTCAACACCGGCTCAAAGGTTATTTTCAAACGGTACCTTTAATTTGACAAACAAGCTGCATTGGAACACATATTATAATTTATTGAATGACTGTAGTCATATGGGTCAATCCTAGATAAACTGTATAAGGGTTCACCTGAAATCCCTCTGTCAGTCAGGACAGAAGGATTTAAAAATCCTTGTCTCCTTGTGTTAGAAGTGGTCACCTCCAAAGAAAAGTGTGCAGCTTTGCATCAGAATGACCTCATATTTAGGAAAATGCTGTCAAGAACATTCAGCTGAAAGAAGAGTTTTCTGGATCATCAAGAACTTCAAGGCGAGAGGTTCAGCTGCAGTGATGTAGCTTCAGGGCTTCCAAGAATGTCTCCTCTTCTTCTGAGGGATTATCTATTGGATTGTGTTAACAATTGTGTTAACCTCACCAGAGCTTACTCTGGTGAGGTTGAGCTTGTTTCACTGTTCGTACATTTGTATCAAACCTTTCTGCATTTCTTTGCATGACACACAAGAGAATTGCTCTATTACACAGGGTTAGGTTAAGGTGAGGTTTGCTTTACAAATGAAAATGTTTGAACGGTAAAGAATAGGGCTGAACAATTAATCGCATTTGCAATATAATCGCAATTTCTGCCTATATAGTAGAGGACCAGTGATCTGGAGAAGAGGGGAACAAGAGCAGCTCTGATTATTGGTGTTTGAATGGTAAGTATTGTGATGTGACTGAACTAGATGTAAGATATCAGTGCAGCAAAGGCTGTAGACACAGATGAGGCTGAGGCAGATGGGCACGGGTGAGTTATGGTGAGCATCCAGTCTGTTTCTTCAAACAGGCTGCAGATGTTTCAGTCAAGGCAAACCTGTTAGTAAACCTGAGATCTGAATATTTAAGAAAGTGAGGCTTTCAAGGTCGGACTCGAACCTGGGTCGTCTGCGTTGAGGACTAAAGGCCTCCAAACATGGGTTGCGCTACCCACTACGCCACGAGTGCGCCCCAACCTTTTTGAAATTTCAGTTAGAAAATTTAAATCATTGAATGGGAGCACACATTAGATCTTGTGTAATGTTTTGGTTTGTCTGTCTGCAGCCTGAGGATTTGTGCCGCTGGGTTTCAGACCTCAGGACTGTTTTGTTTCACATTGACTTTCCTTGTAACACTGTTAAATCTGGCACTCCTGTTCAACAAGTGCTGGTTAGTGATCCGGACAGCACTGCTGTGAAAAATATGTAGTTTTAGTGTTAGACAATTAAACGATCACTGCTAACAATCCACTGCTAAACAGAACGTCGACACAAATCTTGATCAGCAAATGTATTTTTATTGTACATTTACAAAACAACAAGAGTACAAAAAGTAAGCCCACAGACATTTTTTTGTTTTAGAAGGAGAATATGAAAATGTATTTTCAGTACTGCAGCAATCGGTCTCTCGGATGTAAAAAGGGGGATGGATGGGTTAGGGGCATACAAGAGGGGGTACAATCAAACTTTCATAAAGCCTGTCAGTCAGCCAACACAGTGCTGCAGAAAAACCAAAGGAATCATAGAGAAGGATAACATTCGTAATGGACACCTAGGATGCAGGGATCCCGGCAGGGATGCGCTCAGGGCACAGGCATCCCTCCGAGTTGTTTTTGGCTTTTCCAACCTCTCTCTTCAACCAGCAAACACACTTTGTGCTTCTTATTTTCTGTTGTTTTTCTATCACAACAAGAGTGCAACAGTAGTTAATGCTTTCCCTAAAAGTTTACATATTGACAAAATGTTGGCACATTCAAGAAGACGCTGTCCATAATAACAAACGTTTTTTTATCCTTTGATTTTCTTTTTGGATCATCATAAATACAATATACGTCTCTTCCTGTATCCAGAGCTCACAAAAAATTCAGTACAGACAGGTATTTACAAAATAAGGAAGAAGCATGAACTCAAAGTCCTAAATAATTATAGTAATACCAAAAGTCAGTTATTGTTCTTTCACAGCAATAAGTGTAGCTTGTTGAAAACTGATAGCGTCTCCTCGTCTTTAGTCTGTTGTGTCAATGGTGAAAAGATGGGGAGGGCTGATGGAGGCATCACAGGTATACTGACAGATTCACTGGACTCCTTATCTCAATTCCTGAAAAATGAATAAAAATAAAATTGTATTTTTATACTGGCACTGTAAAACGTTTTCACAAATAACACAAGTTCATTCAGAACCCCCACCCCCCGACATCACTTCAAAAGCTGTGCACCATCTTGATATTTTTAAAGTTGTTCTACATGGTAGCTACTTCTGGCCTGGACTTCTGTTTAGCTGTGACACCATCCTGGAGGGGGGGCATCGGCTCGGCTGCAGCCAACAAATCATATTTTCCTATTGATGACACAATTGGTGCTGTCTCTCAGTGTTTAACCCTGTTTCTCTCCTAGATATAGTTATTGGCTGAGCTTTTGATACATCTGACAGCATGGACTCTCTTTTGTCCTCTAGACTTAAAAGCTGGCTCAGATGTTACCTGCTTAGCTGTGTTTCGCTCCTAAATGAGGCCACTGAAGGTGCTAGTAGTGCCAGCGGTTTACTTTTCTCTAACATATAAAGTATTCCTGGATCAGTGCTTCTGTGCTCTTGTTGTGTCTCTGCTCTGTCCTCTTGAACCCCAGTCAGTGGTGGCAGAAGGCTGCTCACACTGAGCCTGGTTCAGGGGCAGATTTCTTCCTGTTAAAAGGGAGTTTTCCTCTCCACTGTCACTACATGTATGCTCAGTATGCGGGATTGCTGCAAAGTCAACGGCACAATGTCCTCTGTGGCTCCATGCTCATCCAGGAGGAGTGAATGCTGCAAGTCATTGACTCGAAGCAATCTGCTGGGTTTCCTTAGAATGAAAATTTTTGAACCAATCTGTCTGGATACCTGCAGATGACGTATTGTGAATTTGTGCTATATAAATGAACTGAACTCAATTGAAACTGAATGAAAGAGATACCAACTGAGTTTTTTCTTGCTGTGTGGAGCACAGAATAAGAAACCACTGCCTCTCTCCCACCAACAAGAAAGCCTGACTAATGAATCATGTTGTTATAGTCCCAGTGGCATTCTATAAAGAAACTAACAGCAAAAAGTACTTGAAATTTACTCACAAAAGTAGACTTTTTTGTCTATTACATCACTCTCCGTAACACAGAATCGTTTCAGCCCATGCCTATTTGGGAGCAACTAAAACTTTAAATCACCTTCAGATTGATAGTAAAAATAAAATTTAAATGGGCTCAACTTATAAAGCACTGTACACTATAGCATGGGTTAAAGTTCTCCGTCGCTGCGACGGATTTCCGTCATTTGGAAAATGAGCGCAAAAAGTTCCGTTTAGACTTTTTATGCAAGGTATTAAACAGAAGCTGCTCTCATCCAATGAAACCTGGCAGAGCCGGGACATTAGCCAATCAGAAAGAGAGTAGGGCGGGTCTTTGTGAAACGGACATCTGCCAGTCTGAGGTCTATCGGTGTTCAATCATTTTAACTTTTGGGAGAGCATTTTAAACTGCCCTCAAATGGCATGAATGAAAGTAGCGGTGGTCAAAGTTTTCTTTGGATTTATGCAAACCAGCAGGTCAGAAAGTTCACCGGAATGAACAGCTGACAACAGCTTTATCGGTAAGTGTGTCTGTTACTGCTCTTGCAGTTAATTAATGAGTTATTTCCACCTGTAGCCACGTCACCTGTCAGCCTTTATTCCCTCGCTGCCAGTAACTTAGCTCATAAACCAACCAGTGATCTCCTCATGATTCGCTATTACGTTTTATTTAAAACTCAAAGAGTTTTGCGCTAGCTCAGGCTAATTTAGCATGATGTGCTTTTTTTTTTTTTTTAAGAAGAGTAGGAATGTGAAACAGTGTCCCGCGTTTGAGTGGGTCTGATTCAGAAAAAGCAAAAAAAATAAAAAAAAAATCCACCTGCACTTTTCTGTAACAAAGAAGGCAGAGCTGCATCGGCTTTCAGTCAATAAGCAGCAGCTTCCACCTCAGGAGCAGCTGCTGACCAGAATACTGGTTAAATAAAATCACAAGGATTTTGATGCATACATATTATTAAGGAAACTACGTCAATAAATAAAAAAAATAAACTACAGCTACAACATGGACTGGAGAACGGGTTCTAACTGGGTGAGGCCAGTTAGAACCCTGCCAGAGAGACAAGCTACAGCAGCCAAGATTACCTTCAGCAATATTTAACTTTACGCAAAAGTTTAATAACATTTTTCTAATTAATGTGTTCATATTTAAAAGCAAGTTATGTGTTTTTCTGATAAACTTTTAGCAATTTTATTAAACATTTTAATAATGTAACATCCCATCCATCCATGGATTTTCTATACCCGCTTTTTCGTACAGGTGTTACGTCAAGCCGTATCTGATGGGGAAACGCGGCTCGGCGTCACACAGGGTCATGGGGGGTGGGACAGCTGGTGGCTATCCCTAGGCGGGGACACAGATTACATCCTGGACAGGTTGCCAGTCACAGGGCTAAAATATAACTGTTTTATTAAACTTCAAAAAAGTTAAATAATGCCTTTTTTATAAACTCATGAGTTGTGATAAATAATTGCTGAGCAATAATAGGAAAAACAGACTGATTATTGTAATGTGCGATCTGTGTTAAATTAAAATATATGACGTTATCATAGTGTTGGTTGTGTGTCCTGCATTGTCCAAGGTTGTGGTTGGCCTTGTATGATCATAGGATTGGTTTATATTAAATGTGACAGGGAGCCAGTGGAGTCAATGTACAGGTGTGAAGTAGATGATGTAATGATGCAACATGGTGTCTTTGTACTAGCTGCAGTTTATGGAGGTTATCTGGAGGACAGGGATGGAAGGGAGCTGAAATTGTAAAGTCAAGGAGTGAGTGGACTGTGAGCCAGTTTGGCAAAAGTGTGAAGGAAGAACTTGATGCTGCAGAGATGAAAGTTAACCAGGTGATGATGTGGATGTGGAAAGTGAAGGAGAGGATAGGAGGCTGTCCAGGATGACACCAAGGCTCTGAAGCTGAAAGGTGGGAGAGATACAGGAATTGTCAATGGATATTTTAAAAGTACCAGAATTGGTTAATGTTTACTTTGCACAATAAGCAAGTGAGCTAACTGATATGGCATGATGTCCACGGCCCGGGAATATATGGGCTGACTATTCAATTCAATTTTTATTTATATAGCGCCAATTCATGAAACATGTCATCTCAAGGCACTTTACAAGGTTCAATCATATTATACAGATTGGGTCAGATTATACAGATTGGTCAAAATGTCCTATATAAGGAAACCAGTTGATTGCATCAAAGTCCCGACAAGCAGCATTCACTCCTGGAGAAGCGTAGAGCCACAGAGAGAGTCGTCTGCATTGTACATGGCTTTGCTGCAATCCCTCATACTGAGCAAGCATGAAGCGACAGTGGAAAGAAAAAACACCCGTTAGCGGGAAGGAAAAACCTCTAGCAGAACCAGGCTCAGTATGAACGGTCATCTGCCTCGACCGACTGGGGTTACAGAAGACAGAGCAGAGACACAACAAGACAGACAAAAAGCACAGAAGCACACATTGATCTAGTAATCTGTTCTACATTAGATGGTAATAGTCGGTGATCTGTCCTCCCTGGATGATGTCAAAGTTAACAGAACGCCAGACCAGGTGTACCTACTATGAAGAAAAAAGAGAGAGAACAAAAAGTTAAAAGCTGAAATGACAACAGTCATTTCAATGTAATGCAATGCAAATCTGGAGAACAGTAGACTGGAGAACAGTAGAAATCAGTAGAGTGAGAACAATAGACCCTGATGTCCTCCAGTAGCCTAAGCCTATAGCAGCATAACTATAGAGGTAGCTCAGGGTAACATGAGCCACTCTAACTATAAGCTTTGTCAAAAAGGAAAGTTTTAAGATTAGTCTTAAAAGTAGACAGGGTGTCTGCCTCACGGACCAAAACTGGGAGTTGGTTCCACAGGAGAGGAGCCTGATAGCTAAAGGATCTGCCTCCCATTCTACTTTTAGAGACTCTAGGAACCACCAGCAGACCTGCAGTCTGAGAGCGAAGAGCTCTGTTAGGAACATACGGAACTAGAAATTTTTTTCAGTCAAACAGATTATTTTTGCTTTTACCCATGCACTAGAGCCATATTCACCAAATCACACACACTTTTATACACCAACAAACAGCTTGGTAGGCAACTTGGAGTTAAGTGCCCAGAGGCACATCAACATGTGACAACAGGAAGCTAGAATCGAACCCTCAACCTTCCAATTTCAAGATTATTTGAAAAACACTAGAAAAACCTGCGGTGATTAATTATATTGTGGTAAAGTTAGTGTTTAGTCTCCTGTTAGCATAAAAACTATTCAATTCAATTCAATTCAATTTTATTTATATAGCGCCAAATCATGAAACATGTCATCTCAAGGCACTTTACAAAATCAAGTTCAATCATATTATACAGATTGGGTCAGATTATATAATGTTAGCTAGTGTTACTAGCTAATGCCAGCTATTCAGTTAAGGCTAGAATATTCAAAAAGTGACTAATTCGGAAATGTTTCCTTTGTTAAATGTTGGATGACGGCGTGCGTCACTGTATTCTGGGGTATACTTTAGCGTTGTTGTTTTTTCAGAGTCAGGGCATTATTGTCGTTGTCTGAAGGCAATAATACCCAAAGTAAATTTAGCTGCTGGAACAATGAAGTTGAAGTTAATGTTAGATTTTCAAGCATTTAGATGTGATTTCTATATGTTGAATGAATTTGGATGAATGGAACTTCTGTGATTCAGTATGCTCTTACAGGACCGGATATTTGTGCTTCATTTTTTGTGAGCTAACCTGAACAAGTGGTTCTGCTTCAGTCCAGTACCTTTAGCAGAACACTTCTGTAAGAGATTATGAGATTACAGAGACTGGACTGCAAAGTCGGTTGCCATGGAAATTACAGATACCAGACTCTTTGCTTTAACACTTCACCCCATCAGCTTATCAAAACTGTATTTATATTGCAGTTTATATTGCATTTATATTTGACAAGAAATATGTTCTTTTGGTTAATTCTGTTCATGACTTGTGCTTCACATTTGAAATCTAAAACTAATACTCCACTGGTAAGTCACTAATTTGTGTAAATTCCACATTCTTCATTTAAACATTCTGATGGTATTTTTCCCCAGTCAGTAATAAAGTTGTGGGAGATCTACCATCTACTATTTGGTCCAAGCCTGACCTTAAGGGTCAAAGGCCAGAGGAAAGCAGGCAGGAACACACCATGAGGAAGAGGGAACCTAATCCAGGCTTCCTGCATAAACATCCAGCATTTTATAGAAGGAGAGACACATGCTTTCATGTTCATGGGAAGGGGTAAAAAGCCCAGTAAGGGTCATCTGGGGGCACATGGAGGGACGGGTGGGGGTGGTCTCCTCTGCTCTGTAAGGGCAACTAAAAGCAGTTATGGACTTCCTCTGGCTCCTCACACAGATAACCTACTGTCATCCATCGGGTTATAGCTTTAAAAAGTAAAACAAAGTACAACGATAGAGGATGGCCTGGGAACTGCTACATAAAGCAGCAGATACCTGTGCAGATTCTCAGTTGCCATATTTATGGCAACCACAATTGAAATGAGTGTATTTGTCCTTGATTTGAGCTGGTAAATAAGATGATCTGCCAATGGAACAAGATTTTTGCACTTAAAATAGGAACAACCCATCTCCATCATTCAATTCAATGTTATTTATATAGCGCTAATTCATGAAAAATGTCATCTCAAGGCACTTTCCAAAGTCAAATTCAATCAGATTATACAGATTGGGTCAGATTATACAGATTGGTCAAAAAAATGTCTATCTAAGGGAACCCAGTTGATTGCATCAAGACTTGACAAGCAGCATTCACTCCTCCTGGGGAACCGTAGAGCCACAGGGAGAGTCGTCTGCATTGTCCATGGCTTTGCAGCAATCCCTCATACTGAGCAAGCATCAAGCGCAAGTGGAAAGAAAAACTCCCCTTTAATGGGAAGGAAAAACCTACAGCAGAACCGGGCTCAGTATGAACGTTCATCTGCCTCGACCGACTGGGGGTTAGAGAAGACAGAGCAGAGACACAACAAGAGAGACAAAAAAGCACAGAAGCAAACATTGATCCAGTAATCTGTTCTACATTAGATGGTAATAGCGGGTGAGCCGTCTTCCCTGGATCATCTTATTTCAAGTGCATTATATCTAATTATCTTATTTTTTTGGGTACAAATACTCATTCCGTTGGCAGATAATCTTATATACCTGCTCAAATCAAGGACAAATACACTCATTTTCAGAAACTTTTACCTATTTTTAGTTCCGTTTTTGCAGTGCCCTTGTTCCTGTACTTGACTGATACAAGACACTGGATATCAACTGAATTTCAGAGATGATTGAGCCTTGTAATATTGTGGATTAAGCTTTTGTCAGACAGCTTTTCCTGTCTACCTACTGCCATGTCAAACATTGTAAGTGTTGTCTGTGCAGCTGAGTCCCTGCAGAGCTTTTCATTCCACTGGCACAGCTTGCTCTGCCATAAAAGACAGCGGCTCGTCACCAGGGAGCCTGCAGGGGGTGCATTTAAAGGAGCACTCCCACAGTGCAGTGTGCCCTCTGAAGAGCACTCCAAAGGAGTGGTGGGCGGGTACCCTTAATCGTTTCTTACTGTAAAGCTTAGAGAGTGGAAGGTAATGGTAGATCTGTGAGCCAGAGAGCAGTATGGTCTGTGTGTGGGTATGTGTGTAAAACTGAACTATATCAATCTTTCAATGGCAGGAATAGATTTTTTTTTTCTAGTTGTGTTAATAGTTGTATTTTTTACCAGATGAGGAGAGATTGTATGTGCTGTCACACAAAGATCCAACTGTTTTCTACCTCGTTGTGTTTCCTGGCTGAGCTTGGCCCCCGAGAGCCGGTGGAGCCCCTGGATGAGGAGCTCCCTGTGGTCGAGCAGTTACTGGACATCTGACTCCTGGACAGGTAGCCACTCTTACTGCTGTATGCAACCGCCTCTTCATCTGATGAGGCAAAACAAAGGGTCAGACACAGAATGAAGGCCTCTTGGGAAGCCTGCTTATAAAGGAGCAGCACAGTGTAAACCAGAACTTCCTGTGGTGCAGTTCAACTGTTTGAGAAGTACTTTTTAGGCCTAAGACCATAAACACGGTTAACCAGGTTATCTTATAAGCTACTGTTTTACCAGCTAGCTCAATCTAACCCACTGAGTACCTGGATATTTCAGATAACCAGTACTGAAACTGATTCAAAATGAAGCCTAAACCTGATATATTAACACGGCAGCAGCAGTTTTTGGATTATAGAACAACACGTTTTCTTGCAATGTGACTGCTGCAGAGTCATTTATAAAGGATGACATGTTGAAGTCAGTTCCACTTCACTCTCATGTGGAGGAGCAACACTGCAGTACGGTAGCAGAACGGTAGCATTCTGTTGTATCGACCTTATCAGATAGCTTTTACCTGGGTATTTAGCTGAAAACGGGTTCTGGAACTCCTGATGACCTGTTCTGTTGGTAAGTGGCTCTGTCTGACCTTAAATGACACGATGAGTTACAAACATGGCTTCTTACTGTCGGCATGTTTTTGTCCCGAGCCTTTCCGCTGGTGGCTGTTGCTGCTGTATTCGCTCCTCTCCAGGGAAGACAGGGTGCTGTTTGCCAAGCTGCTGGTCTCCGCACACCCCTGGGAACCCTGTAGCCTATTCTCCTCTGGGGGGGGCTCCGGAGGTGGGGGAAGGTCTAAACAACAAGACGAGGAAGAAAATAAGGTACCTTCAAACTAGAATAAAAAATTTTCCCATAGTTTTCCGAGGCTGTCAGGCTAATTATAGTGTCTGTTATATAACAGCTGTACTTGCTTTCAAAAGAACACTTAGTTACAGCTTAGTTAATTGGCTCCCATTTAGAGAGAGAGAACATGACAGAGCGCTTACAGCTCCGTTCTCATTTAGAAAATGAGTCCATTTAAATGAGTAAAAATATTCTGCTTGTCAAAACAAGAGTTTGGATTGTGTAAACCCCATGGAACCACACGTGCTAAGTGTTCAGAACGGGGCCACACACTTTCTCTCAAACGTTTTTTTATTTGAAATACACAAGGAAGCATATGTCCCATGCAGACGGGGTTTATGTGTGAAGTCTAGAAGCAGGGGCTCCAACCCCCATCCTACTGTGCTATCCTGGTCACACACAGCGACGTTCTGGTTCCAGTAACAAAGCATTTCCTTTACAACCACTTCCTGAATGCGAGAAGATGTGAATAAAGAAATTCAGATGTCTGAGTGTTTTTCACCTCCTTGAATATCTCTTCTGTACGCCGAAGTCTTGGACACCTTTTTCTTCACTCTGGACTTTTGGTTGGGAGGAGTGCAGGTTTCTGCTGGAGAGGAGCGGCTGTGCACTGTGACAGAAAAGACGACATTCCGAAAAACAAACATTTTATTTCAAAACCAACTGGGAGCAGGTGAATGTCTGCTGATATGAGCCTGATTGCAGACTTAGGCGTGTAATGCGTGAATGCAGAGGTCACTTTACCAGGCGTGGTTGTGCTGCTTTCATTCACTGCTGACCCCTGGCTGTGAAGGCAGCAGTGGGCAGGACTTTGGAACTGCAGCGTGCCAACCTCTGTTGAGCCGAGATGCTGTTGGCCACAGAGGCTGGGGTTGGACTGGGTGAGTGTTGGGCTCGGCGCCTGAGGAACTGGCACAGGACCGCAGGGTAGCCTTCTGCTATGGGAAGTAAGGGCAACATGTCACTGCTAACTAGTTGATTTTGAGGCTGAGCAGTTTGGGAACAGGGTTTGTAATTCAAAAAGCACAGTTTAGATTTAGTAGAATATTTATTGCCTGACTTCTCCCCTAATGATCATAAACTGCCAGACCTGTCCTATTTAATATTAATAATCTCACATCGGGTCATGAAATGTAAAAATGAATGTTACAGTAGGGTTGTCATGATGCTAAAATTCCTAACTCGATACCAGTATCAAGAAAAATAGTCCACATTTGATATCATTTTCAATACCGTGGTGACATTTTTTAAAGGCACAGGGTTCTTTTGCTGATGATATAATTCAATGTTACTGAGGGACAAATAAATCTATCAGTGCTGTCACTGTTAAGTTATGAATTCTGCAACTTTCTTCCTGAACGGACTAGTAAACACTGCTTTAAATCCCCTTGTATAAACGGAGCTAGACGTTGTTGGTAACAACTTTCAGAAAATAATCACTAAAATCCAAACAGACACAAGCAAACATCATCTTGTACTGGTTTCAACAACAGTGTGCCTATGAAAAATAAATTCAATTCAATTTGACATTTCTTTTAGTTTTTCAAAAGTTTAAAGGGATTGTTACAAAAAATCTATTCAAATCTACAAACATGACAAACTAAAAGCGCATTCAGAATTTTTGTTGAATGTATGGCAACATTACTGCAGGGACTGTCACAAAACCTAATTAACACTGGCTTTGAAAAGGTGAATTTATTCTTAAAATTGAGTACCTGAACAAAAAAATGTTTCTACAGTTTGGCCACAGTCCCATGAAGCTTTCTGCAGCATTAGAGAACAGGCCCCAGGCAAAGAAACCATAACATTCTCAAATGACTAAATCTGAGACACTTATTTAAAGCAATAACATGAGCTTTACCTAAAAAGGTATACATCAGCTCTTCCAATACGAGGTACCAAATATTGTTGTAAAGAGTTTCTGTAACCCCTAAAAATATGTGGCAAAAATGTTGCTGTTTCATTCACAGAATATAAACCTGATGATAAAAACACAACTATGTATGCAGCCAAAAACTCTCTTCTCAAGCCTGTTCTTTTGGTGCAGAGGCGCTCAAACACACCAAGGACAGGGGATCCAGGTAAATGTGTTGCTTCCTCCGACGTGATATTTTCCTACTCAGTCACTTTGGCGCCTATTCCATTTGGGGCAGAAAGTCGAGACAAATTCAGAACTGTTACAAAGACTGCTCACAGTGGCTGCACCTGATGAGCGTGTTACTATGGCACAGAATTATCGCTATTTGCTTTGTAAGTCAAAGGCAGCTCCATCTCAGCAATGCAAATAATTTATTGGTGCAAATTGAGCTAACACCATTTTAGTATATTCCTAGCATACAACTAGCTCGACGTTAGCGTATTTTTGTTTTTTTCTCCAGTAGTTCTGAGTTTTAACATTCAAGTAATCAATAGTTACCAATATTTAAGATTAGGATGTGCAGTAAAAAGAGAAAAATCTCTAAATAGAGAGTGCTCAGGAGCTTGGAGATAAGTGGGCAGCATCTAAACACATCAATGTTTTATTATCATGTGTCAGCCTACCGTAGCTTATTTAGTTAATACTATACTTAACAGTGTAGCCTAACCCTCCCAGCCCTGTTATAAGTAAGATTGGAAAGCAGCCTGGTAAAGTATGAAGAATAAACATGAAATAACCTCCCTCCCACAAAGCTTTAATGTGATATGAAGTCTGTGCATTGACACCGTCCAAGGATATTGTTCGCTGACATTTAAAAACACGTTATTACTTTGCTCTGAAACATGAACCAAACCATTAAGTGCCAAGCCTGTTCACATACCGTGACAGCTGCTGGTCACTGGGGCCTCTGGCGTCCTCATGGGGTGAAGGGGTGAGGGTTGCGGTTGACTGATGGCTATAGGAGGTGGCAGGCGACGATATGATGTTCCTTTGAGGGGTGGAAGGCCCATCTTCACAGCCTTCCATCAGGTAAGTCCTCTCCGGAAGGGGCGGACACCATTCCTCATCCGAGCTGCATGGAAAAAGACATGTTCCAGGCTGATAGTTCGGCATATTGCAGCTTTGGCCGGACCTTTTGTTCATGTCTTGTTAAAATACATTGTTACATAGCAGCTTCTTTGCTCTTTGGTTCCTTCAAATTCAGCAAGCCACGAGGCTACTTAAAGATTAATGATGTTCTTTCAGGTTTGACTCGAGTTAGCCATTGGCAGAACAGCAGGGGGCTAAGCTTCGTCTAGGGTGGCACTGCTGCTCTGTGAGCGATAAGAATGATGCTTTCAGTCTGAGGTTAAAGAGAGCCGGTGCTAAAGAGAAAAACAGCTAAATGACTTGAGCAATTGGCCGGGCTGAGATAATCGAGTTAAGGCCGGAGGCAAAAAACAATGTTGGGTTCAATACTTTATGTGCCTCGCAGCGATGAGGCTGAATCTAAGTGATGATCCGGCTTGGTAATTGTTATTTATAAACCTGTTTGTCGAAGAAAACCAGAGGTTAGAAGTCTGCCTCACCCTATGTCCATGTCGTCATGCTGCGGGAGCTGGCGGTCTTGCTCACTCTGGTCCAGCTCTCCAATTGGTGGAGGTGGGGGCAAGGCCTCGAGCCAGGTCAGAGATGGGGTCTTCACAGCCTTCCCCATTGCCTTTTGCTTGGGCTTCCCTTCAAATCAACACAGAAAATAAAACCTTTATTAAACGAAGCTCTGTTAAAATGAGTCAATCCATCATGAGCAGAGATTCCTGCGGCAACCTGGTGCCAGGATATAAATATGAGGGCAACAACAAAGATTTATTTCAGTTCACTTCAATTAAAAAGAAAACAGAGACATGCAGAGCTTTGCTAAATATTTCTTAGCCCTAAACCCTTTCACAGAATGTCAGGTTACAACCACAAACGTTATGGAATATAATAGAATAGAATAGCAATACCTTTATTATCCAAAGAGTGGGGGAATTTTGGTGTGACAGTGGCAAAAACAAGTAGACAGAAGACACCAGACTTACAGGTTCAATTAGTATGAAAAAATGCTACATTTCAAGATACGCTGTACAGCAGAAGAGAAAAACTTCATTCTATTTTGCTGTAGAACACTTCAAACTAACTTACTAATCTAGTATAACTCTGTCGGTGTGGTTTTGTCACTGTCCTGCCAGAATTTTCCTATTGTGGGACAATGGAGGTATTTTATTTTATTTTATCTGATCTAGGATGCAGCAGTCTGTCACTGAACGAGCTCTCCTGCTCTGCATGGGGTGGGAGACGTTGTCCATCAGTGATGTGATTTTTCTTCCAGTCCTTCTGTCTCCCACTAGGGAGGGATTTAGTAGGATTTTTTTTCATTGACCAACACAAAGTAGTGTATAGTTATGCAGTGTGGGAGTGGTGGCCAAGTGATTAGAGAACTGGGCATTTGTGTCTTGGAGAGGCCTCAAAGGTTGCCGGTTTGAATCTCAGTCCATCACTCTGGGTCCCTGAAAAAGACCACTGACCACAGATTACTCCCTGTGAGCCACTCAGTGTGGCAGCACAATGTTCCCTAAGGGATGGGTTAAACGCAGAGACAAATTTCTCCTCTGTGGGACTAGAAAATGAAGTATATGTATTTTTAATTATGTCTTTTACAAATAAAAACTGGAAAACTGTAGCATGGATTTATATTAGTTCCGCATTAGTCTAATACCGAAATAAAATCAATTGCAGATGCAGATAATTGGCGTTAGAAGTCAACTAATTAGTAAATTTTGTGTAAATGTAATCGCAATATAAAAACAGGACAGTTGTGGAGACATTTAAAGCCAGATAGATTATTAACTATCCCAGCCTTTGAACATTATGATGGCATAGATACAAATCTGCCTTGACCTTGAGTTAAACTGACAGGGCAGGCAAGCAGAGGATTGTCCAGAGAAGCAACTAGAGAGCCCCATGGAGGAGCTGCAGAGAACCACAGCTCAGGTATGAGAGTCAGTTGGCAGAACAACCATAAATTGTCCATGCCACAAATTTGGGCTTTAACAAAAAAGAAAGGCTCTGCTGAAAGAAAGCCAGACAAAGATCAGTTTGCAGTGTGCCACAAGCCACAGCAAACATGGCAAAAGTTGAGACTAAAATATAACCTTTTAGGCATGTATGCAAAAGGCTGCGTGTTTCAGGAAACTAAGATTCTGCACATAGTGATTCTTACGGTGGCAGCATCATGCTGTGGGGAAGCTTTTCTTCAGCAGTAACGGTGACGCTGGTCAGAGTTGAGGTGAAGATGAATTGAGGGATATCCAGGAAAAAGATCCTGTTAAAACCTGTCCTGTTAACCCTAACCGCAAAAGTGTCAAGTGTCAGAATGGTCCAGTCAAAGCCCAGACCAACATCCAACTGAGAATTTGTAGCTAGATTTGAAGCTTAAAGCTCACAGACGCTCTCCATCCAAGATAACTGAGGTTGAGGTATTCTTCCTTCCTCTTCAACACGATGCACAGCTTTGTGTTACTCGATCATTTAAAATCCCAGTAAAAGACAAAATGGGAATTGTTCAAGGTGTACAATGACTATTATGGTAATTGTGTTTATGCTCTGCTGTAAAAACTAAATCCAAACGCAGTTGTAGACCTTGGTGACATTATTTCCTCAAGCCTTTACACGAGTCTCCATAACACTAATCCCTTTCAGACTCTCAGCTCTCATCTCACCGCTGCAGCGATCCGGCTGTGCATACTGCGCTCCGGATGGGCCTGGCTGGGTGATCCAGTGTCCTTCGTCCTGATGCTCGCCGCTGAAAGCTGCTCCCTGTGCCTGACTGGGAAAGGGCATGATGGAGGTGGTGGCGTATGGGGTTGTGGAGACATTTTGGCCGTAGGTGAAGCTGTGCAGGTCCTCACTGGTCGCATCAATAGTGCTGTAGATGGGACCTTCTGTGGAACCTCCCATGCTGTACTTCTCCGTCTGATTCAGGTAGTTTGAGATCCCAGCTTCTGCATGAGGGTTAGGGTTGTACTCAGTACTGCTTTGTAGCTTTCTTTTAAACACTTGGACATGTTAGCATTTCCCAAGAGCCCTTCCTACCGTTATAATATCTCTCTGCTGTGTTATGATTGGTGGTGCAGCAGCTGACGGCCTCCTTGCCGCTGTGGACCAGGTTGGTGGTGGGCCAAGAGTCTGCCAGCCATGGGTAGTTGCCCATGTTGCCCCCCAGCACACCAGGCCTGCAGAGACATTGTAGCTTTAACTAAATGCATGCTGCAACAAATAGGAACTGTTCAGGAGGAGACAGACTGACAGAGAGCAACACGTTCAGAAAGAAAGTTTAAACCAGAGCTGTTAAATGAGGATCATTTAATAAAAGAGATAATTTAAAGAGAAAGATTCTCAATCACCTTCCAGTGAGTCCCGATCCCTCAGCATGAGGGAAACCAACTAGAAGACAGAGAGAAAAACAGTTTAGAGGAGGGATAAACTCACTGATGCATGTCACTTTTCTTCTATACCCTGTTTGCTTTTGAGCCAATATCAATGATCTGTGTCAATACTAATTATTCCACTATCCCACATTGACTCACCAGGATCCATGGACGGACAGACGGAGAAAACTATTATACAGTAGGAATATGTCGCGGGTTCCTGCTAACAGCCCTTGTGGTGGGCCTTGACAACACAGACTTGACTCCAAAATTATGAAAAAATCATGGAGGGCATGTCGACGTCTTCAGGTTATGATTTTTATTTTCACACCTCCCAAAAATAAGTGCAGAGTAGCAGGGAAAAATGTCCAAAAAGATTATCTGAGTACATACATGGAATTTACATCCTTTCAGAAAAAAAATACTTTTTTGTGCTTCACAGCAACGTTACCTTCACTGTAACCAGGCCAGACTGACTCAGTAGGGCCAGTAGCTCTTCTTATAAATCCTAAGCCCCTCCTTACAATTAGATCAGCAAACAATTGAGCATTTATTTTATTACATAACGCAAAAAAACATTTATCCAAGAAAACAATATATCTATTTCCTGCTTCCATTCCAAAGCTACTTTCTTTAGTTAAAAAAAATACAAATAAGCTTGCTGGCGGAAAATCACGGACTTCCTTTATGGGGGAAAAACGGGAACAAAAAAACCCGGAAGTACTACGCCCACTTTCTCTCAAATGCCACAGTCGGTCAAAACAACGCTCCCCGGGTGAGTGCAAACGTGTGTATGTGTTTAAGTCTAAATGTATGAGTTCCATTTCATGAGCCTCGCCAAGTGTGCACCCTTGGTCGCGCCACATCTTACAAGGGAAAAAGGTGAGTAGGTAAAGCGATCCGGCTGTAACTGTCATACACGGAGAGGGACACATAGTTCAATTGAAATTCAATTCAATTTTATTTATATAGCGCCAATTCATGAAACATGTCATCTTGAGGCACTTTACAAAGTCAAATTCAATCATATTATACAGATTGATCAAAAATTTCCTATATAAGGGAACCAGTTGATTGCTTCAAAGTCCCGACAAGCAGCATTCACTCCTGGAGAAGCGTAGAGCTACAGGAAGAGTCGTCTGCATTGTCCATGGCTTTGCAGCAACCCCTCATACTGAGCAAGCATGAAGCAACAGTGGAAAGAAAAACCACCCATTAACGGGAAGGAAAACCTCCAGCAGAACCAGGCTCAGTATGAATGGTCATCTGCCTCGACCGACTGGGGGTTAGAGAAGACAGAGCAGAGACACAACGAGAGAGACAAACAAGCACAGAAGCACACATTGATCTAGTAATCTGTTCTACATTAGATGGTAATAGTCGGTGATCTGTCTTCCCTGGATGATGTCACAGCTAACAGAACGCCAGATCAGGTGTACCTACTATGAAGATAAAAGAGAGAGAGCAAAAAGTTAAAAGCTGAAATGACAACAGTCATTTCAATGCAATGCAAAACTGGAGAACAGTAGAAATCAGTAGTTGAATGAGTATGTGCGCACGTGCATTGCTCTGTGTGTGTGTGTGTGAGTGCGCGTGTGTGAGTGCGTGCGTGTCAGTGGGATGAACCGCGCTGCACCGTCACAGAATAGAATCCAGAAATAAGAATATTAGTCCATTTTCCTATGTTCTTTTTCTATCCTTGTCAGGACGTGAAACATAAACCCCAGACTGCACAGCAACTAGACAGAACACGCTCAAGCTCAACTTCACACTGTCTCTAAAATTCACCCAGACAATCACAAAGTTACCTTTTTTTTAACTCAGATAAATATCACTGACTCCCCAAAATCTAATGAAAGTTCCAGTGCCTCTGGCAACAATCTGAATTCCTCTTCCACAGGTAATCCCCGTGGCTTCTTTCATAAAGCATGCGCCCAGACAGCAGACAGGGAGAGCAGAACAGACAATCCAGACTCCCACACGTCACTCGTCCTTCCTGACCTGCCGGTGTGTAGGCGAAGGAAGCCGTGTAGTGGCTCAGCTCCTTCCTCTTCTTGCGGCGGCAGTAGATCCACAGGCTGAAGCCCATGAGGATGACCCAGCAGGCCCCGCCGATACCCGCGATGAACGCCGGCTGCTTGACCACGTCAGTGATCTGCTCCGCCAGGCTCACGCTGCCCTCCTCGCTGCTGTCACTGGTGCCTCCGCCGCCTGACGCAGTCGGCTGTTCGACTGGCAGCTCTGTGGAAACAGAGACACACGTGAAAATGGCTGAATACCATAATATATGAACTGCAGCTTTAAATAGCACGTTGTAAAACAAGCAGGCAGATTTAATCAGGGGAGATTTGGTTGTCCTTTACTGTTCTCCTTGTCCCACCATAAAGGACAGAGCAAGCTTTTCTTTATAAATACAACCAATACATAGTTTAGGAGGAGCTGAATGAATTTAGTTCAAACCAAAAGGCATTTATTAAAGGGCTGTGTTCAACTTCACTATACAATTATGGACAAAGGTTTTCACAGAGCGCCTGTTGCGCTTTGCTTGACCTATTGTCTTGACTATTCATGGTGTTGCCAGCTTGTAGGTATTGTGTATGTATTAAGTATATAGTTTGGACCGGCACAGAATCCATCTATCCACCCATTGTCTGTACCCGGCCAATCTGTGCAGGGTTGGAGGGTGACATGGAGACCGACAGGATAAACAATCATGCACACACACGCACTCATGCCTAAGGAGAGACCAGTTACCCTAACAGTCATGTTTTTGGACTGTGGGAGGAAGCCAGAGAGAACCCCCGCAACATAAAAAATCCAGGCAGACAGACCCCAGGCCGGGGTTCCAACCCATCCAATACACAGCCTCTGGCATAACAGGTCAGCTAAATTCACATTCATATGATTAGCACAGGCGAAGCTCACTTATTTATCTGATTAAGACAACGTTTGATTTAAAAGATGTGCTAAAATCTTGTGATTTTGTATCAAAGGGATCTAGCATGTAAGGAATCCCTCTGCTAATAATATTGCAGCTAATATTACATTCCATACAGTACCCATGGGGAATTTAACCTGACAAAAGCCAGCTGTATGTTGCTCCGCCTAGCTCCACTCACATACATCTGGGACACCGCCGGTAGAAAGTGATTTCTCCAACCAAATTTATGGTCTGGCCAATCAGGACGCAGGGCTGGAGTTTCATAGATGTGACGTAGTGGAGACGCGACCATGACGTGAGACTGTTTTGATAGCAATGGCGGCTCGTCGAGGAAGCAAGCGTTAACATTGATGCTGCTATTTCTTCCGTGTTGTCCAATCTACCTAATATTGTTTCATTAAAAGAACATCAGAGAACGGCTCTGAAGGCTTTTGTTGGTGGAAACGATGTTTTCGCCCTTCTCCCGACCGGATTTGACAAGTTTTGTTTTCCGGGGCCAGCGGACGTGCAGACGCGGACGCGCCCTGGAGCGGTTAGCGGTTAGCGCTAACTATGTTAGGAGGCCTTTAGTCCTCAACGCGGTCGGCCCGGAATCGACTCCGACCCGCGGCGCTTTGCCGCCTGTCTTCCCCCCTCTTCCTGTCAGCTCACTGTCAATAAAATGCGTGCCACTAGAGCCGCAAACACATTATTATTATTATTATTTTTTTTTTTTCCTGCGTCGCTATCATCAACGTCACGGGTTAGCTTCGGTGTGAGTGGTTGAAATAGCACGTCAATAAAGATGACAGACAAGTGGCTTATCCAATCATATCTAAGAATTTTTGATAAGGCCCAGCCTTCTGTAAAGGCAATTCCTATGGTGGTGTCCCAGATGTATGTGAGGGGAGCTAGGCGGAGCGACATACAGCTGGCTTTTATCAGGTTATGGGGAATTGGCTTCTCCCTTAAAAAATTAGCTCAAAATTGTCTTCAAAGAGAGAGCTTGGTGATGATGTGCATATTTCAGTAGGAAAGAGAATTGTGGTACAAGGCAAGAAGGCCTCAAAGTGACTAAAAGACCTGTGTCCAATTTCACAAAGAATCCTTATACTAAAAGTAGCTCTTAGTGACGTCATCTTAATATTTCCAGAATTTAAAGATTTTTCTTTATTTCACCTCAGCGTTAATCTAAAGTTATTCACAAAGCATCTTAGGCCTTAAGAGAGTTCCTCAAGTGAAAAATATTATCGGTAGAGAGGAGGACTTTTAGTGAGCCTAAGGGAGTCGTAAGCAGGAAGATGATGGAAACGGAGAGAGTTGATTGGCTGATCCACCACCTAAACAGTGGAGGAAAGGAGCACATAAACTTCTTCTCTACATTAATATGTAGATAACATAAACTTATCTACATATTAATAATCACATGATTGTCAAACTGTATCATCTCCATAGAGGGAAATTAATTAGTTTCAGTGGCCCAACGGGCCCAATGGTACCGTCATTTTATTGACGATAAATACAGGCATAGAACTCTGACACTTTGGACCTGTGGCCCGGAAATGTCCCAGAGTTAGATGAAAAGCCTGAGGTCCCTTCTTAAACAGCAAGTGGAGAATTAGAAACTGAAAACCTTAGATCCACTACAGGCTCTGATAAGACTAGAGTAGGTCACCATCAACCAGGATTTGATCCGTCCAGAAGTGAATATATGGAGCATGTCAGGGCGGTTCAGAAATTAAAAAGAAAAAGTGGAAATGTTCTGTGCGCAAATTTTCTATTTTAATAATAACCAAACTTTCTATTGCTTTCAGTACACCACAGAAACACCCCCTCAAAAACTGTTGAAACAATAAACACAATCTAGCCTCAACCAAACTTTTCTGCTGGAGGAAATGCTGCAGAAAACTCACTGATAAGAACAGACACCGGATGACTGCGAGTGCCGACGCCGGCGCTCGTCACTGCCGCCACCTCCACCTGGTACAGCACACCGGGGACAAGGCCTTTCAGCACCGTGGACAGCGTGTTGCCGTCCACCGTCCGGTTGATGTAGTAGCGCGTCTGGTTATCGCCGCCGCTGCCCACACACCAAACCTGGTAAAATGCACAAGTTTCTTTGAATAATGAAACTCATATGGAAACTGTTGTTGGCTCATTTTAAGGTGTCTACTTCAGCATTTTTCTAAGATGTTTTTTCAGGATGGAGAGTTTCCTTTGGCAAGGTTTAATCTGCAGTTACACTGAAATAATTCAGTTAAATTTTATTTATATAGAGCCAATTCACAGCACATGTAATCTCAAGGCACTTTACAAGAGACTGAGTAGAGTCTGAGTTAACAGATGCCAAGCACAGCCTTGCTGGGTTTCTAACTGGACTGTTCAGAACTTGTTCTGACCGGACTGGCGCAGGTGGAGTGTGTTTACCCTATACTCCTGGATGACGCCGTTCCGCATGTCGTTGGGTGGAGGCTCCCAGGTGACGCTGATGCTGGAGCTGTTGCTCAGCTTCACTGTTGCCACTGTAACTCCTCTGGGCGGGGCACTGGGGACTGCGGGAGGAGGCGTCAGTTTATCAACATGTACGGACTACTTGTATTCTCGCGTAAAAAAAAATACATTTAGCTCAAGACAAGAGAGGCGCAAGGTTAGAAAAGTTGTTTTTTGCAGACTTAGGACTGAGACAGGTCAATGCAACGTCTGCTGAATTTTGCACTGACCAGTAAAGACCCAGTGTATGAGGGGAAAAATTTAATAAAAAACACGGATCAATATAAACAAACTCAAACTGCAGCCTGAGATAACGTGGTTGAGATTCATGTGGTGCAACACGGGCTAATGAGAAGACCCTTCTAAAGCCCTGCAGCCTCACAGAGCTCACTGCTCTGATTAGTGACAGCAACAGATTACCTTCTTCTCGGGTTCGGATCAGCAGTGTTCGACTGTCTTTGCCCTGGAACTCGTCGAAGTACGGACGGATCTTAATCTCGTACTCGGTTCCTTTTAGCAGGCCGGTGAGGACGGTGCTGCGCTCGGAGGGCGAGTTGATGTCCTGGAGTAGCCAGGTTCCCCCGCTGGGGCGGTAAAACAGCCGGTAGCCCTGGACGTATGGAGACTGACGGTCCACCTAAACACAAACCACAGTTGGGTCAGCGGAGAGGTTAAAGGAGAAAACAGAACTAAAGTGAAGAAGAAGCCTCCTTATTGGAGAAATGAAAGGTGTGAGTCACTTACTGTCCAGGACACTCGAATAGAGGTTGTTGTGAGCATGACTGGATCTTGAAGCTGGACAGCCACCTCTCCCAGCTCCCTCTGTACCTGCCGGTGGTCCACCCCTTGACCCGTAGGACTCACGTCCTGAGTCCTGACCGGCTCAGAGATGGGGCTGGGGTCGCTCAGGCCGTACGCGTTGACGGCTCGGACGATGAACAGGTAGACAGTGTTGGGAAGAAGGCCTGTGATTGTGTGTGTTTCCATCTTCACCATGTCTGCCACCGTCTGCCATGTGCTGCCTGCTGATTGGCTGTGTGGGGATGAAAGGGAAACCTTACATGCTTGCTTTCTGCAATCAGCATCGCTCGAGTTTCTAGGGCAATTGAAGCCAAACCCCTCCATGATTTATCATGGACCACCCACTAGTGTCTAATGAAATATATTAAACTTAATCTACATTATTATTATTAAACCTTTATTTATACATGTAGTCTCAGTGAGACACAAGTTCCCATTTACAAGAGACCTGTTAACAAGAAAGACCTGTAAAAACTGTTGTTTTAGTTTTACCTTTTAAACTGTGACTTTCCTTTTCTTTGGCAGATACTAACGTTAAAAAGCACAAAGTATTTTAGGATTTTATGTAACAGACTAAAACAAAATAATGCTTAATGGGCGTGCTCTGATGGAGCAGGGGATGTGCCCATATACAGAGGCCTTATTCCTCGATGTGGCTGACCTAGGTTCGATTCCAGCCTGAGTAACTTTGCCACATGTCTTCCCCCCTCTCTCAAACACCCTTTCCTGTCAGTTTACTATATGAAAAACAAGCCACCAGTGCTGTAAAAACCCAGAAAAAAGAGTAAAAAAAGTGCTTAATTATGAAGCAGAAAGACATTTTTAAAACATACATATATTCAGCCCACCTGAGTCAGTACTTCGTAGAATCACCTGTTACCATGGCTATAGCAGCAAGTCTTTGGGGTTTCTCTCTACCAGGACATCTAGAAACTCAGATTGTTGCCTATCCTTTGTAAAATGGGTCAAGCTCAGTCAAGTTGGATGGAGAGAGTCTGCGAACATTAGTTCTCAGGGCTTGCTACACATTCTCTGTGGGGTTTAGGTCTGGACTTTGACTGGACCATTCTCACACGTGAATATACTTTGATCTATCCCATTCCATTGTAGCTCAAGGATTTAGCAGCCTCTAACAGGCTTTCCTCCAGGATCCTCCTTGTATTTAGCTCCATTCATCTTCTCATCGGCTTTGCTGTCTGTTGGTCAGAACTCTGGGATGTTATAAAAGCTGACCCTGCTTTAAACTGGTCCAGAACTTTCTCGCTTACCTGTTTGCTGGGTTCCTTGGTCTCTATGATGCTGGTTGTTCACTTATGTTCTCTAGAAAGAACCTCTGAGGACTAAAGCAGGCTGAATACAAATTCTATTCAGTTTTATTTGTAAGATTTGGAAGCCCTTCCACTGCACCATTAAATACATTGACGATTGTAGCTGTATGGTGGAGAAACAGTCTTTCATGTTGTGTTCTGGAGTTTTTACAACTAATCAACTCATAGGAACGTTTCAGGGCAGCTGGGGGTGTTTTTGGATCTTTTCTTCTCAAGTAAACAATAGATGTGACCCACATTTGTATCCATTTAGACAGGTGTGAGCTCTCAGAGGACCTGCTACAACTGATACAATTTGCTGTCTCGGTGAGTAATGGAGCGGTGCTTGTAGCACGGCAAAGCTGTCAACAGGAAATGAGAGCTTGTTCTGGACTATATGGCTCCCCTCCTAATGGATTACTCTCCATCCTTCCTTCCTTTCTCCTTTACTCTGGGAATGTATTCCACCTCGGCATAAAGATGAAGTTTAACAACTACTGTAAACCAAGACGGAAAATGACTCATCACCAGGAAAAGAGCATAGAATATAATGTTGACGCTGAGCCACACCAAGCCTTGCTCTTCTCTTAGTGTCCACCACCCCACCTCAGCACCTGGGAGAATAAAATCCTGTTGCAAAAAGTCCACCAGTTCCGTCAGTCTGCTTTCTAAAGACGCAACTTGTAGTGTTCCCTGCCACGGGCCACAGAGAGCATCTGCATCCGATTCATCTCAGCCAGAGTTCCGTCTGCATCGAGTCGTAAGGATTTATTTTTGTCTAGAGGCCTCTCCCTGTGTGGTGGGCCCCCCATCCAGCTCAGCCAAGTTTAATACAGCCATGACTGATCAGCACTGGAGAACATCTCAGGTGATTCTGAGTACTCAGCACTTCACAACCTCCCCTTAAAAAACAAGGTTAATTAACCCTTTGAGGAGTATAACACAGGATAAGATGAACAGAATCTGTAACAGGGAGAACTGCGTTTCCTGAGTTCCTTCCGATACGTTTAGTCGTGGCTATGTGGATGAAGATCAAGATTTTTTTCTCCAAGCTTTCTTTAAATCAGTCACCAGGTAATAAGTCAGCTGGACTAATCTTAAAAATTGACATTCCTTGATTTCTCCATTCTTATCTACTTGTTTGAAGGAGTTCCCTCAGAGGGAAGCCTTCGGTTCTGACTTCATTAACACCTCTGCAGTGACAAACCAATGCCTGGAATAGACCCTTCAGCACTCAAAGACCAGAAACAGGGAGGCTCCCTGAACCTAACATGAAAACTCACCTGAAGGCCTCGATGATGTAGGACGTGACTGCGGCTCCGCCCTCATGAGCGTTGGGTTGCCAGGTTAGAGAGACGCTGTTCTTCGACACATCTGTGACGATGGGTTTATGGGGCGGGCCCGGAAGCTGGAAGGGCTCTGTGGCCTGAGCGACCAACGGGTCGGCGCTCTCTGCACAGTTCAGGAACAGAGAAAATGGGATTATGGTGTTGGTCATCAGCACAACTGTCTCCTCTCTGTGGTTTCTCTAGTGTAAACAGGACATTTGCCTCATGTCGCCCCAGGAAGCGTGCCTCATCTCTCCATCATCCATCAACCATCATCAGAGTACGGTGATGTTTTGTATTGTAACTCTTCCATGTTGTGACAGTTATGAAGTTTCTTCAACCAGACATAGTTCATGTTCTAATCTTTGATGGGTTATATGGAATCTAGGAGGCAGTCAGCACTGTAGCTCAGCTGATGGTGTGCTCTGAGCTGAAACCATGGCTCCAAACTTCCTCCCGAAAGTAGCCATTAGCATGTCTCCAGCCTTGTTATAGATTCTTAACAGCATTATTCTTCACATTACTGCACATGTATTCACACAGACTGCTGGGAAATGGCCCCAAGGCTGCACGGGTTAATGGTTTAATTAAACTCAGATTTGTTCAATTAAATGCTATCATGTTACCATGACTGTTTTTATAGTAACAGCACACATACTACTGAGTAATTCAATGAAGATATTCTAATAGTGACGATGACCTTAGTATCAGGATTTTTCACCTTTTCTCACTGCATACGTAGGTTTTGTATTTCTGCAATACAGAACTGGAAATAGTATTTTTTTTATTTCCTGCATACGTTCCTGAAGACAGCATGATCATGCTCTGTCTGGCCTGAAAGATAAGACTTACTTCTATTAAAACAATCCATTCCTCTATTTAGAGTATAGTGATTAATCTATGATGGAATCAGATGTTAAATAAAGTGAGTGCTTTTATGTTTCATTTGGTTTAAAAGGAGCTTACTGATGAAAGGACTTTGGAGTTTTAGGATCTAGAAAATGCAGTTCAGAGTTTGCATAAGCGTCTAATGCACATAGTCAATGTGAAAGACAACTGGTTCTCAAATTGGGTTGTCAGTCAAAAAAGTTTCTCTGCACTGACTTAGTTTGTCTGCTATTATTTAAATAAAGGATTATGCGTGTGAGGAGGGGAAGATTTGTCTCTAAATCCTAATCAGGGTACGAGGGTCTAATTCTCAAAGAACAGTGCAGTGTGAGAATATAAGTTACAAATACAGTTTCCTGAAATGTCCAGATGTCCAGTGTGTCAGAAAACATCATAAAAAAGGTAAATGTTTAACACTGATCTTCAAAGACAGAAGGAAAGTGAGTGTCCTATAATAGTGTCAGTAAATTCAACAAAGCTGGGAGATAGGGTAAAGGCTAAAGGGCCAAGCCTACGTGGATGTTCATTGCTGTCCTGCTGTCACCACCCATCCCAGAGAGAGAACGTGGGAAGAATTTTAACCTAAATTCCTCAACATTGTTCTTTAGCATGTTTTAGGATTTGTTTGATGAGCAACTCACACAGAACAATAAATACGTGATCTTTTTAAAAGAGGAACTTTTAATTGTTCATAAAATAGCAGAGATCCATCCTCACTAAGAAGAAAAAATATGTCCAGTGAGTTAGAAATCTAATATAGAGTCATATTACTGAGTCAGAAGAAAATGATGAGAAACATGATTATGTCTGCATTAAAACAAAATTCAAAATACATATAAAAAAACTACTCACTTTTAGGTGCATTTTCATCAACAGTCCAACTTTTGTGCATTTAAGATTGAACAATATTTGTGTGTTTGCATACTGGCTGTGGGGAGCTGTCATCCGCGTGTAATTAAATCAGACAGAGACATTTTACCTTTGACTATGAGTACTCCACTCCAACTCGTCTCTCCACTGGAGCTGGAAGCCAGGCAGGTGTAAACTCCAGAATCCGTTTCCTGGCAACCAAAAAATTGTGCATCATTAGTGTAGTGCGCTTGTGTGTGAGAGTGTGATGGTGTGTTAATGCATCCATTACAAGTGATTGGGACTAAATGTCATATCTCTCAAACCAGAATGTTTGTGCTCAGAATACTGAGCAGCGGGAAGTTGGCTGGGATGAAAAGCCAACACAACAGAGAGCTGATAATAACCTCACCTCCAGATTCCTTTCACAGCTGACTAAAGAAACCTCTTTTATAATGTTTCCCAAAGCCCCACGGCTCCCATTAATCCCAACACATTTAATAAATGCACCTGAAATGGGACTTCAACAGTCATTATCCTGGTTCTCTTCCATTTGTGTTTGCTAGAATAGGCTTAGTTATGCAGGTGTGAAACATAACGGTTCGATCACCTGTTTCAAAGGTGAAATCAGCACAGAAGCATGTAGTGATGACAAAGGAGGCAGAATTAGGACTGATGGAACGACCGGAACAGAAAGAGGAAACCGAGTCTTCAAAAGGTTGGGCTTTAAACCCCCCAGGAAAGATGCGGTGCCATGTAAAAGTCTTCATACAGCTAGAACCTTTTCACGTTTTGCTACAATACAACCACAAACCTTAAGGTCTTTCATCAGGATTTATCCTGACAGACAAACACAAATCAGTGCATAATAGTGAGGTGGCAGGAAAATAATAAAACCTCTCAACTTTTTCTAAATCTGAAAAGTGTAAAACTAAGTTCTCATCTGCCACTTTTACCCCTAACTTAAATCCAATGCAACAGGTCGCATTCAAAAGACAGGTTTAAAGCAGAGTTCAGGTGGGATAATCTTTTGACACGACAACTCAACAATTTTGCTCTTTTTGGAAGAGTAGGAGGAAGAAAACCATTATTAAAAGAAACCATAAGCAGTCCAGTTTGCCACATGCTATGTAGGGGAACCAGCAAAGGTAGTCTGGTCAGATGATGTTGAACTTGTTGGCCTACTGATAAAATGCTGTGTGGAGGAAAAACTATTTCTGCTCCTCATCCTAAGCACCACATAGCCATGCCAAAAAAGTTAAAAAACAAAACAACTGGACTTTTTTCTGAAGCTTGAAGATGTTTCGCTTCCCATCCAGAAAGCTTTCTGAATTCAAAATGTCAATTCACATTTTGAATTGAGAAAGCTTTATTATTTTTGATACAGAAATAATACTAATGCTTATCTTAAAATTCAATTACTCCTCACTGCATTTGAATAATTCCCATTAGGCATGCCTAAACAAACAAGCTGTTTCAATTAATTGGTTGAACTTTGGAGATTTTGTCAATTGTAGTTGCTCTAATTGAAATATTCTCGGCGGTCCTATTTGAAGGCAAGCTTGTGGCTTTTATGTTCCCCGTCTGATTCCTTCACACCAGAGGTGGAGAGCTGCAGGAAGGATCAAAGGATTGAATACTAATGACCAGGGAGAGGGCTTGAGATATCTGAGGCTCCTTCTTTTTCTGCTCAACAGCCACTTAGCATTCTGGACAGGGAACGAAGAGATGGAATTAAAAGGTGTGTGATAAATCCGCTGTGTGTGTGCGCGCACGCATGTGTGTGTACTTGCAGCTGAGTGAGGACAGATTTTTTTATATTTTATCACCAAAGTTAGGACCTATTGCATAAAATTCCTATGCATGTGATATTGTAGCAGATATAATGACTAGCTACATATTTTTGGGAAATGATTCTAAATGCATTAATGTCACAACTACACAAATACCAGATATACTACACATATGCACTAGTGCTATGGAAGTTGTACAGGTGCTACAAATATTGGGAAGCAATGACACCGCGCTGATGAAGATTCACCCACCTTGCCATGCTAAATGATTGGAGCAGTCCCAACGGACAGCTTGACTTACTTTCTAATTTAGCTAAAAATGATCTGAAAACTTGGGGGCCCTCATAGTGCTTTGAGCTTTCATCCAGATTGCAGGTTAATCCATAGAAAAAGGGGGGCAGGAGAATTACACCTCCTCCAACCCAATTTAGTTCAATACAGTTTGTTTATAACACATGTCTCAAGGCACTTTACAAAAAAAAAAAAGTCAACTAAATCGAATCTTACAGATTCCATGTCAAGTACATCCACTCCAACTCATTCCAGCTATCAAACAATACAGCCAGGTTTAGTTTATTATTCGGGTTGGTTAACAAGTTTTCTCTGAGGAAACCCAGCAGGTTGCATTCAGTCATTGACTTGCAGAATTCACTCCTCCTAGAGCGACGGTGGAGAGGAAAACTCAGCTTTAAACCCTTAGGACTGATATCAGAGTCTCTGACACAAACTTTTTTTTACTTTTTCATGCTCTAATGTGGAAAAAAAAACTATAAATACTAAGTCTGCTGTGCATGAGTGTCATGTTACTTGCAAATGTTTCCCTTTTTCTGTACATCCTAAGCTGGGTCTGCCTCAAAGGTAATTTCACTATGGTAACACATGGTGACAATAAAGTGTTCTTGAATCTTCGTCTTGAATCTTGAATCTTACAGCAGAACCAGAATCTGGCATGACCAAATACAGACACACGGTACAAAATGGGGGCACATCAAAAGTGACCATTTTTAAATGTGAAGACTATGTGCCCAAAGCACAGTCTGTATTTCCTGATATGTAGACCCATGCAACACATGCTTTTTATAGACTAACATGCATGGCGAGATAGAAAAGGGTCTGACAGCAAACCAAATTTACCAAATTCAGCAAATGAAACAATCAAATGTGAATGAAGATCAGTGTATATGAAGCAAGAAAAGGTTTGGCAAAATAATTAAAAAAGGCACTGATGCTGTTTTAGGAAGTTCATTTATCCATTCCCTGCAGTCCTTTTCAGAGTTGTTGGGGTTGAAGCATTTCCCAGCGGTAAACAAGAAACAGGTGGAGGTACACCTGGGGTCCGTTCTTCGTACGTCACTAACTCAGTTAGCTGGATTTGATTGTTGACGATTTGGCATGATCTTGGATCGTTTGGTTCTTCGAAACTCATCCTGGACTTGCTGTCATAGCAACATGTGCGCAAACTTAAACCTGCTCGCGAGCAGGTTTATTTCATGTCAACAGGATTAGATCGCAGCTGTATAAGCGGAGGAGATAGGGATATCCAGCCAGTGCACTTGGACCACCTAGTGGCAGAGGACGGGACAGAATTGTGGAACACCATTTTTTAATCTTTAATAAAAGACGAAACCAATAATGCTTAGTTCCTGTCGTTTTATTTAAAAAAAAAATATAAAGAAAAGCCAGCAAGTCATCTTTTGCCTATAGTAAGAGATATTTATGTAAAGTCAGCAATACTACTGTCAAATGGTGTATTAGAACTTACTCTGAAGGTCCTTTTGAAGCCACTCTATCTCTAGTGCAATTTTTCTCTTTTTCAAGTTGTGGAGTTCATTTTCTCCTCTTAATTTGTGTTTTTTCAGGTCAAAATACTACATTTTTTGTTGAAGATGCCGTTTATATAGGGAACGGATCCCTGTGTCATTTTGTGAAAGAAAAAGAAAGGGTGAAACATGCCTCATGCAACAAAAGTAAAAAGAACCTGTTTTTTTTTCAGGCTTTTTCTTGGTGGCTGTTATAAACAGACAAACACATCATTTAACAGTGGCCTTTAAAAAGAGGAAAAAGTGGCTTTTTAAAATAAAGTATAATAATTAAAGGCTACCATTTTGTAGAATATTCTTGTACTTCACTTTTTTCCCCATGTTCTAGTGGCTCCCGTGGAGGCTCTGACATAAAAGAACAAAGTAAATATGAAATTATCAAAATGCAAAAATACATACTGTAGAAAGTGATAGAAACATCTAACATGGACAGCACTTATGCATTTAATTTGTCTGCTGCTTTTTGCCAGCCCTCTCTCCTGGCTTTAGCAGACTTTGAGGTGTTCCCTGTCGTTTTAATTAATGACTCAAATTCGGCATAACCTTCCATTAAAAGCTCGTGTTCTGATTGGGAGAAAAACTGTGGGCGTTCTTTGGCCATGCTGAACAGCCAATAGCAGCGTTGCTGATCATTGTTTCTACTATCGATACATTTCCCCTTTTAAACAAACGCATGAACGCGCAGTTATCTCAGATAACTCAATCCAGCCATACTAATCATAAACAACAGGTGTGTTCAAAGAACCCCATTAGCCGGATCATGATTAGCCGGATGAAATCATCTTGGATGTCTCATTTGATCTCGGATGTTTTAAGCAACGTACGAAGAACGGACCCCAGGTCTGGTTGTCAGTCCATAACAAACACCCAGGACATACATATACCCACCCGACCCACAGAAAACCCACACATGCAGGATGAGAACACAAACAGCTGACTTGGACAGAGCCTGGCCTGGATTGATTGATTCCTTCCTTCCTTCACCAATACCCACTTATCCATGCAGGGTGGCAGGGGGCTGCTGCCCTTCTGCAGCAGTCACTGGACTAGAGGCAAGGTACACCGTGGACAGGGTGCCAGTCTATCAGAGGGCAACGGGCTTTGAACCAGGATATATGATTTGTAAAGAAACATTGCAAACCATTGGAGAGGCAGAAGCCTGCACTACAGTTGTCACTTCTCATCGCCCATAGGTGGATCTTTTTTGCAACACAAGAATGGCAACAGAAGTTGCTGTTATTTTATTAAAGACAACATTTCTTACATAATTTAGTAGGACATCTGAGTTTTTGTCTTGATGTTGAGATCCCCCATCATGACACCAGCTCAGTCCAGTGGATGTAAGTGTCTTGTATGGATTATTAGGTAGAGGGTTGTTGGCCCTTCAGATGCTTCCATGTTGTCCAAAGTGCTCTGTGTGTATCATAATGGGGGGCTTAATGGTTTTGCTATTAGCTGTTCTTGTTCGGTTTGTTCATCATTTTACAAACAGAACCACAAACACCATCACCTTTCACTTACTCGTTCTGTAAACACAGGCCATTTTCCTCCCATTGAAAACCTTTTCCATTATGCAGAATATGTGTCCAGCACAGCCCAGCATGACTAATGAGTCAATGATCACAGCACCCTCTCCTCTCCTGGATCTGTGGGCCAGCTCATCAATAACGGTGACAGAGGAATTACCCAGGTCTAAGTGGCTTGTCAGACCGTCATGCAGAACGGGGGACAGGTTACCCCCACTCCCACCCCCTCTACATGGCACATGCCTCGCTCCTCATCATCCCCCTCCCCTGAGCTGATCTTAAGTTGACCTGTGAGCCAGCAGATGATGATTGGTCCGAAATGGGAGAAAAGCAGATCCCCATATGGCAGTGTTCGATCAGTGGTGGGCTGGTGGGATAAGCTGCCAGGACACCTGACTATGAATTAAGGCTGGCAGCCCCTGGAGCTGAATCAGACAGATTGTAGGAAAATGGTAGGAAGCAACAGGAAGAGAGAAAGGGAGGGGGAGAGCTGAACAGAGGTGCTCCAGACATGAAAACTGAGCATGTTAAAATGTTCAGATTTTTTATTTGGTCCACACATTTGTTGCTTTTAAGAGTTTAATCCTTACTGCTGACCTGCTAACTACCCCAAGAGCCCTCTGATAATGGTATTAGGCCATCTTCTATTGAGCGCAAAAAGGGAAACTGCATTACAGTCAGTGACATACATGTAGTGGGATCTTGTGAACTTGTGAACACAATTTCCTGCAATAACCCAATCACTGCCCGTGTTAATCTGTTTACTTGTCCCCATGTAGTGCTTCTGATTCTCCCCAGGCTTTGATTGGCTTCCACACTTTGCCTTACCTGTCCCATCATGTACCCCATGCCATGCCAGCTTTAACCATTTAACAGCAACACACACACAAACACACACACACTCAACATTGGCACCAGTGTGAGGGACAGCAGAAGTGTGTGTCTGGCAAAAGTCCCAGGGTAATGGCATCTCCTCTTTGCCAGGGTACAAACACACCATCTGTCCCGCTGCAGGGGCCCGGATCTAATCAACTTATTTATACCCAGCATTTTAGGGTTAAATGTTCTGTTTATTACATTGTTGTCTTTGGTTTTATACTTCTGCTGCTCTTATTAGATTATTCTCACAGGCAAGTTTGGTTCAACTAATGTACATTTATATTGACTTCCAGCTATAGCACCAATATCGGTGGTGTATAAAAAAAGCCATGTGTGCTCAGATTTGTGCATTTAAAAATGTGATCCCTTATACAGAGGCAATGTTTGGCCAAACTTCTTATTACCCATCAGATTTTTGATTTGATTTTAGTATTAATGGAGAAGCACTATGTTTTCAATTCAATTCAATTCAATTCAATTTTATTTATATAGCGCCAAATCATGAAACATGTCATCTCAAGGCACTTTACAAAATCAAGTTCAATCATATTATACAGATTGGGTCAGATTATACAGATTGGTCAAAATGTCCTATATAAGGAAACCAGTTGATTGCATCAAAGTCTTGACAAGCAGCATTCACTCCTGGGGAACCGTAGAGCCACAGGGAGAGTCGTCTGCATTGTACATGGCTTTGCAGCAATCCCTCATACTGAGCAAGCATAAAGCGACAGTGGGAAGATGTTCATCACTAAACATATTTTGTTGAGGGCTGAGCAGGAATGCAGGGCTCTACCTTCTCCTATTTCTTTTCTTGGTCTTGAACAATAAGCTCTCTTAGCTCAGAGCTGATGTCTAACTAGGTTTGTGACCTGAACGCTGCATCGCTGCTTTTCACAGGTGTGGTTCTGATGAGCGAGTCCCAAATGTCCAGCAGACATGTGAAAAGAAAGACTTGAGGTAACCCTAACCCTGTAGATCGGGGGGGGGGGTTCCGAACGAGGCATTGCAGGGCTGTTACAGTAGCTGTGTCAATTGTCGCCATCGGCCTTTCTGATTGTTCTGCGGTACATCCGGCACATGGTGCAACAATGTTTATGTCCGCTGACCGTCCGAGCAGCAAAATTCTTTTCAGGCTCAAAAAGGACTAAGTAAACAGAGCGACCACTTGGCGCATACTGTTTTATTTAATTTTATTTGAATTTTTATTTAATTTTTATGGTTTCCTGTGTGGGTTTTTATGGTCCGAATACATGACTAGGCCCTTTTAAGGTATCCCAGGATCTTGTTTCAAGCACACAGAGAAAACGCAGCAAGAGATCAATAGGTGGGCTGGATCTTTGCCTGCAACCATGTAGGCATGACATACTTAAGTATATGTGCTGTAATGTGTAGAACTCATTTTAACTGTTGATGAGATGGATGAGTTGGGTTTCCACTGTGGGTTTACAGACTCTGTGAAGAGCAGAGTGGGAAGCTCAGGTAGGAGTTCAGATGGGCCTTTTGTGTTGTTTTAACAAGCTAGTTACTAGTAGGGGTAAGACCTGTTCTGTAAGGATGAAGAGGCAATGCAGAAAAGCCAGATTACATTAGCAGCCAGCAAAATCAGTAAGCATGGCCATTTTGCTCAGATTACTGCTTCTACAACCTGATTCCAGAAAGTCAATTTACAGATCAGGAAGGATCGCTGCTTACTCTCATTCTTTACTGAAGGAGTTTATCTAACCTGTTGCCATTTTAAACATGTCTTACTAACTGGCATGTCTTCACCGTTCCACCATGCAGCAGGTACAGTGCCTTCCAAAAGTATCAATACTCCTTTGACTTTCAGCATTTTTTTTTTTTTTCGGGATTTTTTGCAGCTCGCTGTTTCCGAAAGCAGGCTGACAGGAAGGGGGTAGAAGAGGGGGAGAGACATTTGGCAAAGGACCGCGGGTCAGATTCAAACCCGGGTCGACAGCGTCGAGGACTAAGGCCTCTGTATATGGGTCACGCTACCAGCTGCGCCACATGCGCGCCCAACTTTCAGCATTTTCACATTACGGCCACAATTAGGATTTTATGCCATTAAGTAAAACATGACTGTATTTCTAGATGAAGTCTAACGCAGCCGGGCGTGCTTCGGTGGCGCAGCGGTTAGCCTACTGTACGAAAAACGAGCTACTAGTGCCGTAAAAACGTCAAAAAAAAAGAAAGAAAGAGAAGTCAAACACAGCAAATTACCCACACAAGTCACAGAACAAACAGCAGACAGGTCAGGGAGGTTGTGGAGAACTTTAAAACTATGGCATTAGACTTCCTGTTTGCAGTTTACCACAAGCCATGTAGGAGACGCAGAAAACAGAAGGTGCTCTGATCAGATGAGACCATAATTTAACTTTTTAAGGCAAGGCAAACTTATTTGTATAGCACATTTCAGTACAAAGACAATTGTGTTTTACATGATTAAAATATAGGAAAATAAAACAGAATAAAAGCAAGTTGGAATAAAATGTAGAAACAAAATAAAACATGGGAAAATAGAAACTAAAAGCAAATATTAAAAACAGTTGGACTACAAACTTAAACTAATGATGTTTCGGTAAAACAGTTTAACTAGAACAGTCGAAGGCAATCCTAAACAAATGCGTTTTTAATCTTGATTTAAAAGAACTCAGGCTTTCAGCACTTTTACAGTTTTCTGGAAGTTTGTTCCAGATAAGTGGAGCATAGGAACTGAATGCTGCTTCTCCATGTTTGGTTCTGGTTCTAGGTATGCAGAGCAGGCTGGAGCCAAACGACCTTAGTGGTCTGGAGGGTTGATACACTGATAACAAGTCTGTGATGTATTTAGGTGCTAAGCCATTGAGGGATTTATAGACTAATAGAAGTATTTTAAAGTCTATTCTCTGAGATACAAGGAGCCAGTGTAAGGACTTTAGAACTGGGGTTATGTGCTCTACTTTCTTAGTCTTAGTGAGGACGCGGGCAGCAGCGTTCTGGATCAGCTGCAGCTGTCTGATCCACTTTTAAGACTATGCGCAATATTGGATGTGACCAAAAACTAACACTGCAGTAGAACTGCACAATAAATCAATTGTAATATTCATTGAAATATAAATGTGCAATACCAGAAAGGGCTGCTGAAGCAATGTTTGGTAGCATACTACAGTTCAAGCATGTAAGCTCCATATGTCAATCACAGATATTGTCAGATGGGTCTACTTTAATTTACCTTATTGCCCACACTGGGGGTGTTTCTTCAGTGGCTGACAGGCTAATGGTCATGGAGAGTCCTGGGGACTTTTGTTTTGTAAAGGAAGCAAACATTCCCGAAGATGAAGGTTAATCATAGCCGCAATACTATTGCAATTAATTATGCTCCGGAAACTGTGCAAACACCAAGAAAAGAACACACCAGCGCCAGAGTGACATCTGGTGGTGGCAGCATCATGCTGTGGGAACGCTTTTTATCAGCTGGGACAGTAGGTGCGGCTAAATACAGACAATCCTGTAACAGAACCCATTAGAGGCTGAGAATGATTTGAAATTGGGACGGGGGTTCACCATGCAGCAGGACCATCACCCTAAACATACAGTCAGAGCTACAATGGAATGGTTCATATCAATGCAAATCCATGTGTTAGAATGGACCAGTCAAAGCCCAAGCCTAAATTCAATTGAAAATACATGACAATACTTAACATTGTAAAAATTATCACAGGCACCGTCTGACTGAGCTTCACCTACTCTGCAAAAAACAAGGGACAAACGTTTTAGTACTAGATTTGCAAAGCTGGAAGAGAAAAAACCCAAAGATGTTTCGTTGTAGGTGCAATGAACTGCATGAAAGAGCAACAAAACAAGATTCACAAGGGAATGATTTAAACAAATAAAAGCTGTCTATTTGTTCAAATAAAAGCTGTCTATTTGTTCAAAATAGTTCCAAATTCCCCCTCCTGAACATGCTCACTCACTGCTTTCCAAAGCCAATATTTGGTTCTGGACAAACTTTGCTCTATCGTTCCTCTCTTGACATATTTCCCTTTTGTTTGTGGGGTGTGTGCCCTTCAGGTCAACATGATTAATGAGAAATCCAGCTGACCTACACAGGATCAGTGTCTGAAGTAGGCTGAACACCAGACATTATCAAACTAATACCATCTTGCTTGCATCATCCTGATCAGACTGAAACCAATTTGAAAATAAACTTCAGCATCACATTTAACTTGTAGACTGACTTTTCAGACTGAGCACTTCAAAAACCATGGCTCAGGCCACTACATCTTCTTTCTACATGTTGAGTGCAGTAAAAAGAAAGCTTCCTCCAGGCTTCAGACTCCTTGCTATTTCTGCTCCAGTCCTCTCCTTGGAGTCAGGCTCCTGCTCGTCTAGCTCCATCTCTCTCCAGCTCTCTGACTCATTCACTCCTCACTTGCACTGATGCATTGAGGATTTAATTACAAGTCTCAGAGATCGTTAGTCATTGAGAACCCACAATCAATTAATGCACGAGCCTCTTCCAAGCTCGTCAAGGCTGCAGTGACCCCAGGTGCTATGCTGCACCCAGGAGGATCTCTGGGCAGAATAGATTTAATTAGCATAGAGTCAGATGGTGTTAACGACCGTTAATGGCCTCGCTCGCTCATTATCATGGTGATCACACCCCTTCATTCTCCACCTGTGCTTTACTTTTATAAATACTCACCACGTGAATCGTTCACCACACTGCTGTCTTTCGTTTAGTGGAACAGTAACTCCAGTTTCACCAGACATCCACGTCGTGTAAACAGCATATTGTATGATGTGCAAAACATGATGTAGACTGTTTATGAGGTTTTCGGTGCAATGAGTGGTGTAACGGGGTAAGATAAGTGGGATTCCTGTTGACTCACCTGGAGGTGGGTAATTTGAAAGGTGCCATTTTCTATCAGGGTTATTCGACCGTCGTTTCCCAGGATCCTCTGCCCATCCTTCTCCCATTGAATGCTAGGAATGGGGTTGCCCATGACGTGGCAGTGCAGCTGAGCAGTCGAACCAGGGGCTAGGGTATGATTGCCTGGCCCTTGGCGGATAATGGGAGGGACCCTGTCTGAGGGTGCTGAAGGGACAGGAAACCGTAAAACCAGTTAAAAGTTGCAGATAAGTTTATATCTTGTTTTTTTATTGGATAAACATTGTCCATTTAAAAAGTATTTGTCTAAATAAGAGGAGTAGATACCTGTTTGGCCTCATGATCCCCAATCTGATTATCAACATATTCTAGGTTTTGCATGTACACAATGCAAACATGTTAAACCTTTCTTATCTCCCAACTTACTATTCATTAAAATATCCTCTGGTGACCAGAATCGGACACGGACTTAAAGAGAAGTCCGGTCAACAAGGAAAAATCAGGGGATCATTAGCTATAACTAAAACTAATACGTTTGTGGTTATTTAATTAATTTAGCTTTAATCAATAAGAAAATAAAAACATAAATTGTCGTCTGGATCACTGTGCATGGGGGCGGCCATTACTGCCCAAATATGGGCAGTAAGGGCCGCCTGACATCACATCCTGTGACGTGGAAAAGCGGAGAGCCGACAGCATTTCTCCGCACTTTCCAAGCATAGTCAATAGGAGCCGTTCTACACAGCTGCGATCATCAACAATTTTTTCGGATTTCCAGAGGATTTCACCATTGAAATTCGCGGGAGCTATTGTTAAAGCAACAATGCTCACGTGCATGGCAGTTGGATGTAACAATACATCGGGTAAAAGTGGAAAAAACATTAGTTTTTTCACCTTTCCGATTCATCATACACCATGGGCTGTTTTGCTGGATTACCTACTTGAAGAGAGAGGATTTTCCATCGTGCTTCTGGCCTGAGAGAAACGTCATATGCAGCCAACATTTGGAAGAAGAATGTCTTCAAGATGACATGAGAGCGAGGATTTTCAGTATGTTTTTCGTTTTCATAATGTAGAATTTGCCGGAACATTTCTGTACCGACCAGAGCGGCGGAGGGATACGACACACTTAGAAAGCTTGCTCACTGTTGTGAAGCCCACTTATTTTATGCAACTTTGGTCTTATTTTTTCTAAAGTCACTTGTATATTTCATGAGTTGTGGGGTTGCAGTTTTTTTTGGGCTTGTTTCTGAAAGTGAAGTCGATTGTTTGGGCTCTAAACTAAGTGACGCTGAAATATCCCTCCGCCTCATAACGCGCTGCAGCTCCTCCTCACAGCAGCAGAGAGTAAACTCAGAAGGAGCCGCTCTGCCTGTATTTTCGGCAGTTCACAGTTGCAATAACTGATGATAACTGCTGAAAGTAGATTAGGCGGTGCAGATCACCATATTGAGCAGAGATTGGTGCAGAGGAAAAACTCCCCTTTGGGAAGAAACCTCTGGCAGAACCGGGCCCAACATGGTGGTCTTCTGCCGGACCAATAACGAGGTGATAGGGAGTGCTGAAGACTGAAGGGAGAAAACACTCTGATGGGTTGAGGATGAAGGAACGTCTTGGAAGCTAGATGAACTCAGCTACGATGGTGGAGAAGGGGTTGGGGGTGGGTTGAATCGGACATCTGATTCGAAATCCGACATGCAATCCGTTTGCGCTTGCTGGTTAGCAGGCTGAGACGTGGATTTGAAGTTGCTTTTAAGATGAGCGCGGGATGCTGATTGGCTTCATGGAGGTGCGGTTCGTAGCTGATTGAATGGAGGCAGGCGATGAGTTTCTTCAATTGAACTTGCGCTTCAGCTTCATATGTAAAATTAGTATTACTTTAAATTTAAATGCTTCATACCATGTCTATCTTTGTTTAAGAGGTTAAAAAAATATTTCGGCATGAAAACGGATATTTATTTACAAGGGGACAGATAGGGCATCGGGACTTGCTCTACAGCCGATACTGCACCGTTACGTCACAAACTGGGAGGTGGCAGTACTGTTCTTCACCAAGATGGCGGCCCCCATAGAAGGACCTTCAAATGAAAATTACTCTTAATTAAAAAAGCTTATCATTTATTGTACAGTATGTAATAATTTTATATTTAAAGTACTTTCAGCAGTTTTAATTCTGATTTTGACCGGACCTCTCCTTTAAAGCTTGATCTGCGCTGACAGGTGACTAGCTGGACTAGCTCAATATTCAATCTTTTTCTAAGAATAAGTTTCTGCACCACTTTTTGAAGAGGTAACTATTACTGCAGGAATAAGACTCAAAGTTAGCTATTTAAAGGATCAGTAGGGAATTTTAAATGAAGTTATTTGAAACACAGATACAAGAAGCTATTTAAGGAAGAGGGCATCTTTATTTTCTCAATGTGGCTGCAGGAAAGCAAGAATTTCAGCAGCAGGTAAGAAGGCTGAGCATGGTACAGCAAAGTTGCTCAGTTTGATCCTTTTATGGTGCAGTCAGACCAAACATGTTTTAAGCGTCAGGGCATGCCAAGTCCATGGTGCCTCTAGGAGCATTGAGAGTATCAGTTTCATTGTCCAACCCCTATATATATATATATATATATATATATATATATATATATATATACATATACATATATATATATATATACATATTATATATATATATATATATATATATATATATATATATATATATATATATATATATATATATATATATATATATATATATAAAGAGAGAGAGAGAGAGTGAGAGAGAGAGTACTTGTTGATGGCTGTGTTCAGACACGAGAGCTCCTCCACATGCAGTGTTGCATTGGATACAAGTATATATATATATATATATATATATATATATATATATATATATATATATATATATATATATGTATGTATATATATATATATCTATATATCTATATATATATGTATATATATATATATATATATATATATATATGTATATATATATATATATATATATATATATATATATATATATATATATATATATATATATATATATATATAAAGAGAGAGAGAGAGAGTGAGAGAGAGAGTACTTGTTGATGGCTGTGTTCAGACAACAGAGCTCCTCCGCATGCAGTGTTGCATTGGATCCAAATGTTGCTCGAAGACCGTCTGATTTCCCTACATTAGTGGCAGTAAAGCTTGCTCCAGCTGCTGCTGTGCTGTTTGCGGTAGCTGATGCGGACGTGACTGCGTTGGTTACAGAAAAGTAACTTGACATTGTTAGCTGTTGTCTGCCCCTTGCAGCTGATCTGTGGCTGTCTGCAGTGGTGTAGTGGTCCCTGGAGAAGTGGGTATACTCTCAATGTTTGCCCTTTTAGACGCAGCTCAGAAAAATGCTGTTTTAGAAACATTGACATGTAAAACTGCTCTATTTAGTTTACCCAAAAATCCATCACTAGGGTTTACTCATTTTAGCCTAAAATATTTAGCCTAAAACATTTAGATTAAAATATTTCCTTGAGCTACTACGTGAGGTGTGAAAATACTGTTGTCTCTTTTTTTAAAGATTTTATCCAGCTTCTGGCAGGTAATGTAAAATTTTCTTTGGTTTATATTGAAGGAATTCCTACACTACGTCCAGATTCAACATTTCATTACTTTACTGCAGGTTTTTCAATATAGACCTAGATGAAAAGGCGAATGCAAAGTCCTAAATTGAATGAGAAAGAGAATCTATAGAAAGAGATAAAGTTAATGACGAGGAGAACATCAAAACTCAAATCTCTTTGTCTTTGTAAATAATGAATTGTCAAATATACCAGTTGAAACACCCAAAGAACTGTTGATCATGTTGATTTAGACACCCTGACAATGAATGCTTAGCCCCTCGATTTTAAAATGGACGGTGATATTATACTTGACAGTCAAAAAAAGGACCTCAGTTAAGTAATTTTTTATCATTTAAGGAACAAAGCAAAGGTAAAACCTATTGTTTCAAGGCAGAAATATGGAAACACTACTCCAAGCCTTTATTTCATCATGGCTGGATTAGTGTAATTCTCTTTATCTCTGAATCGGTCAGTCCTCACTCAAATGTCTGCAGCTGGTTCGAATGCTGCTGCACACCTTTTAATGGAAAAACATAAAATAAAGCACATTAGCCCATCCTGGCCTCCCTTCACTGGTTGCCTGTTTATCTTAGAGTTCAGTTTAAAGAACTTCTGTTTGTTTTTAAGGTTTTAAACAGCCTATTATTATTGTTGTTTTGGTTTTAAACTGTTGAGTCTTTACCCAAGTAATTTTATTGGATGTTATTTTGTTTTACCTCATGTTAAAGTGCTATTTAAATAATGATGACTGATGATGATTATGATCACAAGAAACTTTTGCATCACCTCCCAGAAGCTGGAAAGAAAAGAGACAAAAACATTTTTCACACCTCACTTAGTAACTCAAGGAATTATTTTAGACTAAATATTTTAGGCTAAAATATTAAACTGTTTATTGGCTGTTGTTTTTTCTTCAATCCCACCGTTATGTTTAGTAATTTCTGCCAAAAACTGCAGCATTTTCATTTAATCCATCTGGATGCAGTATTTGCAAGCCATACTCTGATTGGATGGAAAGAAACCTGTCTGTGATTGGCTGGTTTGGTGGACAGTTTTTGAAGTCACGAGAGAGCACAGACAGAGTCCAGTGAGTGGAGAAACAGCCGAGCGAGCGCACAGCTGGTGTTGAGCGTGGAATGAGCAGGTCACGGGCAGACACGGAACCGAACTGGGTTGAGAAGAGTTTATCAGTTTTGAGCGCGCGCGGTGTTTAAACGCTGTATCGCTCCGGAAGTCGATATAGGCAATGCTGACTGAAAATTAAGTGGGTAAACGTCGCATACCCGCGTATACCCTGGACGACACCAATGCCTGTCCGACTTCATGTGAGATCGTGAAGCATCGACACCCATTGTGCATAGCTTAATTTTTTTACAAACACGGCAAAATCCTTCGTCATCTTTACCGTCCACAGGCTGCAGCCATGTCCCGAATTCCTCGTTTTCCACCCACTTTTGTTGAAATTTGCATTTTCCCATTCTCTAGCTCTTTCTCCGCCTCGAGCTTCTTTTCCGAACATTGTACAAACAAACGGCTTTACGATCAACCGGAAGCAGTTCAGCGTGTTTGGGTCCGCGCAAACACGCGGAATCAGATATAATATGATATAATATATCTGACAAAACTGTTTTATGAACATATTTTTTTTTAGAAAAAAATAAGGCATTTTTAATGCCACAGACAATCACATTTAATGACTTTTAATGCCAATTAAGGCCTTAATTAAAAAAAAAAAATCATTTAATGACTTTTAATGACCCGCGGAAACCCTGTATCAGCAACATTCAGGTAACAACTCTGTGTTAAAGTAACATCCAGACGAATGGCATCAGTTGTAAACATTTTACAATGCTTATACTTTCATACTGGGGATTAGGATTAATTCAAAAATAATCAAGGGACTGTGACTAGGGCTGGGCCGATACAGAAAAAATAGCATATAGATCAAATAGAAATCATATTTGATTGATATTGGTAATTATCAACAAACAAACAAAAAAATCAAAACATAATTAAAGAGCTGCCCTAACTATTTTATGCTGTTGCTTAATTACCTATTTTTAAATGAAGAACATTGAATTCAAGCAACCCTTTATTCAGCCAACTTTTTACCAAAACTGTAAGTCTTAAAAAAAAAAAGAAAAAAAAAAAGAACGTGTGCTGTCTGAACTCTTTGAAGCTTGGTGATGGAGTGATCCTGGGTCTATGTTTGTAATTGTTTGGGAGGATGTAGTGACTTTAGTATTAACCTACATGGTGATTGCAAGAAGGAAGAATGCAAAGGAATACAAAAGGAAGGAAAACTATTCTTCTATTAAACTTTTTATTCACTCTTTTTCTTCTATTGAACCACATGTCTACAGATCAATATATATTGTTATTGAGTTATCTTCCGACCCTAACTGACTGCAAAATTCAAATTTGATCTTTTACCTTTTTTATACATCTTATAGCTGTTTAGATTGTTGTCTATCAGGATCCCACTCACAGCTTCAGAGTATTTCGGTTTTTAGAGTTGTACTGTAAGGATGCACAATTCTTTCTAATGTAAAACGGCAGGGACTATCTATAGTATGGATAAATATATTTCCTAGAGACTTCTGGTATACCCTTTGGCTTTGCCCTTGTATGGATTCTGCTTGACGAGTTAAGACTGTTTCTTACTACTTCCCATTGTACTTCATATTTTTTCAAAGATATGGACCATACCATCATTAGCATTCTGTGCTTATGTGAGATCTGCTATCATCAGCTAACAGGAGTTAAACTGAAAATGTGAAAAGTCAACAGAGCGGTTACTGCAGATGGAGCTGAACAAAATCCCAGTTGATTGGGAGGAATGCAGGGAACCAAGCATATGTTGCAGCCGGGTTATTTGCATAAAACTATCAGCAGTTATCCCCTTTGATTACATCAGATTAGAGAAGAGATTTGAGAAGAAGGATACTTTCAGTGGAAATGGATATGAGAATGTTTTTCAGGGTTTTTGTACAGTTCACAGGAATCTAACTGAAATTTCATAGTGTATATAAACTTCTGATTTAAAACAAGTAGACTGCTGTGAAAGTGCAGAAAGAAACAGCAAGCATATGAGCAGAAAGGGGTCAAGTCAGAAGATGGAAGCTCTGATTTTCTCCTCATGAAATTGTAGCAAACTGTAAAACTGCTATTTTAATTTCATTATTGTGTACTTCCCTTCCAATCCCTGCTTAGTTTTAGACAGGCTGCTCTTTGTTTACACTCACCACTTTCCACCTCCAGCAGGGCTTTAGTCAGGATGCTGCCAGCCACACTGATGGCCTGGCAGATGTAGTAGCCAGAGTCTTCAACTTGCACATCAGTGATGGTGAGCTCACCGCTCAGAGACACAGAGAAACGACTTGACTGAGAAGGCTCTTGGATGGGGAACAGCAGGAGCTAGAGGAGAAAAATAAACTTTATAGTCACATTTACAATTCAAGATCACTTTATTTATTTCCTGTAGGAGAAATTCTTTCTGGACATGAGAAAGCTGCTACAACAAACATACCCATCAAAATGTTGTTGTGCAATTAAAGACATGAGGAAAATTCAGACTGAGCAAAGAAATTTGAGACTTTTACAGGCACCAAGGGACTGCCCCTCACTGCAGGAGGACTCACTGTATAAAAACTAGCTGCTAAGACAGTCGCTCTCTTTTCCCGCTGCTACGTTGGAGCAGCATAGGGGAGAACAAACTCATCCTCCTCTGCAGAGCGGAGGTTCTGACTGGAATTCGGAGAACCGCAGGCTGGATTGAAGTCTGAAGTTTATCTTCTGTGTGACCAGACGCCGGAGTAAAGAATCCATCCACGCTGAAACCAGCCTTGTAATTTTTCTCAGCTGTTGCAGGAAAGCTGACTCGAGACGGCGCAGAGCGGTCTCCTCTTCTGTGGCCAGGCCAAGCTGAAAGGAAAAGCTGATTTGAAATCGCCCACTGCAACCGGCACAGGCCCCACAGGAACAGCTACAACAGGGAAGTCAAGCAGAGATCCGCGTTTCCACAGCCCGAACGCACACATGCTGCAGCCCCACAGTGCTGAGCTTCCTACGGCCTAGGACCCGGAGCTTCCTCCTAACAGCCACGTTTTGGTTAGCCACACAGCCGCCTATTGCTGGTCAGACGAACAGCCTTCACCCAACCAACCTTCACCCTCTCTGCTTCAACTGCTTCCAACTGGATGCCCAAAGTGAACCGAACTGACTCGGAGGCACAGACAGGTTTGGCAGAGTTGAACAGGGAAAGTTAAATGGTTTATTTAAACCATTTTAGGGAGAGGTGTTGGCCTAGTGGTTAGGGCAGTGTGCTTGTGCTCTGAGAAGGTTGCAAGTACCTGGTTCGATCCCCACTGCCTGCACTCTGGGTCCCTGAGCAAGACACCCTGATTGCTCCCCAGGCGCTGCACAGTGGCAGCCCACTGCTCTCCAAGGGGATGGGTTACAGGGTTTATACAGGAATGAGTAACCCTAATTTAATGCTTTTTAATGCTCGTAGAAATTATTTTAATGGCATCAACAAGCCATATATATATATAGAGTACTTGTTGATGGCTGTGTTCAGACAACAGAGCACCTCCGCATGCAGTGTTGCATTGGATCCAAATGTTGTTCGAATACCGTCTGATTTCCCGACGTTAGTGGCAGTAGAGCTTGCTCCAGCTGCTGCTGTGCTGTTTGCGGTAGCTAATGCGGACGTGACTGCGTTGGTTACAGAAAAGTAACTTGACATTGTTAGCTGTTGTCTGCCCCTTGCAGCTGATCTGTGTCTGTCTGCAGTGGTGTAGTGGTCCCTGGAGAAGTGGGTATACTCTCAAAGTTTGCCCTTTTAGACGCAGCTCAGAAAAATGCTGTTTTAGAAACATTGACATGTAACACTGCTCTATTTAGTTTACCCAAAAATCCATCACTAGGGTTTACTCATTTTAGCCTAAAATATTTAGCCTAAAACATTTAGATTAAAATATTTCCTTGAGCTACTATGTGAGGTGTGAAAATACTGTTGTCTCTTTTTTAAAGATTTTATCCAGCTTCTGGCAGGTAATGTAAAATTTTCTTTGGTTCATATTGAAGGAATTCCTACACTACATCCAGAATCAACATTTCATTACTTTACTGAAGGTTTTTCAATTTAGACCTAGATGCTAAGGCATATGGAAAGTCCTAAATTGAATGAGAAAGAGAATCTATAGAAAGAGATAAAGTTAATGACGAGGAGAACATCAAAACTCAAATCTCTTTGTCTTTGCAAATCATGAATTGTAAAATATACCAGTTGAAACACCCAAAGAACTGTTGATCCTGTTGGTTTAGACACCCTGACAATGAATGTTTAGCCCCTCGATTTTAAAATGGACGGTGATTTTAAACTTGACAGTCAAAAAGGGACCTCAGTTAATTTATTTTTATCAGGTAAGGAACAAAGCAAAGGTAAAACCTATTCTTTCAAGGCAAAAATATGGAAACACTACTCTAAGCCTACATTTCATCATGGCTGGATTAGTGTAATTCTCTTTATCTCTGAATCGGTCAGTCCTCACTCAAATGTCTGCAGCTGGTTCAAACGCTGCTGCACAGCTTTTAATGGAAAAACATAAAATAAAGCACATTACCCGATCCTGGCCTCCCTTCACTGGTTGCCTATTTATCTTAGAGTTCAGTTTAAAGAATTTCTGTTTGTTTTTAAGGATTTAAACAGCCTATTATTATTGTTGTTGTGGTTTTAAACTGTTGAGTCTTTACTCAAGTCATTTTATTAGATGTTATTTTGTTTTACCTCGTGTTAAAGTGCTCTTTAAATAATGATGACAATGATGATGATTATGATCACAAGAAACTTTTGCATCATCACCCAGAAGCTGGAAAGAAAAGAGACAAAAAGATTTTTCACACCTCACTTAGTAACTCAAGGAATTATTTTAAACTAAATATTTTAGGCTAAAATATTAAACCGTTTATTGGTTGTTGTTTTTTCTTCAATCCCACCGTTATGTTTAGTAATTTCTGCCAAAAGCTGCAGCATTTTCATTTAATCCATCTGAATGCAGTATTTGCAAGCCCTACTCTGATTGGATGGAAAGAAACCTGCCTGTGATTGGCTGGTGAGGTGGACAGTTTTTGACAGTTTCAGCGAGCGGAGAAACAGCTGGTGTTGAGCGTGGAAGTAGCAGGTGACGGGCAGACACGGAACCGAGTGCGAGGATAGGATAGTGGGTTGAGAAGAGTTTATCAGTTTTGAGTGCGCGGCAAACAGGTTTTGAGCGCGCGCGTGATGTTTAAACGCTGAATACCTGTCTCACTGCGCGCTCAAACAAAAGACACAAATATCGCTCCAGAAGTGGGTATAGGCAATGCTGACTGAAAAATAAGTGGGTATACGCCGTATACCCTGCGTACACCCTAGACTACACTGTCCGACTTCATGTGAGATCGTAAACCATTGACACCCTATGTGCAAAGCTGTCCAACTCACCAGCAAAATCCTTCGTCATCTTTACCGTCCACAGGCTGCAGCCATGTTCCGAATTCCTCGTTTTCCATCCACTTTTGTTGAAATTTGTATTTTCCCATTCTCTAGCTCTTTCTCCGCCTCGAGCTACTTTTCCGAACATTGTAAAAACATACGGCTTTACGATCAACCGGAAGCAGTTCCGCGCAAACACGCGGAATCAGTTATATCTGATAATACATCTGACAAAACTGTCAGATGTATTCACTGTGTTTTTAAAGCTTTTAAAGCTTGACTGAGCTAACAGGCTCTTTCGTCGAAACCATGCCATGCTGATGTAATTCAAGTGTGTTTTTACAGTTATAACAAACTTTATTTGCATAAGGGTTTCATACATTGATGGGATAATGATGTTTGTGTTTTCCGGTCCGCTCATTACGACCAAAATAAGGCCTTTTAAAATTAGCGCCGAATGTCAGCTAGCATAAAGGCATTAGCTTCCCGGATAACATACAGCGTAACTACAGTTCGTTTTAAACATAAGGTTGGATTTGTTTCGCTCAACCAGCTATGAGCATTATTACCGCATTAATATGGAACATTAATGTCGATTTAAGAGTGTTTTGTATAACTTTAGGATTAACCCATTTAGCGACCGATCACTACAGTGACCCCTAGCTTCCCGGAGCAATAATGGCATTAATAAAATCAAGGGTCCTAAAGTTACGGATTTTACTGAGCAAATCATTCTTTAAAATGTTATTTTCTCAAATTATGTTTTGTTTAACTCAGGATTTGCATTGTGAATGGGCTGAAACACATACCAAATTTTCTAAATTAGTTAAACTAATTTAACCTCATTCTACATTCTTTAAGATGAACTTTGGTTCTTTAACTTAGATCTGCAGTGAACCAGGATTCACTGAATCATTCTGATGATGATCAACCATTTTATTTTGTCTTTTGTTTCTTTGTGTGTACGTAGTTCCTTAGCTTCTTTTAATCTTCATTTTGCTTAATAGTTATAGTTAAGTTTCACTAGCCTCGTAGAGAGGATTTGTTGACTGAAATATAGTGTTAATTCAGATAAACAAAATTCTATAGTGATATTCTCTGGATGTTCATTTTATTTCTGTTAATAATTTCTTGAACTTGAAGAGAAGTTGTCACTCCTTTATTCTATGTGTGTAGAATTTGCTATTAAAAGAACGCCAGTGCTCGAATCATTCCTTCCAACTATTGTCCTGATATCAGCTGATTGGGCTGATATTCACCAGACAATACCTAACAGACAGAGAGTTATTTATTAAACATTAAATAACTTAAACAGTGTGTAATATCACAACAATGTCCAAAAAAGTAACATAATTAGTAAAGATTTATAATTTATTCATGTATAGATCACAACTGTTTAAAGGAGCTATAAGTAAGATATTTACTGTAAAATCAACCTAAATCATTCTGATTTGTCACATGGGATGGAAGTAACACTCCCAATAAACAATTGGTCCTCTCCACCAACAATAGCTCAATCCAAATAGATTGAGAGGAAGGACTCTTTAGCCAAAGCGGAAGTGCGTCACCGGTCGTCATCATAAGTGCTGTCCGAATAGTGAAGTCTGTAAGGAAAGAGACAGGGAAAGTTGCCTAGTTTTGCCTAGGAAACTCACGATGTCCCTTACCGGCACTAGGAACCCTTAAGGTATCCCACAATCCTTTGCTTGACATGACGTATCAGCACAGCCCCATCAACGGATATCAACGAAGATGTCCAGAGAGAAGAGAGTACCCACTTTGTAGTTCATTTTCGGAAGGCTGTAGGCCTGGATTTGACTTGCATCATCCATGTGAAATTCATCACGTAATGGCATCAAAGTTAAAGGATGTCAGAAATCGGCAAAGCAGTCCAAAGCTCCTTTCCTGCCCCTGAAAGGCCAAGGAGCAGGAGCTAGAAGCTTGTGGCACTATGAAAGAGTGAAATACATTAAAATAGTAGCCCCCCATTTTATTTTAAGGTCTAAGGACAATTTCTGTTGATGGACTACTGTTAAAGTATACAGTATTAGTGAAAAGTATGATATGGGTTTCACCAGCAGAGGGCGCTCGGTGCCGCTTGTACCAGTTGCGGACGCTCTGGCCAGCAGAAGAAGTTGGCCAGCGCAAGAGAAAACTGTTTAGAGAGGACGCACTGAGCAGCTTTGTAACCTGCAGTATTTCTCTGTTTTGCAGGTAAGCTGGGTGGTAAATATATGGACTCAAAATAACAGTCATACCATAAGTGTTTTGGTAAGAAGAAGAATAACTAAAGAAGGAAAACTCAGGCGAAAGGTGTTCTGCTGTGGCGTTGTTAAGGATGCTGCTGGTTGGTGAGGCAGTCACAGGGCTGGGCTGCAGACCCCTTTACATGATGGTTGTAAGTTAAAGAACAAGCTTAATTATAGGGAGGCGGGTACTACCAGTAAAACACGGGGTGGTGATTGTAACCTGCATTAAGAAAATGTGTAATATAAGCTTGTGAAGGATCAAACTGGAGAGCTAGATGGGCAGCTAAAGTTAGCATCGGGCTATGATAGTTGGGCGCACGTGGTTCAGGTTCTGGCTGGAATCACGGGCTACCAGTTGGTAGCCCGTGATTCCAGCTTGTATCCCCCACGTTGGTATTTTGGGTTAAAGCTGTAATGTATCTGCCCTGTATGTTTTCTGAGTGGAAGAAGTTATGTAATATATGTTCTTTGGATTTCATTAAGCTGAGATAATAGGAATATGTTAAAAGATATTTGTGTAAAATGGATTGCAGTTAAAATACAATTCATAAGTGGGTTAAAAAGGGTTCAGAACTGTTAAAAGTACTATAAAGGAGTAATCAGTACTCATGATGGTACTAGTTTATGTGATAAGATACATTTTGGGTAAACGGAGTTATTGAGAATGATATATATGAAGTAAAGTTACAGAAATGTATAGATTGTAAGCTAAGTTGTTATGCCAAGGACTGTTTCACGACTGTGAATTCAATGGTAAAGATGTAATGTACTGCTGCAAGGGAGCAGAAGAAGTTGGCCAGCGCAAGAGAAAACTGTTTAGAGAGGACGCACTGTGCAGCTCTGTAACCTGCGGTATTTCTCTGTTTTGCAGCGATTGTTCTTTTTGGAAAATAAATATGTTACACCGGAGATGAGTTGGCCTATCATTTTCAAAAGTGTAACACTATTATTAAGGGTATTTGGATGGAGCCCTCATCTGAGTCAAGTTTTACTCCTTTCAAACCTAGAGGTATGGTACGGAACTACTTTGGTTCCTGAGCAAATCATATGAGAGTTCCCAGGGTTCCCAAAACAGAGCGCAGCATCTGGCATTTTATCTTGGCAAAGGAGCAGCAGCCTGCTAACATGGAAGCCAGTAAGAGAAGCAGACTAGAAATAGAACAGAATATAATTGGTCCGTGAGGCAGACACCGTGTCTACTTTTAAGACTAATCTTAAAACTCTCCTTTTTGACAAAGCTTATAGTTAGAGTGGCTCATGTTACCCTGAGCTACCTCTATAGTTATGCTGCTATAGGCTTAGGCTACTGGAGGACATCAGGGCCTATTTTTCTCACTCTACTGAGTTCTACTGTTCTCCAGTTTTGCATTGCTTGTCGTCATTTCAGCTTTTAACTTTTTGTTCTCTCTCTTTTTTCTTCATAGTAGGTACACCTGGTCTGGCGTTCTGTTAACTGTGACATCATCCAGGGAAGACGGCTCACCCGCTATTACCATCTAATATAGAACAGATTACTGGATCAATGTGTGCTTCTGTGCTTGTTTGTCTGTCTTGTTGTGTCTCTGCTCTGTCTTCTGTAACCCCCAGTCGGTCGAGGCAGATGACCGTTCATACTGAGCCCGGTTCTGCTGGAGGTTTTTCCTTCCCGTTAATGGGGAGTTTTTCTTTCCACTGTCGCTTCATGCTTGCTCAGTACGAGGGATTGCAGCAAAGCCATGGACAATGCAGACGACTCTCCGTGTGGCTCTACGCTTCTCCAGGAGTGAATGCTGCTTGTCGGGAGTTTGATGCAATCAACTGGTTCCCTTGTATAGGAAATTGTTGACCAATCTGTATAATCTGATTAAATTTTACTTTGTAAAATGCCTTGAGATGACATGTTTCATGAATTGGCGCTATATAAATAAAATTGAATTGAATTGGATTGAATTGAACATCATATAGCCTCTCGCCCATTGACAGCAGGAGATAGGCACCAGCATCCCTCGCGACGCAAACAGGAATAAGCGTGTAGGAAAATGGATGGATGGATGGATAACATCATATACCTATCCTGTGGAAGTAAACATTTTGGACCAAGTGGATTTTAACCACTAGGTGTCATTATTACTTATTGTTCCTTTAACCTGTTAAGCACCGCAGCATCCTGTACACTCCAACACTTTTTTCTGTTTACAAGACAGAAAGCCCTCAGTGTGGAGAGCAAAGGAGTGGAAGCTAAAGGAGCAACACGTATTAAGCTCATAGCGTTTTGTATGGTTGCCATGATGAGGGGCTTAGAGCAACATGTTTTGTGAGCAAGAGACTGCAAGCTAGCTAGCCAAGTTTACAGGCTGATTTCCTTGTTGCTACGTACGCTTATGAGAAACCATGGCTTAAACTAAAGCATGCAGAGTTCAATAAGATCCTTGTACTGAACTCAAATTTACTTCAGGTTTATTAAATTCAATATGCTCTAACAAAGTACAGTTTTAGTTTAAATGTTATTGCAGTGTTTATATTTTTACATTTTCTTTCACTCTAACAGACGTGTTGGTGCTCAGTGTAATTACCATTAAAGCACGAAAACATTAGGACATTATTCATCTTGGTCAGAAAGACCTGGAATGTGAACAAGGGTGTGTACACTGAGTCACTTCAACATGACGTGTAAATGCTATTCCAAACTCTGAACTCTCTCCAAGCTCCGTCAGAGTGCAATCTGCACTCATTCCCAACATGCTTCCCACACACTCTCTCTCCTCCTTGCTCTTTCCTCCTTGTGCTTTCTCCTCTTTATCTCTCTCCTCGACACCTTCTCTCCCACACACATTTTTCAGGCCTCCTCCAATCTCGTTCGCACTCCCCTATAATCTATACCTGGGAGCTGCGCTCTGGGCACCCACGCTCTCTCTCACTCTCGTCGTCTTTCTGTGCGATCCAACAGGCTGTAATGCTTATCACGCTCTTCTCATTCAAACACACACATACGCTTCTGAAGACATGAAGGCCTGTGCAGACTCACGCTTTGGTGACTAAAGCACCAGGTGGATGATGAGAAGCATGTTTCCTGTATGTGAGTTAGAGTGGCTCTACAGGAATGGTGGCAGAGAAGAACCAAACTGTGTGACCTGGTATGGGTATGCGCTCTGGGTTAAAAGAACTTTATACAGTGCATTGAAAAAAAGAAATTGCCCCCTCACTGATTTATTGGTTTTGCTATTTCTTGAATCTTTCAGCTCTGATGGACTGGTGACCTACCCAGGGTTTATCCCGCCTCTTACCCAATGGCCACTGGAGATAGGTACCGCTTCCCTGCCTCCCTGCACGGATAAGTGGTTACCAACAATGAATGGATGGATGAATGTTTCAGATCATCAACAAGTTTTAATATCAGACAGAAATTACTTCAGTGGAAGAAAAATACAGCTTTTAAAATAATGATTTGATCAAGGAAAAAATGTTGTCCAAACCCTATGTGGAAAAAATCAATTTCCTCCTTGTTAAAAACATGACTTAACAATGATTTAGTTGGTGTTTTTTTTTAGCCACACCCAGAGATAAACACTGCCAAACCTTTAGAACCAAGAAAACAGTGTATAGCAACACAAAGTAGGGTAAAATATATAAAAAATCAATAAATCAAGATGGTCTTAATAAACCTTTACCTGCAATTGAAAAACATAAAACAGAGCAAAGGGTTCCTTGGCTAAATGACATACAACACAACATCGAGTAATATTAATAACCATCCATTGTTGATGCAGGGTCACACGTATCTCCAATGTCATTGGACAAGAGGCTGGTGGTGCCCTGTAATGGACAGGTCACCAGTCCATTACAGGGCACCACTGAGAAACAGGACAGACCACTGAGAACACTCTCATACCAAAGGGCAATTTAGACAGACCAAGTAACCTAACGGTCATTGTTTTTTGGACTGTGGGAGGGAACCAGAATGAACAGAGAGAACCCACACATACAAGAGGAAAATGTAAAAACTCAGTGGAGAAAGACACCACACTGGGATTTGAACCCAGGAACTTCAAGCTTCAAGGCACCTGCACCACTTTGAGCTTGGTTGCATACACAGTTGCATTTTTAGCTGAATGATTAACACAATTTGAAGAGAAACAAGAGATCAGTTGTCATATCCTGAAAAAGACTTCTGTGTAAACCCTGTTTGCAGAGAAGTCTTTGCTGGTGGTAAGAAACACAGCAAAGTACCACCTGTAGTTTAGCACCAGATCTGCCTTCGTATCAAAATCCCCTGGAACATGAAATACCTTGGACTCATTATGTTTCTAATGAAATAAATGTCTGAGGTAAAGCAACATTGGTGGAATTAGTGGCTTTGAATGCAGCTTTTGATGTGACCTGCTTCAGGATTCAGACCATCTCTATTCATAACAGTTTCATTTCTTTTACAAGTGTCTCTGAATACCTGATACATGACTTCTGGCTGACTAGCTCTGAGCATTTACAGGTCAAACTGCGCAGGATAGACAATTACCATGAAATCCATTTAAAATAGAAGCTACTTTCCTGTAAAGTGGCCCTTGTCCACAATCAGCAGTATGAGCTCCATTAACCAGCAGCACTACCTTACTGCTCAGACTCAGTTCTCCAGGCAGCTGCTGTCAGAGGACCAGGGAGCTGCTGCCAAATGCCTCAGAGGGCAGATTCATTCACAACAGAAGGTGTTTTAGTGTTTAATGTGATGCATCTCACCTGGCTGCCTTCTTTTTGCCAAAATACTGCAGGTGGAGGGTTTCCCTTGGTACCGCAGAGGAAAGTTACGGTCCGACCCGGAGCTGTGATTTGGTCCCGTGGCCGGACAACGATCTGAGGAGGCACTGCAGGAAAGAAAGATAAGAGAAAAAGGCATCCTTAAAACTGGAAATCGGCCATGGTATCCTTGGTGCGTGTCAGATTCCATCCCGTCAGTGAAGCTGAGTGTATGAGCTGACAGGCTAACAGCGATGACAACGACTGACGACTCCGTCACACTCCTTCTTAGCTTTCAATCCCAAACATTCAGCTAGACACAGGAGTACATGCACACGCCACTGACAGTAAGTAAACCTGATGCACCATGTTCCGCCTTGTCGCTTTGTCTCACACAAAACAAGCTATCAGAGCTCACCTGGCAGCGTCAACACAAGTGGAACAAAACTGGATGCTGCAATCAAGCTAAATGCAACTAAAAAATGAAAAGCTCAAAGTTTAACTCCATTGCTTCTTCTCTGGTGTCCTGCTGGAATGAAATAAAATGTTTCAAAATGTTCTTGGCAGAAATACTTTTTGCCAGCCTGACTTCATTCTGTTATGATTCTGGCTGGCTGTCTGCTCCCTCACTCTCCCGCTGCACCTCCTAATCATGACGATCTGCTATACTTGTCCTCTGGCAGCGGCTTGTTAAGTTAATTACCTACACCTCTTCACCTGCATCTGTATACTAGGCGCCATGATATCTTGGAAGCTTCATGTATCCTTACCCGTGGAGCTGGTAATGCATTCTGTTTTTTCCACCAAGCTTCTTCGGAGTCTACATCATCATATGGTCTGGTAACTGCCTGTAACGTTACTGATCCATTTGTGCCGTTAGCACCATGCTGCTGTTCTGGATGTACCAGCTCCTTGGTAATGGATTTTGACATGACCGAATCATGAGTAGGTACACAGACGTGTGATGTAACACTGATTCTGCCACTGAGGATTTCTGCTACTTCAAGTCCTTGCAGCAGCTTTCATTCACTAAAACCAGAAGGTTCTATAAATCTGTGTTTATAATCTCTGGGGAATTACTTTTCCAAGGATTTAGGTTTTAACAAGACTAAATTTAGCAAAAACATGGTTCATCTTTACAATCAAGACGAACTTTACAAGCCACAATTACACCAACTCAATACAGTTCTTGTGCTGAGGGTATTACATTTGAATGCTACTCCATCTATAATAACTCTTGGAAGATAAGCAGCACATTTATGTTACAGTACAACTGCTTCTCTCTTCAATGTAAGCGAACGTTTGGGCTTCTGCTCAGGAGGAACTTCTGCAAGGCCAAAGACTTGCTGCAATCAGCTGGGTTCCCTTAGAAACAAACCTATTAAGCAAGTGTTGGTATAAAATGAGGTGAATATGACTCCATTGATTCAACAAGTCTGTATGGCTGGACTGCATTGTGAGGAGCCTTGAGATGAAAGGATGCTATATAAATAAAATGAAATGACTCAAATTTAATAATTTCTTCTAACAGGGAAGAAGAGATAAAGGTCCTTGGTTGATTTGGCTCAAAGTAACGACCCAACATACAGCCGTGCATATTTACCGCTTGAACTACAAGCCGTGATCTACCCTGTGTTGCTGTGAAAAGTAAAAAAAAAGACCAGCTCAGACATCGCTGCGCCTGAATCCAGGTTTGTGGGTCACCTCTGTGATGAGGCTAATCAGATGTCTTTGAACTGGTGTCGAGCAGGAGGAGAAAGGGGCTGCACATAAATGGCAGGCTTTCTGCTCTTGCATGTAAGGTGTATGTGTTCAGACACACACACACAGAGACACACACACACACACACACCTCTTTGATTTGTATTGATTCTGTAGCAAAGTGACAGGCCTTCCTCCGCAGAGGGGTGTGAATGCGTAATGATGCCCTCCAACAGTCCTAATTGATTTCTCATCTTCCCACCTGATCTCCTGCTTCTCTTTCATTCTCACTCTCGATTAGCATAGACGCGCACAGAAAGACAGGGCGACAGGAAGGAGGAGAGCCGTTCAGCAGAGGCAAACAGCAGAATGTGCAGTCACAGTCAGGGGAGAGAACCAATAAGCTCCATCCATGGGGTTTGGATGCTTAATTCACAAAATTGAGTCACATCTCAAATGTTCTAGATTAATTGAACTTGAAACACACTTCAAATATCTTGGTCAAATGACTGATGTTCAGAGAGGAGAAAACCAAAAACAACAGCAGAACACATCACTGACTCACAAGTGCTGGTCTTTGATTGCCCATCCGCACATTCCAGAGGGGAGGGGCTATTAAATTTGAGCTATTAAAATTGATAAAACAGGTTTGACCATAAAAATAAGAAGAATCAGAATGAACTTCATTCACCAGGTTTGTGGGAACAAACAGGGAATTTGACATTGGATTCCAAATGGTTAGGAAACTGGCAAACACTGAAAGGAGATTGATGTAAAGTGTTGACATTGTCTCTGTCTCTTTCATTGAGCTGCTTCTTCTTAATTGCTCACCCTCACACTGAGCAGGCATACCCAAGATACAAGTTTTATAACCCAACCTGGAGGCTGTTTCCATCCAGGGCCCCCCGGCTCGGCAGTAGGGGCTCCACGTGTCGTCAGGGGGATAAATCCCAGCTCAGCGGGGGGTCTTGACTAAACTGGTGAGGGTCATGTCCTGGGGTCAAAAAGGCAGCTCCATGTTAACCCTAAAGGTCAACATCCACACATGCATCCCTGTGTGTTTTATGTGAACATGAGAAAGTGATGTGGACGTGTTGGCCTTCGCTCCCTCTCCTTCAGCCTGACGCAAGGCCGAAAATATTCAAGAAATGCAGTGTAATACTCATTCCTTATGTAATCCATCTCCAGGCCCCTTCACAGACGCATGCGCATTTACACGTACGCTGTAGGAAGAACAAACAGGCCAACATTAAAGCACTGTGCTTTGAAGGCCATCTTAGCAAAAGAAAACCACCCAAAAAATTGCCTTTAAGTATTTCACTCTTCTTAAAAACAAAACTTTTTCAAGAACCTATAGACAGTGTGGAACCAAGGTGCTGCATTTGGTGCACCACATAACCCTGTCTGCAGAATAACAATGTTTGATTGGGGGAGGCAAGCTGGCGTGTCGCCTGGGGCTGCAATAAATAATTAGCAATAATGGGCGCACTCGGCACGACACTGAGCCTCAGATTTAGGGCAGCGAGGAACATTAGCATCCGCACATGGGACTGAAAGGCGGGATATAGATCGTAACAGAGTCCTGAAATATACATGACAAGAATCAGCCGACAATGTCTGCGTGTCACTTGTGGAGTTATTTAAGTGTCAGAGCTGCAGGCGTTTTGGTGCGCCAGTGACTCCTCCTTAACGGGCTCTTATCAGCGACAGCAAATAACTATTCAGCACCATTACACGTGTGAGTTAGAAGCTCCAGGAAAAATAATGGCACATGAATCACTAGCTTCGTGACAAGTCAGAGATGTCCATTTTTGAATGTCTACATGAGAAAGGAAAAACAAGACTCTTGACTGAGTTGGGAGAGTGTTTTATAAAGGCACCATTGCCAGAATTGTAGAACACATGGAGCGCCGACATGCCATGAGGGAGGCAAAAATAGACATGGGCTGCATGTCGGATTTCCATAACATTCCAGACAAGAACTGTCAGTTTAAAGGAGGCAAATCTGGTTTGAGTGTGACTCTCTTGGTTGCTTTGAAAGTCTGTGTTTTAGTCAGATAAGCAGCAAATATTCCTCTAAAATGAGAATAATTCTGTAAATAGTTGGCGGTTTGCTGCTATAATTCCGTTTTTTTTTTCTCATAAAGCGGTCATTAAAGTTGCCAGACTAAGTTTAAATGCCTGGTTGAGACTGGAGCCTAGGGACAAGACACAGTGGACTTGACCTTTTTTAGATGCTGATTATTTCAACATGGCTTCAGTGTGAGGTCCTGATGTTGGAGAAGTTCCCTGCCAGTTCTGCAAACACGTCAAAACAAAGTCCACATGTTGGAAGGGATACCTAGCACTCGAAGCACAGGAAGAGTTAAGGATGTTTTCGGCACTATCGTGGTTTTTGTAGAAAGTCCTGCATAAATGCTAAACTGTACAGCTAATTTCTGGTTTCAGTGAAAGCCAGCAGGATGTTTACTCAGTCCTCACATTACTGTGGACAGGTGTATCAAATGTTGTCCTCGCTGTGCTAAACACCCTCAGTGTCCTGCTGGTTCTGCCTGAGCCTCCCCATATTAACGTGACATGCAGTTTCAGTCCGCTTGCAAGATGCATTCTGCAACAAGTGGTGCAATGATCAATGGGTGGAATCAGGAAGCTGTGAAAGGAAATCTTCCTTATTGCTGGAAGAGTTAGACCCTTTTGGTTTTCACCTTTTCACTCTGCGCTTTAGTCTTGAAAATGAACATAAGCAGATCTCCCTTGAAGTAGCAGGAGCTAAGAATGAGTAGTTGCCTTCTAGGACAAAAACACTATTTAAAAATCTTATCCTGGCTATAACATGGGTCCGGGTTTTTGTTTTTTTTTACTATTTAGGACCTACTTCGCTTGCAATTCTGTTCAGACTGCTCAGTGGGACTGTCTGATAAGAAATGCAGCCTTATGAGAGTCACACACACACTCCTACTGGACTTGGGGAAAGACAGATTTTCAGACATAGAATCCCATCATACTACAACTATTAATCTCATGCGGTTCATTGGGAACAGACATACACAGCTTTAAGTCTCTAATAGTCCATCCTCAGCCCTTAGATGTGACATTGTAACACACACAGCTTGATTCCCAGTTATGCTATTGGTTCAAGCAATGACCCAATGTGAAACAGTGTGACAACTTTAGTTGTCATTCCCTCTGTTATTTTCCCAGAGGGCCTCTTGTGCATGCTGCTAAAACATTTTATTAATGGTGAGACTATCTGTGGCTCTAAATGTTTCTATTATTATATTTTTGACCTGGGATCTGTATTGTTCGTTAATTAAGGTGTTCATAGAATCCTACTTATACGGAAAGTAGTTTGGACTTGTTTAGAACAGAAATTCTGTTCAACGTTGTTTTAATAATCCATGGAAGTCAAAATATTTTTTTCGTTTTTAAAAAATGAAATAAGAAGACAGGCTTCCCATAAAAATCTGAAATTACAGGGAGTTTTTATGATCTTGTCCTGGTTAGCAGTGGACAGGAGATTGGCCTGCGCTGTCTGGAAACCCAGAGCAGACTAAGTATGAAGGCTGAACAGATGGTCCTGTCTGCAGAGTATTTACTGTAAGTTGTTAACTGGTTACATTTTTATTAATCCTAAAATCTACATCATTTGGAGTCTAATCTTCCCTAATCTGAGCCATACCACAGATCTTAAAATGTCACAATTTTCTACGCAGAATGAAGTAGAAATTAGGAACAACTGAGCCCAAAACTAAACCCCAGGCTGTGGTTTGGTTAGGTTTGTTATGATCACACTGAGAACAGTTTGGGCTCAGCAGCCCTCCACATCCTGAGCAGCGGGATCAGAGCGTGGCAGATTGCTCCACCGTAACCTCACCGTGTTGTTGAACTATGGGTCACACCTATCTCAAAGTGATGACAAAGAGATCACAGCCAGACTATGCTGCCCCACCCCCCCACATGCATGTCTGACATATCATATCAGAAACACACGACACACATGACACACACACACACACGCACTCAGCAAGAGCTCCTTTGGGGCTTAGAAGTGACAGGCAGTTGTCTCAGTCTCACACTGATTCCAGATCCTGGTTCACACATGTACACTCAAATAAACTCTCCTACGCTACAACTACCCCTGTTTCTTCCTTTCATTTAGACCCCCACCCCACCAGCATGTTGTCTTCCCTCCCCGAGGATGATTGAAGACGTGTTTATTTCCAGGGGGTGAAGTGTTGCAGTCCGGCTACAATTCATCTGAGCTTAAATCTAATTGGAAGTTTGCCTTATTCGCCCTCGACTCCAACTTATTTATCCAACATCAATAAAGGAATTTAAAGAATGATGATGCTTAAAATAGCTGCAGAAAAGCGGTAAAAGCAGCACTTTGATTATTTCCTGAAGTCACAGCACCTGCGGCTAATAGTGGATGGGAAAGGAGATAAAGAAGATTCAGATGGTCAGTCATCTGTCCACCTCTCTGAATAATAACGGTTCAAAGCCTCACTGGTCTTTAAAATTAGAGCAGAAATGTGATTATCTTTTGTTCTCTATGAAATTTCTTCCGTTTGCCTGGATTTCTTTAAATAAAATTCAATACTGAAATAAGTAAGTAATCCAAAAGACCTACTGAGCAAATAAACACATGTTGGTTAAAAGCTAAGCTCCTGGTAGCACCCTGCTGGTTTTCTCTCTCTCTCTCTCTGGGTGTTAGGATCCATTTGGAAGCACATGGGTTCAATCAAGCATAGGATTAGAGGATCAATTTGGATCATGGCCCAACCAACATTTATGTGAACTCTGAACATGTGTGTGTACTGTCAATGCATTCATACGTGTTGTTACAATTTTGGAGTGGGATCTTCTGCACCATCAAGCCACAATAAACCCCCTAAAAATGTGCTGCAGTTCACAAGTTCACACTTTTCTGGTAAAATGGCTGATTTCTCCGACTTAAAAGAATAGCTACACTATTGCCCCATCTATCATGCAACATGCATGCTGTAGAGTTCAACTGGAAAACAATCTTGGTGCAGTGAAAATAATAATCAACTAGTGGTGACAATTTGGGAGTTGACCTTAGAAAAGTGATTCAAGTTCAATCGGAAACTGGTCAGGAAGGCTTCCAAGAGTTTAATAACAGCAACGTCGGACTGTCTGGCCAGTAGTGCTTATATTCTACATGTTACAACACTCTCATGAATTATCCGCTTGTCTGGGCAAAGGAACAAGGTTCCCTCACTTCCAGGCCTGCCTACAATCTCCCAGAACCGTTTTAGTTAATGAGACAAAATGTGTTATTTGGATGGAAGTCTTTCTGATACCAGGCCAAATGGTGAAAGATCTTATGGAAAATAAAATAGGATACAATTAGGACAACAAATACAAATGATACTGAGCAATGTTCATGTGGGAGAGCACATTATGGCCTGATTAAACCAATCTTGAACTTTTGGGCCATGATTTAAAAAGCTATGTTTGGCACAAACATTGGGAATGACTAAACAGACACCAGGCAGACAGGGACATGCGGTAGCAGCAGCAGCATCATGCTGCGTTTTTCTTCAGCTGGAACTGCGATTATTATCAGAATGGATGAATTTGTGAACAGTTCCAAATACATATTAGCTTTGTCCAACTCTAAACTAGATCTGTGGGATCACCTGATAAGGGCTGCGGACAAGAAATCTCCTGGCTATGTAATCCATCTGGAGAACAGTTCAAAGGTACGACTTGGCAAATCTTATGAAATATCAATCAATCATGCAGGCAAGCCTCATACCAACAAAGACTAAAGGAGCTATAAGTACGATATTTACTGTAAAATTAACCTAAATCATTGTCATTTCTCATCTGGGATGGAAATAACATTCCCTATAAACGATCGGTCCTCTCCATCAACAATGACTTAGTCAAGCTTTTCTCCGTTCAAACTTAGAGGTATGATCCGGAAGTGCTTCGGTTCAGAGTGTAGCCCGTGCTTACTTCCTGATTCCTGAGCTAATCTTATGAGAGTTCCCAGGGTTCCTAACACAGAGCGCAGCACATGGAATTTTATCTTGGCAAAAGAGCAGCTGCCTGCTAACATGGAAGCCAGTAAGAGAAGCAGACCAGAAGTAGAAGAGAATATAATATCATATACCTATCCTGTGGAAGTAAAAATTCAGTGCAACAACACACCGTTTAAAACGGCATATTAGATTGTTGTGATTGGCAAGCAGTTGTACCGATTTGAGCCACAAGGTGTCAGCATTACTTATAGCTCCTTTAAAGGAAAATAAAAGGTAATGTTAAGAGTTAAATGGTGGAGCCGGGTTATTGTGTTTTTGCCCCCTAACATGTATGTTAGATTTCCCTTCATCGGAATGGATAAGGTAAAGATATAAAAAGTTTATAAAGAATTTTTCATCGTCATTTCTTTCATTGAATGAGAACCTGACCTGGTTTCAGGCGCGTGTCCGGTTCTGTGATGCACTGTACATGGTAAGGGGAGGTTTGCCTGTAAATAAGAATGATTAGGCCAGCCAGGTCACTCCCAGCACTTGCCCTAGGTGGGAAGAAATTATACTGCTGATTCTATACTCCCGTCCACCCAATGTGGACGTTTGGTGACAAAAACTATAATGTGTCACTTCAGCATAACTAGCTGTTGTCTTTAAAAGTGTTAATAGCTGAAAAGTTTTACTTTATCCTCACTTACCTTTTCTGACAGGCAAAATGTGTCACCTGTGAAATTTGAACTTTTGCCTTTAAATCAACATTTCTGCAGGGTGGAGAGCTGCACTGCCCCATCAGGAATCAGCTTTGTTGTGTTATATAAACCTTTCCTGAAAACCGCTGCGGCTCCACTGTTAAGATCATCTAAAGAGCAGCTGACTGACAGCCTGTCCCTCACCTTAAGCTCCTGACCTCAATTACACGACTGTCTTCAAGAAATGCAAACAAGCTCCATACACTAACCAAAACTAGACAGTATGGCCTGCTTCTGTGGCTCCAACAGACGTTTCATCTACAGAGACCCAACTGGCATCGGCACACATCCATCGCCCCCTTGTAGATGAAATTCAATCCAGAGAGCTGAGTATTGAATTCTTCGAGCACGTTGGATTAATTTGAATCAAACTGCAGCAACATTGTCTCCTTTTAATTCATTTTAGAAAGGCTGGGGGTTTGGATTCTATATTAAAGACCCCTGGTATTTATGTAAAGATCCCTGGTACTCAATCTTTAGATAATGCAACACGATAGTAGAAATAAAAAGCCTCCTTTCCTTGCCCTAGAAGTGATTCACTGCTAATTGATGATGGTTTTATGCTCTGAAGCAGACAAGCATCAGCATTAGCTTATGCTGCCAGAAACATGGCAACCTGAGAGGAGTACTCCCACAGAGACACACACGCCATGGAATGAAATGGAGTACAGTACTTACATGAGAGGCCGACTGCGATGGAGTGATGTTAGAGGAGGGGTGTGGGGTGGGGAGCGAGAGAAGAAAAGTGAGACAAATGAGATGATGAGCAGGCAACAACTTGTGACACTGAATGAAAGGAGATATGCATCGAGAGATTGACTGGTGACCAGAATCAATTAACCTTCCCCTCAATCGGTCCTGGCTGGTTACAAACACCAAAACTCTTGATTTTTCCAATCAGTGAACCCACCATATCTAAGCACTACCAGTTTCCAGTAACCACAACCCTCTTCTGCGTGGAGGTTGTAGCTGAGAGAAGAAGATTCAAAGTTAGTGACTTTTAGCATGACATGATGCAGTAAGGCTGTATAAGAAACAATCTTTTCTACGACATGTCATGACCTGTCAGCGGTTCATTCAGGCAGAGAAAGAGAAGGAGACTCATAGCAGATAACAGGATGGCGGAACGTAGTACAGCATAGTTGCTCTGTTCAATCTTTTGTTTTCAACCTCCGTCATGAGACATGCTAGATGTGGAAGTGTCAGCCTTTTGGAAATCTCAGATGTAAAGTAAGGATTTACACACTGCAGGATACACTCATAGAGACTGCTGTCACATCATAATATTATGATATCCTATCACATTATATTATTATCATATTACGGCTACAACCATGAAGCCCCCAGTATGGATCCCTTTGCCCTTTCACGCCATTCGAGAGTGTGTCCAGAGCATGAAGATGGGACTCCAGAACATGGAGGCTGTTCAAATGCAGTTAGGGCTTTAAATACAGCAGAGTTGTTGAGTTTAATTTCAAAAGAAATGTGGCACAAGTTCATTGAAGATGACTATGATAAAGTTAAAGAGCTGATCCTAAAAGAGAGGAGCAGTGGGACGGGTAGAGGAAAGGGTGAAGATCCAAATCTGGTGAAGATAAGAGGAGCCATTCTGATCTGGTGTTTTACTCAGCACATGCATGTGCTCATTTACATTCTGTGTGTGTGTGTGTGTGTGTTTCATTCCTATTATACCTAATGCTCTGAGCTATAACAACTAACTCATGATCAATTTCCATTTGCCTAAAAGCTGCTGCTGGGAATCCCTCCTTCATTCCGAGACACATTTCTAATAGTTAAATGTTCATCATGCATATCTGCCCAAGTATTTTTCTCCACTGTTCTGACTGTCAATGCATTCTTGAAGTTATCATATCAGAGTGTATTGACATGTCTATCAGTCAGTTCTGTGGGTAGAGGCTCGTGTCTGTACTGAGTAAAAACACTAAATATTCCCTTTTATCATAGCGAATGACAGATTCCTCATCCGCATGCTTCTCTTCAAGGGACTGCCTTTATTCTCCGGCAATTTCGAAGCTTTTTGATCTTAGTTGTCTCTCCACAGGGATGTCGAGTCCAGGCTTGAAAGGACCTTAAATCCATCTTTTCCTCTTTATCTATCTTTTAGTAGAGCTTAATGTGTAACCAGTGGAATAAGAGGTTTTCACAGGAAACTGGCTATTAACTTAACTTTGAGCATGTTTTTAACTTAAAACACAGATACATTGTTTTGTAAAGATTATTAAAAAAAGGAATTTGGTTAGGATGCTTGAGTCTGGTTCACACGGCAGGATTTATTGCCCGATTTCCGCACCGATATCCCCCTTCTGAGAGGCGCCTATTATCGGCGTGTCTCTTAAAATAATCTTAAGAGAATATACTGTTGTGTGTGGTGTATGAAGAGCGATCGTGTCCGCTCGGTGGTACGTCGGGACCGCTCCAACCTCAAATCGGGGATATTCCACATGTTGGATTGTCTTGCCCGATATCCTAGCATGTTTGGTGTCCCCCGAGGACAAATGAGGAGGCAGCCTGTTGAATGTGACGTGTAGCCAATCAGAACACGAGGTGAGGGATTTTTTTATCGCTATGTCTGGCATCTCTCAGGCTTTGAAAATCGTCCGACTAGTTTAAAATCCTGCCATGTGAAGCAGCCTTTAGGGACAGCTCAGGTTCCACCAAGGGTCAAAAGCATGACATGATCTGGAAACCACCAGTGTCTCTCTCCCACGTAAAGCTAATTTTACTGTCACTGTGAAGTCATGACACTCTGCTCCAAAATCAAGCCATGCAAGCAATATGGGAATTTGCAGCAGTGTCAACGCCACTGACAGAACACCACTGGAGGGTAGTCTTCAGTGGTAGCGATGCATTCTACTAAGTCGGTGGAATGAAGAAGGAGCAGGGCCTTCAAACGGCTTCTGAAGGAAAATGCTGTGGTCAGACGACACAAAGCTTGAGCGCTTTTGGTCACAATGTTATTTGTTTAAAGGAGAGATCTTTAAACAAATGAAAATCATCTGTCTAGCATGGTGGTGCATTGTACAAATAGGATAATGAAGAAGGGGCACTACCTTACAGCTATGCATCTTAAGTTTAATATAGTTGGGTGTTTGAACAGGACGAAGATCAGAAACGAAAATCAAAACTGGTTTTAGAGCCAATACAGAAGGCTCACATGAGGCCTCTAAATATTGAGGAATAAAATTAAAAAGGTACACTTTCCTGCTATGAAACCAGTTGTTACTTTTCCAATTCTGCCAAGAAGAGCAGTCGAATATTCATATACAACTATCCTTGAAGCTTGTTGATGGCTGACTAAAACATGCCGTTGGAAGACACTTGCTAAGGAACATTTACCAAATTTTAGTGGACGTATACATTTTAGCCAGGAAGTAGAATCATTGGCTAAAATCCACAATACATTCAAAGGTGTCCTCCCAATTCTGGGTCACAGAAACCGCTGAAGTTATATGGTGTACAATGTTGTCATCTGGGCAAAAAGAACCATCTAGGTAGATTTTGAAAAGCCCCATACATAACATCACAACATTACTGGCTATAATGTTGGATGTAAACTTCTGCGTTGCAGCATATCCCAGAACTACAGCAGTATGAAGATGTGTCTCACCATGCACTTGGAGGGTTCCGGAGGCCTCGGCTTTGCCCACGCTGTTCTCTGACACGCAAGTATAGGTGCCCTCATCCTCAGCTCGCACCTGGCTCAGACGCAGGCTGTTGTCGCTGCGGATCTCGAATCTGCAAACGCATTAACACAGGATGATTCTGCACAAAACAATCTAAGGAATGTAGGAACCCAGAGAAGTTGTTTTCAAGCGTTAGCTTCTCTTCATGCATACATAGATGATAACTGAATGTGAGAGGAATTTTAGAAACACTAGTGTTACTTCCTCTGTACCTGGCCCGGGGCAACTCTCCCTCTTCCCTCCGCCAGCGGACAGTTGGAGGGGGATCTCCATGTACCTCGCAGAAGAACTCCACTGTATCATCTGCCAACACGACCTGGTTCACAGGTTGTTTGGTGAAGACGGGCCTCTCTGAAATCAGACAGGTACTTAGATCTGCTGCTCCTGGAATTGGTGGTTGAAAACCCCTAACACTTCAATGAAACTAATACACCAGGGTCAGTATCTAGTTTTAGCCGGAACGTAGTCTCTGCTGAACAGATAGTACGTTAATAGGAATCTTTACTCTTTAGATCAGTCTGAAGATCGATTTTTTTCTCCATTATTAGTCTGTTACTGAGCAGAACAGACATTACGGAGGTATGTTGCTGTTCTAAAGTAAGCCTCTCATATTTTGCTTCCCCACGTGACAAAACATCTAACACAGCTCTGATGAGTATTCATTGGCTTCAGAGGATAACTTGTGAATTTCATTATAAATGAAAGGTTTTTGGTCTCAGCAGACTGTAATAGGCTAGTGAGTCGTCGGGGCTGCACCCTGTATGTTGCTGATGGAGATCAGCGAGGATTAAACAGGAATAGGACATGGAAGGATCGTCTCTAAAGAGAATCTTGCAATCTATCAAAAACATATCTGGACTATAGAGTTCAAAATCTGTTTCTGACTATTTTGACAGAGTATGTTAATTCATGAATTTCCCTAAGCAATTTGAGGAAGCATGTCTGCTTGGACTCAAACTCAAGATAAATCAGTTGGGGGCGTGCTCCGATGGGGTAGTGAGCACGACCCATATGCAGAGGCCTTAGTCCTTCACACGGCAGGCCCGGGTTTGATTCCGACCTGAGGTCCTTTGCTGCAAGTCTTCCCACCTCTCTCAAACCCCCTGTCCTGTCAGCCTACTGTGTGAAAAATGAGCCACTATTGCTGTGAAAAAAATATAAATCAGCAAATGTCAGGTAAGCAGAACTAAAGCGGACATTGTGGTGAGAAGCCAGCAAACTCGCGTAAACAACTCCCCGATGCCAGTTTTCACACAGAAAAATGATCCCATTTTTTACACAGATGGGAGGATTGCGCTTCCAACTCTCCAGTGTTTACAGCTCGGTCCTCCAACACATTCCAAAAAGATTACATCAGCAGTGTCATCATGATTAAGGTGATCAGGTACTCCACTCACACCAAGCAATAGCTTCTAACAACCCAGGACAGTAGCAGGTGGGTCACTGATTTGCATCTGACTTAGAATGCGCTTAGCACAATGGGCCTCCATGTCCATAAAACAGCAGAGCACGAACCGCAGGTTGCTCAAGTGCGAGCCATCAGAATTGACAAAGACTCCTGGGTAGGTGTCGAAACGTTTTCAGAGAGAACTGAGCGGAAGTTCGGTTGCCTGCGATATAAGCCTGTTTGCTGATGCACAGACATAGTTATATTTCACTATCCACTACACAGCCCTTAATAACCTATACGCACAGTTTAGTAAAAATGTTAAGAAAATCTATTTCCAGCCTGTTCAGGTTTTAATCAGGCAGTGACAGGAATTAATTTTATATGGAATTGTATGAGCCAAAACCTCACCCTCATCCAGAACATAGACATGCTGTTAGTAAGTACATAAGCCCCATTTACACTACCCTTTTTTAACCGATCCATGCCGAGTTCGGACCGAGCTTGGATCAGTTAACCGTGCCGAGCTTGGTTCTCACGACCATTTATACATCACGCTAGCAGTTCGTTGCCTCCAATTGACGATCTACGGTACTACTGCTCTCTAGGATTGAAGGAGGGAATCAAGCAAATAAAAATGGCGGCGCCTCTAACATTCAGGAAGTTATGCTTGGTTATAATTGTGATATTTCGTTGTTTGCGGAGAGTCAGGCGAAGAAGGCAACCTTTGGTAAATTTACTTGACAGAGTCGGCTTTTGGGAAGTGGATAAGACAAACGATAGTCTAATCAGGGCTTACAGAAGCAGGAAACAACGACAGATGTTGAGGTTCATCACACTGCTAAGCAGAATCATCACTGGAAACCGTGTGGCACGGTAGGGAAGCTAGTATTTTTATGAATGTCTGAAACCGCAAAATTAGTCAGCTGACTGTAAGGAGATGAGGCAGTCTGTTCATGCGCTCTTTGTTATCAGAGAACCGTGCCAGTGAAAAACCGTGCCAAGACCTACTATCTAACTGATCTAGATTTAGCAGTTTAAAGCCCAGAGAATTTCAGATTCTCTGGGCTTTAGTCTCACAGATAAAAGCTCCTGGTCTGAGGTAGGACTTTTCCCTTTGTTGAGGGGACGAGATTGTGTTCAGCAAGGCAAAACATCACAAGGAGCAGCAAGGCGATGAATGTACAAACATATCAATTTTATACCCTTAATTTGTCCCAAAAAGTAATTTTAAGATGCTTTTAAGCGGGAACGCACACCTCAAAACTTAAGTCAGTTCATGAAAATGATGAGCCTGTAATAGACCCAGGTACCCTGGGATCTCTCCCAGCTCAGCTGCTCGTTGCAGCTGAAAGTCAATATAAAGTGCTTAGTAAGTTTGTGGTAAATAACTCCAAGTACCAGAATATAAAATGTAATATTATTATTGGCATTATAAGTTATAATAGTCATTAATTAGACCCGAACAGCTAAGCGCTATAATCATTCTACTGTCAAAGTAGATGAGTTGGCATTTTGGAGGCCTAAACATGTATCTAAAGTCACAGTTTTTTTTACTTCAAAATCTCTCTGTATACTGTTAAGACAATGGGGATGAAAAGCTTTTTGCTGAATGAAAGCATGTGGGCCTGGCTACCCCTCAGAGGCTGAATTCTCACAATAAAAGACCAAACTGGAATAGAGTACAGTAGGGCTGGGCGATATAGAAAAAAAGCTTATCGATAAAAAAAAATGCATATTGATCGATATCGATAATTATTGAAAATATTTAAAACCATATTTTATGTGCAGCTCTGCCTGGACATTTTATGATATTGCTAAATGATTTGATTTAAATAAAGAACACAAACACAGAATTCCAATTAAATCTTTGTTTAACCAACTTTGGTTGGTTAAATAAAGAGTGGCAGGTTTTTCAGCTGCAGAGAACAGCAGACATATCCATCACTATGAAGCATGTTACTGCATGCGTTATGTCCTTATGCCGCTTGGACGATTTGTCATTTTATCACAAAGAAGGGAGCCCAGTTTAGCTGCTGTACCTGCTTTGTTTTGGAAGAAGTTCCAGACGACGACGACGACGCGGGCCGCTCAGCTCAGCTCGCGGGGCCGCTCAGCTCAGCTCGTGGGGCCGCGCTGCTGCGGGTGTGAGCGGCTTACGTGATGAATACTGGTGGGTTGCGTTACCAGACTCTGCTTTTACCGGTTCCTTGCAAGTTTTACAAATCACTGTGGTTTATTTCTATCAGGCTGGCGAACTAGTAAAACCCCGTTTTGGGACAATTTCCTCCGCCGCTACTTGCTGCGACATATTCACGTGTTGTGTGTTGTGGTTTGAGAGGGCAGCGCTTTGTGACGGCGTGGCGACTGTAGCAAGGAAGTAAAACTGTCTATCGAAGTTTTTATCGACCCTATTTTTTCCTATCGCGCCACACGTCTATCGATCGATAGATATTGTTATTGAATTATCGCCCAGCCCTAAAGTACAGTAGTTCGTAGCATCATCAAACTTTCTCACTATAGTGAGAAAAAACCAAAGCACCACCTATGTCAATGTCAATGCTCACTATATTCAGATACTTATTCGGTGTCATCCCTTCAGCCCCGTCCACTTAAAACAAGAAGTTGCTTGTTTCAATGGTTGATGTTATTAATTCAGAATCAGATACATTCTTCAAGAAGAGTGTTGAATCCTACTCTCATCACTAACTGCTGGCTGGACAGTGTGGAACAGCAAATTCCATAGCTCGCCGTTTAAATTTTTTTCTATTTAATTCAATTTTATTTATATAGAGCCAATTCATGATACATGTCATCTCAAGGCACTTTACAAAGTCAAATTCAATCAGATTATATAGATGGGATCAGATTATACAGATTGGTCAAACAGTTTCCTATCTAAAGAAACCCAGTAGATTGCATCAAGTCTTGACATGCAGCATTCACTCCTCCTGAAAGAGTGTAGAGCCACCAGGACACTCGTCGGCATTGTCCATGGCTTTGCAGCAATCCCTCATACCGAGCAAGCATAAGGCACACAATAAGAGAGCCAAAAAAAGCACAGAAGCACACTTTGATCCAGGAATCTTTTCTACATTTTATGGTAATAGCGGGTGATCTGTCTTCCCTGGATGATGTCATAGGTAACAGAACGCCAGACCAGGTGTGCCTAGTATGAAGGGAAAAAAAATGATAGAGAACAAAAAGGTAAAAGATGAAATAACATTCATCTATTTTCTAACACGCCTATTCCTTGTGGGGTCACGAGGGGTGCTGGTGCCTATCTCCAGCTGTCAATGGGTGAGAGGCGGGGTACACCCTGGACAGGTCGCCAGTTTATCGCAGGGCAACACAGAGACAAACAACCATTCTCACACACACTCATACCTAAGGAGAATTTAGAGAGGCCAATTAAACTAACATGTTTTTGGACTGTGGGAGGAAGCCAGAGTACCCGGAGGGAACCGACGCATGCACAGGCAAACTCCATGCAGAAAAACCCAGGGTAAGGGTAGGACTTGAACCCAGGACATTCTTGCCGAATGGCAACAGTGCTAGCCACTGCGTCACTGTGCAGCCCTAACAATTAAGCAATGTAAATTGGAGAACAGTAGGAGAACTCAGCAGAGTGAGAAAAATAGACCCTGATTCCTCCAGCAGCCTAAGCCTATAGCAGCA